>OX375866.1:68235806-68336312 GCA_947359475.1 Heligmosomoides polygyrus bakeri
CCCTTGCGACCTCCCGCGGCACTCGTATCCGGGGTGATCACTGATAGACCGCAGCGCAGGAGGTGTGAATACTGTACATAGGCGATATACAACATGTGGAGTGCCGCGGGAGGTCACAGGGGCAGCGAGCGACCCGCCGCCGTGTCCGCTCTCGGGCCGAAGCGCAGCCCCAAACTTGTTTCGGCGGCCGAAGAGGTGAAAATGGTTTTCAGTTTGAATGCGGGCAATATTACATCTGTGGAAAGCTCGCAACGAGCTGAGAAATGCTGTTCAGTTGATTTTTCGAATAAACTCATCCATAAAGAGGTAAGCGACAGAAACAAAATTTTTTGTTGTTTTCGTCAAACTTTGGCCGCATAGAAATCTACTTTGAACGGCCAAAATCTTTTCGTTCTTCTTAGATTCGAATGTGCTTGTGGTCTACTGTAGACTACAAAAAACACGGCTTTCGTACTTATCCTGTACAGCAGCAACCGAAGTTCAAAGATAGGAGAAATACTACGCCGCATATTGAGATTGGACCAATCCCTTGTTGGAAAAAAAGAAAATCTAGTCATTTCTGTCCATTTCTCAAAGCCATTTCACATGTTTTTCAAAGGCCATCGTTCCCACTATGAAATAGTAGAATACTGTCAGGTCAGGTGTCAATACTAGCAGGCTACCAGTTGGGTAATTCTTAACTGAATCTTGGGTTTCCGCGCGTTTGCGCTTATCTGAAATCGGGCCTATGTTATTCAAATTTAGCACTATTTAGTACCACAATGGCACCTGATGCGTAACAAATACATATCTACTGAAACAATAGAGGATTTCTGAGTTTCCATGAACCTCGTCAACGGAAAGCCTTAAGCACATGCCACTGGGGATCTCGGAGGGGTCGTAAATCAACTAACGGAGGAAGCAAAAGCTTCATAACTAGGTCACTGTGCAATCGTTTTAGACTATGTTTAGCTCGCTGGATAGAAAATGAGACGGGCTTCTAATGGTGATAATTAGATTTTAAACATGTAACTTTGATAAGAGTTACGGCAATGCGACGCTTTGTGGCGGATTAATCCGTCGCAAAGCGTCTTTTTTGCAAAGAATTTGAGCGGTATTGTATGTTATGTTACGCTATGGTGATGATGAGGTTAATCTGTGGAAGATTCTGCTGCTCGCAAAGATCTGAGCAAGAAGAAGTGCAGTGAAGCCGCCTCTGACGTAATTTAAGATGCACTTTTGAAAAAATGGCAACTATGTGTCATTTCCGTTTCCGCGTTTCGTATTCCGGTTTCCGTCCATTTTTGAGCGTTTCCGTTCCGCCTTTCGTCTTCCGATTTTTCCAGAAAAATTTCCGCACATCCCTGCCAAATTGTCTCATGTCGTGTGGGGAATGTCAGCGCGAGGTACTATTCCAGTGGAGCGTACCATCTCCGCCTCCTGATATGGGCATGGATGTTTTAATGAGCCTGAGGACCACGAACGCTAATAGCAAGTTATCAGAGAAGATAGAAGCAATCATTTCTAAACTGAGATCGATAGTATGTTTCCTTCTCCGTGCGATAGATAGGAAAATGATTTTGTACGAAAAAAGTCGTTAAATTTTACGGTAAA
Source organism: Heligmosomoides polygyrus bakeri (assembly GCA_947359475.1). Classification (NCBI taxonomy): domain Eukaryota; kingdom Metazoa; phylum Nematoda; class Chromadorea; order Rhabditida; family Heligmosomidae; genus Heligmosomoides; species Heligmosomoides polygyrus. Next base: position 68,237,400 of record OX375866.1, read on the forward strand.
TTTGGGAGTTTACCGGAAATTTTCGTTAAAGAATTTATCGCGAAAACGCCGGTAAATCCGTTAAACTGGTAAATCGTTAACCGGTAAAGACACACCCCTGGTCGGGAGTGTAACAATCCTATGCAAGCTCCTAGTCGTTATGCCACCTGTTCTACCCATATGCGCTGCAACTGCGGAACCCCAGCGCACACCTGCGATTGTCCACAGAATCCAATTTCCATGCTTTAGCGTAAAGAGAGTGGGTTGCACTTGGAGTCGCCTTAGGGAAACATTCCCGCTGTCGAAAATCAGATCATAGCCAATAAAGAGGAGAAGAAGAAATGCTACGTATAAGAACTGACACACTTCAATGCTTCGGTCGAAAGTATCCTTAACCAGGACTTTAAAGTTGAGATGGCCGCTATATTTGGTTCTTACGAGTGCTTCTTTGGTGCCCATTTCCCAGCGACGCTTCCACCTTATTTGAAGGGTCTGTCTCCCATACATCTTCGATGTCAAAAACTGGGTAGACGCTGTGTAGTCAAGATTGCAAGTTAGCTATGTTTAACATAAACATTCCTGCAGACCACCATATACTGAAGAACTTCATGAGCCCCAAGCGTTTTTTGCACTTTATATAGCTTATTTGAAGACTGCGAGCACAACTCAACCAGCGGATAGCGCATAGCGCAAACATTGCATTTAATAACTCCAAAGATTTCTGGCTTTCTGTCCTCTAGTGCAAATCAGAAACTAACCATAAATCTAGTGTGGCTAAACGAGTAAGAATTTTTAAATTTTACGCAGTGCAGAAATTTTGGAGACACCCTGTATTTAAGCACACCATTGTTGGAAGACATACCATACCTTCATCGAACTAAGTATTTTCAAAAGTCTCTCTTTGCAGATGTGGTTGGTCCATCAAAAGAAAACGTGGGTGCTTTTTACAAGTTGCTGTGGCAATTTTTTTTTCTCGGCACATTACATAAGGGGTCAAGCAATGTCAATGCTATAAGTTAAACTTAGGAAGCCATTGGTCACTATTCTGGTGTTCGAACTAGAACACACAACACCGCTCAAATTCTTGGAATGAAAGACCTTCTACGACGGAATAATTTTCCACAAAGCGTCGCCTTGTTCTAACTTGGGTGCACCTTTTGGAGTTCTAACTAATACCAAACGATTCCCTTTTCAAAGGAACATCAGATAACTTCTGGCAACGTTTAGTTTGGCAACACTTGACCTGCTTAGTTATGAACCATTTCCTTCAGGGGAACCGTTAATTGATTGACGACCTCTCCGAAACAGCTATCGGCGTCCCCTTCGAACATGACATCAAGCAGATTCATTGAAATTCGAAATTCTCTAATTCCTCAACAGATCTGAATTCAGCTTATAGGGTTCATTCTTGTCGCCTTGAGGAGCACCTAATATGCTTAGTTTTGAAGTCATTGCATCATTAATCCAAAATCAGGGAATGATCCATTTTAGGCCATTATTAAATCACCCTGCACTCCATTCCGGAAGATCGTTGAAATTTTCAAGTATCGAAGGAAAGCTCTTTTCAGTTATAACAAACACGTTTTCAGAACTATACATAGAACTAATCTACTTATCCATATGTATATCACTTTTCGTTTGCAGCAAGGGATTCTGATCATTTTAAATGAGTTGTGGCAACTTTGTTATAGTGGAGAAAGCGTTCCTACCTTTTTTATACGATTGGCTGGGTTTTAAAAACTAGCAATATATGAAACTGCATTCTTTCGAGCTGACTATTTTGAAGCCTTGAAGCAATTACAGAGGCACAATTTCGCGACTTTTTCTCCTTTTCTTTGATTTGTTCTTCCGGCTGTTTCTATCTGAGAAAATTGTTAGAATTAACGACATCAGCAGCTTTCCAACGATATAGTCAGGTTCATATTCGTGTTGGCCGACAATCACCATTTTTGCACTCAGTCGAATTACGAAGCTGGGGGTGGGGCCCAACTTGAGCCCAGCGCTCGGCGGCGTTATCTACGCTGCCAGGGCTACGATCGGGCCGAATCGCAGAACGGGTGCAAGTCGTTTCCGCTTTGAATAGGAGCAATATAACGTCTATGAAAAGCATGTGATGATCTCAAGAACGCTGCCCAATTTATTCATGCGTCTTCGTCGAAATTTGCCTCTGCTTAAGTCCACTTTAAGCTGACTAGATTCTTCCGCTCTTGTTAGTTTTGCTTTCAAAATGTTTGTGGTCTACTGTAGATAAGAGAAAGCTCGGCTTTCACACTCATCATGGTCTAAAGCAACGGAGAACTAAAGATGGGAGAAATCACATACGACAAACACGGGTCAGCTTAAAGTGGACTTCAGCAGGGACAAATTTCGACGAAAACGCAAAAAATTAGTGGTTATTTATTTATTTATTTATTTATTTATTACAAGGCACGGATAACAATCACATGCGGTAAGATTCTAACAATAACATATAACAAACAAAAAACAAGCCTAACGAAACCTTAGTGCAATTAAACGTTTAAAAGAGGATAGAGAAATATTAACAATGCTCTCGTTCTCAGAAAGCAAGATGTTGAGCTCTCTGCTCCTGTGAATGAGGAAACTGGTACAGCAATAATTGGTACAGCAGTACTACCCGAAACGTAATGAATGTATATTTGCCGAGGAATGAAAAAGAATTATGCGTTTCAATAGGCCTTGTTTAAGAAATGTCTTGGAGACACGCCACTGGGGTTTTGGAGTGGTCGTAGAAGAATTCGCGGAGCCCAGTAGCAAGAGCTCCACAACTAGGTAAGCGTTCGATTGCCATGGGGCAGCTTCAAGTCACTGGATAGAAAAGGAGACGGGCAATTCAATAGTATCAACTAGATCTTAACCAAACAGCTTTGAAAAGAGTTATGGCAATGCGACGCTTTGCGAGGGATTGATCCACCGCATCCATCTTTCTTTCAAGCAATTTGTGCGGTACTTAGCGCTCTCTTCCATTCAGCTCCGAGAGCATAAAATACGCTCTTCAGGCGCAGACGCCGGTGACGACAGCAAGACTGAAATCAGGCTTACGGTCCAGTCAGAGTCACAGCAAAACCTCAGAAAATCAGTCGCTGGTGGTACGCGCCGCCGTCTCTCATCCTTCTAGATCCTTCTCAGAAAGAGGCTTACTAAGAAGATTTATGAAGGAAAGTGAGGGCGTTCACTTTTGCAGTAAAAGCTTGAGCAAGAATGTGTGTCTGATCGCAGCCCACTAACCGCCGTGTAGGTTGCCACCTTCAAGTCGAAAGTGCGTACATGATGACGCACTAGCACTTGTAGCGTCGAGCACAAATCAGAACCCTTCTCGATCTTTCTTGAGAAGAAAGTGTGTAGAGCTGCCATGATTGAAGAATACTGAGATATGATTTTCGTAAATGAACCTACAACGACGCCAGTAGTCTTTCATCCTCTGGAATGAGGTATACGTGTGGTGCACAATATTACAGTTCTTCAGATTATAGTGAGAAACCTCGTTGCCAAATCCGCTATCAATGAACTACACTGCTGGAGCCCGATTCACAAACAACTAAATCGCGAGCATGCAGGGTACAAGGGGGAATGATAAGATAAAGGATAGAGATGAATGCTTCATCGTGGGTACTTCAACCTCTAATACCCGCGAGTTAGCCGTTGGTGAATCCGGCCCATGGTCGTGAAGATGAGTTTCATAAAACAACGTTGATATCACAAGACATAAATTAACTCTGCTTTTCTAAACAATTTTTTTCTAACTAAATAATACAGTACAATACTGATGAAAAGTGGAAATATAAGACTAATCCAGAATAATGTTGTAATTGAGCCACCACACTCAAAGTGAAATATCAAAACCTACATCTCTTTTCTGATACCAAGTTGAAGCTCGCGTACGTGAAAATTCTGGCCTCTAGTAGCTAGCCATGGGCGGCTGGAAAATGACTTCCTGGAGTTGGTAAAATGAAGAGGAGTTCGTCCACCTTGTTAGTGAGCCACTATTCGTTGGCCAAGTATGGATGTCGCAGTTGATATGCTTTTCTTCTGACTAAATCCTTTGAGCACACATGCGCTTAAAAGCGCATTCCTCGTACTACAGTACCGGACGCGTCTTTCGAATAGACGCCGAAAAAACCGCAAAAGTGAGGTTTTTCGGCGTCTATTCGAAAGACACGTCCAGTACTGTATTTCTGGCTGGCTTAAACTTAAAAGCTTAAACTTGGTCTGGCCCATCATCATCTCAATCATTGGTATCTCTTTCAGAGTTAAATTGTTTTCCGATAGACATCCATTAAAAGCATCTCTGTAATCGGAGACATCGAATTTGGCTACGGAGCGACTGATGCCAGTGATGCACTTATCTTCTGCGCAGGTTCCATGCAGAGATTGCATCAGATTGAACTTGAAAATAGGGACGTAGTAGATCTGCATATTTGTGCTCCAAAAAAAACTGGAAGCTTTAAGAAATTGAATATCTTTTGATTTCGTTCAAACCAGTCCTTTGCTTTCCCACAGTACACCATATGCTTTAGAAATTTTTAAATTTTAAATGCTATGGAGACTTAAGCGTGGGATACTAAAATCCGTCGTTATTCTTAGACTAACCTTATAAATCGCTAACTTACTATCTGATATTTCAGAACATTCTCGCTTTCCTCACTTTGATATCCATTTAACAATCCTTATACGATACATGCGACGCTTTGCGATGTATTAATCCGTCGCAACGCGCTTTCTTGACGGTGCGACGCGATCACAATTGTAACTTGTAGTGACTAGCTATGTCAGTGAATTTAGATGAAAGCGGCGGTCTCAGAAGAATCCAGTATCAAATTCAGACCAAAGATTTTCTTGAAAACCTCTAAGGAGAAGCTTATTGCAGCCGGTGCGAAGAAAAGCGCCGAGGTCAGATCGCAATCACTTACGCCGTTGTGTCTTCACACGTTTCATCGAAACGTCGAGGTTTTCATCGAAACGTCGAGGTTAAGGGTTATCCGACAATTGACGACATACCTAGTAACTGGACCGAAAAAGAGAAAGGGAAGAGTGGAAAGGTAGCGAATCAAGAGGAAGAAGAGGTATGTTCCTAAAGTTCTGAACAGTGAGATAGGCGCTGTTTTTGAATTCCGTTGTTTTACATGTCAAGGAGAGGAAGCAGGAAGGACAGCAGATTGCGGGAGCGGCAAAGAGTCCGTCAGAGCAGGAAGGGCCGCCTAAGCAAGGTGGGCTCATCATTCAGTGGTGATGGTATCACCGTATTTGAATCAGCCTTTCCAGAGCCGAAGGACAATTTGGACGAGGCTCTTGACCGCGAGCCGGAAGATCCAATCTTTGTACCGACAACGCACTGAGATTCTATGATACTTCTCCTATATGCTGCAATATTAGCAGTCTCAAAGGTTCATCGAAATTGCGAACAATTGTAAAACTTACTTTAAGCGATCATGTTGGCAACAAATAAAGATACATCTTAACATTATACACTCCTCGTTTCGAAAATGTGTGCCATTTGAAACAGCTATATCTCAAGCTAAACGAACTAATTGGGGCGTTTTCCTCAGGAGCTCCAGAATTAGTTCGTTTAGCTTGGGATATAGCTGTTTCAAATGGCCACGGTACCTCGATGTCAAAGGAGCAGATTTCACACTAACGTTCCTCAAAGATCACGCGAAAGAATATTAGTTCTTGTTCTTCCTTCGCCTTCTACAAGATCTCCGCTGCTATAAGAACAGTCATAGAAACTGCACAGTTACATAGTGATATCATTTTAGCAAATATTCCATATGGTAGTATCAAGAGCGTACTGGTTTGGAACAGACTCTATGATAAGCAGTACCCTTTGGAGAATTGCGTTATATACCCATTTGAGAATGTGGAAGATTGCTCCAAAGCAGGAGTAGTCTACGAAAATGAGTGTATAGCTCGTAGCGCAAACTACATCGGCGAAACGGAAAAGACACTAACAGTGCGCATGAGGGAGCGCCGTGCTAGCAAAAGGCGTGGATCGTTAAGTGGTGCGCTTGGAAAGCATACGGTTGATGTGCATGGCGGTAATGACTGGCGTGAAGTGTAAGAGGAGATCATTGCAAGGAAAGCATTAGAAGCACTCTGGACTTTCACCAAATATCCAGTAATAAATATCAGTATGACTACATGTACGCTATATGTGAACTCTTCTCATTTACATCACACTGCGAACTGTAGAAAGACGAGTTATTAGGCAGGCATATCAAGGAATTTTGCTTATACGGTAGACTGCGCCGTATCCTTCATTCGCTCTCACTAGTCTACTAACAGAGTAGATTGCGGTATCACAAAATTATTGGACGTATGCTTGAGTTCAACCGTATTTCCGTGGCTTCTAATGTTTGTCCTAGTTTTATGTCAAAACTGCTAGAGCAACTAAAGCGCTTGGTGGTGTAAATTACATACCAAAAGCATTCACGGTCACCCGCATAGTCCATCACCCGTCTTTGGTAACTCTCACGAAAGTGTTCACCAAGACAAACAAGATATGCCAGCGATTCCACCAGTTAAGGTGGGACTGTGTGCCTTTTGTTCTGCACGTGGGCATTTCTCATGGGACTGCGCAAAGTTGGCGAAGCATGTGCGCTCATCTATGCGGGTAATTCTGCCTTTGCTCAAATTGCTTAAAACAGCGCTATGGCAGCTGTATTCGTCAAGATCCCTGCATTTGTCATAAAAAAGGAAATCATCGTGCGTTCTGTGTGAGAAGCCAATGGGTAAAGTTGGACGTCTGACAAACAGAGGACGTCTTTTATGAGAAGCTGCCTCATAAACAGGACCTATAAAGCTCCACTCCCTGGTGCTTCGCTTGCCAGCCCTACTCACAAACGTACCGGTGAGCTTAAAAGAATAGTACACAAAGCCGCTTTCAGGCATCATTTATTTCAGGTTCTGTAGACGAATGTACTTCACACCCAACATCCGCTCCGTTTCTGAAAGGTCAGCATGAACAGTCACAAAGGTATTCGAGGAACGACAGAGAAAGTGACGATAGCCGGTAAACATCGGGCTGAGTAGTAGTACACTATCTCATTATTCCACATACTATTCGAGAACGCGATATTTCACATTCACTAACCTTCCCTATACGTTTCTAAGATCGAAGTAGGTAGTGCATATATATAAAAGAAATGCGTATCAATCGTCACAAACACGGTGAGGTTGTAGGAGGCCATTTTCGTTCAGGAACTTTGACAGGTGCTGTCCAAGACTAATCGATGGACTCGATAACGATGTTCGGCAATCGATAGAAGTACTCACGCATAATTGAATTCAGCTATGTGATTAGCGATTTTTTGTTACGTTCACCATTCAACGTTACACGTTTCCATATTCTACCACTGTTATTAACATCGTTGAAGATATTCGTCTAATACTGAACCGTAGTCCTTCATTGTCATTTCATTTTATCTATTCCTATTTCCTGTTTATCCACTACTTGTAAAGGCTTCCTTATTTGCGACTGAATCACGTCGCACAGATCATTTCAACGGGATGTGGGTCATTCTAGTAATACAGTGCAATTCGTAGTCAAAACGTTCTTCTTCCGCACGGGAGTGTCGCATATGCGAGACAATGCTCCTTTTTGACCACGCAAAACAACTCCTTGATCCGCGCCTCGTCGGTTCGTCACTTCCTTCTTGTTGTCTACCTCATCCCCTGCGACTCCCCCCTCCCCCCTCACAAGGGGAATACCCTTTGCAGAGGTCAGGAGGTTTGAATCATTTAACCCTCGGGATTTAGTTCACTTCTATAATAGTTCATCACTAAATGCGCTACTAGTTCACACCTGGAAAAGGAGCCTAAATCTAAGAATCCCACCGACAGCCATCTCATATGTATTTCTTTTTTTTTTAATATTTCAGTGCGCTTGTGTTTTACAGGTAATAGACCTTGGTACACATTTTCGTTCGGTATAGCCGTCTGTCGTTGAAATATTCGATATCGATACCGTTGTGCTATTTTTCGAGTCCACCGAATGCAACAGGGGTCGCACCAAATCCGCTGCGGAAGGGGGGGGGGTGTACTAAATTTTCGACATAAATCGAATCCCACGCTTGACCCTGGTTCCAATGTGAAGTTCTTCCGGCGACTTTCGCGGTCCGATCTTGGCGTTGAAGTCGCCGACGATCACCTTGTAGAAGGCGTGATCTTCCTTATAGAACTTTTCCAGATCCTAGTAAGAGGCTTCGACGTCTTCGTCGTCGTTGTCGGATTTTGGGGCATACGCGACGAGCACAGTCAAAGCTGGCACGGAGCCACATCGCTTCAGTCGCAGACGTCCGATTCGGCTTGTCAGAGACTCGTACGAGTCGACGTTCATAGCCAAGTGCGTGTTGACGAGGACACCAACGCTACCTGCTCCTCTGCTGTCACATGTTCCGAGGAACATTTCTTCTCCGGAGTCGTAGGCGGCGTGTAGGGGGTGGCGTCTTCTCGTCTCGGTCATTCCGACGACGTCGTACTTAACCTGCCTAGCTTGCATCATCAGATCCTTGATGGATGTTTCCGACGCAAGCGTGCAGGCGCTGTAAGTACAAATCCTCATCCTAGTCCTTCTAAATTTTCGCCGCCTGGTTAGGCCCTGAGATTTTAGCAACCTCTCCGTTCTGGTCCTTCCCATCGCAGCAGAAATGGGGGGAGGGGTGTTTCGGGATCAGGGAATGAGGCCCTTTAGTGCTGCGGTGTTTGGCAGGAGTACACACTGGTAGCTGGTCAGACTCTGTAGTGCAGTGGAAGAACTCCGGGCAGTCAGCTAACTGCCCGAGTAGGGCGGGGCGAGACTTTTAAAGCGGTCTCGAATCGCCGTACGATGGGGAATTGCTAAAACCTCTAGAACCAGATGGGAATAGACGCAGGCGTATGAGAGCGCAAATGGTGTATGGGTACACTTGTTCGACGCGAATACACACGTGAGCTGCGTCAGCGCCGACGTTGGCATTCGATCGATGCGCATTGGTCTCTTGTGTGCCCGCGGTGGCCTGACTGCCAGACGGGTCGTGACACAGTGGGTAGAGGGGCGGGTTCAGGCTTGGAGGTCGGAGGTTCGATTCCTAATCATGGTGGCGTTTTTGCATTTCATTCAACTGGCTGGATGAGGTTCAGGAGTTTTAACGTCTACACAATTTTCAGGCGTTTTCTGCCCATTTTCCAGCTGTATGCTTCTGCGGAACCCGGCTGCCGACTTCCCCCGGAGCGACGAACGCAGTTTCTACACGAGCAGCTTGGATGGCACCCACCCTGGAGTCCCTTCCCTAGCCTGATTCTGCGCTCGAAAAGCGCAGAATCCAGCTGCGGACTCCCCCTGAGCGACGAAAGCAGTTTCCACACGAGCAGCTTGGATGCCACCCACCCTGGAGCCTCTTCCCTAGTCTGATTCTGCGGACTCCCCCTGAGCGACGAAAGCAGTTTCCATCCGTGGCGCCCCGTCGCAAAAAAGATCTATTCCCATCTGATTTTAGCGGTCATAGCTCCACTCCATACGATGTACTACCGGTCCATGGAGTGCAAGCTTTTGACTGAGCCGACACAGCTAGAATCCGCGCAGGGGCGACCACTTCCACACACTCTGTGCATGAACATGCCACCCCACACACTGTACGAGCCGATCTGACACCAGGGCCAGGATCCATCCGCTGCATGCAACCTGCATCTCTGGGCAGTACACGGTCGCATTTGGTTCGAGATTCATTCCCCTGTCCAACATCCGAGGAGCGTCGCATAGCACTGCGACAAGCGGCCAGCCCACGTATCAGACACGAGAATGGAGGAGCAAACTCACACAGGAAAGCATTATTCAGGGAAATCCATGCTCACTCCAACATCAGAACCGTGAGCAATGTAGCATCATGAACTACCATTGATATTCGATCGCCATTAGCCAACTGGTTGCCTAGTAGACATGGGACCCGAATCATGCATTTTCGGATATCCAGCCGGATTTATCCGGTCTCGGATTATCCGAAATCCGGCTCCGCCGAAAATGGCGATTTCTGAATCATCCTAAAATCCGGGGTTTCCAAAATTGCCCTTAAGGCCCCCGCAGACTTCTGCGGCGAGCGGCGGGCGAAATCGCTGAGCGGCGCCGCTCGGCGGCGCCGCTGAGTGCCGACGGCGAACGGCGAAACCGCTCAGCGGCTTGACTCATCATCAGTGGGAGCGGTGACGGCGAGGTACTATACTGTTTATAGTCGGGACCGATTGGTGCTTAACAATAACGCGCCCCGATGACGATCGCGTGCCCGCATCGACCGTCTCCGCTCTGGATCCCGCCGCGAAAGGGCAGAGCGCAGAGCGCAGACAGACAGACGCTGGAGCGGCGCCGCCGGGTGGAATGATTCAAGTCATTTCCGCCAGCGACGCCGCCGGTGCCGCCCAGCGGCACCTGCGGCGGCGAGCTCTGCGTCTCTGCCCTACGGTTAAGCATAGGGCAGCGGCGACGCCGCAAAAGTCTGCGGGGGCCTTTATCTGAATCATCCCAAGAACCGGGATTTTCAAAATTGCCCTCATCTACTCATCCGGATCCGGGATTTTCAAAATTGCCCTCATCTAATCATCCGAAGATCCGGGTTCTGAAAAACGCAATGATTTTAACTAAATCGGATAAAAATCAGATGATAGGAGGTTATCGCGCCTTGCTGACGAACCCTGCGCCATTGATAACCTGACTATTTCGCGCAGATTTGCAATCATTTGGCGGGAATTCTCTCACAAGGGAAGGATCTAGTCTGTCTGAACGGGGAGAGCGAGTCATCTTATTAACTAGGAATAATTCCCACCCCTCAATTGATATAAAAATGTGTTCCATTTTTGCCAATCGTTAAACCCGGGGAGCAGTGGATCCTTGAAGTTACAGTGGAATCGGCGCCTCACGAGTACGGGGATCTTGTATGTTCGCGATGCCTCTGCCGGCAAACAGCTCGGAGCGCAGTGGGTAGTGACGTTGCTTCATGGGAAGAAGGTCGAGGATTCGATCCTCATGCGCTGCTGCATTCCTGCTTTTCAACTGATTGGTTGCGATTTGAGGGATTCTGACGTCTATACCATTTTCAGATGTTTTCTGCGCATTTTCCAGCTGCATGCTGTGGTACTCAACATGATTATGTATAAATATTCAACACCAGTGATACACAGGTACGACGTGAATGAAGCAGCGCTGGACACAATACGGGTAGCGTATAAAGGCTACAGCCTCCTCTCTGTGTGGGCTTCCGTTGCCTCTAACACAAAATTAATTAATAATGCGTTTATTCGTCATTGTACAACTAAAAGCGAGCTAGCAGAGTGGAGGAACTCAACACGACTGAGACCGCGGGGCGGTCCTTCTAAAATACAAAGGAGACGTCTTGTACTTTTTGTTTTCAAGGAAGAAGACACTGTAGGCGAACTGTGAATGCACTATTTTTTTGTCCGTCTGAGGTCTCGCGGGTGAGAACTCTGGAAAAAGTAGCGGCAGCTGGTGCTTGCCGCGACACTCACGGGCGCAAAACTTTTAAAAGTACCTTGTAATAATGAACAATGAGTATAGTGGTAAGTATACATGCGAGTAACAAATTGATCAAGATAACATGTGATAGTGAGTAACTGGATGAGTATGGCGGCAGCTACAAGGAGTAATTACGCGGAATAGCATTCACTTCTGTTTGTTTATTTTGTTGCCCTCCGCGGCCGGATGACCCACAAAGACTAGGGCTGCCACGACCGGCTCCACCACCAATTTGTTAGTGACAGACGTGCTTGCTGCGCAAATAGAAGCGCCTGCGCGAGGCTAAAGACACCGACGACAACAGCGTATGTGATGGGCCGTTTAGGGGCTACCTAGTAGATGTGAGTGACTCGTGAGGAGGGCGTGTGCGTGAGGTGTGAATAGTAATTCCGCGTTTACAATGTAATAAATACAGGAGCATACAATGCGAATATTTAGAGTTACAATTTTTGATCTTATGCATGTTCTATGAAATACAGAGTGAGTGGCATGTTACCATGGAATATTGAACGGAATATCAGTGCTAGCTGACAGGAAAGATACAAAATACTTGGAAAAGGAAAAGGGAATAAAGAGAAATATTGTAGGGAACAACTGCGTCAATGTACTGTAAGCCCGTTGCAGAATATGGGCGTGTGGTATGAGTGAGTATGGTATTCACTTTGCCCTCCAGTGCTACCAGCTTGGCTGGAAGATCCTGTATGTTATCATTAGGAACAGTTAATTCCACTGACACTCGATTTAAAGGAAGTACAACGTTTTGGAAGGTTATTGGATCCGAACGGACTTGGACGCTGAGTATGAGAGAGAGCAACAAATAAAGTAATGTTCTTGGGAATATGCTTAAGTTGCTAGCCGTCGTTGGTTCTTCACAGAGCTTCCGTTCTTTAACGTTACAGCACTTGGCTTTTTGCTTTGCTTTCCTTGAAAGCAAGCTCCGCTGAGGAGGTTGTAACATGTTATCTAAGTCAGGCGCCTTCTTAATTTCTTGAAGGCCATTCGTTCCTCGAATCTCGTGAGGAATCTGCTTCAGTACGGTATCCTTTACCAGATCTCGAGCATGTTCTAAAGGCGGGTTGTTGTTTGGAATAGGCTGTTCATATTGTCTGTGTTCAATGTCGTTCACCTCTAGTGAAAGACGTGACGCGTATTTCCGTTTATCTGCGAACGTTTTATCATAAGCTTCCTTTCTTACACCAACAATCTGTGGGGATGCTATCACAGAAAGGTGGAAATGCCGATCTTTTTGTTGTGTTGTATTTGAAGATCCGAAGAGTGCTGGCCCGAAAACGGTGTTTTGTGCAAGTAGTCCTGACGGTAGTCTTACGGGCGGGTGGTTCAACATCATGATTTGGTCGTATGATTCAACTCCGATCAGAATTCGCGGCTTTACGAATTCTCCGTTCGTAGTGGTATTCGACAAGAAAATGCACTTGTCTCTTAGAAACTGTACGTCTGAACTTGTCAATGTGGCTGCTGGAAAAGCATTTGTGAGCACTGATTTGGTGGTAAGCGGGAGTGAAATGGTATCTCCGAACCGCGTTCTGAAAACGGCAGATGTCCGTTGAGTTAAATAAGTCTCACTGCTTCCTCGAATACCATGCATTGTGCATTGATATGGCTCACTTAATTGAAATCCCAGCGTGCTCGCGAGGTTGGCTTCAATTAGGATGCACTGTGCACCCAAGTCTAGGAGAACCACCACATTTTCAAACGTGTTGGTGTGATTATTTCGTATTTGCGCCTCCGCAGTCATGAGAACATACTCTTTCTCAGTGATCTTTTCGTGTTCTGTATTTGAGAAACTTGCAGCCAGATGTCCATTATGTTCTTGTGGGGCAGATTGCTGGCTTTTATTCACCACATTATAGCTGGATTGACTGCGAGAGGAATTAACTTCAGTTGGCCTAGTATTTGTATTCTGGCTGGTAGAGAAACGTTGACTATTTCCTGGTGTATTACCACATTCCTGAAGCTGTAGGACGTCCTCCTTTATAGATAGTGTGACATCGTGATCTCCTTTGCATTTTGGGCAACACTCGAAAGCGCAGTCACGGCTTCTGTGGTCGTGTGCGAAGCATTTCCAACACACTGACTGACCCCTCAGTGCGTTTCTGCGATCGATTGCAGTCCAAACTGTACGGCACTCCTTGGTTTGGTGGTTCGGTCTGCGGCAAAACAGGCATTGTTCCGCCACAGATGGTTTCGGGCATCGTGAGCGTTCGGTATTGTTTATTTGATTTTCCCTCAACGATTCGAATCGGCGCTCGAAACGAGCTCTAGAAGAAACTTCCTCACCGAGCTCTTCCAGCACGTTGCCTACGGTTAGTTGTGAGCTTTCTGTTTCCCTTTTCATGCAGTCCCTTATAATTTCATAGGGAAATCTTGCAAGGATGGCGTCTATCCATAACGGATCGTGCCTCTTCCTTACGTCGTACCCTGTGGCCACCATTTGGAAGGCAAGATCATTGACCTTTTCGAGGGTTTCGACACATTTTTCGCCTCCTGTTGGCAGCTGTTAGTGCCAGTAGGCGCTGTACAATCTGTGACCTGTTATTTCCTTTGTTTCCATATTTTTTGTGTAGTACATCCACAATCAGACTGCAATTGGAAGCCTTCATTAGGATACTTCTGATTGCATTTTGTGCCTTTCCGCGTATGGCGTCCTTAAGGTAGAGAATTTTCTCCAATTCTCCTAGTTTCGCGTTTTGATCGACTATGAGGGAATATGCATCCCAGAATTCGTCCCATGAGTCGTTTTCTCCATCAAAATGCGGTAGTTTGATTTGCGGGTACTTGATCTTCGACGCCGGCGATAGGACCATCTGTTCTGGGTTTTGCTCATGCGAATCAAGACCCGAGTGAGCTGTCCTCTGTGGCTGCGTCAGCGGTCGGTTACTTTGAAGTAGACCACATGGGTCGATTTCCTCATATGCGTCCCCGCTGTCGAGGTCTCCCCTGCTTTCGGGACCGTTTCGGCCCAGTGGGGTACGAGTAATTTGGAGAATTTCCCATTGAGTCTGTATTTCTCGAGTTCTGGTTTTTAGAGCCATCACTACGGTTTCCGCTTCTTGTTTGAGTGAGCGGAAATTGATTTTCTGTTTGAGTTCCTCTATTTCTGCTAACATTTCCTTTTTCTCTCCTTTTGAGGCCTCTGAATAGGTGCTCATTATGCTCTGGTAGACATCTTGCGTTGATAACAGTTTTCTTTCGACGTTTTCCAGTGCCGTTTGCAGTTCACATAGTCTTTCCTGACAGTAGACTTGTATTTTTTGATCCTCTGTGGGTGGTTTATTAGGCTCTGTGGTGGCCTTATAATATTCAACCACTTCTTTGAGGATAGTCGATTCATCTTCCAGAGATTGGAGGAGAAGGGTAATTTTACTCATTTTGCTGTTATTCAGCTTGAGTTTCTTTTTTCCTGTAGAAAATCAGCGGTTCTTAGCCTTATGAGGGAGAACAAGCTGATTTGAAGACGCCACGCGGGACTTTACTATTGGTGCCTGGTAAATGGCCGATGCACCAGAAATTTTGTGTGGGCTTCCGTTGCCTCTAACACAAAATTAATTAATAATGCGTTTATTCGTCATTGTACAACTAAAAGCGAGCTGGCAGAGTGTAGGAACTCAACACGACTGAGACCGTGAGGGCGGTCCTTCTAGAATACAAAGGAGACGTCTTGTACTTTTTGTTTTCAAGGAAGCAGACACTGTAGGCGAACTGTGAATGCACTATTTTTTTGTCCGTCTGAGGTCTCGCGGGTGAGAACTCATGAAAAAGTAGCGGCAGCTGGTGCTTGCCGCGACACTTTCGGTCTGTTTCCATACATCAGCCAATGACCTCGGGTAAAAGCATTCTGCTCGGATTTTCAAAAAGGAGACCATGATGTGACGTCACATGTAGATAAAACGAGAAAGTCTGTGGATCCCGCAAATTGACCTAAACGGCATCGATACACTCGTTCTCATTTTTGCCTGTCACCTGGAACTCAGATTTCTGCTGGAGGTTTTCTAAAACCTAGCAACAATGTCGCCGAGCTCGAGTGGTGATCCACCTGCTCACGCTGAAGCGTGGTCCACATTTAGACAAGGAGCCTTCAAGGGAATGACACCAACCTGACCAAACGGACGGCCAGCATACCCAAGGGCATCGAAGCACGTCAACTTGAAGTTCACGAAGACGAACAGCTGGAAGTGGTGGAAAAACAAGAATAAAGTTGGAATCCACAAGATGAACTGTTAGACGTGGAAAGGCTGGCAAGCAGTGCATACATGATAACGTTTTCGGGTAGAACTCTTGTTTCGGAGGAAAGAGAACGTCTTCAATTGGAATTCGTCTATGGAGCCGATCTCGTTGGTCCATTTATGGAAGGAAACTGTGAGGAGTCGGTAGCCTTTATGCGCTGCTAGTATTGTGACCAGTGCTTATCTTTCATGCACTTTGTGTCTGTGTATCACTGATGTTAAACGTTTACACATCATTATGTGTAACAGCTTTCCCATCTTTTGGTTAAAAGACCGATCAGTAATAAAAAAGTGGCAACAAAGTGGCTCTCCACGGCATACATCTGGGAAAACTGCGCAGCAAACATCTAAAATGGTATAGATGTCTGAATCCCTCAAATCAACCAATCAGTTAAAATGCAAAAATGCAGCAGAGCGGAAATGTCGAACCCTCTACCTCCTTCCCAGGAGCAACATCGCTACCCACTGCGCTACGAGCCGCTTTCCGCCGGCGCAAGGGAAGTGCAAGACTCCCGAACTCGTGAGGTGCCGATTCCACTGTAACTTCAAGTATCCCCTACTTCTCGCGTTTATCGACTTGTTGAAAAAGAAACACATTTTTATACTAATTGAGGAGTGGGGATTATTCCTATATGACTCGCTCTCTCCGTTCAGACATACGCTTCAGACCCTTCCCTTTTTAGAGGACGGAAATTTCTTGAGGGACGTTTCGTAATATTTTCATTATTGTCCTTTACAAGACTTTGCTGTGCATTACCAACTCACTATTGAGTTGGTATTGGCTCTTTGAGGTCTTAGTACTTTTTTTCTTGAAGCGCAAAGCAGCTCTGGGGAGGGCTCCCCTTGTAAGGCAGCCAAATAGGACATCTTTTACGTAGCGATGGTGTGTTCTACTGGTGAACTGAGCTAGGCCAGTTATGATGTAGTTGGGCATCCATGTGCCTTGCTACCAGAGCACAAAAGGATAAAGGATAAAGGACGGCGTTACTCAATCCCTTCTGGGATGCGCCAGCGCATTCTACTTCTACGGGATGTCGTGGAGGCGACATGAATGCGTATTTGGCCATACAATGACTTGCGGTGGCCAGCCGATGAACAAGTCAGCGCTCTATCCTTCCCAGACAAGTCTGGTACCAATTGACCGACCCCGGAGGGATGGAAGGCTTGGTTGGCCTGGGCGGGAAATCCGAACCAGGAACCTGGTATCGGGTGCACGCGACAGTCGCGCCTCCTCCGACTGCGCTACACGCGCCCGTACCAGAGCACATAACCACTTAATTCAAGGTGAGGCGCTCCAAGCTGCTTTGCGCGCTCGTGACTTCTATTGGTCAATGAAATAAACGTGGAGTTACTGATGTGTTCCGTTTTAAGACGATACGTACCCCTATTATATCACTTATCCGGTTGTATCCGAATTGGATATCCGAAATCCGGCTCGGCCGAAAATGGCGTTATCTGGATCATCCGAAGATCCGGGGTTTTTGAAATTGCCCTCATCTGAATCATCCGAAGATCCGGGGCTTTCGAAATTGACCTTATCTGAATCATCCGAAGATCCGGGGCTTTCGAAATTGACCTTATCTGAATCATCAGAAGATCCGGGGCTTGAAAAAATGGCCTATCCGAATCATCCGCTTATCCGGAAGATCATAGTCGGATCTAATGTCTATTGTCTAGTAGCCACTGTTCAAGAGTGAAAAAGTATGAGAGATATCCTGGGGCCAGACTCTTCAATGGCTTACAGCAATATAGCGGTAAAATTACCGCCGAAATCCCTGATAGCGCTGCTTGTCAGCAAGCGATGTGGTGAAATGTTTCAGTGCGCTATTATGGATTTCGGCCGCATTTTCACCGTTAGATTGCTGTAAGTCGTTGATAAAACTGACCCCTGGCGACCTTCAAGAAGTTTGCGCCTGTATGGGTTCCTTCACACCATATAGGAAGAATCCTGCTCATTCCTCCAAAATGGAGCAGCGCACGGAAACCAAAAGTCATTTAAAAGTGTTGTAGCCCACGACTTTGTTACCGTAACGGACCAAACTGCACTGGGGTAACGGAATAGCATCTTACCCAGATAGGAGAGTGTTCGAGGGTAGCTTCGCGTAAGACTTTTGATCACAACAAAACATCCTGCAACATCAGTTATTCCCTTTCTCTTCATGTTTCGATTGATCACGTCTAGCGTGTCTCTGGTGTTCGTAAAACCACACACATATTTGTCATACTTGGGCTCATTACGGAGAGTATCTCTGAAAGCAGGGCAGCATTAGTGTTGTAAATGTACTCTATGTCTTTACACTGCCTTTCATGCACATCTCAATGCCGCTTTTTAATGTATGCCGTTTTACACAAATCTACGTACAAAAGGGTGTGAAAAAGACCAGCTCCGTTTGAAAAACTACGGCCCGTTTCAGTCGGTCAGTATTTTTCACACTCCGTGTTGTACATGATTTGAGTCCCTTCGCCTGACCCAGCATCACTCTGGTCAACCACACAGCGCTGTCCACCTATTGCAAGGTGACAGCGTCTCATATAACCTTAAGTGGAGGAGTTTTAGCAGTTATCGTAATTCCGCCAAACTACAGTATATTTTTTCGAAAATTTACACCTTGTGAGATTGTTGAGCAAAACTCGGATTGGAAAGCGCGGATGAAAAAGAAGTGCACGACAAGGGTGCCGGCCTCCAATTCCTGAAGTATGAGTTGAGCGCATTGAATGAGCTTTCTCGCGCTTTCCTGTGTACGTGCAGCACGGCTTGTTAGCTTCGTGCGCGTTGGTCCTGCACCGATTATCGACGGCTGGCAAATTGACAATCGTCATCTTGCCCTCGCTGATTGTCTACGTTTGCAATATATACATACAAGTATCGCGCCGAATTGGACACTCTTCTAGACAGGTCTAACACTTTTGAGATCAAAACGAGCTTCTTTAACATTAAACTGGAGGCTCTGGAAAAAGGCTAGAATAATTTCATTCGAGAAATGAACCTTTTGAAAAAGTGAACCCCTTCGAATTTTCAGAATGAATTCTTTAATATTTAACTTACCTACCCAGTATCAAAACTATAGCTAACCTATAAAATTCTAATTTTTTGAGGAAAAACAATGGTTTGAAGCCTGTTTTAAAGAGCAGAAAGGCGGACATTTTTGTACCATAAAAAGAGACTACGCCATGCCCTCGTCTAAGACGTCGCGATGTTTGTTTGATTGATAGAAAAACTTCTGCTTGCATGCAAGTTCAAACCTGTAATACGCAACCAAAACAATTTTAAACAGCACACATATCTTCACCTTAAAGTTTCTTGTAAGCGTCGCTTATACTATTAACCAAATAAAAAACGCGACGAACTAATCGGATGCATGGCGCGATCTTTTTTTAATATACTAAATGATTGCGCCTTATTGTGCTTTAAAACAAATTAAATTTATTATTTTTGCTCAAAATATAAAAATGCCTAACAAAATTATTACACTCATTCAGGCATATCAACAACAACAATTCCAAGGAAAACTATATCAAATTTTCCTTAAACAAACAATTATCCTGCTCTCCTTAGAGATCCTCTACTTCGACCGAAAGATGTTCACTTTGATTTGAAAAGCATCACGCTTGTTTAGAATAATTCCCAATTCGACGTGAAAAGTGTCAAATTTGACGTGAAATGGTATAAATAAGGTTTCTACTAATGGTCTTAGGCTATCAGATGTACTGTTATCACTAACCTCCTACTAATAGTGAAGACCTTATCAGAACAGTAGTCCCAACAATAGTCAGCTGTTAGTGTTAGTTAGATTGCTGTTAGTCGACAGCGAAAATTCGCAGTAGCCAGTTCTCGTCCGCAAGTTCATGCAGCAAGAAGCCCACTGATGGAACTCGTATGAGTAAATCTCGTGAGCACCGCCAGTGAATGGGCTGGCGACGTCGCGCATGCGGCGTGCGCGCGCGGCGGCCGGCGCGGCCAATACAGAGTCAAAGTTCCGTCCCCCCGTGCAGCAGTTGCTCACGCCTTTCAGCCTACATCTTTTACCTGATTCACCTTCTCCAATTTAAGTCGCAACTTCCACCAGCGCAGTAAGGCGTGGACACTGCACACTATGTATATAAAGCGGTAGGAGAAAGTGGATACAAGCGTAAAAACATGGAAAACACACTCAACGGATCAATCGGTCTTCTCCGGAGGGAGGACTTCGCTAGAGGGAACACCTGACAGCGAGCTCCTCTTTATCCCTCTAAAGCTGGAGCCCACTTCTTAAGTAAGTTACGGTCTTAAGAGAGAGACTCCATTCTGTCAAAGAGTGCTTGTTTAATGGTACCGAGACGTAGTACGTTAACACAAGGAGCAAGCTGGTTCCCTTAATGCAACGACGTCACTCCGCATCGACACAGCTGACCCCACATAGATATCATACATACTCCGTCAATCATAACGAAATAGTTGTATGTCCTCCGCTAGAAGCTTTATTTATCTGTAATCTAGCGAACCCTACAAGATAACGTATATACATGCATACACAGCTCGTGACCCTGCGTATGCATGTATATATAGTATATATACATGTATATAAGTAGGCTATTTCCAGGCGAACAGCTCTCCTGCTCCAGAATACCGGAATTTCTCGGGTAGATGGTGACACCGTATTAGATGTGCTCTTCCGGTGGCAGCATATCCTCAGTGATGCCCATTGCTGATAAGTCTTCCTTCACTCTGTTGAGATACTCTGGGTCAGGATATCCGTACCTAAAACCAATTAATTGTAGTTAACATTTACCAGAATTTTGGGTGACTTTTCATCCAGATTTTAAGGGGAGGTGCAGACAGTATATTGCATCCGAAAACCGTCTACGGAAGAAGTTTTATTGATGTGAAACCATACGACGCCAAAGGCATCGTAACAAAGCGTCTGCTTAATCCAGATCGACGATTTAGATTCTACGAGTTTCTGCGTGGAACACCAGCGCTGTCACGACTACTTTAACTATGAGTAAAATTGTCTTAATTATCTACGATTATCATTGCTATTATCCATCTACATATCTCGTTATTATTTATTATTACTATCCAAATTATCTTAGTTTAAGCCTAAAATGCCGCTAGTAGAAGAATTAAAAGTCAAACGACGGTCTTAACATTTCTCTCTAGAATGCGACTGTCAGCGAATGATCTTGTGTTTAGTTCTGTGGAAATGGTGCTGAAGTAGTATACTTATGCTCTCCCAAAAATTTCGAATATTCGAATGGTTTCGAATACCGAAAATTTTCGAGCATTCGAAATCGAATATATTCGAAAAACGCGATTTTTCTGAACATTCGAATTCGAATACATTCGAAAAACGCGATTTTTTGAATATTCGAATTCGAATACATTCGAAAAACGCGATTTTTTGAACATTCGAATTCGAATACATTCGAAAAACGCGATTTTTCGAATATTCGAATTCGAATATTCGATTCGAATATTCGAATTCGAATGAAAAATCGGGCTGTATCATAGACATGATAGAAGGCAACACAGAAGAGAAAAGGAAAGCAATACATAACGGATCCCTTCCTAGTTAAGCACGAGGTTTTTATCGACAGGCATCTCATAAACCCCCATGTGAGTCGTAAAAATGAGATAGAGAACTTAATTTCCTTGCTTACTGGAATACGAATTTTTCTCAAAGGAATACTAGTGTTTTGTTAATTGCTGCTTATGAGGAACAAACGTTTACAACACATTTGAAGGGAACATTATCTGGTTGAGCCACTGTAAGCTTCTAGGTCACTTTAAAACAATCCTTTTTGAAATTGGTGGCAGACTGACTGTTAAAGAACTTTCATGAAACAATGCTTTTGCCTAGCGGCAGCTAGTGAAGGACTGACGACAAAGTACTACATGAAAATCTGTAGCAAGTCTGTCCTGCTCATCTACAAATGTGAAATATCACACTGTCGATTTTGCGGCCACAAAATGTATTACAAGTAGCTAGGAATAGGCTATCCATGAGGGCCACTCTCATTTCGTTCTGGTGATTCACCCAAGTAAGTGGTATGAATAAATATTTCTTATTTGCGATGAACTTGTGAATGTAACTATTCTCCAGCCAACATATTGATAAACTACGATAAACTTCAGCAAAATAGATCGATCGATAACATCCAGCCGACATACACTGCCTCTCCTTTGTGAAGTCCGGCATACGGCCAACGTATCCATGCGAATCCCACTCCAAGTGCTCAATTCAGAACAAAAATCGATAAAATCGATCGATAACATCCGTCCGACATACACTGCCTCCCCTTTGTGAAGTCCGGCATACGGCCGACGTATCCATGCTAATCCCACTTCAAATGGCCAATTCAGAACAAAAATCGATCGATAACATCCGGTCGACCTACACCGCCTCCCCTTTGTGAAGTCCGGCATACGGCCGACGTATCCATGCTAATCCCACTTCAAATGGCCAATTCAGAACAAAAATCGATCGATAACATCCGGTCGACCTACACCACCTCCCCTTTGTGAAGTCCGGCATACGGCCAACGTATCCATGCGAGTCCCACTCCAAGTGGCCAATTCAGAACAAAAATCGATAACATCGATCGATAACATCCGGCCGACCTACGCCGCCTCCCCTTTGTGAAGTCCGGCATACGGCCGACGTATCCATGCGAATCCCACTTCAAATGGCGAATTCAGAACAAAAATCGATAAAATCGATCGATAACATCCGGCCGACCTACGCCGCCTCCCCTTTGTGAAGTCCTACCTTATAATATAGCTTTTGCGGAACTGTAGTCGTTGCAGAAACGAAATCCAGAAGCAGAGCATTCAGACCACGGAGGAGCAGAAGAGCATAGCGTGACGAAAATTACAAAGCAGACTTCATGAGGTACTCTTCTGCACCAGGAGACACCCGACGTGGCAGAAGACAGAAGCGCACCCTGTTGACCCTCACGCCCATCCTGCAGACATTTGCTAGCTTGTGGTCTCAGACTCTTAACTGCAGCGTGAAGGACAAACAACGTCCGTTTGAAACGCCGCCTGAACCATCATTTTCAAATTTTTTTTGTTAACAATTCCTACTCTTCCTCGGCCGCTTTGCACAGGCGCAGTAATAAATGTGGAATGCTTGGTACCTCCCAAACAAGAATTCACCTTTATCCTTCCTTCTGCTGTCCTTCATCCTTTACGTTATTAGGTTTACGGCGAAAATAGCTTCCAGAACTGCTTGAGTGAAATGCAAAACTGGTCCAGATCAAACTAACCCTTATGTCCATACTCTAAGATCAAAAAAAGGTCTGATACTATATAGGAGCGCGCTAGGATCGTCAATGCGTCAGAAATTACTGACAGGAACAGGTGCATAAAATTAGCGTAGAATAGGTACACAAAATACTGGAAAATATCCAGACGTCTCCAGCGAGCGCCTTAATTCTGAAGGCCATGTCACAGATTGATCAGGCAATCAATATCGGTTGATACTATCCATACTTTTATCGGTGAAAGTGGTTTTCTCTCAGAGTTCACCAATCGAGGTGGCGACGATTACTGGTCCCCGATCGGTCATTCACCACTGCAGTGATTCTCCGTGGAAAATTTTTTGCAATTCAACATTGTAAGACGTTGTGGAAGTTCTCCCTCTTAACAGGAAGGCTTTTCGGGAAGTGACTAGTATCGATGAGGCGCTCAGTATCCGGGCACCGAGCCACCATCGTACCACAGCTTTGGTTCACAGAGAGAACCGTTTTGGCGACCCAAATTACCCGAGAAACCCACCAAGCCTTTTCAAAATACGCCGATACACAAATTCTTGTTGGGCATTCGAATGACACTTTTCGAATACTTGAATAATTTTTGCTTTCTGGGAAATTGCGAATATTCGAATGCTTTCGAATACCGAAAATTTTCGAGCATTCGAAATCGAATATATTCGAAAAACGCGATTTTTCTGAATATTCGAATTCGAATACATTCGAAAACGCGATTTTTTGAACATTCGAATTCGAATACATTCAAAAAACGCGATTTTTTGAACATTCGAATTCGAATACATTCGAAAAACGCGATTTTTCGAATACTCGAATCCGAATATTCAAATTCGAATGAAAATCATTCGAATACCTATTCGAATGGGTCATTCGAGCATAAGTATATGAAGTAGTAACGTTCCATGCCTATATTGATCGTCGGTGCCCGTTGTCTGTTGTACTTCGAATTTCGTAGGCTAGAGGTCCCGCGCAAAAGTTTCCCACGTTACCATAACCCGAAGGCTATATAAGGCGAGCCCCCGGTAGGTCTCCTCCGCTGTCGCGGAGGAGAGCACAGAAATGGCCGGACTCTGCCGGTCCGGTGGGGATGATGGCAGTGCTGGGAACGAAGAACCAACCAACAATCAAAATACTCCATCCGCAGCGTCGGCGGGTGGAGTGTTTTGATTGTTCAGTACGTTGCCGAAGTATAACATAGGCCTCAGTTGGTGATACCGAAAGAGCCGTTCGCGGTTGTTCTTGTCCGTTAGAAGCTGGACTTTTCGGGTCCTGGCTTGATTTTTTTTCGATCTAGTTCGATTTTGGTTATACGACGCACTGAAGAGGGGCTGACACCGATGTCTCGAGCGATTTTCCTCATGGAAGTCTTCGGATTCCCGTCAATTCGCTTCTTGATGATTTTCAGTATTCGGTACGTGTTGACGGTGCGCTTACATTCTTGGCCTGGACGGCCACCTTCATGGCCCATCTCCTTGTACGAATTATTGCTTTGGAAACAGTCGTTTGAGCGACACCGAGCAAACGAACGAAGTCATTCTGACGCATTCCTCGACGATGGAGTTCCAAAATTGCGGCTTTTTGTTTGACATTATGCAGAACACGGCTAATGGCTCCAAATTGAACTCAGAGGAAACTGACCGGTACACAAAGATGTGGCGAAACAATTGGCACTATTGCCGTAGTGTTACGGGTTGATGCGTTTGCACAGGAAAACACCGAACTCTCAACCCATTATTTTGGCGCACCCTAGATAAACGGCAGCCATCTATAGTGGAACAAAAAGAGAATCCGTGGAATTTGCAGAACCGAATTCAGCCTGTTCTTGTGACTCATAGAAGGTAGGTTTATTTTGAACACTTCTATGCTAGGACCCAAACAAATCTATCTTTGCAGGAAATCACTCGCTTTAAAAATAGAGTGGAAAAAATGTTCCGCATGATTCACATTTTTTGTTTTGACAGCACAGAAACAACCATAATCAACCATAATCCTACGTAATTTTCTGCACCAATGGCTCGAGTTTTTCTTTTAAAAGGTAGCAAGGAATTCGTAATTATCAAACACGAAGGATAAAAAGGATAAAGGGCGGCGTTACTCAATTTCTTTTGGAATGTGCCACGCATTCTACTTCTACGAGTTGTCGTGGAGGTGATTTGAATGCGAATTTAGCCATACAACGACTTGCGATGGCCAGCCGATGAGCGAATCAGCGCCTTATCCTTCCCAGACAAGTCTGGTACCAATTCACCGACCCCGGATGGATGGGAGGCTTGGTTGGCCTGGGCGGGAAATCCGAACCAGGAGCCTGGTATCGGGCGCACGCGACAGTCGGCACCTCCTCCGACTGCGCCACATGCGCCCTTTTCGAGCATATTCAGCTCATATTAACAAGTGTATCCGTACTTTTGTGGTCCTCCACTGACATTCGTCTTGTGGTGCACATTGTTCCACACCACAACGTTCTTTGCTCCTGTCGTGATCGAGTCGCCGACCTGAAAATAATAGGGCAGGTACTTCTCCCGGCTTAGATTCCGGACAGGAAGTGCCACTCGAAGTTTAGATGGCCTCGAACAGCTGTCGCCTAGGTTTGAAACGACCCTGAAGACACTGAGCTCACAGCCTATGAACACGAAACAGTTACCTTGAAATATTCTAGAGGTAGCCATGAAATGATATAATTCTTGATGTTCGTGGGCTTACCGTGAATATAAGGCGACGGTCGAACGCAAACTTCAGCAGCCGTAACACCTAAACGGGTGACTTCGGGACGACAAGTTCGTCAAAGGAACCCCGACCAACCTTGCTACCATCAGCGCTTCCAGGCACATAGGCCACTCTGCGCGTCCCCGTAAAAGGCTTCCCTGGCCTTATGTGGCTCGCCTGAAAGGAATGGAACGATTGGTCACAGAGTGGACCACTTGGGCATATTACGCACATCTTGCAGACCACTTGGGACCGTGTAGATGATTTGGTACGTGAATTCGCTGTCTTCGTGACCTGTAACACCCAGAAGAAGAAATGCGACACCTAAGTCACTTACTCTGGATTCGGTTACCTGGCAGTTTCAAACTGTAATCTTTATGGACATGCATTCGCGCCTCCTCCGGCTGGTTACCCAAGGGAAGATCGAAGTATTTGCAGCACATGGCACAGCACTTCTTGCTGCTCGCACTATCGAGGTAGTTCTGTAAAGCAGATGAGCGTAAAGGTAATGACAGATACAGGTTAGGTGCTGAACGACCCACCGAAAAGCAGCCCACGTGGTACTGGTGACTGCAAGGCAACTCGCAAACCTCCTTGGATTCGTCCAAAGCACTCAGGCATATCACGCAGTCGTCTTCTTGGATCTGAAATCCCTAAGCAGCTAATAACAATTCTGCACCCTTATATCACGACCTAGTTAACTGCTTAAACTATATTAAATTAAAATACTTATTAAGGCTCGAGCACACTTCGCTGCTTTGCTGCAATGATGAAGGATGTCATCGAGCTGCTGCTGCATTTGTTGAGCGGCAAAGGCAGCGCCGCAGCCATGGACACACTTTGCTGCGGCAGCGGGGTCGGTTTTGCTGCCGCAGCAAGAAATGTCGAACGACATTTCTAGGCGCGCGCTGCTGTTTGCTATCCTTATCATTATCCGTATCATTTGCGAAAGCAGCGTGCACCCTCATTTGCTGCTTGAGCCGGGTTTGCTGCGGCAGCGAAGTGTGCTCGAGGCTATACTGTCATTCTCATTTATTGCATTCGTTGGGTTAGGCTCCTTGTATGTGAGCTTCTGAATGCCGCAGAACATTGAAAAATAATGAAATTCAGGGCATAGTCTACGATCGTTTTACGTTGTTGTTTTCCTCGTTAGGTTACCAATGTTGTGGAAGATCACTTTGTTTGTCATTTCCCTGTTTAAAAGAGCACTAAGGTGCAGTTATAAATAAATAAATAAATAAAGAAGGTGTGATACTCTTTTTAAAAAGCGGAAAACGGAATGCGGGACAGAGGTGCTCAAAAATGGCCGGATAGTGGAATAGGAAGCCCATGTTTCATGGGTAACGCTCTGGTAGAGGAGCAACACCTACCACAGACTGATGCATACCCTCACAGAAACATGACATAATGGAGCATGATTTTGTAGCACTATTGTGTTATTCTTTAAGCTTGCGCTAGCTCAATAGACTGGAACAAATGCAATGCCTTGTCCAACTGTAACAGCGTGCAGTCGCTTCATTTTGCCTCGTTAAATTTCGACTACAGCTCTCCGTTAGCTTTTTGGTACAGCAGTTTGTTAAAAGTAGTCTTTGCATATAAGGTTACTGGTAAAACTTTGAGCCAAAACTGTTTCAGGCAAAGGTTAAAACTAGAATAGCCACCAACAATACTATTTCGCGCCCAGGAATGTAGTTCTCGGCCTTGAAGTCGGTCTCAAAATTTCTGTGGACTGTAACATCATATACGAGGTCGCGATTACATAGGCATCTGCATTGTCAACACTGGCACTCAGATTCCATTCCGGGGTCGAAAAGAATACGTCGTTGGCGAAGTAGTCGGGAAGGATCTATACTTCCGTAACGATATTCATTCTGTACCAGCCAAGAAACTTCCTGATATAAATGCCACATAGCTGGATAGCCCCTAGATTGGTAAACACTCAGGTTGAAAATGGACAATTAAAGAGAGCATTACCTGCATATATTATTGTTTTACTCCCGAGAGGGCAAAAATGAGGTGCAAACACAGAAAAAATTATGTAAAGTTTATCGTGAGGACTGCTTACTGAACCCCTGTGTCAACGTTGGTTTGCTCGGCTTCGCTCTGGAAATTTTAATGTGCAAGATGACCGCCTACTGCTGTGCAATCACTTCTGATGGCGACAAAATAAAGGCATTAATTGAAGCTAACTGGTGTATAAGAACTCGGGAGATGGCAGCGAAGCTTGATATATCGAACTCAACCGTCTACTTGCACTTACAACAGCTCGGTTACCTAAACAACTGGCTGTTTGGCTTCCTCAGGAATTAAAGGGAACCCACCTCACCAAACGCATTGACATATGCGAGGTTATAGCATAGTTTGAGCTGCTTCCAAGAAACCAAACTACCGACTCCAATGTCTACTGCTGTCAACTACCGAAACTGAACGAACAATTCGAGAAAAAGCGCCCTGAACTGGAAAATCGCAAAGGCGTAATGTTCCATCATGATTACTCCAGACCACACACCCCTTTAATAACACGGCAAAATTTAACAGAGCTCAATTGGAAACTAACTGATGGCACATGCACCGTATAGTCCTGACCCAGCTCCATCAGATCACCATTTGCTTCACTCCCTTCAAAGCTATTTAGGTGGTGAAACTTTCGGCTCCGTCCAAGCTGTTAGAAACGAGCTGCCCAGTTCCTCGCTTTTAAAAACCAAGACTTCTTCGAACGTGGAATTTTCCAACTTACCGAAATATGGCAAACGTCATCCAACGAAATGGTATCTATATCACTGATTAATGCCTATTGTTAATACAAATAGATTCACTTCGAAAAATATGAAAAAATGACATTAATTACCGAACAACCCAATAATACACTGAATGACCGCTGCCTTCTTGTGCTTTAAAACAAAATTTAATTCATTGTTCTTCCCCGGAATATGAAATTTTATTTTAAAAAATTCAGACACTGGATCGGCTTAGTGCGGCATGTTGGGACGAAACACGACTTCTCTCGAGCCTCTGCGAACAGGATCTGGTATTTTGCTCTGTCTAACATTCCAACTCAGAAGCGTCTGTTCGCAGAAGCCCGTGAGGCGGAGTAAGATGCACGTCTGTCTGCCGCGATATGGCAGAATCTGCATTTTTCTTTAAAGTTTTATTGTTCCCCCATACCATATCTACTCCACGTTTGTGTTTGGGTACTCCTCATCACGTTTTTAAATGAATAAAACGCAAAACACGCATTGACGTTGGTGAAATGCCTTTTCTCGTATGGTTTACTCGTAAAATCGTAGTCTATAATAGCGCGCTAAGCGCTGAGTCACACTATCGATCGGTGCTGCCGCCGCAGAAATTAGTCATGAAATACATAGGGGCAAAATGGGGTGAAAATTATGGACGAAAATTGCGAAAAATACCCAGACGTGTTCTCCCTGCCTGAGAACTTCAGCCCTGAGTAAATCGTCGCTGAACACGAATCTGAAGTTCGTTTTTGAAGTATCGATCGCCATCAACCGATACTGATCAAGTTACGGGCACGAAAATAGCGGAGAATATCCGGACGTCTTCTACGTACCAGGGGATTCAAAAGACATGCGGAATACGTCGCATGACGTGCCTAAGGCTCAGAAGACGTGCCAAAGATGTCACTAAACGTGTTTGGGGATTCAGGTAGACGTGCCGTAGACGTCCTCAAATGCGCCTGGGATTCAGAAGGCGTGCCGAAAACGTCGCATGACGTGCCTGGGGACTCAAAAGGAATGGTACCTAACTCATGGTGAGCTTTTGAGATACTATTTTGATAGGATGTACAGCCCTGTGAGCGGAGTCTAGAACCACAGTCAGTTTTTGCTGAACGCTTTTTTAAAGGCCTGAAAAAGAGGTGTGAAGACGTGTGCGCAACACTCATCAACCACTGCGATGGGAGTGTCGCCTCGTAGGAGTACACTGGCGGGCTTATCAGCTCGACTCCAAGTGCTGCCAATATTTTTGCACGAAGTAATTTGTTGTTGTTATGCTTTCTCATGATCACAGGAGTAAATTTTAGACCATCAATGCTTACAACAAACCAAGGCTGTCTATTTGCACCTTCACATGTGCTAGTTTTTCAACTATTCATATCTGCACTATATCATTTTCTGGAACTAAAAAGCCTTATTATTATTAAATTAAGTCTTATATTTATTATTTCCCTTTTAGTCAACAATTATTGTACAAAACTGTGAAGCAAGTAGAACACATGCGCTTGTCACACCAGCAGCATCTTACAAAGCCAGTGAGGAACAATTATCTCTCTGGCAAGAAACGACCACGTCTTCTTCGTTGAACGCGTAATCTATGAGTGTAAAGAAGGACCTTGGGCGAAAATCGACGTATCCAGCTGCCACCCAAGCGTATGACAGACAAGGTCGAAACACCAGAGCGCAGAACTGTCGGTAGGTCTGGCTTATAATCTGCAATCAAAAGAAAAGTCACCGGTGGTACCTTTTTGTATAATATTTTATCCCAGTTACCTACCTTCAATATATTTTATATATTTTATATTTTATACCATATATAATATATAAAAGTTTCAATAAAGGCGTTGTGCAATTACGGTATTATTGGTGATACGGTATGATATAGTGGTGGTGCAGATATGAATAGTTGAAAAACTAGCATATATGAAGGCGCAATTAATTAGACAGCCTTGGTTTGTTGTAAGCATTGGTGGTCTAAAATTGACTCCTGTGATAATGGGAAAGCGTAATAACAACAAACTAATGCGTACAGAAGTATCGACAGCACTCGGACTCGAATTTAAAAGCCCACCGGTGCACTCCTACGAGGCGGCACTCCTACCGACTGCGCCGCCGAGGCACGTCCCGTGGGATGTCGCAGAGGTTGATGAGTGTTGCGCACGCGGCCTCGCACCTCTTTTTCAGGTCTTTAAAAACGCGTTCAGCTAAAACTGACTGTGGTCCTGGACTCCGCTCGCAAGGCCGTACATCCTTCAAAATAGCATCGCAAAAGCTCGCCATAATTTGGGAACCTTTCCTTGTCAGAAGACATGCCAAAGACGTCGCTCAACGTGTTTGGAGATTCAGGTAGACGTGCCGAAGACGTCATCTGCTAAGGGGGATCATTGAGGAAGACCAGTACTGGTAATGGGAGGCCGTCTCACTAAGGGACGATCAGTAGTGAGGAACCAAAGATCGCCCTATCACACT
This sequence comes from Heligmosomoides polygyrus bakeri, assembly GCA_947359475.1. Lineage (NCBI taxonomy): Eukaryota > Metazoa > Nematoda > Chromadorea > Rhabditida > Heligmosomidae > Heligmosomoides > Heligmosomoides polygyrus. Next base: position 68,268,293 of record OX375866.1, read on the forward strand.
ATACACTGTACGTACTGCGAGCCTTTTGTACTCCTAGGTAGGGAAAAAGGCTGTACAAGTACAGCAGCTAGCTTGATGTAATTGTCCATAGCTTAGTGATACTGCGACACCGCGCGGAACGCGCAAGTGCAAGACACGCCGAAAGGCGTGACGGAGCACTCGTGATCCTATAAAGGTGGTTAAATTACCCAAGTTTGAGATTGCCGCGAGTGGTCAATAAACGTTGACGAGTAGTGGTTTGGTAACCGTGGAATCGTGGTCGATCCAGTTTACTAGTATTCACTGACCCGCCGCTAACAATTAAACGGCAGCTGAATTTAAAAACCCAGGAAGTTGTACTAAAATTTCCTTGAACAAAAAAAAACATTGTAACAGCTAGGTGAGCGTCTATTTTAATGATGAAGAAGCTTGTTTTGATTTCGAAGATGATTAGTTTTTTTATAAGCTTCAAACATGCTTAGAATAGTGTCCCATTGGATATGAAGAAGGGTCCAATTTGACATGAAAATGGCATAATTGCCTTTCAAAGGACAATCTTCCACTTGTGTTTGCGAATCTACCAGTTAGGAAGTGGTAATCGACTGGCAATGTACTCTTTCTCTCATAGGCAGCAGTTTCCTCTCTCCCACTCACCTTTTCAGCCGGCTTCGCATATTTCCAGATGCCGTCGCTTGACCCTGTCGCTACCGCGGTGTCGCTCTGTGTAGAGGCTAAACGTCTACGTGTGATTCACGATCACTATCATGGCGAGGAGGGCAATTTACTGGTGCTAACCGAATTTGGACTGCAACTCTCGAACGAACTGCCGCTCGACTTCCTCCTTGATGTCGACGAACTCAACCACCTACAAATTAGCAGTGTGTGCCGAGCAGTCGGAGCCGAACTCCCCTGGATCATACCTTCACAGAACCAAGAGTGCCAGTGGCTGCAGTTTTGAAGAGCACCGAACAAGCTACAGCACAGGTCGCATGTATGCTGTTTCCTATGGCTCCTGGAAAACGAAGTCCATCCATTGATCAGTTGTGGAATTTTACAACGAGCTCTGCCAACGCTACCCTAAAACGCCTTGCAGCAGAATGTCAGCCGGCAAAACACCTCCACTTCATCAGTTTCATCGAAGAGAATCGCCACATTTGGCTCGAATATTCCCGCGTAACGTCAAACTTACGCAAACTTTGCCAAAGCCACGAAGAGCTGCCTCCCCAGGAAACTTTGCCGTGTGTACACAGTGAGCAACATTGACAAAACGAATTTAATTGGTGGTATAAATGAATATAAATCATGGGCTCTTCTCAGCCAGCAGATTTATTTCGGAAATAAAATGCCTTCCTTTCTTGCTATATAGCCAATCGCAGAGTTGTCGTGTTTTTCGCTTGTTGATTTTGTCGTTTTTTATTGGCTTAAATAAAATAGTAAATAGAAATTAAACACCGGGGTTTCTGGACGTAGATAGCTTATTGCAGCTCTCCTAGACTTTCACTCCTCATGGCGTCCGCAAAACATGAGGAAACTGTCGCACTTCAGACGTCACTTCCATCTATTTACGCCGAGCTGACCGCGATAGACGTGGACCGAATATATATATATATATATATATATATATATATATATATATATATATATATATATATATATATATATATATATACATATACAAGTGCTACGACACGCCTAACGGCGTGTCTCGCACTTGCCGGCTTCGCGGGGTTATAAGTTTGCGCTTTTTTCTCAGAAAATACTCTCACACAAAAGGTACATGTGATCTTCAAAACAATTTTGTTAACAGAACAACAAAAAGACAACATTTACTGAAGCATCTCGGTGAATACTACGTTTGGTATCGACTTGAGTCCTGGTGTTAACCAAATTTTCAGATGGGACTTCTGTCGACCTCGCGAGCACGCCACGTACAGTTGACCATGAGAAAATACTGGACTGGGAGATATACGCAGAGGCGTACCTGGCGCGGGTAAAGTTTTCCGTTCAACATGGAATAGTGCTGAGTTCTGCATGCGGCCGGTCGTCGTACGACGACGATGTGACCTCTGCTTCCTTTCTTTCCGATCTTCTGACTCCAGACGGTTGTGGTGCGACGAAGGGAACCCGTCTTCTGGATCCAGCGCTCAGAAACGCGCGCAGACGCCGTTGTGTCAAGCAGGAGGAGGCTGCGCTTCCTCTGCTGTAACAACATCCCATGTAGAACGGCAGACGTTGCCCGCGCGAGGTACGCAGAGGCGTACCTGGCGCGGGTAAAGTTTTCCGTTCAACATGGGATAATGCTGAGTTCTGCATGCGGTCGGTCGTCGTACGACGACGATGTGACCTCTGCTTCCTTCTTTCCGATCTTCTGATTCCAGACGGTTGTGGTGCGACAAAGGGAACCTGTCTTCTGGATCCAATCGCTCAGAAACGCGCGCAGACGCCGTTGTGTCAAGCAGGAGGAGGCTGCGCTTCCTCTGCTGCAGCAGTATCTCATGCTCAATTCTGAATGCGATCCCTCGTCGTAGGACGACGGTGTCTCCTCTTCTGACTCCAGACGGTTGTGATGCGACGAAGGGAACCCGTCTTCTGGATTCAGGCACTCAGAAACGCGCGCAGATGCCGTTGTGTCAAGCAGGAGGAGGCTACGCGTCCTCTGCTGCTGCAGCATCTCATGCTCAATTCTGAATGCGATCCCTCGTCGTAGGACGGACGCGACGAAGGGAACCCGCCTTCTGGATTCAGGCACTCAGAAACGCGCGCAGGTCGCCGTTGTGTCAAGCAGGAGGCTGCGCTTCCTAAGCTGCAGCAGTATCTCATGCTCAATTCTGAATGCGATCCCTCGTCGTAGGACGACTGTCTCCTCTTCTGACTCCAGACGGTTGTGATGCGACGAAGGGAACCCGTCTTCTGGATTCAGGCACTCAGAAACGCGCGCAGACGCCGTTGTGTCAAGCAGGAGGAGGCTGCGCTTCCTCTGCTGCAGCAGTATCTCATGCTCAATTCTGAATGCGATCCCTTGTCGTAGGACGACTGTCTCCTCTTCTGACTCCAGACGGTTGTGGTGCGACGAAGGGAACCCGTCTTCTGGATTCAGGCACTCAGAAACGCGCGCAGATGCCGTTGTGTCAAGCAGGAGGAGGCTACGCGTCCTCTGCTGTAACAACACCCCCATGTTGAACTCTGACGTTGCCCGCGCGAGGTACGCGGAGGCGTCGCAAGGGGTTCCACGAGATTGCGCGTGGTTCCACGAAGCGTATCTCAGCCAGGTTTCCAACCTGAGTGAGATACGCATCATCATCTACAGGGCAGGGAGCTAACTCAATTATATAGTGGTATATATATATATATATATATATATATACCAGAGCACCTGAAGTCGAAGTTCTATAGCGCAGTCGTCTGGCGCCGTAGCAATGTACGGCGCTGAGTGTTGGCCTGTGACTAAGGAAGTTGAAACGCGCCTCAGCGTCATGGAGACGAAGATGTTGCGCTGGACGGCGGGAGTCACCCCGCATGGACCGCATCAGAAATCATGCTATTCGGCAGAAGTTCGGTGTCGAGCCGATAGCGGACAAGATGCGCGAAGCTCGCTTACGATGGTACGGCCACGTTCTACGTGGAAAGGAAAACAGCGCCCGCAAGATAGGCCTTAAGCTGGAAGTGTCAGGAAAGCGGCCTAGAGGACGCCCGAAGCAGCGTTGGCCGGATAGGTTACACAAGGACATGAAAGTAACTGGCGTCCACCCTGATCAAGCGCAGGACCGGGAAAGGTGACGTCATGAGACCGGAAGAGCGCACCCCGCGACGAAGCGGGACAAACGCTGAAGAAGAAGAAGAAGAAGAAGAAGAAGAAGAAGAAGAAGAAGAAGAAGAAGAAGAAGAAGTAGTAGAAGTAGAAGATATATATACATATATATATACTTGTACAATAAGAACAGTTCTTCTTATCGGGCGCGTGTAGCGCAGTCGGAGGAGGTGCCTGCCCTTACATGCACTCGGTACCAGGTTTTTGGTTCGGGTTTCTCACCCAGGCCAACATGCACTCGGTACCAGGTTTTGGTTCGGGTTTCTCACCCAGGCCAACCAAGCCTTCCATCCCTATGGGGTTGGTGAATTGGAACCAGACTCGTCTGGGAAGGATAAAGCGCTGATTCACTCATCGGTTGGTCATCGCCAGTCATTGTATGGCTAAATTCGCATTTAAATCGCCTACATGACATCCCGTAGAAGTAGAATGCGTGGCACACCCCATGAGGGATTGAGTAACGCTGTCCGTTATCATTTTATCCCTTATTCTGCTTATTCAAACATCTACACTTTTTCACAAAATTACATCTAAGGTACACCTACATAGGTTCGGGTTTTGCAAAATTAGATGCCGCGAAGGGCAGAATTCAGTACTCTACCTAAACAACTTAAACATCCGCTAGCTTTTCCCTTCAGTTATTTTCCCGCAGTTTTCCAAAACAGAGGTTCATTTGCCCTTCATATCAAAAGTATGTCAAAGTTAGGCGCGTGAATCAAAAGGCGGAACAAGGCAGCATAAAGAATAATGGAGCAATTTTAGTGGTCTACCACATCCAAGTCCAGGGATAGCAATCGAACTGCACTGCCTCGCGGCAGCTTCACGAAACACGGAACGGTGTGCCGCCTCCAGATGGTGAATGTCGGGATGCACGACGAGAAAGACGAACTTGGCAGAGAGCTGGAAAAGGAAGCAGCTTCAGCGCCTTTAATTTCTATGACTTTTCGGGGCTATAAAATTCTAATTCTAGAACTAACCTTCGTTGCGGTAGTGTTCACCACAAGCACTTCGCCACGGCTCAGCCAGTGCCCCACCGCATCCCTAGCTTTAACGAACGCAGCCTGCAAACGATACGTCTCCCCTTCGGACCCTTCCCCAACTAATTCCTTGGCACCTCACTTTGTACTCATTCAATCCCGCCTCTTTAGAAATGGCTTTCCAAACGGCAGACGAGTGTTCCAGGGTGCTGCTCACACTCACGCAGACCGCATCCACTTTTTCTCGGAATATGTTGCCCTAAAGCTCTTGTACCAGAACCGCAGCACAACCAAAATCTTCCAATTTCAGTCTCACCGACTTCGCGATCACCTTGGCCGTTCCGTTCCAATCTCCTAATGGTCCTATTGATAGCTCATACATTATCCTGAAGAAAAAAAATGTTCTAACCATGCATCTGGGACCGTTCGAAAAGGCATCGCGCTACAGACACGAGTAATTACTACAGAAGAAATCTGCTGAAGAGCAATCAGAGGATCTAAAATATCTGAAAGCGACATGCAGACTTGTCACAAAAAATTCGCGGGGCATCATATGTATGTATAGGCCCTCTTGGGACTTGTACAATACCGCCCGCTTCGCGCGGTCAAAAAGACGGTTTGCGACGGAAAAATCCGTCGCAAACCATCGCATGCTCATAACTCTTTTAATTTTAAGTTGTTTGAGAAACTGTTGGCAACATTCGATTCGTCTCCTCTACAGAAGCTTGTATAAAACTTTACCATAACTCCGCGTTTTCGCCGTGGGTGGCCTAAAAAATAGCTGCAGCAAGCTTTTGCGATTTGAGCACCTTATTTTCCAGGAACTGCATGTGACGTGTAGTGTTTTCGGAGTATCTCAAGCATGATGTGCGTTGTCAGTGCTCTGTCATGCCCGGAATGCTCCGAGAGTACGCTGTGCACAATGCATATAGTATGGAACCTATCAATCGAAAGGACGGAAGCATGTCCACTGGGTTTCTATCTTCGCTTCATGGAAAATGTAAAGCCTTCAAGACTATCTTGCACTGCTTGAAAATTTTTTAAGAAATTTCCGGCCGCCCTACTTGGCAATTGCTTCAATCTGTCCGGGCGAGACTTAAGTGCGCGCCGTGTACAATGCGTATAAAGATGAACCTATTAATCGAGTGCGTTCGACGACTGGTAGAGTGAGCGTTTGGGGAGTTCAATCGCCAGCCGCCCTACTAAGAAATTGCTCTAATGCTGTCCAGCTAGCCTTTGGAGTGCGCCGTGAACAATGCATATAGAATCGAACCTTTCAATCGAGGGGGCGACCGCTTGTAAATTGCACGCACGAGCGAGTTCATAGCGCAATACATAACTCTTTCAAGTTCAAATTGATTCGGCTGCAACTCGCAGGCCTTGTAGGACGTAAAACGATGTAGCAGCGCATTAAAGTAGAACGGTGTAGCTTAGGAACAGGCAATGTTACAGGGAAGCGAAAATGCAGGTGAGGCTTGTGTGACGCTTTTTTTCCGATTTCAGTGGACCGCTGCGGGAAGACGCAGAGAGCTAACGGCCTACAAATGCGCAGGTGAGCAGAACGCTAAAGGTTCTTTACGACGACGTGGTCACAACTTCCTAGCTGATTAAACTGCCTTAGCACCAGCTGCCATTTTAGGGCGGCGGAGTTCTAGCGTTTGAAGTTTCCCGCGCCATTATTCCCCAACATTTGAGTTTTCAACACTCGCAATAACACAATTCGCTTCAACACGAAAAGCTCTATCGAACAATGTGAATATCAACCAGTTTCAGAGAAATCGCATTTTTGACAATTTCCCATTGCGGACGTGGGCGCTTCAGGCCGAGCCTGCGGGGATGATGACGTCATCGAAAATCGATATTTTCGAAATTGGCCAAATTTTCTCGCCCAAAATCATCTAGAGGTTATTTGGGGCGCTGATTACGAATTCGACGTCCGTTTTTGAATATTCCGCCGATTTCGGTAGGTTTTGGATTTTCTTCTGGATAATTTAGGGTGGTCAGAATCACCGATTTTGCTCAAACTTCGCATACATATTCGGGGTGCCGAACACGATGCCAAAGTTCACTTAGACGATTACGGCGAGACCGCCATTCCCTGAGGTTGACAGAAACCCAGTGGACATGCTTCCGCCCATTGGATTGCTAGGTTCGATCCTATATGCATTGTACGGCCACTCTCGGAGCATTCCGGGCATGACAGAGCACTGACAACGCACGTCATGCTTGAGATACTCCGAAAACACTACACGTCACATGCAGTTCCTGGAAAATAATGTGCTCAAATCGCAAAAGCCTGCTGCAGTTATTTTTTAGGCCACCCACGGCGAAAACGCGGAGTTCTGGTAAAGTTTTATACAAGCTTCTGTAGAGGAGACGAATCGAATGGTGCCAACAGTTTCTCAAACAACTTAAAATTAAAAGAGTTATGAGTATGCGATGGTTTGCGACGGACTTTTCCGTCGCAAACCGTCTTTTTCACCGCGCGAAGTGGGCGGTATTGTAGTTTTAACTTCTCAATGAATAGGCGCAGGACCCATTAATACAAACAAAGGCTGCGTAGTAGAAAGCTATCAGTAGCACTCACGTCTTTTATTTTGAGCTGTTCGAAGAATTGGGTTGGAAAAGCTGTGCCCTTGTTTGAGGTGTAACATAGGTATAGAGGTACACCTATGGCCAATTTTTGTAGAAAAATGTAATCTTAAAAACTGCTAGATTGGAGGATGGTTATTAAGCAGTGATTTCCAGTTGATAGTGGGTGCTCAACTTTTAGAATTCACCTGTACGCAGCCGAATACGACCATCCTTCATAGTGACAAGGGTGCAGGTCGGGTAACTACAAGGCTGTTGACCGTTTATTTTATTTTTCCGGAATTTTGCGCGATAATTATATGTAAGACCAGTAGAGTAATATACTAGGCAACGGAAGATATGACTCAGAAAGAAAGCGGTGTGTAGCCAGTGGGTTCGAACTCTACGAGCTGCTCCAGCGTGAGCCCTCAGCATTGGCAAGCTTCATTCTTTAAACCAAAGCCCCGTAGTGACCAAGTAAATGTACTGACTAAGGAAGACATCGGCTTCACCCAGCACCTCGTCTTTCATGAGTCGTTCTCGCCACACAATGTCGGAAACTCAGAAGAGAGACGACTACAGATGGCTCTTCTGTAGACAGGATTTGTCAAAGTTCTGGAACAACTTGGCTACTCTTACGTCTCCTTGTTTACACAAGGAATGATATTTTTAATCACGTTAAATGTTTTCGACAACTGTTGTCGGTATTTAAAGGTTGAATCCCGTTTGCTTCGGGAAAATGGATCAACGTCTGCAGAGGTTCTTCTTTAGTTTCCGAGATCGTGAGCGAAAAGCAACTCAAAAGAAACCAGGTGTCGGATGAGGCCGACGTGGCTATTATCCTTAGAACACGAATCTGAAGTTCGTTTTTAAAGTGTCGATCGTCATTAACCGATATTGGTCAAATTATCGATTTTTTGTGGATGTCACTCAAGCAGACCGAAACTTCAGCCCTGGGGGTAGTCGAGTTCATACTATTGGGCTGTCGCAAAATTAATCGCCGAAACGGACCACTTACTTGAAACTGCTATAACTCAGCTTAATCACAACTTTATTAAGCGATCTAAAAACCAATAAAAACCAAATAAAAATCTATACATTTTCGCCAAGGAATATATATTGATCCTAATGCTTTACAATAAAGCTGAGATCACAGGAATTAGCGAAATCAAGGAGGGGGCACATTCAACATCAACTACATTAGTGAGTTGATTCTGACGCGAATGAGAATCAAGAGGTCGGAAATAGTAATAGTCCATGGGGGAAGGTTTGGAGAATATGGTGGGTGAGGGAGAACTTTAATACCAAAATGGGTCAATTTTCGCCGAGTGGTTTGTGAGATGTGTTGCTCCTCTATTCACCACTGCCGGCCATAATTTTTGCAACTTCTCGTATATTTGTTCTAAATCACAGCAGTAAGACTCTGCTGTGACTGCCTGACCAGGTTGCAAGAGTTGTAGTGGATTATACCTTTGCAACACCACCACAAAGTACACATAACTATTTTAGGGTGAAGGTTGGGTTAAGGAAAGGATGTTGGAGGAATATCTTTATCAACTCAGACAAATCCCCGCTTCCTGTTATGTTTTCATCACAGTTATAATACGGCATACAAAAGGCTCATTTTTGAGGCGAACTAGCAGGTTGGAGCAAGTGTCTAGACGTGCCAGACGTTGCTCATCGATCAGCTCATAAGGCACCCACTTCGACATCTTATTCTTCTTGTCGATTCTTGCCAAATGAGTGCTAACGTATTCGATCTCCGGGTTTGCCTCGACGGCTTTCCTCAAAGCTTCATCGTCAAGCGACGACCTGCGCTCGCGACCCGGTTTTTCTTTGAGACCAAAATCGCCAGATGCGAATTTTTCGAAGCAGAGTCTCACCGTTCGTTCGCAAGGGCAGCCCGTCCCGAAAGCGCTGCTCAAGCTACGGGATGCCTGTGCGACAGAATGCACCAATTTAAACTCTTGATGACTCGATAGTCGCGTCTGTTCATGATTTTACGAAGCCCTAGAAAAGGCCGACTAGAAAAACTAGAGCGACATCACATGTGTTTTTTGAAAGAGCAGGAAAAGCCCACCGAACGGTATGTGTTCCCTCAGACGGAATGATTTAGGGTAAAAAAAATTATTTATACATACCTCGAAATGGAGGTTAATTTGGGACGGCCTAATAGAGTCATGAGCTTCATGCCAAAATAATCTTTCTAGAGTATTTTAAATTACAAGCATGTGGCGTTTTTGGATCTGTTCGTGTAAAAATTGCGCCATGTACTCATGAACTATGCCGCTTTGCTTGACTGATTGATTTTTGAAGTGCTGCTGACATGGAGCCCCTCCATAGGGCATTTCTCGACTTTCATAATTTGACTTCGTATTCTTTTCGATTTCAAAGCAGTTTGGACGATCTACGAATACTTACAACTTTATAGTAGGGCTGCAAAACTACTGCTCTGAGTAATATCACCACCTATTTACGAAAGAGTTTGTCCGTCGAGTGATCTAATCTGAGTGAGATACGCCGCATCATCTACAGCGCGGGCAAAATCTGCTATTGAACGTGGCCTCGCCTGCTTCATTGTTCCCCTTATCGACCCCCTCCTCAGGGGAAGCGTAGTCCTTTACTGCTTAACACAACAGCACCTACGCGCGTTTCTGAGCGTCCATATTCAGAAACCGTGCCGCTGACTTCGTACCATTAGCCTGAGAAGAGGGGTAAGAGTAGAAGGGAGACTTCGAGGATGGAGAACCGACAGCGACCAGGAGGGAGCGACCTGGAGGAGGCATCGGGATGGGAGATGGAGGGGGTCGATAGGGGGAACAATGAAGCAGGCCAGGAAGTGGCACCAAGAGAGGTTTTGGCAATAAGGAGGGACCAGTAGGGAGTTACCAATCAGGGGGCGGCAGTAAGGAGGATCAGCAAGGGATTCATTACCAGTAAGGGAGACCGAATTTAGAAGATGTGACGCCGATGTTGCGCAATGGGCGTTCGCTCGCCGTCGTCGTGTCGTCAGCGTGGAGGGCTACTTAATTGGGGTAGAGTAGCAAGGAGGCATCTACCTGGAAGAAGGGACCTGGAGGCGGGACCAGCGGTCAGATTCATCAACGACTTACACAACTTAACAGAGAATTCATAGCGGAAAACTCAGATAACGCGGCTTATCGCTCACCACATCACTTGATAAGCCGCGCTATCAGGGATTTCGGCTGTAGTTTTCCCTGTTAAATTGCTGTTTATGAATCCGACCCCAGGATGGGGAACCAAGAAGAAGCGAGCCGGAGAACATCAGATTCGTGTTCAGTGACCTCGACTGCCTGGCCTTCTGAACCCCCACGCACACTGGAGGACGTCTTCGGCACGTCCTCTGAATTCCCAGGCACGTAGAAGGCGTCTGGGTATTTTCCACTATTTTATGATTATGATTAATTTTCCCTCGATTCCCCCCCCCCCCCCCCCTATTTATGACTTTTTTCCGGCGCCGGCGCCGATCATGGTATGACTCAGCGCCTAGCCCGTGATTATATAGCATTTGGGGTTAGGCTTAATTCTTTTTTGGTTGGGTACTGCATCGACAAACTACACCTATAGTAACAGATATCTTTAGCCATCTCACGACGACGAAGCGGTCGAAAGGTAAAGCCTAAATACCCATATAGTAGACACCTCCACCTACCAACCTATTTGGCACAGAGGTAAACGTCTCACATCGTGTAATTATTCGCAAGCAGGCAAACGCTCCCAGCCGCTGCGAGATAAGCGAAACAGTTGTGACCGTGAATAAGAAGGCAAAAATTGAACAACTTCGGGTTGAGCTTTTACCAACCGTATTTAGAGCTCGCAAACATCGACATCTTTAAGCTTCGGCCTAATGTAAAAAAGCCAATCCATCAACTTAGACGACTGTTAGCGCTCTCCCGTCTGCGCAAAATTAATCACCGTTAAAAATGCTTCACTAGCAAGGTATCGGGTGCAGAATCGACGAACCGGCTGATACGAATCGAGGAATTGGCACAGAACGTCAAAACAAGACCTTTCGACATTGACATTCAACAACGACTACAGCAATGATTACCAAGAAATCTCGATGTTGACAAATATATGCAACACGCCCACAGCGGACTGCGTATCTTCTTACCTCTATGAGGCATCACTACAAAACATAAGAAAGCCGCTTAAAGGTTCCACTAATGGTGGGAATTGGCCTACAGTTGCACCTCTCGTAACTATGCAGCTTCAATAATTCAGATGTCTTGGAATTGCAAATGAGCCTAGCGCGGTCCGTTGGTCCGTATTTGAAACTTCCTAAGCTACACAGCTTTTAATGGCCAATTTCTTCCTCGAAGCGGCACACCAGCCGTTTTGCCAATGTTTTCCTATCCAACTGTTAGTCTGCCAACTAGGGTACGACGCTGAAGTCCCTGCCATTTTAGAATTTTTCAAGACAACGGTTGCAGGCGCCGGAAGCAGAACAAGTGCTCGTTCAGGTGAAATGGGCTCTAGAGCAGTGCAGGTCATCCAGTTGCAGCATATCAGAAGGATACAAAGGGATCGGGAACGAAGCAAGGCTTCCCTTTGTATTAACACAGAAATATTGTATTGAATGCGATGGACGTGAATGATGAAAATAAAATTGAAATCAGCGAAAAGCAACAAAAGATGACTTGAGATTGAAAACAAACAAGGTCAACTAATAACAGATCCTTCCTTTTGTAACAATAGAAAGTCAACGGTCTCTTTTCGCTCTCAAGTAATTCATGCCTGGATTTGCAGAGACATCCGACAATAATTAAACCGCCGAAATGTCGCCAGTGGCCATTTGGCAACCGGTTCAAAGGTGTTGCTGACGACATTCAACCTGCTCGAGTACCACAGCATCCAGTGCAGCAGAGCATAAGAGACAAAGCGGCTGCTAGCGACGCTTGCTGAGATGGCGCACCACACCTCCCTCGCGGCGCCATTAAGCGCAGCCAATCCGATCCGGTTGTCGCCGGGGAGCGGATGGAACTTACGAATGGTCATCGCGGCTGCGGCAGCCACCGCCGCGCCGTAATTAGCCGCTGCTGCGCCGCCACTGATCACTGTCGCATGTGCGGAAGCCGCTGCCGCGAACGCGTCGACTACTCATTTGGACTTTGCATGAAGGCCTCACTGGTGTTTGTCCAGCTATTCGGCCAACTATGGTTTCCTTTCTCAGAAAACACCACTGGCTACCTTCTAAATCGTAAAGAGAGCGACGAAGCCAATTGATCATAGGCGGTAGGGAATTAGGACAGGACGCTGAAGACTGGATCGAATGAATACCAGCGATCAATGTGTCGGACTTGGAAGTATTTTTAGAAAATAAATCCAAACTAATGAGGAAAACTTAAAGACAAAAATTAAGGGTGTTGCCAAACTGTTATAATCAAGCATAAGAATGGCTGAAAATAATTCTGAAGAAGGTAAATGAAGGAAGTAGAACGGGTAGAAGTAAATCAGAAGGACTGCAAGGAGGCCTAATGAGAGTACTCTTAGATCTTAAAGATTCTCGGCTCTTAAAATAAGTTGTTGAAATCTATCCTGTTTGTTCTTCACCTCTCGCCTGCCACATACAGATACAGATTGCGGATGTCGTCGGGGCTGCGGTGGAGGATGTCGCGCTGGCGGCGGGTCAAGGCGGCGAGTCGGAAGACCTAGCCGCGGAGTTGCCGCGTTGCGGTATAGGTTACCGCAATTAGCGATGACAATCGTAAGTTTTGACCCTCACCCGTTGTCGCCCGCAAGACCGCCGCGTCTACCCTCCATCAACTGCTGCGCTGCCAAGATCAATCTGAGGGCCTGTTCATACTTCGCGACAAGAGCGACTTGTCGCCCGTGCAAAATATGCATTTCGATTAAAACAAGCGCGCGATGCCGAAAAGTGTTCATACTCGAGCGCCGGCGCTGTCGCTTCAGTTGCTCTTGTCGCTCTTGTCGCTGCGCACACCACGCGCGCTGCGCTCGTTGCGCTCTCGTCGCCCCCGTCGCCCGCGCAAAACATGCGAATCGATTAAGGGTCTCTATAGAGTCTCGCGGCAGCACCCCGAGAACTCGTCCATATCGCTCCCGCCGCAGCGGGACACACGCTGCCACTGTGGTGGAAGCCGCGGCGCGGACGAGTTGTCGCGGAGCCTCCGCACGCAAAGGTGCCCGAGGGCTGCCGCAGTTCACCGCGGTTCTCACCCGCAGCGCCAGGAGCTGCGGGTGAGACCCGCCGGAGGGCGTGATAGAAGGGTGACCATTATGGTTCATCTATTCTAAACATTTTTAAAACAAATCTACATGCTAGGGATAAAGTGGGTTGGTGCATAACTTCTGTCCATAAAGGAGCTTGACAACCAACAATATAATCACCGGTAGTGTCGACAAATGGAGGCGTATGGGATCCTGCACTCGAAACATAACGCAAAAAAAAACTTTAGCACGATATTGGGTAACCTTAATTGGACTGAAAATCTCCGTGGCCTTCCAGTCACAAGTTACCCGTCTGAGGTTTAGGGAAAACCTTTGCACAGAAATGCAACAACAAGGCAGACCGTTCTTTTTAGTATCCCATCATATGAGCTATAACTGCATCGGACAGACTTCCCGGACTCAACAAGGCATTGGAGGGAGTGCTGTCATCACAAGGGCTACCACATTATCTTCGAGCTGTTTGTCAAGCGAGGAAGTTTTAGTGAGGGCAGATCGACAAAAGTGAGAGCAAGCGCAATATGACACAGAACTGTTGAGTTATAAGAAGTGTTCTATTAGATTTCGGGGCTTAGATTCAAGAACTCCTAACTTCACTTAGAAAACGCTTCTTCACAAAAGAAAAAGCGTTTCCCTTACGACATCCTTTACATTCCCAGAGGTCGCAACTGCCGGCAAAAGTACGCAGTATTGCGTACAGTAACCCTCGCAGAGCCGCACCACCCGCCGTTGTCATGACGGGTCCGCGGCACCCGCAAGACTCTCCTGCCGGCCTAAAGGCCTCCTCAGACTTCTGCGGCGTTGCCGCTGCCCTATCCTTCATCATAGGGCAGGGACGCAGAGTTCGCCGCCAGCGGCGTCACTGCCCTATCCTTAACCACGGCGGCGAGCGGCGTTGCGGCAGAAGTCTGTGGGGGCCTTAAAACAGAGCGCACGTCGCCGAGAAATGTTCACACTCCAGCGCCGGCGTTGTCGGTCCAGCCGCTCTTGTCGCTGCTGTCGCCTGCTCATACTTCCGCGCGCTGCGCGCACGCTGCGCTCTTGTCGCTGCTGTCGCGAAGGATGAAGAGGCCCTGACACCAACTTGCACCAACTAACTACTAACCCACTATTTTAGTAACTGGACCGAATAACTTGTGTTCCTTGATAGGAGCAGCCAGTCTGATTAACGAACGAGACGCTCGCTCTCACAGCGGAACACACTGTCAATGCGCATCGCATGTTTCTACCAACTAAGCAACTTACAAGCATTTCAGCAGAGAGAGAGGAACCGAAATCACCAATGCCGATCAGGATAAGTGCCTAAGAAACAATTTCGAATGGTGGCGTCTAGCTAAAATTGGATTGCGACAATGCAGATTGAGACCGTTATTGGATTGAAGGGTAGCAGCGCTTGCGGACACTCGATGACGCAGCCTACCTTAAAGATGAATGGTCTCCGCACTGTGATTTTCAGGAAATGAGTCAGGTTGGTGGCCCACCATACGTTCGTAGGCTTCGTGACACTCTCCTCAACGTCACAGCGCATCAAGAACAGCGGCACTCCACATGCGACTCATGGCTTGACTAGAAGTTCCAGAGACAACCGGCACACCGACACAATCACAGCAATTTCCTACACATACGTGGAGGGGTGACTAGTACAGACTGCTCGGTGGGAGTACTAGGCTCGTTGAGAAGGATGTTCTCATTATCATATCAACATAGTAACAAGGTATACGCTCCCAGGGGCTCTCAAAGCAGGCCACTATTCCACTCCTTGGAAGCATGCCAAATAGATTTCAAATTTAAGCCATGATAAATTATCAGAACGGGAAGCACAGGTACTGGCTGTAGTCTCTGAAGTGGGCCAGCATTTCGCACTTATACTTACGTTCGTAGAAAAAAAAAACAGAACAGTGTTGCCCTAATGTGTAGGGTACAGTTGAGCTCTCACAGAATTATCGAGTAATCGAATGGATTCCAATGCTCACAGAATTCGAAAATTCTAAATCAAATGTAGCAGCAAAATACGATTTTCCGAATAATCGAATCCAAATAGAATATCGGGTTCCAGAATGGAGAACAACATTGGAGGTGGTTACCTTGGGCTCTTGATCGAATATATTTAAAACAAAACGCACTTTTTCTGAATATTCGAATTCAAATAACCAAACCCGAATGAAAATCATTGCAATACCTATTCGTGTGGGTCACTCGAGCACGAATACAGTACAGAGCGCGTCTGTGGGCAACATGGCTATAGCTCTCCATCTCGACCGGATCATTTTACTCACATAAAGATGTAGTAAACAAGGAAAGGAGGAAAAAAGAGGGAAACATTTGTTCCACCTTCAACAAGAAAGCTGCGGGCACTATTCCTGTCAAAATGTTAGTATAACCCTAGGAAAAGCAGGCAAACCAAGCTGGAGATTTTTCGTTTCGATAAAAAAAGTCGATGAAAGGGAGTTTGTACGTCGCTAAGATCAATGTTCACAACTGCACCCGTTTCAGTTAGAAGTATAGCCCATATATGAGGCAGTAGCGAAAATTGACTGTTTTTCAGAGAGCTAAGAAAGTACTAGTCCGAACATTTCATTTGACTGAATGAAACAAAGAGCAAACGAGAAATCGATTGAGGAAGAAATGCGTAAATTCATTCCCAGGCATGCGTGTGAGGTTAGATAGCATGGAACGGTTGAAAGCGCTTCGCTGATGAAAGAAAGGCGCCATGGAAACCCGTTCAGTGGAGTGAGTCCTACGCAGCTGCACGTGATTTGCATGCCAGAATTGCAGAGGAAGGTTCCGATCAGGGATGTGCGGAAATTTTTCCGAGGATACGGAACGGAAGAGTTCAAACATGGGCAGAAACCGGAATACGAAACATGGAAACGGAAATAACTCCAAACTGATTACACCATTTAATTTCTCATAGATATACAGGGTGGTCCACATGAAGTGTTACGCGCTACAAAAGTCCATTTTCGTAATTTTCTCTCTTTTTCTGTGGTGTTTTCTTTTCTATGGTGTTAACCATTTTTTGCGTATATTTTAGTCCACCTATGACCAGTCTTACTCTCGGTAAATAAGGTTTCGCTTAAGGTCGTTCAGCAGTAGTCGCTATATTCAAACGCGCATCGTCCTTTTCGACGATTTCAAAGATGCTCAAGCTGCATCGGATGCAAGTACACCGCGTCATCAAACGTTTCGAAGAGACTGGAGGAGTCGAAAATCGACCGAGAGGAAGACCACGACGAACCGCAAGGAATGCTACGCTTCGAAAGCCGTCAAAGACAAGTTACACCGAAATCCTGCAAGAAATATCAGGAAACTAGCTAAGGAGCACAACGTAGGTCGTTCTACTATGCAACGACTGATCAGGGATGATCTGTGATTGTATCCCTACAAATTCGCCCAAGGACAGCACCTCACTGAAGAAATGAAGGTCTCAAGATTGAAGAAATGCAGAAAGATAAAGGCCATTACGCGCGGTAACAAGCGCGACCGAATTCTCTTCACAAACGAGAAGATATTTACCGTCGAACCACTCCACAACGCGCAGAATCAGCGGAAACTGCTGTGAAAAGGATCCGCAAGAGCCATTAACATCAGATGAGCTCCTTTTCCACAGTATTTGATATCACTGGCTGGAATATCGGGCCTGGGCAAGATCACGCTTGTTTTTATTCAAAAAGGAGTTAAGATCAATACCGAAATCTACGAGAAACAAATCCTGAAGAACGTGGTAATACCTTGGGCATAAGAACATGTTGTCATGCTCCTGCCTGGGAGTGAGGATTTACAAACCTTTATTACTAGTCTATATTATATACAACAACCATCTAGCAAGAATGCAGTTAGGGAGACTGCCAACCTTCCAACCCATGTAGGGGCGTGGCTTACAGAGGTGGTCGCCACTATACCGTGACATGCCCTTCCTTTCGAATTTGTCGGCCTCGACAAAAATATACAACACAATAATTTTTAAATAACAACAAAAAACAAATATTCACTCCAATGATGAATTAAAAGGATGGGTCGATGGACACAGAGACGATTATGGGAGGATTCCTTCCAGTACGCACAGGGCGAAATTTGTGCATAAGGCTAGGGCCAGGTCATAGGGCCTCCTAATCATGTGCCTTCGAGGCATTGCTCGAATCGCTGCCCGTATACTGCTACCGGCCTTGCTTGGAGCCACCGCATCTCTAGAGCCGTCAACCATCGTATCGCCAGGGCACGTTTTATCGGCGTGACCCACATTGGCGACCAGGTTTAAGTCCTTGCTCGCCATCTTTGCCATCGCATCAACTTGCTCCTGACAAGTCAAAAGCGCTTGTCGGAGTTCTCGTACCTCTTCTTCCCAGATACCAGTTCGAACACTGGTACCTTCGCATAGCTCCTTCAAATATTGATTAGATATCGTTATGAATTTGGTTTATGTTAAATCGCTATTCTACCAATCGTTATTTTTCCGACCTTCCGGTGAAAATGTTTAAAGTTACCTCGAAATGAGTTTTTGCGGGAGTGTATTCACTGTCGTAATCATAGTCCGAATTTCCTTATGTCCTTATCAGTTCTACGGACATCGTTATATTCTGTAAAATGTCAAAAATATTTCGAAATCTATGACTTTACCTTTTGGTAAATGACGCGGCTTAGAACAAAACTTGCTATTTCGTTATTCATTTTCTTCCAGTAAAATCGTAAGTGAATCTTACTGCAAGGTATTTTTACTGCTCACTAACCTCCGGCAAAGGGGTTCTCGTGATTCTGCTACAAAATCTCTTTTTGATGACATTCGTCTACTTTACCTAACCGAATATTTTCCCCTTCGTTATAATATAGGGCGTTACTTTGAATGCAATAGATTTTTATGCCGTCACAGTGACTTCTCAGTTGTGCGGAAATTCATTAGAATAATCCCGATATCGACCGTTATCATGTTGGTCAATATAATTTCTCACGTAATTGTGAGAAGCGTTATTTCTAGGGATTTGAGAATCGCGTCCGTGATATCCACGTTGGCTTCGAGGTCCTCCGTTATTGTGGTAACCGTTATCGTTATAGGATTGAGGACTACTTTCGTGATATGCCCTATTACTGTTCCAACGTGGTGAAAAATTTGGCGATGCACTAACAGCAGGGTATGGCGATTGATTCCACTCTTGACGCTGGTAGTTCCCTTGATTTTGGTAATTTCGATGTGGGCAGCTTTCACTAATGTGTGCGTTTTGAACGGCTTCCGTGATCGCATTTACTAGGGCGTTATCAATTATTCCCCTCCCACGCGTCACAATTTCAAGAAGATGACTTTCGTTTTCTGCAGTTTGTTGCAGATCTTTGAAAGTCTGGGATGACTGCCTTTTTTCATTACCGCGATTCGAAGATTTGTAGTAAGGCCGCGCACAAATGTTTCACACATTATTTCTTCAATGGCGATGGGATTGCTTTTGGCAAAAGCGTCGGCAACTTAATCTCTCACCCGTTGACCATAAATGATCACGTTTTCATCGGGTTCCTGCTTCACGTGATAAATTTTTGCTTTCGCTATTTCGACATAGTTAGGGCTACGAAAGTCTTTTTTTTTCAACTGGTCAGCAACCTTTCCGTAACCCAGCTTAACATCATTATCATAGTTCTCGTATTTTATTTTGGCTGCTCCGCTTAATTGCAGAGGAAGGAGCCTCGCCAGCTTCTGCTCGTCATATCCCGCTGCATTGGCTTTTTCGTTCATCTCTCTAACAAACTCACCACTGACATGTTAGTTCCGTTATAATTCGGCCAACACTGCAATACGGGAAGAAGCAAATCCGCTATATTGACCCGAATATTAAGAGATCTGTCTAAGCTCCCAACAGATCCCCCGATTAATCCGTTATCAGATCTCGCCATGTTCGAAATGAGCAACCGTTCTACTATTTCCCGTGATTCGTTAATAAGTCGACTCGTTAGTTTCGTCTGATTTCTTTTCTCGGTGCGAGCAAACCGTTTCTCAGCTGGTGGGCTGTTCGGCACTAAGTAATTATCCGTTATGTTGATGAGTCGCTTTTAAGATGAAGAAATAGGAAACAGGCAGAGAGCTGAAGGAACAGTAAGCAAAAAATGCAGTTGATCACAATCGTCCAACCGCAGTCACGAAGACGTAATGCCTCTTACCGTTAGATGACCTCAGTATGGGTTACCGCTCTCTTTTCCCTACGAGTGGGATTATCATAGCCTCGTTGACGCCGCTATTCTTAAGTGGGTACTTGCATGAGCTCTGGCCGACGCCCTTGAGTGTATGCTCGAAGCCACGTTTCGGCTCCTTTGTAATGCCGACATTACCTAGTGTACGGTAATGTTGCCAATGGGCGAAGTTCTATTAACATCGAATAAAAATAAATCTAAAATGTTTTTTCTCTTTTGGATTTTTTTGACGTCCTATGTACAGATTATATACAAGCTAGCGGTGGCATGAATGGCAGAGTAAAATGTAGCAAGTGAATTGACGATAAGTTAAGAATTGAAGGTTAGAAACATGAGCTATAAATTAGACGTTTTAATAAGCTAATAGTGAAAGATTTGATTAAGCTATTAACGTGATAACGAAAACATGAATGCAAAGAAATCATCTAGGACGTGCGCAAAAGGGAAAATCGGAAAAGTACGAGGTTCACAAGGGAGGTAGTTTGCACTCGGCAGTGACTCACGTGAAGAACGTACTTTCCGCACATTTGGTGTTTTTGAAGACGCCAGGTCGGAAAATACGATATTCGCTTTAAATCGCTGTCGCGAATAGCGAAAATCGTACTTTTCGCAATCGATAATTAGAGTTTAAAAAATAGCATAGAGTAAGCGGCTCAAATTCTTTGAAAATAGTAATAGTAATTCTTTGAAAAATAGCTGTTTAGTTACATGCCCTGCCTCATTCATGCGCCATGACGAAGACAAACGAAAAAGTGGAAATGATAAAAATCATGCTCAGTACAAAAAAAATCATGCCAGCATGCTTCGTGAGAAATGTGCAATATGCATGCGGTGTGGTGTGTATATCTCGAGATATAAATACGTTTTGATGGCCGTCAAAACGGAGTCTCCCCTACTGCTAACTTCTTTTAAAAATTTTGAGCAAAAGTCTAAAAGGATCTCCCCGCGACCTCCATGTCATGCTCCTGCCTGGGAGTGAGGATTTACAAACCTTTATTATTAGTCTATATTATATACAACAACCATCTAGCAAGAATGCAGTTAGGGAGACTGCCAACCTTCCAACCCATGTAGGGGCGTGGCTTACAGAGGTGGTCGCCACTATACCGTGACAATGTTAAGCACAAAGACTGGACCTTCCAGCAAGATTGGGCACCAGTTCACTGTGCCAAGAAGACCTTGGAATGATGTGAGATCGATCTTCCAGATTTGCGGAGGAAGGATGTTTGGCCTTCAAACTCACCCGATTTCAACCCTATGGGTTTCACCGTCTGGTCAGTTGTGGAGCGAAACCCTGCTCTTTTAGACACAATTAGCTGAATTTGCCGAAAAGAGCTCTGGAAAAGGCATGGGACGAAATTTCACCGGAGATAACTGCACGCACACTCAAGAATTACCAAAAGAGATTGGACGCCTGTATTGAGGCTAAAGGAACTCATTCTGAATGTGATTTATGATATTTTATGCAGAATTTTCTTGTCTTTCCAATAATCATACACGATTCTTATTTTAGTTGGTTTGTGCAAAATTGTATATAGTTTTCCGCGTAACACTTCATGTGAACCACCCTGTATATCCGTAATGGCAGTAATAAATAAGTTGCCCTTAACGAATTTAGGAAACGGACAAGGCAGCATGCGACTCTTTTTCAGTATTATATAACAATAAAAATCCTTATATTCGTATCATTGTTACGATAAATTTTCAAACATTACTAGTGTATCAAATCAAAGTTTATGCAGAATCTTTCTGTAAGTAAGAAGGTGTTGTATGTAGTACTGTAAGTATTGTATTGTATGAATGTAGCTGCCCAGTAAGATGCCAGAGATCTCGCCACTAACGACACTTAATCGGTCTTGCTGAATGTCCCGGATTTACCCTAATTGGGAGGGGCAGCGCTAAAGTTACAGCTGCGTTCAGCATCCCACGACATGACACCCACTCTCTGACTTCACATAGATACCATGGTATCATTTGGCAGTAACTGAAGCTCTGGGAAAAACACAATGGAGCGGCTGGAGAGGCGAAACACCGCAAGCTCTCCCTCAGCTAGGATAGATCCAATGCCCACTATGGAAAACAATATTAGCAACACAAGACGGTTTATAGAACTTTGACCTAAAATTGGTGCTCCAAGCTAGGCCCAAGATTATTAGCTAAGAATGACAAGCATGCTCCCGATAAGGAATTTGATTCCTGATTCAAACACTCATGAAACCTTTGTGGCCTTATACTATAACCAACGTCAGTCGCCGGCTTCGCCGGCTGGACGCTGGACGTACGGGCCACGACAGGCTTGCCGGCTTCGGGTATGGCGGGCCACATTGGGGACGTAGCCCAAACCTAGCTACGGACGCTTGCTAATCCAGCGTCAGTCGCCGGCTTCGCCCGCGCCTGATGCTGGACGTACGGGCCACGCCAGGCTTGCCGGCTTCAGGTATGGCGGGCCACGTAAGGGACGTAGCCGAAACCTAGCTACGGACGCTTGCTAGGCCACGCAAGGCTTGCCGGCTTCGTCGGCTTCGGGTATGGCGGGCCACGTAAGGGACGTAGCTGAAACCCAGCTACGGACACTGGACGTACGGGCCACGGAAAGCTGCCAGCTTCGGGTATAGCGGGCCACGTAAGGGACGTAGCCCAAACCTAGCTAGGGACGTTGCTAATCAATCGTCAGTCGCCGGCTTCGCCCGCGCCTGATGCTGGACGTACGGGCCACGCCAGGCTTGCCGGCTTCGGGTATAGCGGGCCACGTAAGGGACGTAGCCCAAACCTAGCTAGGGACGTTGCTAATCAATCGTCAGTCGCCGGCTTCGCCGGCAACCAACGCTGGGTAAGGAAGCATTCCTAGCGGCGAAGTCGAACACGTTGAAACGTGCGCCTACTACAGATTGATTGGTGCTTTGCTGACTACCACTCACATCCTTGTTTAGCACTCAGGAGAATGTCCTTCACTCCTGCTTCGTCTAGGGCTGTGTTCACAACCTATTGCAGCTCGTCAAGGCTCAATGGATGTCTGACATTTCTGCCCTGTCGTCCTGCTTTAAGCCACGAGATGTAATGATATTGGGAAAAGGTGACTTTCGACAAAGATACTACCCTCTTGTTCATACAGTGCTAAGAAAACTGGTCGAATTGAGACCCACGACGTGGTTGATTACGATTCGGAACTTAGCTCAGGTTCCCAAAACTTTCTTCGCTGGTTTGCCCTAGTCCACTGCTGAAAATTGGTAGGGTATTCTCTGCTTTGCACGCCTTTGGCAGTCGGTGCGTAAACACCTTAGATGTGATCAACATGCACCGTCGACAGTTCGTGCTCCGTCACGAGTAAACACCCGCGGTGGCGGAGGCCTTCAGCGCGGCGGACGCAGCGGACGCGGCAGGCTTCAGCGCGGCGGGCGCGGTGGGCTTCTGCGCGGCGGATGCAGCGGACGCTGTGGGCTACAGCGCGGCGTACGCAGGTGACGCGGTGGGCTTCAGCGCAGCGGACGCAGCCGACGCGGTGGGCTTCAGTGCGGCAGACGCAGCGGACGCGGCGGGCATCAGCGCGGCGTGCGCAGCTGGCTTCACATAAGAGTGCATGTTGGCTCCACATAAGAGTGCAAACTTGTCGTCGGACAGTGACTCATGCCTCTCTCAATTATGTATAGTAATGATAATGATGATACCACCTTTTCAGGAAATCTTGTTTTTTTTCAATAAACGAAAAAAGAATCCAGTTTGGTTATCACATTGTTCCGACATCAGGATGCACCACCAGTTCGAAAGCGATACAATCCCTATTATGTTGGGCCAAAAGTAATGAGATAAATTCAACAAATTTCTTTATCTCTTTATAACTCAATTACGACTCAACGGTGCTGAGGAGTGTATTCGCCATTAAGGTCAGAAGCAGGGGTGTGCGTTTAACGATTAACGATTTACCGGTTTTACCGGCATTTTTCGTTAAAACTTTTTAACGAAATTTAACGAGGAAAATTTCCGTAAAATTGCATTAACGACATTTTACACTCCAAAATTTGAAATTTTGCGTTTCTTTCATGCAAATGCACTTTGGGCGATTTTTTGGTATAGCTTTTGCAGTATCGTTTCGATAGCGAGGAAACCCTTTCCTTACCTGAGTCAGTGGAGATAGGCTGTCAATATCGTCCTCGTATTTCGAGAATTGTTGGCATTTTTCTTGCTCCTGAACAATTTATTTGCCTGCGCCTCCTGTTTTTCTCTGCCGTAGTTTCGCGTTTTTAGACTTCCTTGGCCATTTTTGGCGTTTGGTGCTACACATTAGTTCTTCATACTTAACAACCAGTCAATTTTTTCACAGTTTTTTTTTTGTTATACTTGTTTCAAAAGTGATTTTGAAAGCACATAGAAAACGCGATGAAAATGTTTCGAAGCACAAATAATGCGTAACAACAAGGATAGGAGGCGAAACAATGGATGAACAAGGCTCTTTCCTCCTTCTTCGCAAGTTTTCTGAAGATGGGACCGGTTCTTCGTGCAGAATCAGGTGGTGATTTTAGGGGATTACATCAAGGCAACATTGGACACCGCCTGATAGATAGAACGTGGTTGCTGGTACTGTCATTACTCCGTTTTTATTAAATTTTATGCCATGCATGTAAACGATTTTGCTCAACCTTTTCGTCCCTTCGAGGGCTCTCGTGGCAGTTTTCTTTTGGAGAAGCATAGTGAGTATGCACATGAAATAGTGAACAATTTTTCATGAAAGGAATAAAATTAAATAAAAAAGAGAAAGATGTGACCACTCTTCGTCAAGTATTATATAGGAGGTTTTATAAAAACTGCTACTTTAAGTGGTCTATTGCACTAGGATTTTTGCAGTTTTCGAAAAAGGTATATCTTTGCAGGTGCAGGCTTGGCTGTAGCAAGTCCCTTGTGTCTGCGGATTCCTTCGCCTAATTTGCGGACTTACTATAACAGTTCTTCAACACCAAATGTGCTCTACAAAAATAGGATGAAATTGGGAAAGTCAAAGCACTTTGAACCCCAAGCAAATGCGCTGTACAGTATGGCACCACGTGCTTCAAGAGGACAATCAGAGTAGTCAATTTCTGGAAAGTGGTAAAAGAGTGATGGGGGGGGGGGGGTGGCGATGTCCGTCCCTCCACGTGGTGCCACTGGAAACTGCTCGCTCTGCGAGCCAAGCTAATCACGGACATTCGAATGCAGGCGACAGGACCTTGTGACAGCCCGGCCAACGAAGACCCATGTCACATCACATGGTGTATGATAAGTCAAGTTTCTCGAGATAGTGCTACGGCTTCCGCGGGAGCCAACGCGCACTCGCAGAGCCCGGCGAGTGTGAGAAGTATGCGAGGGTCCCTGATGAGAGGACGGCATCGGGGGGCAACTGAGCTAGTCCGAAAGTCCCCTAACGTAAGCAGGACCCGCGTGGCTACGCTGAATGTGGGTACGTTGACGGGCCGCTCGTGCGAGTTGGTTGAAGCACTGGAGCGAAGAAGAGTTGATTTCTGTGCGGTGCAGGAGACGAGGTGGTCCTGCCGCAAGTCAAGGGACATAGGACGTGGTTTCAAGGCCGTTCTATGTGGAAGTCCCAGGACCACCAGCGGTCTCGGAATAATCGTCTCCGAACGATTTCGTGACTCGATTGTAAGCGTCGAGCGCTTTGACGATCAATTGATGAAGATCGTTGTCGCCGCTAATGACTCTATCACTTCTTCTCTGCGTATGCTCCGCAGACTGGCTGCTCCAATCTAGCCAAGGATGAGTTTTGGAACCTGCTTGATGAGAAGACAGCAGAGGTACCGTCGAAAGATGTCATCATAGTCGCTGGTGACCTTAATGGGCACGTAGGTGCTGCGAAGGACGGGTACAGCTGTCATGGTGGTTTCGGATACGGGTCTCGTAACTCCGATGGTGAGCGTATTCTTGAGTATGCGGAATCGCATAGCCTCACCATTGTGAACACCGTTTTCCGAAAACGCGACTCCCACCTCATCTCATATTATAGTGGGAGCTCCAAGTCTCAGATAGACTTTGTGCTTGTGAAGGATCGTGACCGAAATCTCGTCACAGACGCGAAGATCGTGCCGTATGAAACGGTCGCCCCACAGCATCGTCCGCTGATCTGTACTTTGAAGATCGCCTCTCCGAGGCTGAAGCAGGTCGAGCGATGCGGTGCTGCAAGAATCAAGTTGTGGCGAATGAAAGAGGAGGAAGCAGCTGTGATTTCTCGCGTGCGGTTACCGACTGTCGACGAAACTTGGAAGAAGGCGACCGACGCGATTCGTCAAGCTGCAATGTTGGAACTCGGCACTACGAAGCCTGGACGACGCAAAGTCGACAAGCAGGCATGGCTGTGGACAGACGATGTGAAAGCGAAGGTTCGAGAGAAGAAGTCGCTGTATCATGTGTTTCTCGGCGACAGAACAGCCGAGAACTGGCACGAGTATCAGAAGGCGAAGAAGGCTGCAAAGAAAGCGGTGGCTGTTGCGAAAGCCACTCATTATGGTGATGTCTACCGAAAGCTCGAATCGCGCGATGGTGAGCAGTATTTGTACCGACTCGCTAAGACCCGCCATCGCCAAACCGAGGATATTGAAAAGTTTTTTGGCATCAATGATGAGAGCGGCCATCTTCTGACAGACCGCAAAAAGGCGCTGAAACGATGGCGTGATTACTTTGAGGAAACTTCCACTATGGAATTTCCTCATCCGGCCATCCCTTCTGTGGCTTCTGTTCACGGTCCCGTTCACAAGATCACCGTGTAGGAAATAGAAGCGGCTCTGAAGAAGATGAAGCCCGGTAAGGCGACAGGGCCGGATGATCTGGCAGGCGATGTTTGAAAGTCGAAGCTCTGGTATCCTGCTGAGTGGTTGGCTTAGTTCTTTAACCAGGTAGTAAAGAAGAAGAAAGTACCGGAGTGTTGGCACAACAGTATGACGATTTCGATCTGGAAGAAGAAAGGCAGTCCTGCGGACTGCTTCAATTACCGTCCGATTCGCTTGCTTTCGCACAGCATGAAAATCTTCGAGCGAATCCTCGATAGAAGAATCCGTGAAACCGTCAAGCTCTCCGACAACCAGTGCGGCTTTGTGTCTGGTTGTGGGACCATTGATGCTATACACGCCGCCCGCCTCCTGGTGGAGAAGCATCGCGAGAGACAGAAGCCGGTGCATATCGCCTTTCTCGACTTGGAGAATGCCTTTGACCCTGTACCGCGTGAAGTGATATGGTACGCGGAGAATGCCTTTGACCGCGTACCGCGTGAAGTGATATGGTACGCCCTGCGTCAACATGGAGTTCCTGAAGAGCTCATAGAGTGGGTGCGAATTCTCTACTCTTGTCCATAGAGTCGAGTTCAAGCTGCAGCTGGGACCTCGATGGAGTTTCCCATCTCTGTTGGGGTGCACCAGGGTTCTGCGCATTCTCCACTCCTCTTTGTTGTCGTCATGGATGCCATTACGCGAGATCTTCAGCAGCCTGTTCCATGGACGCTGCTTTATGATGATGACGTGATGCTCGCTTGCGAAGAGAAAGACTATCTCGAGCGGCAGGTGCAAGCTTGGTGCGACCGTCTGGCGAGGTTCGGACTCAAATTGAACGTCAAGAAGACCGAGTACCTAATGACTGACGTGAACGAGTCCGGCTCCATTAAGATTAACGGTACTGCACTTGCACGCACTTCGGTGTTTAAATACCTGGGATCAGCAATAGCGTCTGACGGCGGTCTGATGGTTGAAGTGAACTAACGCGTGAGTGCAGCTTGGTCCAAGTGGCGTTCGCTGACTGGCGTGCTCTGCGATAGGAAGATAGCAGAGCACCTGAAGTCGAAGATTTACAGAGCCGTCGTGCGCCCGGTAGCAATGTACGGCGCTGAGTGTTGGCCTGCGACTAAGGAAGTTGAAATACGCCTCAGCGTCATGGAGACGAAGATGCTGCGCTGGACGGCTGAAGTCACCTGCATGGACCGCATTCGAAATGATGCTATTCGGCAGAAGTTCGGTGTCGCGCCGATAGCCGACAAGATGCGCGAAGCTCGCTTGCGATGGTACGGCCACGTTCTGCGTGGGAAAGAAGACAGCGTCCGCAAGATAGGCCTTGAGTTGGAAGTAGAAGAAGTAGAAGAAGAAGAAGAAGAAGAATTTTAATTATGTCTCTGCAGATTAAGCACTTTGGATTGGGACTCTCATGATCTGTTTCTCGCCACATAGAGAACGGGCACCTCAGAAAATAAATCGTGTACAAGCGGTAGAGGATGGATGAGGTCTATAGCCGCAGTGAAGATTCTGTCCTACCCTATCCCGCTGCACTGATCTATAAGTAAAATCAGTTTTTTACTTAGGAAAATTAAGAAGGCCTAAAGGAGAATGGAGGAACATTGGGATTGTTCTATTCTTGATGTTTGGGGCCGAAGCCCATAACCAGACGTTTGGCGGCCGCTATGCAGCTGAACGTCTGGTAAAGTCGATAAGTCAGACAGAGGTTGCATGCACAAATCATGGGGAGCAAGCTGAACATACGGAAGCACGCGACAGCCGCGGCGACTGCTGCGGCAAGCGCGACATCTGCGTAGTGTGTGCTGCTACAGCTTGAAGGTTCTCCGGCCCACTTAATCAGAGAAAATTGATATTTCGAGAGGGAATTGGATGACCTAATCGAAGAAATAAACAATTGCTTCCATTGTGAGAAGATTTAGTCTCCCTTTATGACAAAACGCTTTACTCCTGAAAGCCACATACAATAGAGCATAACTCGGAAGTTTGTTAGAGCTCCATCTCCCCCATAACAGCCCACCCAGTAGCGATGCGTCAGTGGCGGCTCGTCGCGCGCGGGGAAAAATTGTATGTTCCTACTACTAGCCACAAATCATACACGGTCATGCATGGGTTTTGCGAAAGATGTATGACTCCTCGTATATTAGCCGGTACCCTCAGATGTCCCCGGTGTAGTACACGTGAATTTTCAGGACATTATTACTAAGGCAAGTGATCCATTTAGCCGGGAGTTAGTTTTTTGGCGGCTCCGGGGTTCACCGTTAGAGTGATAGGGCGTCGCTACCAGCTCCAATGAGTATGATTGTACGACAATAGTTTAGTAGTACTTTCTTATATTGTTCTCTAGTGCTATACTATTAACACTGTTAACACTATTAAACAAGAATATATTATTTATTAAATATATTAAACATATGCATATTACAAACATATGTCTCTCTTCGTAAAACTTCGGCATTTTCTTAGTGTGTACTGCCATTAATACTAATACTGCTGTACCAAACGAGGTTGTAAGGTGGATCAATTAATGGAGCGGCCTGATGTTCCGACCTGTTCGTCGACATGAGAGGCCTAAAAGTGGTTCAAGACTTGTCAGATTCAGACAGATTTGTCACTTACCTGACCAAACGCCTCCTCATCCCCCCTTTCCGATATCGTCCTAGGTGACAAAGCGAAAAAACCCCATTGCATGAAAAGTAAACTCACCCGTTGATCCACCGTTGAAGCGGAGCGACGTCCCTATCGCTGAAGTTAGTTGCCGAGTGGTTACTGAGACATGCAGTGTCATTCCGCACTGACTATACTGACAAATCTAAAGTCTTGAACTACTTTTAGGGCTGTGAAGACGGGAAACAGGTCGGAACATCAGCCGCTCGATAAATTGATGCACCTTACAACCTCGTTTGGCACAGCAGTATTAGTAGCAGTATTAGTGTTAATGGCAGTACACACTAAGAAAATGCAGAAGTTTTACGAAGAGAGAACTTGGAGAATAATGTTAACGTTGTCTAAAATGATTTAATGTATGCTTGTAATATGTATCTGCCTTAATCTATTTAATCTACCACTATATAATCGAGTTAGCTCCCTGCCCTGTTGATGATGAGGCGTATCTCACTCAGGTTGGAAACCTGGCTGAGGTACGCCTCGTGGAACCACCCGCAATCTCATGGAACCCCTTGCGACGCCTCCGCGTACCTCGCGCGGGCAACGCCTGCCGTTCAACATGGGATGTTTTTACATCCTACGACGAGGGATCGCATTCAGAATTGAACATGAGATGCTGCTGCAGCAGAGGAAGCGCAGCCTCCTCCTGCTTGACACAACGGCGTCTGCGCACGTTTCTGAGTCCCCGAATCCAGAAGGCGGGTTCCGTTCGTCGCACCACAACCGTCTGGAGTCAGAAGAGGAGACACCGTCGTCTTACGACGAGGGATCGCATTCAGAATTGAACATGATATGCTGCTGCAGCAGAGGAAGCGCAGCCTCCTCCTGCTCGACACAACATCGTCTGCGCCCGTTTCTGAGCCCCTAAATCCAGAAGGCGGGTACCCGTCGTCGCACCACAACCGCCCTGAGTCAGAAGATCGAAAAGAAAGGAAGCAGAGGTCACATCGTCGTCGTACGACGACCGGCCGCATTCAGAACTCAGCATTATCGTATGTTGAACGAAGAACTTTACTGCTGCAGCAGAGGAAGCACAACCTCCTCCTGCTTAACGCAGCGACATCTGAGCGCTTCTGAGCGTCTGAATCCAGAATACGGGTCCCCTTCGTCGCGCAACAAGCATATGGAGTCAAAAGAGGTGACACCCTCGTCCTACGACGAGGGATCGCATTCAGAATTGAGTATGAGATGCTGCTGCAGCAGAGGAAGCGCAGCCTTCTCCTGCTTGACACAACGGCGTCTGCGCGCGTTTCTGAGCGAATCCTGAATCCAGAAGGCGGGTTCCCTTCGTCGCACCACAACCGTCTGGAGTCAGAAGAAGCGAAAATAAAGGAAGCAAAGGCCACATCGTCGTCGTACGACGACCGGCCGCATTCAGAACTCAGCATTATCCCATGTTGAACGGAAAACTTTACCCGCGCTAGGTACGCCTCTGCGTACCTCACGCGGGCAATGTTTGCTGCTCAACATGGGATATTGTTGCAGCAGAGGAAGCGCATCCTCCTCCTGCTCTACACAGCGGCAACTGCGAGCCTTTCTGAGCGCCTGGACCCAGAAGACAGGTCCCCTACGTCACACAACAACCGTCTGGAGTCAGAAGAGGGCATACCCGCGCGAGGTACGCCTCTGCGTACCTCGCGCGGGCAGTGTTTGTCGTTCAACATGGGATGTTGTTGCAGCAGAGGAAGCGCAGCCTACTCCTGCTCTACACAGCGGCAACTGCGAGCCTTTCTGAGCGCCTGGATCCAGAAGATAGGTCATTCGTCGGGCTACAAGCTTCTGGAGCCAGAAGAGGTGATACCGTTGTCGTGTGACGAGCGGGCGCTCGGAAAACAAGGAAGTGGGCAAGGAGTTGGGACTAGGGAGGAGGGGAAGACCAGTAAAGGTGGGCCCGCAATTAGATCCAGTAAGAAGAAACGAGTTAGGGGAACCTGGTGTCCGGATTTGGAAGGGTGTCAACGACATCCGGTGACCCAAGCTGTTTAGAATGAGAACGGAGGAGCAACCTGAGGGCAGAAGTACTGCGCAGCACAAACCAATGGCGTTACTGGACGGTATACATTGGATCCGATCGAAAATCTTCGGATAATTGGATGATTCGGATAACGCTATTTTGGCGGACCCCAGGTTTTTGGATGATTCGGATAACGGCGACTTTGCGTACTCGGATTTTTGGATGAATCGGATCGGGTTATCCGAATCGGATATCCGAAAATGATTTTCATTAAATACATTGAATTCGACCAAATCTCCGGATTAATGAATGATTCGGATAACGCTATTTTGACGGACCCCGGATTGTTGCACGATTTGGATAATGACAATTTCGGGGACTCCGGTTTTTTGAATTACTCGAATCGGATATCCGAAAATGATTCATTGGGATCCAATATATACTGGACGTCCGGAGAGGGTGCCTATGATGAACGTACGGAAGTGGTGAACGGCTTGATGCCAACAAAGTACGCAGCAAATCCTAGATGTTAGCGTATTTCAAGTTTTACAGAAAAATTCCCTAGGCCAGTGATGTTGCAAAGTCGCGCGAAGCGCGCAAGTGCGAGACACGCCGTTAGGCGTGTCGGAGCACTTGTAAATAATATATTCTTGTTTAATAGTGTCAACAGTGTTAATAGTATAGCACTACAAACAATATAAGAAAGTACTACTAAACTATTGTCGTACAATCATACTCATTGGAGCTGGTAGCGACGCCCTGTCGTTCTAAAGCCCCCCCCCCCCCAGACTTCTGCGGCGTCGCCGCTGCCTTCATCATAGGGCAGGGACGCAGAGCTCGCCGCTAGCGGCGTCCCTGCCCTATCCTTAACCACAGCGGCGAGCGGCGTTTCCGCAGAAGTCTGTGGGGGCGTTAAGGCCCCGTTTACACTTCGTCGCGGCGCGATGCGACGCCACGTATAGTAGTCATAAGGCCCATGCACACTTCGGCTGCGGGACATTATGTACGAATGGTTGACGCGGATGCGGCGACTCGCGCGGCGAGCGCGGCAGAAAACGTCGCAATTGGGTGACTTCAGCGGCCAGTGGTATCTAGACCTGCATCAAAAGTTGTACATCAAGTGTTAGAAAGTGTATACAAACTCAGTTTCACTGCGACAGTGTGTTATAATTTCATCTTTTCCTGAAGAAGCAGCATATAAAATTGAGCATTAGAACGTTGCTTAGTTTTATAACTCGAACTCAATTTCTGAACCAGAGCAATGTTTTCCCCCAGCTCCTGCAACAGCAGAAAGGGATATCAACAACTCAAACCTAGCGTCTGCAGCAATTCATGAGGCATAGCTCCCACGACCGCAGCGGAGCTCATCGCGCACGCGACAGTCGTCGCGGGCGCGGCGACCATTCGTACATAAAGACCGCCTCTCTGCACACTTCTGCGACACCGCGGCGCGGGAAGTGGGGCGACGGCTACTTCCGCGAAATCCGGCGGTCGCGGCGAGGTCGCGTTAGAGCACCGTTTTAGGCAACGGGACCGACATCCCCGTGGATACCGCGCCGCCAGGAATGGTTTGAACCATCCCAGCCTGCTGCACTCAGCGCGGCGTCGCCTGCGATAGCCGTCGCGACAGCCGCAAGAGTGTGCATGCCCCCTACCTGCGGCAAGTGTCGCAGTGTCGCGCCGCGGCCATCGCGGCCCTATGCTTCATCATGGCCGCGCCGCGCTGTCGCGGAAGTGTGCATGGGCCTATATTGATTGTGCGACGCGATCGATCAATTTTTCCTCTTTGCGTGGCCATCGCGTCGCGCCGCGCCGAAGTGTAAACGGGGTCTAACGGCGAATCCCGGAGCCGCATTTTACGTCTCAGCCGCGTACTGCTAGCGTCCTGTCCGCGTGCGACTAGTGCCCGTCCGCGATGTAGGAAATTCACGAGACGGTAATAGGACGCGGCTGGGACGCAACGAGTGTCTGAGTACACTGTTGTCTATATAAGCTGCTGTAGTGCAACACTCTTGTCCTGCTCTGCAAGTACCCGACGTAATAGAGTCATCATTACAGGCATTGCTACAGACATATCCACTGATGACTTCCAAACCCCAACCCAACACCCCCTATGATGTTTCGCATACATCGACAAAGGATGGGGAGATGAGTCAGCATGCATGTGGTCAAAGCCAACAGCGAAATACCACACCAACGTCTAATAACCAAAGTGCGTTCAAGTCTGTAGAACAACCGCCAAAGACGTGCTTGCTCGAAATCTGGCTTCACTAAGCCACTCAGCCCGGGTTAACCCGGGCTGAGTGGCTTAGTCCAATTGGAGCCTTCCGGTGGTCCCGAAACGATTGGCCGGGCTGCACAAAAGAAAACCCGTCCGTACTTTTCTAGCCTACATATAACGAGTCTCGCACTCTCGAAATATGCGACACCGTCGCCACTTGGGAACTAAGGCATTCAGAACATTTGGTACAGCAGAGAAACGAACGACACCACTAGGCGACTGCTGCCTCACAGGGCACTGGTACATGGTGCGTTTGTACCCGCACCATTGTACAACGTGCTCGTAGAACAAGCAGAAGGCACTGTTTCTGTGAGTCAGATCGATTCACGTGGCCGCTGATGAGTCATCCACCCAGCCGCTGGCGAGTAGCCATACTACCTGGGCACTTCGCTTTCACTGCGTATGTTCGAATAAAAGCCTTCATACCTATACTCAACGTCCCATGTTTCCGAAGTCACAGCTGAGTTTGTTTGTTGATTCTTTATATCCATCGCCGGAATCAACAGCAGAGTAAAGCGCGCGGTGGAGGGGTTCGTGAGCAGCAATCTACAAGTGTCTAGAAGCCATCAGTACTCTTGCTAGAAGAGTAGGATAGTTCGAGGAACGCTTTCCGAGAAATCTCTACTGCGCCAGGAACCGGTGGTCCAAACACCCCGAAATCAGCGCTGCCAGAAGCGGCTGTGCATTCTCGTCCACCTGTGTCGCGAAAGCGTGAAGACGTCGAGAAGTGTTCTGTGTAATCGCACACGCCTCAAAATAGACGGCTGTTGTTGCGCTGGAGGACGTCAGCTTCTTATTTGTTCTCGCTTGAATTTTGGTTCCCACCCTGTTTCATTACCCCAATCCTTCCACTGGGTACTGAGTGGGCGCGTGCCCTTATCGCCACAGTGAGGCCTAAGTTAGATCTTGCGGTTGTCAGTACTGTGCCAACGAGGTTTTTAAGGTGGGTCTTTATTCCACAACTCTTCTCTCTGGTGCGCGATTTATTTGGAGTAAAGATCCACCTTAGAAACCTCGTTGGCACTGTACTCACAATAACAAGAACTAGCCATGCCGAGGTTTCAAGAAGAGAGACGCTGGAGACTGCATAAGTTAGAATTGCTGCATCCTGGAGTTACTCGTCTTGAGTGTTTGACAAACTTACAACCGGAAAAAGGACCCGTCTTAGTTGTCCACCGTAGTTTCGGAGTGAAATTCGGGGAAATCGTTACGGGACGAGGACCGGAGACCGAGTTGCCTATTTCTCTGCTAATCAGTCGCTGCAGCTAGCGATATTTGCTTACGTGCTTCTCCGGGGCAAATAAGGTCGGGGGTGGGGTTCTGATATGCAGAGAATCCCATAGAGCGTCGTAGTGTCGTTAATGTCCTTCATCCCTGGCTCCAACGTATAGAGCGTAGTAAGGGCGTTCCATGGTTGGTAAAACCAGGTCTGAATCGCGCGGCTGTGGGCGTTGCACACCGGATAACTCGGACGGTTTTTTTCGGTTGCTTTATACAATGGGAGGAATGCCGCGTCACCGTGGTCGACACCAGGGATGAGCGAGATTATTCACTCGAGTACAGAGCAAGGTCAGGAATTCCAATTGAAGTGGACGACACTGAACTACTCCACTACAAAATTTGGTACTATTGTACTTTTGGTACCCCACTTAATCTTGTTCAGAATAGGTCTACTATGGGTAATCTTCCATTGGAAGAACGAATATCATAGTCGTTTATTGCGGAAATGTCTTATAAGCCCGCTATATTAAGTTGGAATCGCCCAAGGCCTCGCGAAATAGCGCGCGCTGGTAAGTATACATTGGATCCGAATGAATCATTTTCGGCTATCCGATTCGGATATTCCGATCCGAATCATCCAATTATCCGGCCACCGACGAAATTGCCCGTATCCGAATCATCCAAAAATCCGGGGTGTTCAAAATCACCCTTATCCGAATCATCCAAAAATCCGGTACCCGCAAAATCGCCCTTATCCGAATCATCCAAAAATCCGTGGTCCGCGAAATTGCCATTATCCGAATCATCCAATTATCCGGACCCTGGATGATTCGGATAAAATCGGATAATTTCGGATAACCCGTTCAATTTCCTCGCTCCATTTTGAAATCGCGCATCTCGAATAATTGTGCATTCAAAACGAATTTCGCGGGCGGCACGCTGCTGAGTCATACGTTTTCGCGCCCTACTGTAAAGTAGTGTCGTAGTGACAGTACACAGCACGCTGCTGAGCGTCACGTCGATCTTCGCATCTTTTCCTTCAAATTCCATGTTGTGCTGCCGGAGGAGCAAGGACGGGAACTGAGGGAGAGAAGGGATTACGCACGCCCTCTGATCGGCACTTCGCTATTTCACATTGTATAGCATTCGGCGCAAATTGGGTCGAGGGGGTCACTGTTGTGAATACCCAGCCAGGCTTTACATCTACATATGTTATGTATTGGTCTATTATAATATATAGAACATCTTGCCTTGAATGATAAGACTTAAGATGCTTAGGTAAGCAATATAAGATAAGCACCATTGAATATCATCCACAGGCATAACCTAGCGATACCGTAAATAGGCACTCATGAACGTAATCTCCCGCGGTGCTCGAGTGCGGCACCGTCTTTTAGGTTTACACTTGTGATACCGATTGCGACCAGAATGTCGCCATATCGTGGCTACGCCCACTGAAATTGTATATATATATATATATATATATATATATATATACGATGCGTGTACCACTATTGTGGGTTCTACTATAAAATCGTGAGAATAAACCTTTGTTCCACTGAATAGTAATGCCACCCCATTGGTAATCCACCAAAGTCACCATGTAGAACAGCTCCATATCGCACTTTGTGCTGCATGAAATTAAAACTGTTATTCAACACTTGTGTGTCTACCACTTGATGAACTGTATTAGACCATTTCTAATGTTCTACATTCATCTGCCTTCCTATGAAGGAGGAAAAGTGTTTAATACATGGTGACCCCTCCCCGACCCAATTTGCGTTATTTGATAATGGCATTTTGGAAAGCCCGGATCTTAGAATAATTCATCTTGGAATCAGGGATGTGAGGGAATTTTTTGAAGAAAAGCGGAAGACGGAATACGGAATGGAAGCTCAAAAATGGGCGGAAACTGAAATACGAAACGCCGAAACGGAAATGATTCAAAACTTATTACTTCATCTAATTTTTCATAAACATACATATATCCGTAATGGTAGTAATAATTGAGTTGCCGTTACCGAATATGAATAGCGGGCAAGGCAGCATGCGACTCCTTTTCAGCAACATATAACAATAACCTATAACAATAACCTTGTATTCGTATTATTACTGAGATGAATTTTCAAACATTACTAGTGTAACAAATCGAAGTTTGTACAAAATCTCTCTGTAAATAGGAAAAAGTATTTTAAACCAATCAACCCAGCTGACGAGTAAGATGTCAGAGATTTCGCCACTCATAGCACTTAACCGGTCTTATTGAATGTCCCAGGTCTACCCCAATTGAGAGGGGGCAGAGTTAAAGTTACAGTTGCGTTCAGTGCCCACGACACGACACCTACGCATGGGTACCATAGTATGATTTGGCAGCAGCTGAAGCTCTGAAACAAACTCGGAGGAGGGGATTGGAGAGACAAGACACCACATGCCCTCCTCCGACTAGGATAGATCCAATGTCTCTATGGAGCGCATTGTTAGCAGCCTGAGAGTGTTTATAGAACACTGATCTAGATTTGGTGCTTCAGGCCACACCTACGATTACTAGGGAAAAAGATAAGCTGCTCCGGATAAGGAGTTTGATCCTTTACTCAAACACTCATGGGACCTTTGTGGACCTACGCTATTCGATAGCACATCTTTTCAAGAACAGAAAAAGAATCCAATTTGGTCACTGTTTCGACATCAGGATGCACCATCGCTTTGAAAGGACCACAATCACGAACGCATAGTTAATCTCTTTCTTCAGCCTTTAGATTATGTTCAAGAGGTGAATGAAGGCAGTGCAAAGCAAGCAACCAGTGAGTGATGAGTCACCATTTCCGTTCCGTCTTCCGGCCCAAAAAAGAGTGGAACACGGAACGGATCGGAAGGACTAAAAACATCAGGAAACCGAAATTCGAAACATGGAAACGAAATGTGCGCCCATCCCTGATTGGAATGATCCGGCTCTTTGATGTTTCCTTCCTTGACGAGGAGTGAGTCTTTCGACACACGCACTGCTGCTGCTATTGAAGGATGGATTCCTCTTTAAAGAACGGTAGAATTCTGATAAACGGCATCTTGCCTTAATGAGTCGGATATCCGATTCGGATATCCGAAATCCGGTCCCCGCGAAATTGCCATTATCCGAATCATCCAAAAATCCGGGGTCCGCAAAATCGCCTTTATCCGAATCATCCAAAAATCCGGGGTCCGCAAAATCGCCCTTATCCGAATCATCCAAAAATCCGGAGTCCGCAAAATCGCCCTTATCCGAATCATCCAAAAATCCGGGGTCCGCAAATTCGCCATTATCCGAATCATCCAATTATCCGAAGATTTTCGATCGGATCCAATGTATACTGGTAAGAGACGCAGATACTCCGCCCCCTACCAGCACGCATTCGCGGCCGTCTCGGTTGGGG
This sequence comes from Heligmosomoides polygyrus bakeri, assembly GCA_947359475.1. NCBI lineage: Eukaryota > Metazoa > Nematoda > Chromadorea > Rhabditida > Heligmosomidae > Heligmosomoides > Heligmosomoides polygyrus. The sequence continues at coordinate 68,306,291 of OX375866.1, forward strand.
GGGGGGTTTACCATAGTATGCCGTGGCGCGCATGCGTAGCGACTATATACTCGCAGCGAATTAAATGCAGTCTTATCTCCTCGGGGCAAGAGAGGGACCTCTAGGATGGAGGCAATTTTAACACGGGTGTCCTAGTGGGCCCACACCCCGGAGTCCCATCCCCTGTCTAATTATGTGCTCTCCTACGCGTGAGTAAAGAGAGCACACAACAGAGCTTTCAAGCCTTTTCGAGATTTCAAGGCTTATGCCCTGGCTAACCTCTGCTGCAGGCTAGGGGCGGCAAAATAGTGCGCATCGTTAGGAGGCGGAGTCTCTGCGTCTCTTATCAGCGCGCGCTATCTCGCAAGGGCTTAGGCAATTAGAGCTTAATATAACGGGCTTATAATGCATTTCCGCAAAAAACGACTGTGATATTCGTTATTCCCATGGCAGACTACCCCTAGTAGACCTATTTTGAACAAGATTAAGTGGGGTACCAAAAGTACAATAGTACCCAACATTTTGAAACACAGATAACGGAGGAGGATGCTCCTCCTTGCGGTTGATTTTTGGATTTTGGGCAGCGATCCAAAACGCTTCGAGTGTTCTGCGTGCCGAGATGTCGCGCTCGCGCGCCAAGATCGTCACAGCCACCTCAACCATTGCGCCACCATGGCTTCGGACCCTGTGCTCCCCCAAAGGGGTCGACACATTGGACTTCTTTAGGCCGTCCAAGTGCTCCTTTACCCTTGTACAAAGGGGTCTGCCCGTCTCCCCTATATACCCCTCTCCACATTGACTGCAGGTAATGAGATACACCACCCCGATGTCATGCATCGCGGTGACGCAAGAACTGGCGCCCTTCGTCGACCTCTGCGGGTTTGACCTACGTGGTCGTGCTCAAGGGGGTCCCCGGGGCAGGTGGTCCGTAAATATAAGCTCGCCCACCCACCTGAGTTAGCCTACCTCCAGCTAAAGGTTAGCGTTGCTGGTTTCTACTACATCGCTCCTTGTCTCCTTGTTTCCTTAGGAATTAGTTTCTGTAAGATGAAATGGTGTTTGGGCGAATAGTTTCCAAATGTTACTTCGACTCTTCCAGGCTCTGACGAAGGCGACATCGCCGAAACGTTAGCCAGAATAAAGATCGATACCAATCTTGGTCAACAGCTGCAATCAACTTCATATCATCAGATAACGGATAATTTTACCCAAAAATCGCCGGGTAACGGGAAAACGGATAACGAACAAACAACAAAAATAAAACTGAGCTTGAACTGCTCTAGTTTCATCAGCAGACTTTAAATGCAACTGCTGTCAAATTATAAGTCTTTTCTAACGACTTTAATGGAGTTTTTTTTTTGAAACATAGTGCAGAAACTTTAACAGGGCCCTATGGGATTCTCACGAAACTTCAGTAAAAGAAACGCTTCTTCATTGCCATCCAAACCGATGCCGAGTTCGATTTGCGAAGCCCAATTCCTTAACCAGGTTCCGCGAATTTCTGTCAAACTCTTCAGGGAGGACAAGTAGCAAGACCACCAAGCTGTGAAACTAAAACTGTTTTACAAACTCTACTCTGCTGATGTTTCGCTATGATCATCTTAATTAAAGTCTGGAAAAGATAAGGAGAGATTGAAAATTTGTTCATCCAAGTACATTTCTATAGTACAATTTACAAATTTTCGTACTTTTGCCGTTTAAATCGAATGGGAAGAACGAGACAAAGAATGCGTAAAACGGCCAAACTAACAGCATGGAAACATTCATAAGTCGCCCTTGGAGGGAGAGAATGTGAGACTCATTCACATCTTATTCACTCACATTTCCTTCATTGAACTGCAACTTGCCGGCATTTTGTAAGTTTCCATTGTTGGGTGGTTTACTGATCAATCGTCAGGTTTTCTTTTTGAATTAAGGCTGTGGCCAAACAGAATGATCCTTGGATGAGTGGCTCCTCCGACGCTTCTTGACTTTTCTATGCTAGACCGACTCAGCCGAATAAAGTCTGCATAACAATCTTGGTTTCGCGGCTTCACGCGGACCGATACTCTTGTTCGTCAGTATCCCAAGATCTAAGAAGAACTTGGAATGAGATGGATGAAATACCAGCTTTCTACTGGCTAGCCACTACAAGCCATTGTGCCATCTAAATACACATACAGATATATATATATATATATACAATTTTAAATTAGAATGAAGCTCCAACATGCGCAGGGGGGAATCAGTTTAGTACAGTTCAATTGCACTATTTAGATTTTTAATAGAGACTATCAATTCCTTAACATTATGGAGGTACGTACAGAAAATGCTTTTCTATAAACACTCCTCAGCAATTTGTAGGAGCGTGGCTTTCTCCACTCACTTAGATTGAGCCTGTACTCAATTTGCTTGTATTCATTACTGCTTCCAACTACGTCACATGTGCCTGAGGTCACCTTACCCTTCTAGATTTAAATGCCCTCTATTGCTGCTCGCGATCACTCCTTTGATTGTGAAGCTTCTACACAGCTATCCAATACCAAGTTCAAACCTAGGTATCAGCTAATTTGTTCTTCGTTGTCCGCCCGAAAATTGCCGGATAACGAACAACAAAACGGATAGGCCAAAACCCCCCGGAAACCGAATAACGGATAACGGTTAATCCGCTCATCGGATAACGGTTAATCCGCTCATTCCTGGGATACCTATGCTCGAATGACCCATTCGAATAGGTATTCGAATGATTTTCATTCGAATTTGAATATTCGAATTCAAATATTCGAAAAATCGCGTTTTTCGAATGTATTCGAATTCGAATATTCAAAAAATCGCGTTTTTCGAATATATTCGATTTCGAATGCTCGAAAATTTTCGGTATTCGAAACCATTCGAATATTCGCAATTTCCCAGAAAGCAAAAATTATTCAAGTATTCGAAAAGTGTCATTCGAATACCCAACAAGGATTTGTGTATCGGCGTATTTTGAAAAGGCTTGGTGGGTTTCTCGGGTAATTTGGGTCGCCAAAACGGTTCTGTCTGTGAATCAAAGCTGTGGTACGATGGTGGCTCGGTGCCATCATACGATGGTCGCCATTTAAAGTGGGATTCACATGGATACGTCGGCCGTATGCCGGACTTCACAAAGGGGAGGCGGCGTAGGTCGGCCGGATGTTATCGATTGATTTTATCGATTTTTGTTCTGAATTGGCCACTTGGAGTGGGATTCGCATGGATACGTTGGCCGTATGCCGGACTTCACAAAGGGGAGGTGGTGTAGGTCGACCGGATGTTATCGATCGATTTTTGTTCTGAATTGGCCATTTGAAGTGGGATTAGCATGGATACGTCGGCCGTATGCCGGACTTCACAAAGGGGAGGCGGTGTAGGTCGACCGGATGTTATCGATCGATTTTTGTTCTGAATTGGCCATTTGAAGTGGGATTAGCATGGATACGTCGGCCGTATGCCGGACTTCACAAAGGGGAGGCAGTGTATGTCGGACGGATGTTATCGATCGATTTTATCGATTTTTGTTCTGAATTGAGCACTTGGAGTGGGATTCGCATGGATACGTTGGCCGTATGCCGGACTTCACAAAGGAGAGGCAGTGTATATCGGCCGGATGTTATCGATCGATCTATTTTTCTGAAGTTTACCGTAGTTTATCAATATGTTGGCTGGAGAATAGTTACATTCACAAGTTCATCGCAAATAAGAAATATTTATTCCTACCACTTACTTGGGTGAATCACCAGAACGAAATGAGAATGGCCCTCATGGGTAGCCTATTCCTAGCTACTTGTAATACATTTTGTGGCCGCAAAATCGACAGTGTGATATTTCACATTTGTAGATGAGCAGGACAGACTTGCTACAGATTTACATGTAGTACTTTGTCGTCAGTCCTTCATTAGCTGCCGCTAGGCAAAAGCATTGTTTCATGAAAGTTCTTTAACAGTCAGTCTGCCACCAATTTCAAAAAGGATTGTTTTAAAGTGACCTAGAAGCTTACAGTGGCTCAACCAGATAACATTCCCTTCAAATGTGTTGTAAACCTTTCGTTTGTTCCTCATAAGCAGCAATTAACAAAACACTAGTATTCCTTTGAGAAAAATTCGTATTCCAGTAAGCAAGGAAATTAGACGCTTCCATAAGCCCTTTGATCGTTCTACGTGTAAGTTCTCTATCTCATTTTTACGACTCACATGGGGGTTTATGAGATGCCTGTCGATAAAAACCTCGTGCTTAACTAGGAAGGGATCTGTTATGTATTGCTTCCCTTTTCTCTTCTGTGTTGCCTTCTATCACGTCTATAATACAGCCTGATTTTTCATTCGAATTCGAATATTCGAATCGAATATTTGAATTCGAACGTTCAAAAAATCGCGTTTTTCGAATGTATTCGAATTCGAATGTTCAGAAAAATCGCGTTTTTCGAATGTATTCGATTTCGAATGCTCGAAAATTTTCGGTATTCGAAACCATTCGAATATTCGAAATTTTTGGGAGAGCATAAGTATAACTCCTGGTCGACACCTACATTCAGGTGGAAGGCCCACGGCCTGCGTTCTTAACGCGCACTGCGCCCTTACAACAGTAATCGTTCCGCGGAAGAGCGGGATGATATGGGTTTCACATGTACTTTCGAGAGACGAATTAGCACTGAAAATGGTTGTGTTCATACCGTGAATTAAAGGCGTAGGTGTACTACACTCGTCTTCCTAAAAGGCTTTCCAGCAACTGCAAATCCAGTGAAAACTTTGCTTACAAGGGAACTGTCTGAACGGTACGCCGGAGCGAGTACTATAGGGAAAATCCCCGTCCTCCAAATAGTAACAGAACATGTTTTATTTTTGCCGAATCCTTGAGGCAAACGAGTGTGAGGGTGTAATGGTTAAGGGTCCGCAGAGCGAGCTCTTCACGACAGAGCATGATCCAGGCGTCGTGGACTGGGTGGCGCAGTGGTAAAGTGAACGCCTCATGTTCGTGAGGTCTAGGGTTCGGTTCCCATGCTACGTCGCGTTCTTGCACTTTTACCATAGTATCGGGTTTCCATAGAGATTTCCATATCTGAACTTGCGCTTGTCTTCACAGTTCCTGCCCAGTGGTACTCCGCTGCAGCCGAAGCCTGGTATCGCGATACAGTCCACTTTTCCCAGTTCTCAAACGTATAGAATAACAATTCTAGTATAGCCAAACCTTTTCCTCCGAAACGATCTGTCCTCCCGAAAACGTGATAGTGCCTTCACTTGTTCGTGGTGTCGTGACTCCGGCACAATCCCCTTCTGGTTGAAACTCTTGGTCCTCTTCTTCCACTACCTCCGTCGATTTCCAACTGTCGCAGTTCGAAATCCTGTAGGATACTTTTTATCCTTTCCGCCAGTGTGGTGCCCTGTTACACTGTGAGTACACTGGTGGCACTCACCTCACCGACACTAATAAATTGCACTTGAAGGATTTTTCTGGCATTCTGCCGCTGTTTCATGTTGTTCCTGTGTCAAAATTTCTTACACTGACAACGAGAACAATTTATTGAAGTAAAAGTTTCATACAAAATCGCATTTGGCATATTTCGGACATTGGTGGTGAATTAGAAGATGTCGACAAATAATAAGTAGTAAAAACATCTTACCGTAGCAAACTCCAAAAACAAGTTCAGATATGGAAATTCGATACTATGGTAAAAGTGCAAAAAGGCGACGTAGCATGGTAACCGAACCCTAGACCTCACGATCATGAGGCGTACCCCCTATCACTGCGCCACCCAACCCACGACACGGGGATCTTGCGCTGCCGTGAAGAGTTCGCTATGCAGACCCTTAACCATTACACCCTCGTACTCGTTTGCCTCAAGGATTCGGCAAAAACAGAACATGTTCTGTTACTATTTGGAGGACGGGGATTCTCCCTATAGTACTCGTTCTTGCCGTTCCAGCGTACCGTTCAGACAGTTCCCTTGTTAGGAGACAAGGAAAACGTATAACGAGGCTACTCCACTGCACGTCGGAAAATCGACTCTCTAGAAGATAGATGAATGAGACAAAGAAAATCATGTGCGTTTGTCGTTACGCTGAGTGCTTCGACACTATTTATCTTTTTACCGTCTTTCAAATTTCTTAGTAACGATATCGATTAATTACTGAACCAGTGATGAAGCCCACTTCTGCAAATATCCATCGCTCCCAGGACAAAAGCGGGGAAGTAATCATTTTTTGGAAAGAACTTTGCGTCGTTTTCTCCAGTTTATGACCGCTGGTTTGGAGGTTAAGACAAGGCTACCTTCAGTCATCCAATCAGCGTTCAATTTCGCTAGTTCTCAGCTGGTCGCCAAAGTGTGACGACAATCCGTGCATGAAGTAGGCGTAACCAAGGGCAAACGCTAGTCACATTCCTGCCCGCTGAAAGGTGTTTCTTGCTTCTTTTATAGTTGGGACATGGGGGCTAGATGAGCTCATGAACTGTCAGAAGGCGTACGCCGACGCTGACAAGAGCACAGAAATGGGCAAAGGAAGAGACCCTGGAACGGAACGTTACTGACCATCCGGAGTTTGCATTCAAAGAAGCGTAGATGATTTCGATTATGCCAGTGCACCATCAGCGACGTGATGGAGTACGGGTTCAGGTGTTTTGTGTTGGGTTCCTCAGACAGCAAATGTCTCTTGTTCATTACGGAGTCGAACATTTACTACGTTAATCACTAGGAAATACATAGTGAGATTTACGATAGAATTACATCACCTACATGTGTGCAAATGACGGTAAGCAAACTTATGTTGTCAACAAATGCGAACTGAAGGAAGGAATCGCAGCACGCGGGGAGCACTCGGTCGCGCGTGTCCGACAGCCCGATAATGATAATTCGTTTTGAGGAACACCGGGCCCTTGCGCGAGCGTCTATTACTGTCCGAGGCAAAAGGCGTAAAGCGAACATTCCAGAGAAGTCAGTGGTTTGAAGTGTGACCAAACAAAATTAGCCCCTTGTAGCTGCGATGCTGCTGCACAGCTCTCTTGGGCTGAATCGTCCTGACTTAGGTCACGGTGCTCCGAAAAGCTGAGCACTGTGTCTCACATTGTCCGCTTCGCAGGTTCACAAGCCTTCACAGTTGGCTGTTGCTTATAACATTACCGCATTCTTGGCCCGTCAATAATGTTCATCATCTTTTGAACCAACACGGTGTTCCTTCATCGGGCAGCACGGTATTGTGGCTTCGCGTCTTCGACAGCACAGTTCCATTGAGGATTTGCAGCGCTCCCTGCACTATTTTAATCAGTTCAGCCGCTCCTCTCTTTCGTAATTGTCAGTTCAATGCTAATGCTGGGGAAACGGAAAACCCTAGAAAACCCAAGAGATTCGTTCTTTGCTGAGCACCAGATACCCTCCTTCAAGGCGCTCAATTGTACTTGGTGCTCTCGTTGTCTTCACAAGCACGGTTTGTTCGGTTTGCTTTGGTTAGTGGCCTTTGGTGTTACCTTACACAAGTGCGATCAAAACTAAATGGTGAGCTTATTAACGAATTAGTGCTGCCTCGGAAACCGTGGAAATTATGCTTGTATCTCATCCGTTAGTTACGGGCTATCTCAATTATGGAGTGATAGAGAAGATAGAATGAGTTATCATCTCTTCCGGCGTAGGTGGATATCCAGAGAATACATAGTGACTGGACTGCATGTTAGGGTAAGGGGAGAAATACAGAAATAAGGTCGCTGCTAATTGGGACCCCATCACGGACCCGCACCTATGCTGCTATCTGAGCGCTCTGAATATGTATTTGGCTTAGTGAAACAACTGTCACTATCCTTCGACCAAGCCATTGCTCTACTGCTCGTATAAATACAACCGCAACTTCATGTCACCGAAGGAAGTGTTGTCCTGCCGTCGACCCTGCGAAGTGCGCTTTCTGCTTCCTACCTCCCCAAATTACTTGCCGAGGTCAGGCTCAAATGCTGTTTGGCGCTTGTAGTTAGTGCGAAAAAAAAACTGTAGAAAGAAAGCCAGGGCGGGGCGAGGGGCTGTTCTGCTGCGCCTAATTTCTCACTCCTCTCTACTGCCCAATTTGCCCCAAGTTATCCCCACATTTGAAGGCGTCATTTTTTGCGCTGTCTAGAGGAAGGCTGACTGTTCATGGGTCCATATTGGTGTGCCGTCATATCCACTCCGTGTTCCAATATTCATTACATTTCTCGTGTAACGCCAGAGGATCGCACTTAAGCAGAGGCGCACTATTGTACTTTGGCTGCTGCTCGAAAACAGGTCGAAAAGGGTCGTCCAAACACCCCTCAAGCGGGCGAGAAACGCTCCAGAATGAATTTCTGGAATTACATCGAATATAGCTTTACATCGAATATTCTTCCGCACCTACCGTAGCGTACCGTACTGCACCGTATTACTAAAAATGGTTGTCAGATTAGTGATCAGTCCCCAAAAATAAACTCCTTCGGTGAAATTTGGAGAAAAAGAAAATTTCTCGGCCTCTCCTCGTACTCAGGAGTCGTTAAGGTACAACGGGGCCGAGACGTTCATGTGCAAGGTTATCTCCTCGCTTCTCCTATTGATGTTTGGAATAACGTTTTTCAGTCATGTCTGTGGAATCTGTTAGAGCGGAGGTAGAGAGCCACTCTTCCTTCCGTCACCCTTTAAGACCTTTGTGTTGGTACTTCCCAAGCTTGAACAGTGGCCACCCCGTTCTGAGAATTTCACACGCCCCTCGGCTGGAACCAATCCAGGAGTTTCCCCGTGCCCATCTCCGCCATTCTTCTCTTATTCATAATGGAGCATGCAATCCTACCGCCTATTGCGCTCTCTCTTCACACCACTCTTACGTTGCTATCTGTCAGGACTGCTCCATCTTTTAATCGCATCTACCCGAATTTAATCACATTTTACTCTTAACCTTTCTCCCTTGCTGCCGCTCCTTATCGAGCGCCGTTTCAGCTCCGCAGTTCTGTGCAACAAAATGCTTATTTTGTTTGGTCACGCTTCCGCCCTTCAACCCTTGGTGAAGGAGTGGGATATTATTTGAAAATCCATCAAGTGTCAGCAGACCTTGGAAATATCTTTTGGCTTACTTTTCTTGAGTCGCTGAGAAGAGCTGGCATTATAAATGGGAGAGCCGTCATCAGTAGCACATAAAATGTTAAAATGTGATGGGCAGATTATTGGAAATGATCAACCATTGCTTTACCTGTGCAGTTTCCCAATGGGATGGCCCTAACACAATATTGCGTTTTGGCCAGGCAAGAGCTAGTGTAGTGCAATGAAGCTGTCGCCTTTAGCGTCCACTCCAAATCTATTTACGATTCGTGTCTCGCTAAGCCTATCCAAGCCTTCCGATTCTCGTGGATCGACAAATTGATGGCTCGCATGTCTGCGAAGAAGATCCGACTCATCCTACGCAAGTTGTTCTATGGGTCAAGTACGTATTCGCAGCGGTTCGGTGGCGCTCAATCAAAGTGAATTGCTCGCCGCATCCTGCGTAAGAAATGATTTGCGCACCTCCACCCTTGGCGCAGTGTGATCATCTTCTAGAGCTGACCACCGTTGCTCTGCAGGTTTCTTCCTGCTCATTTCTGTTCACGTAATGCATTATTGTCTTCTGCCGAATTCTTTTTTGGGAATGAACAATGCTCGATGAACTGTGAGAGATGTACTTGCTCTCGTGATATCGACTTTCTGCTGAATGAGTGGATGTTTTTCTTTTTCCCTATCTTATCACAGGCTGCATACATGCTTCGATACGGTTTTCCAATGTAATTATCGATACTAAGCGGCCTGGTGCCAGCTCCACACCAGCAAGGTTCCTTGAAATGGGTAAGTTAGGTCAGGCAGACCCCGGCGTTCCTTCCCTTGCCTAGTTAGTGCAGAAACCATGTTTATGTGAGTAATTCACGACCATGTACATCTCGGAGTGGGCACCAGCCCGCTAGGTATCTAATTATCAGGGATGTGCGGAATTTCCTTTTCCGTGTTCCGATTTCCAGTTTCCGGCCATTTTTGAGCTCCTCCATTCCGTATCATCCTGTTTTTGGACCGGAAGACGGAAGAACATTGCTTACTCATATTGATTTCTAGTGAGTTATGTCAATCAAGTGAACGACTGAGGCAGAATACCTTATAATCTATTATAGTAAGTATTTAAGTTGGTTGTAGCCGACAAAGCCTGCCTGTCCGCGTCAGCCAGCTATGACGCCCTGAGTAGATACCGGAACTTCGGCACATGGGTACGCTGGCCGCCCCATGAAACCGGCATCTAGGACAGACAATCTTGTGGCATTAAATTCAAAAACTGTAGGAACATTCAGCTACAAATAAGGAAAAAATAGCCCATTTTAGCATATTAGGTCCCCGCAACCCATATCAGTTGGAGCGAATACATCACGTATTGAGAACTAACTGAGAAATTACTAAGACTGAACAGAAAGGAATTAATTCTGCAGTGTGACAAATACAGGAGAAATTTCGTTATGAAAGCACATTTAATCCTCAAACTAGTGAGAAGAAGGAACATACTTGGTTGAGGCTACTTGAGGGAACAAGAGTAATATAAGCTGCAAGAGCTCGAAATATTCCATCCGCCGGGACAACAACTGGAGGAGTAGGTTCGAAGCCAGCATGCAACGCTTGGGTGAAGGAACGAGATTTCTAAATGATTGTCTGTTTACTACTGTACATCATTGGAAATCCCCAATTCGTAAGCATTGCAACAAGTCGATATTTTCTAACCGTCTTTTGAAGACGTAGCTGTTTTGAGAAGCTAGTAGCTCACTAGGTAAGAAAGGGAGCCACCTAGCAAATCGAAAAAGCACGAGATGGAAAGTTCTCAGGCGTTTTTTCTTTCGCAATTTGGCGTAGTCAAGGTTAAACACACCTGAACGTTCGCTGGAAGACCTAAATACCCAATATTTCCTGGGAGCCAGTTTCACTTCACCTCGAAGAATGCGAAAGCAGAAGATAAAATCCGCAGCTACTCTTCTATACAGTAAAGTTTTCAGGCCTAGGAACTTTAAACGCTCGCTGTAGGCCGGTAAGTGCTGTCAACTTAAGCCGCTGTAATCTGCAGTACACTAAGCGAGATGTTTGCTGTACTCTTTCAATCTTAAACATTTGTTTCTTAGCGTATGGACTCCAGACCTGGGAGCAGTACTCGAGGTGGGGCAAGACGTAGGATCTATACAGGCCAACAAGTATTGTTGGACTCTTTTATATATGTGGGGATTACTACTGTGTACATTGCGAAATACTGAAAAAAGTGGCATGTAAGCCTTCCTAAGAATTTGATCAATATGAGATGAAAAACTCAAGGAGGGATCGAAAAGGACTTAGCAATTATTTTGACTGACTAGGGTTACTTTTTGAATTCTCAAGCAAATCTTTTTCTTAGAGAACCGCTTAGGAACTGTTCAGCTTATCAATGAGCTTCTAGGCCGGCACAGACTGAATATTGCTACGGAAGTGTGGACTTACCATGACTACAGGGTGCGTAAAAAGTATTGACGCAGTAAATGGTGGTTGGGGAAATAGTAATGCGCAGTAAGTTTTAAAATATCCACTTGAAAAATATGGAAAATGATCTTGCAAACACGATAGAATAACTCGTAATTGACATTGGCTCCTTTAGTGTAAATAGAGGAGCGAAAACGACGGAAAAATTCATGAGCACGCGCCGCAAGTACTCGCTTGGATTTCGTCCCGTGCTTTGAACAGGGTAGCCTTCTGCGACTGGTCACCTCTGCTGGAAGTAGCCCAGACCTCATTCTCCAAAATGGCCTAAAAAGAGTAATTCAGCGGATTAATATTTAAGCTCTGCTCGTCTGAGAAGCTGTCTACTCCTGCGCGCGTTATCTGTTTACCGTTATCGGACAGAGATTGATAATTTTGGATTTGAACGTTATCGTGATTGAACATATTGTAATCATCATCTGTTATGACAGAGCCGTGGCTGACGTTTGGATTGCTGACCTCCTACCTCACCAACCGTTTCGAACAGCGCCTAATTTTCTTGTTAATAGAAGTATTCAGCTCTTTGGGTAATAGACAAAAAATGGCCACCATGACGATGACGATCATGTTTCTTCAGTTTTTTCGTGAGTGTTTTTTGAGCACAATACAGACAACAAAAATAACACATAAAAACCTAGAGGAGTAGAAAGAGAAAGCTGGAGCTGAAACAAAAACTAGGTGCGTCAATACTTTTTGCGCACCCTGTAATCAGTCATCCAGTTATCATCTTAGGTCCCACACTGAATTCTGAGTATCACTATAGTTTTTCTAATTAGAATGTAACTGCTAATCTTGAGTATGCAGATATCTGTGCAGTCATCACGTCTTCCATGATGCCAGGGGCTTCTAAAAGTGTTGAGACGAATGTGTTTCTGGTCGGAAAATGATCTAGATGACTGCTCCAGTTCTAGACTTAACCCGAGTGAGTTTTTAAATGCTAGTCTGTAAGTAACCTAGAGTGGTCAATTCGGTTAAGTCTACTGTTCAAAAAATTGCAGCAACAAAAAGTCAGCGAAAACCCGTCGCAGGAATTAGATATGGAAACAGCGGAGAGACTGCCTGCTGAAATAGTGAGACAGGACCCTAAATTTGTTTTCGTTTATTACTCTAGCCATAGCTAAAAGGTTATCATAACAGCATTATGAATTCATGCTTTGTTATGTTATGTCATGCTATGATGACGATGAGCATTAATCTGTGGAAAAGATTCTGCTACTCGCAAAGTTCTGAGCAAGAAAAAGTGCCGTAGAAGCCGCCTCTAACGCAGTTTCAGATGCACTTTTGAAAAAATGCCGTATATGTGTCATTTCCATTTCCGCGTTTCGTATTCCGGTTTCCGGCTATTTTTGAGCTCTTCCGTTCCGCTTTTCGTCTTCCGCTTTTCCCAACAAAAAAAATCCGCACATCCCTGCTAATTATCTTTCCTGTTGCGTGGTGGTCTTTATTTGCTTCGTTTTCCGAGGATATTTGTCACATCTTTCAGTCGTAGCGTTAGGTTAAACCGATTAGAAGATGCTCGTCGCCAGATTCCTGCGATTATCTCGTCCTCTTTTGAATATATGCAGTGTACAAAATATTCACTTAACACATCGTAAGTCAATTTATAGCTGATGTGATACAGGCGCTACCTTCTCATGTTTATTTCGATTCTAGGTGCCTTCCTTCCCTTGATTCAGTTCAAGCTGTCTGATATTGGAGAAGGAATAGCAGAGGTTCAAATAAAAGAGTGGTGAGTTCTTAATTATAAGTCGTACTGCTCTTTCAAGTCCGTATGACCTCAGCGATATGGTAGTGAATCAGGTGTGACAGTAGCCGATTATTCGTGAGAAAGAAAGGAAGAGGGGAACGAATAACTCTTTGACGATGACATTGTGGGTGTGGTATCAGTTCTGAGTGCTCCAGGACTTTCTGAATGTTTTGCCTCCTAGCATGACCCAGAGTCGGCGGCGGAAGGTCTTCACATTGTGAGAACTGCCGAGCATTCCTCCGGACTTTTAACCCGCTAGTCAGTAGGGCCAATGGTTCCTTGTTATTTCCTCTTATAGGTAGCAGTTATCGCAGCGCTTACTTGGATGAAGTCCTTAATGACGGTGATATTGCGTCGTTCTTTGAGACTAATTGTGACCATTCACCGGAAGCTGTGCGGCTAGCCATGTGGTTATCTAGCCTTTTCAGGACAAACCAATACCTCATTATGCGGTGTCGCTTCAGTTTAGCTGGATTTACGCTGTCTCCTCGGTATCTGATACAAATGTGTTTTCAGCATACACTCTCCTTCTGGTTCCATCCACTTCCTTTTTTTTTAGTTTCATGCAGCTACCTATTGTTGTTTACCGAAATCTCCGCATTTGTTTCAGTAGACGAGTACGGGTCAAGCCTCTGTCCTGTAGAGCTCTCTTTGAAATGTCCTTAGCATCACGAAGGGTTCCTTCAGACTTCATTTTCTCGAGCCTTCCCATTGTTCTATCGGTTCCTCTCAAGGTAAAGAACTCGAATAATTCAGGTCACATCTTCTTCCTCAAATAGATTGCACGCTGAGTTCAGCACAGCATTAAGAGCGTTAATGTCTAGAAAGAAACATATTCGCTGAGATGGACCTCAGTGTTGCTTCACTTCGTTTTTGGAACCAGTTGTCGTTACAGACAATAGGCCGCTTCTATGAATCAGTATGTGACTTATTACGAGCACCCCAAATAAGAAGCTGGAAATGTCTCGGGAAAAGAGCCCTTAGACTCATTGAGCGCCAAGAAAACAATGCTATGGCTCATTGTGATGAGGACTTTTTACTAATTTTTCTTACCATGGTTTTTATATTCCAAAGCATTCCTAGAACTGGGGTGAATAGTGGTAAGGAGAACGCAACATGCTATCCTACTGTGAAATGCGCATGAATGAAATCCACTCTTATGAGTGAGATCCTCCTAATTGAAAGCTGCGCAGCGCCAATGCCGCTTCGTAATATACAGCTGTTCAGGCACATCAAGGAAGGTGACCATGTTTCTCAATTTGACAATCTGTGTGAAGTCCAGAGTGACAAAGCCTCTGTTACTATAACTAGTCGATACGACGGAGTTGTGAAGAAACTGTAAGTTCTAATTTTTCCCATTATTGTGCGATTGTGATGGCTCTGTTCCTAGATACTATAAGGTTGACGACGTAGCCAAGGTAGGACAACCTCTGGTGGATCTTGAGGTAGCCGATGATGTCGCCGTAGAAGAGTCGTCTTCTAAAGGTTTGTGGTTTGATTTATTCTCCTCTTACACCGTGTGTTGTTTTTCTGAAGATGTGCTGTATGGACTAATTACGTTAAGTAGCGCCTGCAAGCTCCTTTAATTTCCCTGGGGATTCTTCACATTTCGCTCAGGATTGCCATCCTTTGCCGCCGCTCGGAGATGTAGGCTAAGATTACATTACACTTTCTTCATTGGATAAAGAAGCCTGGCAGCTGGAGCAGATTTTGAAGTCTTTGGATTAACAGTAATTTTCTAATGGCACGCCTCAACGCTTATAGTGATGCTTCACACTTACATTCCGATTCGGAGGACAGAGAGGAAAATCAGTCATTTTCTAAGTTGTCGTTTAAAGATTTAGATGCCGGAGTCCAGCTGAGTTCTACGTTTTCGGGATCTATTACATAACTTACAAGGAAAGGTTCCCAACTCAAGGTGAGCTTTTGCGATGCTGTTTTGACAAGATGTGGGGCTATGTGAGCGGAGTCCAGAACCACAGATGGTTTTTGCTGAACGCTTTTTTAAAGACCTGAAAAAGGTCTTAGGACGTGCGCGCAACTATCATCAACCCCTAGGACACCCAATGGGATGTGCCTCGGCGGCGTAGTTGGTAGAAGGGCCGCTTCATATGAGCACACCAACGAGTTTTTCAGTTCGAGTCCGCGTGAGGCCGGTATTTTTGCAATCAGTTTGTTGTTATTACGCTTTCTCATGGTCACAGGAGTCAATTTTAGACCATCAATGCTTACAAAACACCGGGGCTGTCTCTCTGCGCCTTCACATATGCTAGTTTTTCAACTATGCATATCTGCGCCACCACCATATCATATCGATTTATTTTAAAGAAGAGTCGGTTCAAGTTATAGGAAGTACCAGGCTGTCCAATAATTCCTGTCCGAAAATGTTCAAAATTCTATAATTTTCCTTAGAAGTGTTATAATATCAGGCAAGTGTAAAAACCTGCAGAAGGTTCTCCAGAGTTCCACGCTAGGGGTATATAAGGCGCAGTCGCGACGTCTAGCTTCCAGTAAAAGCTAAATGGACCAAGGTCGAATTCGTACGTTCGTGTACTACGAGTGTCGTCCGCATCGCAAGGAGTTTCTCGAGGACCTGGTCACTGGGGATGAGAGCTGGGTCCTCTACGACAACGTCGCCCGCCGTGCCGTCTTTATCCCGCGCGGAGAAGAGCCGCCGACGACGCCGAAAGCCGACCTGCACCCGCTGAAGATCATGCTCTGCTGCTGGTGGGGCGCCAAGGGCATGCTGTACTTCGAGCTGCTCCCGCAAGGCAGGACGGTTACCGCCTCCATCTACACCGATCAACTCGAGAAACTAGCCGCCGCCATCCAAGAAAAGCGTCCCCGACGGGCCTCGGTCCACCTGCTGCACGAAAACGCACGCCCTCACGTGGCGAAGGAGACCCAGCAGAAGTTGGCGACGCTCGGCTGGGAGACGGTTGCCCATCCGCCGTATTCCCCGGACCTCTCCCCTCCGACGACCACTTGTTCCGCCCGCTGAAGCACCATTTGGCCGGAAGAAAATTCACCAACTACACAACCTCAAATCCGACATCGCGAACTTCTTCGAGTCGCAGCCCCCGGAGTTCTGGGCGAAGGGCATCGGCGACCTGCCCAATTGATGGGTCACTGTTGTGGATAGCTGTGGTGATTATATTGTTGATTAGACTTGTTTTTCAATAAAGTTGAAAAAAATTAAAAATGGTGAAATTTTCGGACAAGAATTATTGGACAGCCTGGTATAATGAAAATGAGCCTTTTTACGCGTATCATTCAGTTGGCTTCGTAGGTGCGTTTCGATGAGGAGGTGGATGTCGACTGGACACCTGATGATGACTGGGGGGAAGACGACAACAGCAAACAATTAACCATTAGAGAAATCAGTCCTCTTTGACGGCAAGCACATTTCCGAAGAAAAGGTATTGCGCCAACAGACTACCACCTTTTCCTGTTTCTCCCCAATACCATGCAAGGAAAAACGTTCGATGACGAGGACGACATGAAACGCTGGCTGGCTGGCTTATTTTACAACCTAATATTTTGAATAGTCACGTGTGTAGCACAGTAGGTGGAGGCGCCAACTGTCGCGTGAACCCGATTCCTGTTCCACGGTTTGGATTTCCCGCCTAGGCCAACCAAGCGAGAAAGCGTAATAACAACAAACTAATATGCACAAAAATATCGGCAGCACGCGGACTCCAGCTTAAAACCCGCCGGCATGCTCCTATGAGGCGGCGCTCCTACCAACTGCGCCGCCGAAGCGACACCTCGTTGGGTGTCGTAGGGGTTGATCACAATTGCGCCCACGCTTTCAGACCTCCTCTTTATGTCTTTAAAAAAGCGTTCAGCAAAAATCAACTATGTTTCTGCACTCCGCTCACAGGGCCCTGCATCCTGTCAAAATAGCATCGCAAAAGCTCACCTTGAGTTGTGAACCTTTCCTTATTAGCACATATGTTCTGCGCGATGGACATTGCGTCTTTTCCGTGTTTTGAGGGTGCGTTACGTTAAGTGTCTGCCATTACTGTAGGGGCGGAGCGACGCGCTCAATTACCGTATGCAGACCTGGCCCCCACCACGGACAAGATTTCACTAAGAGATGAGGTGAGTTGAGCAGAGCGCACATAGCTGCCGTGGAGCAGATTCCGTGCAGAACCATACCAGACCTGATTCCTTTTTATTTTTTGCTCTGTATTCTTCTTTTCTGCAAGTTTTGGGCCCGACCACATGCCGCCTCTGAGATTACAAAGTCGAAATGATAGTAGGAACAATTCTTCCTTTTCCACACTTCTTTAGTGTACGACAGCTTCGTAGCTTTCGCTCAGGCCACGTTCCCTTTTTCAACTTCTCCAGTGTTTTCTTTCACTTGTCCTACAGATTTCAGTTAGTGAATACAGTCCTTACTAGCACGTGATCTTTATTGCCTTCTCTAAAGTGCGCAATAAGCAGGGATGTGCGGAAATTCCGTTTCCGTGTTCCGAATTCCGGTTTCCGGCCATTTTTGGGTCTTCCGTTCCGTTCCGTGTTCCGCCTGTTTTTGGACCGGAAGGCGGAAACGGAAATGGGCACTGCTCGACTCTAGATTTCTATTGAGCACAATCTGCTTATCAATTTTCTTCATATGAAGGCGCGTGTAGCGCAGTCGGAGGAGGCGCGACTGTTGCGTGCACACGATACCAAGTTCCTGGTTCGGATTTCCCGCTCAGGCCAACCAGGACTTCCATCCCTCCGGGGTCGGTGAATTGGTACCAGACGTGTCTGGGAAGGATATTGCGCTGACTCGTTCATCGGCTGGCCACGCAAGTTATTGTATGGCCAAATACGCATTCATATCGCCTCCAGACATCCCGTAGAAGTAGAATGCGCTGGCGCATCCCAAAAGGGATTGAGTAACGCAGCCCTTTATCCTAATCCTTATCCTTCTTCATATAATTGTGAGAGAAATACTGTTCTACAACTCTAGCATTTATATTCTTGGAATTGGTTAGACTACCAAAAAAAGGTACTCAAAAATGGAAAGGGCTGAGTGCAGGGCAAAATTAATGGGCCAGCAAAGGCTATGTATGCATAGTATGCTAAGAAAATGCACTCCACATTTAAATGATCATAAAATTCTTGATCCATTAGTTACAAACAGCTACGAAAACTTTGTAAGCATATAGCTCAGTGTCATGAAACAAAGGATTCAGTAGAAGTTGTGCCATGCGGTTGTCTGCCCCAAGATTACATCAGTGTTCCTGATCGGAGGTGTAAATTTCATCTTTCGATTTCGTTAGGTGTTATATTCATCCACATGAAGTTATGTAATTCATTTTATGATGAAGCATCACGACTATCTACCAGGAGAAGTTATTTTGATTAACCAGGGTGATTTGTTGAATTCTGACATAACTATTGCTTCGAGAACCATCTAGGAACTGTCCAGCTGTGTCACCTTGGACATGGGGGTTCCAGGCTGACCCAGATTGAATATTCCTGTGGAAGTGTGGACCCCAAGATGGTGACTAGTCATCATCTTATTGTTAGATCCCAGAATGTATTCTGAGTACTAGCTTTGGTGACTGTAATGTAACTGCTAAGGAGTTGAGTATCCAGATATCTGCGCAGTCATCACGTCGTCTATGATGCCACAGGTTTCCAAAAATGTTGAGAGGAATCTCGTTCCTGGTTGGAAAATGATCCAGGTGGCTACTCCAGTTTTAGACTTCACCCGAGTCAGTTTTTTTAAATTCGAGTCTGTAAGTAGCCTCAATTGTTAATTCAGTTAAGGTTCAGAAAATTGCAGCATCAAAAACGTCAGCGAAAAACGAACTAGATATGGAAACAGCTGTATGCTGAAATAGTAAGATAAGACCCTAAATTTGTTTTCGTTTATTACTCTAGCCATAGCCGAAGGGTTACCATATCAATATTATGAATTCATGTTTTGTTGTGCTATGTTATGATGAGGATGAGCATTAATCTGTGGAAGATTCTGCTGCTCGCAAAGTTCTGTGCAAGGAAGACGCAATGGAAGCCGCTTCTGACGCCGTTTCAGATGCACTTTTGGAAAAATGGCCAATATGTGTCATTTCCGTTTCCGCGTTTCGTATTCCGGTTTCCGGCCATTTTTGAGCGTTTCCGTTCCGTCTTTCGTCTTCCGCTTTTTCCAGTAAAATTTCCGCACATCCCTGGCAATAAGGTGAACCCTCCCCCCCCCCCCCCCAGCAGAAATAGCAGCATATGAAAACAAGAAGGGAAAAGAGAAAAAAAGATCAAAAACGAACAAAGTCGTCAATCATCACCCTAAGACAGAAAGTCTGCTCCACGGCGCATGTTGTTCTCTATTCATCCGTTGCTCCTCGTCCAAGGCGGGCTCATCAACCCGCCACGCTACCGTAATCGGGGGCGGTGGCGCGCTACCGTAATTCAGGGAGACATCTAACGTACGACTCCAATCATTTTGCTACGGCCTTTGTTTTGGTTCCTCAAGGGTACTTCTAGGTGGAGGGGTAGAGGGGGTGTTCATGATGTATGTTGTCTATGTTTCGCATCTCTATGGGTATTTATTTATTTATTGAATACGTCATATGACGCGCCACATAAGGGGAAGAACACAACAATTTAAAAAAAAAACAGACAAACATTCTCAGCTAATCTAGGCGGATTTTCTATGGAAACAAGCGTCGTCCACGTACATTCCAATAGAGTAGCACTGACAGCCGACTGAAAAAGTAAGGAAATTTGGCGAATCGGAGGTGTTTAGCGCGTAAGTAGGGGTGGGAGATAAGACTAAGCATCTGATTAAGAAAAAATTTCTTATATGACCTGAGTGGATTTAAAGCCTCCGTTAGAGCTGGCAGACTGCCGCTTTAAATAAATAGATAAACCAGCATTAACGGGCAGCGCACATGACGGCGAGGGCCAACGAAGAGCATGTCCCCAAGGCAGTCCTATAGAAAAGGCTGTCAATAGTATGTGAAGAATTCCAAGCGGACTATAGGACTATAGCGGGTATGTAATGATTGAGATATTTTCTACTTTTGTTCCGTGGCTAGATAATGACAATGCTTGAGCCACCCTCCCCGGGAGCTCGTATCCACGTGTCGGTGACGCTCCCGCTTCTTTTTCTTTTGGATCGCGCAGCGGCGCGTCAAATTGGGAGCGCGGCGCGGTAGCCGTGCCGCTCAGCGATTTGACGCGCCGCGCCGCGGCGAGAGTATAAAAGCCGCGTATTCGAATGCAATTACACTGCACGAATCTGCAACTGGGTGCAACTGGGCCCTACGCCGATTTGCGATGGAGCGCAGAAACATGGGCGCCCTGCTCCTTTAACTCCCCCTCCCTTCCCCCCCCCCCCCCCCCTCCCTCCCCGACATTTCATCGTGTACTGCCTGGTGAAGCGTTTTACTGCTGTTGTTTCCACAATTCGAGTGCTTCCGTGGGATTTAGTTAAGAAATGACGAACCAAGCAAGGGAAAGGACTCCAGGGTGGAAACTGCTGTCGCTCAGGGGAGTCCGCAGCTGGGTTCTGGGCTTTTTGACCTCTTCGAGTGCGGAACCAGGCTAGGGGAAGGACTCCAGGGTGTGGGCCCGCCCCTTCGCTCAGGGCAGTCCGCAGCTGGATAAATGCGCAGAAAACGCCAGCAATTCTTGTAGACGTCAAAACCCCTCAAATCGCACCAGTCAGTTAAAACTGGGAAACGCTGCACGCAGGAGAGCCGTACCCCTCGACCTCCATCGTCTCAAGCGATGCGCCACTATCTCCTGCACTACGATCCGCTAGCGGGGACCGCCATCGCGAGCGTATAAAGGCCCCCACAGACTTCTGCGGCGTCGCCGCTGCCCTATGCTTAACCATAGGGCAGGGACGCAGAGGTCGCCGCCAGCGGCGCCGCCTGCGGTGCCGTTGGGGGCACCGGCGGCGTCGCTGGCGGAAATGACTTGAATCATTCCACCCGGCGGCTCCGCTCCAGCGTCTGTCTGTCTGCGCTCTGCGCTCTGCCCTTTCGCGGCGGGATCCAGAGCGGAGACGGTCGATGCGGGCGCGCGATCGTCATCGGGGCGCGTTATTGTTAAGCACCAGTCGGTCCCGACTAGAAACAGTACAGTACCTCGCCGTCACCGCTCCCACTGATGATGAGTCAAGCCGCTGAGCGGCGCCGCTCAGCGGTTTCGCCGTTCGCCGTCGCCGCTCGACGGCGCCGCTCGGCGGCGCCGCAGAAGTCTGGGGGGGGGGGGCCTTGAGCCTCAGCGCAGTCATGCGCATCGATCGAATGTTCACACGTCGACGCGGTCCTCCACGGCGCACCTGCAGCAGCCGCGCGCTACAGTATCTCGCAAACCTGCACATCAAGGCCCACTTGCAGATCAGTGCAATGTAATGCTTTTCCACACTTGCGGTGCGATAGCATGGAACTCGCTGGTGTTGTTCAACGAATTAGCTCGTCTGATCAACATTGGTCACCAACTTGCTACAGGAACGCTCTTAAGCAGTAACCATGCTTAAGGCTGTACAAGTTTTTACAGCAGGTCATGCTGCCGGTGCACCTGCAGCATCTCATGCTGCGGTAGCTAAGAAGCACTCTGCTTCGGAACATTCTCCGACCCCGGATTCGGGCTCAGAAAATTCCGTTGTACAAGTTAAGCTTTTCGATATAGGCGAAGGGATTGCTGAAGTTCAGATTAAAGAATGGCAAGTTTCAACTCATCATTGCTGCTTCCAGGGTGGTATCTGGTTTCCCATAATTTTTTTAGGTTGGTCAAGGTCGGCGACAAGGTAGCCCAGTTTGACAACTTATGTGAGGTTCAAAGTGATAAAGCCGCAGTTAACATCACCAGTCGATACGATGGAATCGTCAGGAAGATGTAGTGCCTATTATCTGTCTTCCTTATGCATCACCATACCTTGGTATTGTGGTGTTCATACAGCTTTCTTTTAGATACGCTGATGTCGGCAAGGTAGTGCGAGTAGGACAGCCGCTGATAGATATCGAAGTAGAGGGAGGGGTGAAAGAAGAAACACCTGAGAAAGGTCGTGTTGGAATCTGTTTCGACATAATTTCGTTTATATCGCTTTCGTAAGCCTTTTCCTTGTTTTGTAATTAAGCATTATAGGGAGGGAATCTTACTCATAGAATCACAGAAATCACCATCTGATGATTCTAACCTCCAAAGCGATTGCCACTAGGAGTCGCCGTAGGAAGCTTTCTGGATTCTTCGTTGGTGCCGAGATCAAACAATCCCTGCAAAGGCGAGCATGAGCGGATCTTAGCTATACTCAATAAAACATTGGAAGGTGCCACATCCTGCGGATTATGAAGAGAGGAGAAAGAGCAAGTATTGCGTGGAAAATCACAAGACGATGTAAAGCTTCTGACAACCCCAACTAACGAGTGAGCCCTGGGCTCTCGATAACTCGGCGCCTCCACCATTTTAAGAAGATTTTCGTCCGCTTATTCTGTGGCCAGTGTGGAATGCTGTGAGTAAAAAGAATTGGCCACCTTAGTCAAGCTCAAGCGAGTAGATGTCGGCGCAGGAACAGATTGTCCTATAAAACCAGAATGTTTTTGGTAGAGTACTGTTGAAGATGTCAACAAAGAAGCTTTTCATTCGACGCCTGAACCTGTGCACAAGCTCCATTTTCTCATCTTCGGTTGCGGAAGACCATGTTGAAGTCTGTTCATTCAGTCTCGACAGACAAAGCCAACGTTTTACCCTGTAATTTTGGCTCGGTTAGTCTACCTTTAGTTGAGGCGACTACTTCGAAAAGTGATGAAGATTCAATTGCATGAGTTCATCCGTTTTAAACGCGTGAACATGGATGCCTTCATGGTAGTATTTTTGCTCTGCAGACCATGACAAACTCAAAATGAAGAAACCCGAGAATGAAAAGAGTCTCTGCGGGGAATCACACGGTGCTGCTGTCATAACGAGGACTGAGCTTAGAATGACGACAGCAACATCGGAAACCGCTTGTCTTAGTAGAAAAGGAAGTGCTTTTCCGATTATCAGTTATACACATTTATAGCTTTTTGGCACTTTCAGATGCTCGACCTATTCTAGTCACCAATAGTGTACAACATCGGGTTTCACTGCATTTCGTCTTCAACATCATGTTCCAGCAGAAACTGAAACGCACAGCCGACCAAAGACTGAGGTTTTATCTGCTCGAACTTCCGCTGCGGATTCATCGGTTCACCACGAAGATGGGGGGCATGCTTCCCCAGGGAAGGTGTTGGCCACTCCAGCAGTGCGAAGAGTTGCTATGGAGAACAAGGTTGGTATTGTTACGCGATGAAGACCTCTTAACTGTTTCTTGGGGATGAGCTGCTCAGTTTGCGATCGTATTTACTAGATCGTACTTCGTTGGTGGTAGTCAGAGAGGGTTCTGCGTGCTCCACATTCATCCCGAGGTGTATAGTCGAACTTTTCTCTGTCAGTGGGACATTCCTGTGGTTTCAGGTTGATCTGAAGAAAGTGAAAGGAAGCGGTGCTCATGGACGAGTGTTAAAAGAAGACGTGTTGAAGTACCTGGGCCAAGTTGAGCAAGGTAGGGAGGCACGGCATTCATGGTGATTCATTTGTGCATTTCCATGTATTTTTGGCAGATCACTCTTATGGATCCACGAATGTACGATCGTCACCGGCTATTGGAACTCAGGCCAAGACCGTTAGTGCATTGTTTTTGAGCTCATTATTCGCGGTAGAAGCGTTTGACCTTATCCGTCTATCGCACTTCCTTTAGTTCGCTCCTCTCACTGAAGATCGTAAAGTTCCTATACGTGGATACACCCGAGCGATGATCAAGAGTATGACGGAAGCGTTAAAAATTCCGCATTTTGGATACGATGATGAGGTAATGGCCTTCTATTTCTATACAGTTGATATTGAGCACACTATTGCTCTTTGGTTTACTTTGGCGGCGCTTTCAGTTTAGTTGTGAGCAGGACGAATATGTGTAGTAGTGTCGGGTCCCAATCCCGTACTGCTACTTTGCGTTGCCAAAGATCTTTTCCGCCTCCAATCCTTACATGAAATTGCTCAGGAACACACATGGTTGTGTTGTCTTATGTCATTCCCAGTAGGACTACTGTTTAGTTTTTCGAGTGACTGAGGGTGGAAGCTTGGGGAATTGGAGATGATTTCATGACGTTGTGAACGTGCACACTACCCGTCACAAGCCTTGGGCGATCAAAGCCACCATATGTTCAGATCTGCGCCGATGCTCTCATTGCTATTAGGATTGAGCTCAAAGAACTGGCCAAAGAGAGAAACGTCAAGCTCAGCTTTATGCCGTTTTTCGTTAAGGTAAGAATTTCAACGCTTTAATGTCGCCCACACGATACTCTGTTCTATTTCTAGGCCGCATCAATGGCACTTCTGGAGTATCCTTTGCTAAATGCATCTATCGACGAGAACTTCGAAAATGTTATTCATAAGGTGGGTGTTGTCTGTACACATTTGCCCATTTATTATATTTGCTCTAATGCAGCTGTTTCATATTTAAGGCGTCTCATAACATTTCCATCGCTATGGACACTCCTGGAGGTCTTGTTGTGCCGAACATCAAGCACTGCGAGCAGAGGTCTTCGCTTTGCTTTTCTACTACCTTAGTTTCAACTAGGACAGCTGAATGCGGCTGTTGATTGGCTGCTTTATAAAAGATGAAGATATAACACTTTCTCCAAATAGTCCTTCGAAATGTGACACGCAATCTGGCAAAAGAGCGAAAACTCGGTAAGATCTATACAACGACTCGACATGACTAACCGGCAGCCTTTCGTTTCTTTGCAACAAGGGGGGGGGGGTGTCACCTGGATGCATCGAGGTTGCTAGGCGCTTATCTATACAATGCCATAGTCATCACACGATTGAGTGGTCGTATGTGAACCTTTTTGTGGGCCAGCGCATCGCTGCCTAATGTTTTTACTCAACCTCTGACCGAGGACGTTTTTTATAAGCAGAATTTTTATTTTAGTCAGTAGTGAAGAGGGAAACTTCTACTCTTTGTTGTGGTTTGTTTCTTTATTTCTTTAATAAGATCGCATCAGTGCAAACTCTCAACGAAGTAGTTTACAGATCTATCTTCGAAATTGCTGCCGAGCTCCAACGGCTTCATGAGGATGGTAAGCGAGAGAAACTCACGCGTGATGACTTATCTGGCGGAACCTTCGCCCTTAGCAACGTTGGAACGGTAATTTTTTCAGGCGTTGTATCATTTAAGGAATCAGACGTGTAGCCCTCAAAAAGGAGTTCAACACTGCGGAAAGAAGGAACTTCATCACAGTAACGTAAAGGAATGCGACAACATGTCGCTTTTTTAACGCAGTGTCCATGAAGTCTGCATTAGTAGAACAACAAAATTGAGCGCAGCAAAAAAAAGCATAGAAGTGAAAGGTTTCGGCAAAATCTGCCAGAAACGAAACGAATGAGGAAGAAGTGTGTAAAGGCACTCTACTTCTAGCTGTCCAAGAAGTATAGGAAAAACTTTAACTTCAGAAGAAATAATAGAAAAAAACTTTAATGAATAGATGTAAAGCCGTCTGTGAGAATTAGTAAACAGTTGGTCCTCCACAATTCGTGGCTACATCAATACTCTAAATGATTTGGCGAAATGGATGTTAAGTAAGCAACTGCCACTTACCTGCCTTTCTGGGCGACTCATTTGATATTAGCCGTAGACAATCCAAAGTGGGGTGCTTTCACGCAATCCCTCGTTCCTCACATCTGTGGCAGATTTTGCAGAAATCTTTTCCTCCTTCGTTTTCTTCCGCGCTGAATTCCCTTGTAAAATTTACCTTTCAATTGCTGCCGATTAATTCACAGATATATGTAAGTTTGGGGTGGCGCTATGCTTTCTAGACACAGTATATAGCTGCTTTCAACATGAGAAAACTCTTATGTTGGACCAATGCAGCCTCATAAAGGCATGCCTTTCTAACTTGAGCTGCGCCCACGTGAGGTACATTGTGTGGTTCCTACACAATGAATTCCGGTGTGCAGTATGTTTTATGGAATTGTGAGAGAGGATGTGGGTTCGGCTTGCAGAGATTCCTTGCAGTGTTTTATGACTCTGTATTCTGCAGCGTTTAGTAAGAATACGTCTAGTGCGTTAAGTTGGATCAATTTAGCGTAGCTCTGCAGCTCAGGGCCTTTTTCGTTGTCGGATCGAAAATACGACTATCCCTTGCAGATTGGTGGAACGTACGTGAGTCCGGTCATCATGCCGCCTCAGGTGGCCATAGGAGCTCTAGGAAAGATTCAGAAGTTGCCGCGGTATGATGCGAATGACAACGTGAGTGTGTCGATCCAGACGCGTGCCATGATTTCGGCTTAGTTGATCGCAGATTCCTCTTTTCAGATCGTTCCTATGAATATTTTCAAAGTGTCGTGGTCTGCTGATCACCGGGTTGTTGATGGTGCCACAATGGCGCGTTTCAGCAACAGGTAAGTGTTGCTGTTCCATCGCTCCCATCTCCAGAGGACTTATCGATGTATTTCAGATGGAAATTCTACCTGGAGCACCCGTCAGGCATGCTTGCTCAAATGAAATAAGTACCTCGTTCGCATAGACACTGCAGTTTAGGTTTAGGATTCGAGTTTGTTTTAATGAGGGCAGATAACATGTTTCCCGATGTATTCTATTATAGTTGCCCTACTTGGTGTAACACTAGGTCAGTTGCTTCTGTTGAGAAATGCGCGTCGTGACTTTCTAGCCTCTTTGATTATTCTGTGTCGGTAGCTTGTCTGTGGTGGTAGCTTGTTTGTGCTAGGCCGAGTGCCATTAACCTCCGGTTCCGCGAAATCTATTCACATATCTTACACATGATTGTGCTCAATGTCAGGACAGTAGTTGTTCATAGAATGAACGTTGTTGTTTTAGTTCCGCGAGTTCTTTTGTCTCTAAATTCCGTTACTCCAGTAGTTGGGGTAGGATAAAGCTATCCGTCTGCAGTTTCTTGAGGTCAAGCTATTGGAATCACGCACATGGCTGAATGGCTTATGCGGACACAAGTATATCAACTTAATTCACAGGTGGCGCTGTGGTCTCCTAACAGCTCCCTCAAAATGCGGCTCATCGAGCGGTGAAGGAAAGGAGCTTGGGTATACTTTGCTAGGGGATGTTTTGTTGCGATGAGATGAGAACTTGCGCCAGGCGGGAGTCGAACCCGCTCTCTTCTCTCCGGGCACGATGCTACGCCTTACATCAACCACTCGCGATATCGGGATGAGGCAGAAGCTGATATCAGCATGGAACCCCAAATACTGTTAGTTGGTGATCTTGTTAAGAGAGTAGTTGTCAGCAGTTCTGAACCACATAATTACTGTTATTTAGAACAATCTAGCACCATACTCCTTACAGTTGTCGTATTAGGTTGT
Source organism: Heligmosomoides polygyrus bakeri (assembly GCA_947359475.1). NCBI lineage: Eukaryota > Metazoa > Nematoda > Chromadorea > Rhabditida > Heligmosomidae > Heligmosomoides > Heligmosomoides polygyrus. Next base: position 68,333,857 of record OX375866.1, read on the forward strand.
AACGAATTAAATGGCACTGGCTCGCGCCATTTTTTGGCGCGTGTTTACGCGTTTGATCAAGAACAAACCGTAACATGTGGCATATCGTTTAGAAGCGCAAATTTTGCTCTACCGGTGAGTACCAAATTTTCTATGTAAAAGTGGGAAAACTTTAGAGTTTTATTGACTTTTTTGCAGAAGGACAAAAGGGCAATCCGAGGCATTTACTTGTATGAATTCAAGCTGGGCACTACAGCTAAGGAGGCGGACGAGAAGATCAACGCCGCATTCGGTCAAGGATGATCCACAATTCGGACGGCGTATCGTTGGTATCAGAAGTTCCGGAATGGAGATGAGAGCTTGGAAGAACATGAAGGTCGTGGGAGGCATAGTGATGTTGATGAGGACAAGCTGAGAGATGTGGTAGAGGAGGATCCACACAAAGGTACCAAGGAGATAGCGAAGGTTCTTGGCGTCAGTCACAACACATCTGCCCGGCATCTGAAGGAAATTGGAAAGACCAAAAAGCTGGAAAGATGGGTGCCTCACGAGCTGTCTGAGGAGCAAAGAAACCGACGATATGAGATCTCGTCCGCACTGCTTCTACGGAACGAAACGGACCCATTCCTTGATCGCATCGTAACCTGTGACGAGAAATGGATAATGTACGACAACAGGCGACGATCGGCACAGTGGGTGGACAGCGATGAGAGCCCCAAGGTTTTTGCGAAGCCGGAATTGCACCAAAAGAAAGTAATGGTGACAGTATAGTGGTGTTCGCTGGGAATTATTCACCACAGCTTCCCTGTGAATCCAGCACGGCAGAGAAGTACTGCATTGAAATTGAAGAAATGATGAAAAAGTTGAAGGATATCCGGCCGGCCTTGGTAAACCGAAGGCGAGTTCTCTTTCTGCACGACAATGCTCGCCCCCATGTAGCACGAATGACGTTGCAGAAAATGAATGAGCTGAGCATTGAAACTCTACCACATCCTCCGTTTTCTCCCGACCTCTCCCCAACAGACTGCCATTTCTTCAAGCATCTTGGCGACTTCTTGGTAGGGAAAATATTCAAATACCAACAGGATGCCGAAAGTGCCTTCGAAGATTTCGTCAATTCCAGAACTTCTGATTTTTATGCCACTGGGATAAAAAAGCTTGTGTCACGTTGGCAAAGATGTGTAGAATCAGAAGGTTTTTATTTCGATTAATAAACTTGCCTACAAGCCGAGATATTAGCTGCTTAAATTTACAGTGGTTCAGTGTCATTTATTTCGTTACAACCTAATAGTAGTGCCTCATTTAAGGAGTAGAGGCAGAACATTCTGCTTTATGGTGACGGGTAGGAGTCTCCAAGGTGAACGCAATGAATATGGCTCCAGGACAGTTGAAGGACGCTGTCGGTTTGTCGGACGTTGCAATGCAGCAGTCGGGTAAAAGAAATTCGCTATTCATCATGCCATTATCCAGTGTGTAGATTTAAGGAAAAGGACGTGTGAGGCGAGGACTCAGCTAGGAACAGAACGGAGCATGAAAGAAGCTACAGTCCCTCCCATTATAACACCTCCGGATAAGACGCGACAATCGACACAACGTCGATTTTCTCTGGAACCGGCCACCCTATCTTCATGCCAATACGAACCAACTCCGCTTAAGACGCGTCGGACACAGCGATACTCCCGTTATAGCGCCGTTGTGAGAGGAACTCTGCGTTCAAAGTGAGTCCCGATAGAACGCGACCAGGACTGAATTCTGCCCACACAGAATACGAAGGTGAGCAAGATGTTGACCGCGTTTATGACCAGACCTCTCCTTCTAATCACTTCTCCATCATCTCCTCGCACCCTTTCCTTACCACGAGCCGCGACATTGTAGGGGATGCATACCGAAGGTTTTCTCAGGTGCGCGGCCCATCAAGGTGTCCATAGTTGGCAATATTTCAAGCTCAGTGTAGGACACCCGGTGGTCGCTAGGAGCTGATGTATTTCCCAAAGCAGTGCTTACAAATTTGTTTTAAGTCTAGAGCAGCTAGTACAGAGGTTAGATGCTGTTACAGAATGTTTTGCTGCGATCAGAAATTCCGCGTCATGGGAAACTTGTGCCTGAATTCTCCGCTTTTTGGACAGGACTACAACAACAGCGCTGTTTGACCACACGCAACATGCCGATATTACGGGTGAGTGCTGATTGCAACGAGGATATCGCGGATGTGGCGCGATTTAATAGCTGTGATTTTGTAGTGGGCTAAAATCCTGCCCGGAAAGCAGGTTCGTGTACTGTCGCTGCATGGTCGGCGACAAGCGTTCATCTTGGGAGTTGTGCAATTAGGCACCGTTATTGCATTGGAGATTTCGAGGATCTAGAGTCCCAACTCAGCAGCATGGTCCCAACACAGCAACACGAACTCGTTCGGGATCTAGGTTTCCTTATTGACCCTACGCTCTCTTTTAATTCTCGCTGTGACAATGTATCCAGTA
>OX375866.1:68336512-68363497 GCA_947359475.1 Heligmosomoides polygyrus bakeri
GTGTACTGCGTGGTGCGAGTCTTGATTGGAAGAAAAGATCTTGCAACACCAGGCTACAAAGACTTGTTGTCGATCACGTATAATTTGTCCCTGCTGCTTGTTATTCCTCACACATATTTGTCATTCCTGTGCATATCACAAAGAGCATCTCTGAAGATAAGGGGCACCATTAGTAACTTGAAGTCTATTCTAGCTCTCATAGTGGTTATACATTTCATTGCTATTTAATCTTTAGATGAATTTGCACGTAAAATAGTGCAGAAGAGGTCAGCTCCGGCTACGACGCGGCTCCCGTTATGGCGCGGCTTTTCACCGGTCTCTTCAAACGCGCCATAACGAGAGGGGACTGTATTAGTGTAGATGAAGCGTTCTCACCAGGGGTGCACACAAAATTCTGTGCGTTCGATGTTTTTAACGAAAATTTTTAACGGAAATTTCTCGTTAAATTTCCGGTAAACCGTTAAATTTCGGTAAAAATACGATTAGCTGCAAACCGAAAAAGGGAAAATGAAAAAAAATGTTATCAGCGTTTTCCTAAAATCGTTTAAAATACGTCCAGCGGCCGAAAACATTCTCGCCGTCCCGACTGTTCCTGGTGGCGGGCAAAACTATTGTGGGATAGGCAGCGCCAGGTGAGGATATGCACATCTTACGAGAAGGTTAGACCAGCATCTTTGTAGATTTGTAAATGACGTGCTTGGGGGCTAGGCGAAGAGATTTCTAGCTCCAAAGTGCATATAAGGATAAGGATAAAGGACGGCGTTGCTCAATCCTTTTTCAGATGCGTCACGCCTTCTATTATGCTCCTACGGCATCTTTCTAAAAATTTCTGTTAAGTCGTTAAGCCAGGTTTTAACGAAAAACGCCGTTAATTCGTTAACCGTTAAATGTGCACCCCTGGTTCGCACGACCTTGGTAGAAGAAAAAACGATGTTATTTGAAGTGCCGATCGAAGGGGAAGTAACAGCTTACTATACATTGGATCCGAATGAATCATTTTCGGATATCCGATTCGGATATCCCGTTCCGAATCATCCAATTATCCGGCCACTGCAAAATTGCCCTTATCCGAATCATCCAAAAATCCGGGGTCCTCAAAATCGCCCTTATACGAATCATCCAAAAATCCAGTGCCCGCAAAATCGCCCTTATCCGAATCATCCAAAAATCCGCGGTCCGCAAAATTGTCATTATCCGAATCATCCAATTATTCGCACCCTGGTGGATTCGGATAGAATCGGATAAGTTCGGATAACCCATTGAATTTCCTCGCTCCATTTTGAAGTCGCGCACCCTGGATAAAGGCACATTCCAAACGAATTTCGCAGACGGAAACGCTGCTGAGTCATGCGTTTTCGCGACTTACTGTGAAATAGTGTCGCAGTGACGTTGAGTACATTCAGCACGCTGCTGAGCGTTACGTCGATCCTGGCATCTCTTCTGTCGTGCCCCGGGCTGGCCGCCACCGGCATCGGTAACGGTGGTCCAGACCCGAGGCCACGTGTGTGGCAGACCGGCGGGGTCTTACGTGTCGGGTTGTACCCAATCCGCACCGTGGACGGCAACGCCCTGATACAGATAGCGACGCCCTGCTGCCAGATAGCGGCAGCCGGCTACTCGAGTCTCGTCTACGTCGCCCCGACCGGGAGGTCGTCAGCTCCTGCCAGCAGCCTGTCAGAGGGCATGTCTGCCCTCTTCCTTCCTTCCCTTATTTCTCCCCACTTACCGTATTCCATATACTGTATGCCAGTTTATAATAAAGATGACATACCATCCACCGTATAGTAGAACCTAGGAACAGATACTCCGTAGGATTCATCAAGTAGGGAAGAGCTCTCCTTTAACTTGATATGGAGGTCCCGGGAGATTCTTAGGATCTAGGTTTATTTGAAAATAAAAGTTTTATTGTTTCATTGAGACGGTGACGAAAACATTTTTTCTTTTGCACAACTGAGTGGAAATTAATTACCCTAATTAATCCTCCCCCCCCCGTGAACCTCTCCCTGGTGACACCTGATGACCGACGTCGACAGCCGGATGGGTGAGTACTTTAACGTAGTCACTTGACTCTTTCTAATGTGCGCGCGCATGGAAATATTGCTTGTACACATAACATGTATAAGATAGAAATATATATTTATTTATTTACTAAATTTAAAAACTAACAAAATAAAAGCTCAAAAAGCTATAAAACCCTCGCATTCGCGAAGGTCTACTCAATTTCAGCCCGGCTGGACCTATGGGATTTCTGAAGTGTAATCGTGTCGCATGCTTGTTTCGGAGACGATATTGCGGTTCGAATACGCCGGAAATTGCGTAGCAACCAAGTCAGGCCTAAATAGAGACACATATCTAGGGTTTTATCTAACTAAAAACCTTTACTTAGCAAATTTAATAAAGGCTAGTAAAACCTTTCACTTATAATTAATCTTATTCCTGGCATCTCTTCTGTCGTGCCCCGGGCTGGCCGCCACCGGCATCGGTAACGGTGGTCCAGACCCGAGGCCACGTGTGTGGCAGACCGGCGGGGTCTTACGTGTCGGGTTGTACCCAATCCGCACCGTGGACGGCAACGCCCTGATACAGATAGCGACGCCCTGCTGCCAGATAGCGGCAGCCGGCTACTGGAGTCTCGTCTACGTCGCCCCGACCGGGAGGTCGTCAGCTCCTGCCAGCAGCCTGTCAGAGGGCATGTCTGCCCTCTTCCTTCCTTCCCTTATTTCTCCCCACTTACCGTATTCCATATACTGTATGCCAGTTTATAATAAAGATGACATACCATCCACCGTATAGTAGAACCTAGGAACAGATACTCCGTAGGATTCATCAAGTAGGGAAGAGCTCTCCTTTAACTTGATATGGAGGTCCCGGGAGATTCTTAGGATCTAGGTTTATTTGAAAATAAAAGTTTTATTGTTTCATTGAGACGGTGACGAAAACATTTTTTCTTTTGCACAACTGAGTGGAAATTAATTACCCTAATTAATCCTCCCCCCCCCCCCCGTGAACCTCTCCCTGGTGACACCTGATGACCGACGTCGACAGCCGGATGGGTGAGTACTTTAACGTAGTCACTTGACTCTTTCTAATGTGCGCGCGCATGGAAATATTGCTTGTACACATAACATGTATAAGATAGAAATATATATTTATTTATTTACTAAATTTAAAAACTAACAAAATAAAAGCTCAAAAAGCTATAAAACCCTCGCATTCGCGAAGGTCTACTCAATTTCAGCCCGGCTGGACCTATGGGATTTCTGAAGTGTAATCGTGTCGCATGCTTGTTTCGGAGACGATATTGCGGTTCGAATACGCCGGAAATTGCGTAGCAACCAAGTCAGGCCTAAATAGAGACACATATCTAGGGTTTTATCTAACTAAAAACCTTTACTTAGCAAATTTAATAAAGGTTAGTAAAACCTTTCACTTATAATTAATCTTATTAGTCCTGGCGACGAGATCCCTCATTTCACTGTTTTCAAAAAAATCTATATACATATATATATATCAATGAGGATTTCGGATATATATTTTTTGTTGTCCTATTTGTAGCAGCACGTCGTGAAAACGTAGAACGCCGTGAAGACGTAAACGCCGCGAAACATAGAACGCCGTGAAGACGTAAACGCCGTGAAATCGTTATTTAAAAAATTCGTTTTATGTATCACGACAATTAAAATGTCGACTAAACTAATTTTTAAGCTCATACAGCTTTTTAATCATTTACTAGACTAATCTTCAATTGTGAAATGGGACTCGATCGCCACATAGTCGACTTTAAACAAAAAGCCAAAGGCCTTGGCAAACAAAAAAAAATAGATACTGCTATTTCGTGTCTTATAGAACAGACCATCAGAGCACATTCTTTTGTTGACTTACAGGCACAAAACAGTGCTATCTCGTCTAATAGAACGGACGGAGCACATTTCTTCCTGTTGACTCGCAGCACTCCAAGGACACGGCTCCATGAGATAGCGCCGCGCCGACGACTATGGTCAGCAAACACGACCTGCTTGCCACCCACCGCTTAGAGATTGCGACAGAAGCAGCAGGATCAACACATGCAGGTATGACCGCGCGTCCATGAGATAGCACCGTACAGATGACTGTCATCAACACACATGACCTGCTTGCTCTTCACCGCTAAGAGATTGCGGCACACGCAGCAGAGTCAATGCATACAGGTAAAACCGCACCAAGATATCAAAATGCACGGAGATAGCGAACTTTATTTACGGAGGGACTGACGATAAGCAGATGATTCCATGGTTTTGGACGAGGAAGCAACATAGGACTCCTACTCATCGCTGCCATCCTCGGGAGGCCCTGTCTTGAGCCAATGGTTTCAGAAACAAAAATGGAAAGAACATTTTTTAATATTTTAAAAATATTTTAAAATGTTTTTTTTAATATTTTCAAAATATTTTTAATACTTTTTAAATATTTGAGGAAACATTTTTAAATAATTTTGAAGAATATTTTCCAAATATTTTTAAAAATGTTTTTATATATTAAAAAATATTTTGAAACAAAGCGGAAGACAAACCCGCTCAATATTCGAAAATTCAGCTTCTAATTGTTGAAAGATGCTATAGAAATCAATGCAAAACTTTCGCCTCAATGAGGATCCGAACCCTCGACCGATCTACGAGAGCGCCGCCTACTTGCACTGCACCATAGGGCGTTCAAATCAAAATAGTTAGGAAAAAATTCAATATCTGGGTGCCTTTCCACCGCAAATACAACAATGTTGCCTTCCCCAGACAATTCGCTATGTTTCCTCCACAACCCATGAGACAAATAACTTTCCTTCATCTTTCAGACACAAGTCACTTCTTTTATCCCAAAATCGACTCTTAAATAAGCCACTTTTCAAATTTATTATCTCTAGGCTCAGGGTCCAAAATAGACCTATGAAACGAGATTAATACAGAGGAATCGCCAGGGAAAGTTCACAGAGATAGCTGAAGTGATTTTAGACAAATTTACCTAATTAATTTTTAAAAACTTTAAATTCGTAGAAGGACCCTCTCAGAGGAATAAAGCAACCTCAATAGTGCAGTGCGAAGAGGAGCAGCTGGAGAGCGAGTGGGTTCGAATCCCACTCCAAAATTTTTTTGCTCTGTTTCCACTACCGTTGGGGTACAAAAAAATGTCCCTATGGCGCAGCGGATTTCTCCCGTACTGCAAACGCAACGGGTAGGTTCGAATCCCGGCTAAGGCATATTTTTTGCATTACGCCCAGAGATTGCTCTGCCCATACGCCTCCATAGAACGTTTGTAATCTCTTGTTTCACTGAGGCGGACGCAAAGTAGCGTTTATCAGAGCTGCACCAGCCTAATAAAATAAGGCTCCCGTAAACAAAACAGATAGTAAACCCTAACCGAGAAGCCCCTATCAAGCTCCACCCTCCTCCTGCCCATAAATCCTTATCAGCCTCCAGCCGGTTGGCTTCATCACTCTATCCAGAGTCGACAGCTTCGACTGGCCGGCCTGCTCCTGCAACTTCCTCGACATTCAACCTCCCTCATCTACTCTTCAACGATAAATCTTGAGACTACGGTTCGCCAACGCCACATCAGCAACCACAGTTGGACAGTAGTCGTGAGTCACATATTTCTGGCTGGAAGAAAGCTATTTTTTCTTTTTAATTGTATTTTGAATCTTTCAAAATAAGAGAAAAAGTAAGGTATTTCCTTTCTTCTCGATCTCCATAAGTTCTTTGTGACTCCTCCGCCTACTTTATTTCTCAGTTTCGCTTGCCTACACTCAGTTCTTTGTGACTCGCCTAATGGCTGATTTACATCAAAAAGTATCTCAATCTCAATTTTTTTTTCGAGAGGTTCTAGTGCCCCACAGAAAGTTCAACCTGAAACAAGCTTTTCATCTACTGCGCCTCATCAATTTAGACATCTTTCAGTGCCACCTAGTTTCCACAGGAGCCATCTAGGAATAAACTTCTGTATCATTCCTAAGATCAACAGATCCACCCGTAAACAAAGCAAGGACTCAAGTGAACTTGGGGGTATGGACCAAGGTAACATGGACTTCGCTGACCGTTTAGACTCAGCTTTTGAAAAGTTAGGCCTTTCCTCCTATGCTGCTCAACTACCGACATTCTCGGGTGAGAATGGTGGCATGGGGCTCATGAATTTTTTTGAAAAATTCAATGAGATCGGGAATATTATGGGTCTAAATGAAGCCAAAAAGGTTCGTCTACTCCCATCTCATTTAAGAGACGTAGCTAAAGCAATTTTCGACCACTTTGACGACGATACGAAAATGAATTGGAATGAGGCCACCGCTAGGCTGAAGGCTCATTTTTCGTCCGACTACTTTTTGGACATTGCCAAGGAGAAGAATCACGGACATGAAGATGTTCACAGGAGAGGCGCCCGTAATGTTCTCCAACAGGGTTAGAAGGAACATCCTCGAAGCGTTTCCAGGTACTGACCAAGCTGTCCACCGTCTATTTCTACAGAACATGCTCTTTACCAGCGGTTTACTGGACACTATTAAGCAAAAATTAAAGCTTCTGGGGCCACTGCCAACTAACTATGACCAATTAGTAAAAGATGCGGAACGAATGTGGAATGTCGTTCGCACAGATGGATCTGCTCGTGAAAATGGCACACTGATTACCAAAATTGACCAGATTCTGGAGACTCTTATCAGCCAGCCGCGCACAGTTAATTACGTCCACCCTAGTTATGAAAACCAAATCAGCCACCTTCCACGTGGCTGGCAAGGCCGTTATGAAGATAAAAATATGAATTATTTGCGTACACGCTATAGAGGTAGTTCTAATCGCCAGCCAGGTTTTTCCACATTCCAATCATGATCTCGGGCACCACCTAATTGGCAGGACCGCTACGAAGATAATTGGAAGAACTAACCATAGCTTTCGTTTTCAAGCACTTTTATCCGTATGTAGAACACGCTAAGATCACATTCGTAACTGCCCATGCACCTCTCAAATCTCTGATGCACTGGTCAGTTTTGGTAGGCCAAATACCAGATTTCCATAAAAGGGTTCGATATTACTATAGAATATCGTGCCGCAAAACACCCTGCTTTATGTGACTTTCTTAGCTGCTACCCCATTAGCAAAGTTTCTGCCATTCACCAATGCTTATTACCCACTTGGGAAGATATTAGAAAAGCACAGGATGATTCTGAATATGGAGGATTAAGTTAGATTAAGATTTTTTCAGAGAAAGGTTAATCAACCTCCTAAGAAATTTCAGATCAGTGAAAAAATTTCATATTTTCCAGGACTGTCTGTACTATACAACGCATAGTACGACTGCACAGTTGATTCTTAACCCAAATGCAAAATGTGGTATTCTCTGCGCAGGACAATCCACTAATTTGATCTCATTTAGGAATGCAAAAAACTTATGCAGCGGTAAAAGCTAAGTATTGCTGGCCAACTTTGTATTTAGATGTCACAACATATGGACTACGGAAATTGAGCTATATCTCAAAATGTAGCAAGATCAGTACATTGTAAGTTTAATTTAACTCATTTTTGTCGCTTCGCGCAAAAGAACACACCAAATTCTTTGAATGGGCACTTCAAAGAATTTCTAATTCGCGCTAATAATTAAATTACTTCCCTTTAAAAAATTCGCCCCTGTGTCAACCGAACGAGTTTTAAAAAACTGAGGCTGGCACTTGACAAATCGATTGTATATGCTTATGAAGAACAAATGCGAATAGGTTGATTTTGTACTGTAACGTGCAAAATAATTTTTCTCTCATATTCTAAAAATGTTAATGAATTATAACAGTATTACAATGCCATAAGGTAATTTATCCTTAATTATGTGTCGATAACACTTCATCTTCTTCACTTTTGCTCGCACATGTGTGCAAGATAACACTTCCTCATTTTTGACATTTTGTAGCATCCTTGTTTTTCGTTTTTGTGTACAATCATAACATATATTTTACCGTAAAGTAATGTCTCATCAACGTAACAGTAGATATGTTTAAACTATTAAATTGAATGCTGTACCGAATAAGGTACTGAATTAATAGTCATCTTCATCAACCTCACTAGCGAATGCGGAAAGCACAAACTTTTTTATCTTCTTCATCAACGCACCCCACGTGCCTATCCCTCGAGACGAAAGACTTGAACGTCGTCTCTGATATTCCATCCTCTTCACCCACATCCTCCTACGCAAGCTCGAGGACGAGCTTGTTCTCAATAATTGTGCGGACCCGCATCGACCACAACATCGAATCATGCCTTAATGGTCAATCAGTCACAACACCACGTGCTCATTCTTTAATCGATAACTCTTTATACAGTTTTAAATTTATGGCGCAACTGCGTTGTAGTTCATATATTCTCTTACTGTATATCCGATCTTACTTCCCCTCGGATGATTATCGACTGTCGATACGATGTTGATGTACTGAAGCTCGAGGACGAGCTTACTGTAGGAATGGAGATGTCGGGCTGTACCCAATCCGCACCGTGGACGGCAACGCCCTGATACGGATAGCGACGCCCTGCTGCCAGATAGCGGCAGCCGGCTACTGGAGTCTCGTCTACGTCGCCCCGACCGGGAGGTCGTCAGCTCCTGCCAGCAGCCTGTCAGAGGGCATGTCTGCCCTCTTCCTTCCTTCCCTTATTTTTCCCCACTTACCGTATTCCATATACTGTATGCCAGTCTATAATAAAGATGACATACCATCCACCGTATAGTAGAACCTAGGAACAGATACTCCGTAGGATTCATCAAGTAGGGAAGAGCTCTCCTTTAACTTGATATACGGCACGCTAATGCTCTTCCCTTTCCAGCCACGCGGATCCCAACTACATAGGCCCTGCTGCCCCAGCCGAACCATTGGGTCGATGCAGCGATGGACTATAGCTCCCCGGGCGCTCTACGACTCTGCGCCAACTTCCCCACACGTCTCTGCGCCTTCCCTTTCTCCCATAGTGTTGCGATCAATAAATGATGTTGGACTCAACCCGTGTCTTCGCAACTTCCACAGAATCAAATAGATACACAGATTTACTAACTACACAAGACTACTTCTTAAACGCATACACAACTACGAGCCATGCAACCTACCCTCCTACTCTTACTAGGGGAATCCCCGACAGTAGCCCGCTAGGGTCCGGCGAGGTCCTGCCTGGGGCGTGTGCCCACGAGACGGTGCTCCTCGCCTCGCACCTGCGGTTACCTCCGCCTGGCGTCCATGCCAGGTTAGATCCTCCTCCAGCTCGGCACTGCGTTCCTCGGGACTGCGGTTGTATCGGCACACTCCAGCTTCGGCGACGTCCAGCGAGATGACGAAGAGAGGACGACCGGACACGACCGTTCGGGGCCGTGGCAGCACGCGAAGAAATGAGGCCCGCGCGCGCGTTCATACTCCGTCGCAGCGAATCGAGGCTGCGTGCAATATACAGACACAGTTAACCGTAGATGTCCTAATGAGGGCCTAAGTCCTCCGAGTCAACCGTGTCGAAACTGCGCAAACACTTTTCCCCTTTACATGCGAGGACCGTTGTTAGCTGGGCGGTTGCGAGGAGGGTTGTGAGCAGACGATAAATGTTTGGGGACTTACGAATTACAATACAGTGCAAGGCAAATAAACAGTTATACAAATCTTCTATGTGAGTAAATGATCATATTTACACGTGGAGACATCGTCGGCGTCGGCGTCGTAGCTGCGGCTCTATCTCGTAACCGGCTGACCGTAGAATATGGAGTTGATGTAGATGTGGAAGTCGTTGAAGTTGTAGAATATTGAGTTGGTGTAGATGATGAAGATGTAGAATATCGGTTGATGTAGATCGAGTCGGCTAGCGTCGTGATTTTGTCTACGAAAGAGATAGGCCTACTTGATGTTACCTACGAGCGCGGTTACTGCGCTTCTGATGGGACTACAAAACTGCGAGTGGGAGACTTTTGAACTAGCATGGACAGAGAGTGAACCCCTTGGACGGTTAAGGCACGTGGAAACAAAAAACCGTTACCCAAGGACCAATCAAAAGGTAAGTGCGGTCTCCCAACCGCGTCCCCAGGAACACGAAAGTCGTGTTGTCCGCTTAAGGCGAACTAAAAAAGCTGCAATTGCGGAAAAATCGAACTGCGTAGCAGTCCTGGCGACTGCGAAAAGAAAAATCCGGCATCTGCGAAAAGAAATACCCTGCAATAAGAGATACGGGAAAGAAGATCAAACTAAAGAGTACTAAGGGAGGTAGCTATAAAGTAACTAAAGAAGAGTAACAGACATGCAAGTGCAGAATGTCGAGGTGAACTAAGGACAGAGCTAAAAGAACTAAAAGAAGCTAAGAAACGAACTAACTAAGATAGGAACGTAAAGAAGGAAAGGGTATGTGCGACTTACGTAGTTTCAATAATCCTGAAATTGCGCTCTCCTGCGTCGCATCCTGACCTCTCATGCTTCGGCCATCGCTGCCTCAAGCCTATCGTAAAATTCGTGCTCTGGAAAGTCTACACGCACGTGATTGTTGTACTTGCAGAAGGCAGTATGATGCTTAGGCTCTGGCATGCTCGGCATTTGCGCCTTAACCTGCAATTGCGCTTATCGTGATCTTCGCCACATTTGAAGCATCTACCTCGCTGCGCGTGAATGTATAGTCTAGCGACAAGTTTACGACTACGTGGCAACCTGAGGAGTAATGGTAACCGTGGCAGAAGAAGCAACTCGGTGTCGCATGTCCCTGTTCTTCGTGGAACTGCGGCTCGTATTGATAGCGGGGCGGCGTGAAATCCCTCTGCCTGTAGACGATCCTAGGATCGCGAACGTCCTCAATGTCTGGCGACATTGCGCGTTCAAGCGGAATCCTGACAGGCTGAGCTGCAAACAAGGGAGCTGCGACAGCTTGCATCGAAGCCGTCGGTTGAGCGGCAACCTGGGATGGCACTACAACCGGCGCTGCGACTTGGGCTGAGACCACTTCCTCAGCCGCAACTGTGTGAAGGAAATGCTGCTGAACCGCGGAGCCCTGCGGTACGTGAGCGACGTGCACTACCTGCTGGGGTTCGTCCATAGGGATATCCCCGAGCGCCTGCGGTGTCGGTCTCAGGTCGGCTTTCCTGGCCAACCTATCGATCTCTTCCAAGAAGGTCGGTGACTGCGACTGCCGTTTGGCCCCCGCACCGCTAGATCGTGTCTGCGGCGGGGCCTGCTCTGTTGCTGCGAAAATCTCATCGTCCTGAATGGTCAGGAGCCGTTCGAAGTGCTGCTGCGAGAGGTTTGAAAGAACCTGTTGCGCCTCAGCAACCGTAGCTGTAGCTAATGCAAGTGCGTCGTGGATATCTGAAAAATAAAGACCGTATTGCGCGAGCTGATCCGCCAAGCGTGGCTGACCGTCTTGCCTAAACGCTTGCCGCCAAAACTGATTGTGTACTGCGGCCTGCCTAGCTGTGATGTTGTAAACCAGCGACTGAATAGTCATGATGCTCTCAAAAAGCGAAGAACCAAGGTTCAACGTTGGCGCGTTAGCGAGCTGCGCTAGGAATTCCTGAAGCGAATGACACTGCGCCTTGATACCCTTCAAATTCTGCACAACAATCAATACTGCGCACTGCGGATACCGCGATTTCTCTGCATCCGACCACTCCGGAAGGTAGACTTCCTTTGTGACGCAGCTGCGGAGACTGCGGTGAAGGTCTGAGCGTAAGTACGCATCCACCTGAACATAATCATGCGCACCAAGGTGCTTCAAATCAAAGATGTGATCAGGATTTAGCGCAAAAGTTAGCTTCTGAAGCAGCGCGAGCAACGGTCTATCGCGGACCGGAACTGCGGCTAACTGTAGCTCAAAGTCGTCTGCGCGGCTGAAATGTTGTTTAGGATCGCGCCTACGAACTAACGCGAGAAGCCTTTCGGCTACCGTGGGCTCTCGCTTGCGCATCGTAACTGCGTTTAAAGGTACCTCAAGCTCCGGATGTTCCTTGACCAGTGCTAGCTGGCTGAGCTCGTCCGTCAGTTGTTTGATGAGCGGGATATCCGCTGCTGGATTCCTCTGGAGGATGCGAACGAACTGCGACGTGAGGGCGTCGTCGAAGTCGCTGTTCAGCTGCGAGGTCGAGGGTGCCGGAGTGATGTAGTCTGCCTGGCGTGCAGTACGAAACTGCGCTGACGTCTCAGTTGAGGCTGGCTGGACCACTGGCTGACCACGAGGGGTCTTCTCCTTGATCATGGTTGACGGTTGCATCTCGAGCTTCGAGTGGCTGGTTAGGCCTATGCGCGACTACCTAACAGCAATAGATAGACTTAAGACCTACCTACCTACTAACCGGTCGAGACTGCGGCAGAATGTTGAAATCGATTAATTGAATGAATGTTAGAAAACCTAAGAGAGACAGGGAAAACCTAAGACGTAACTACGTGAAGCGACTACGGAAATATCAATTACGATTAATAGGAAAAGAGACTAATAATACTAGAAGATAGTAACTGCTACTACTTAGGGCTAACTAAGAGAAGTAGAAATAAATAAAGAGTTTGCCTTGATACGTGTATGCGATACGCATTTCAGACACATAGATTGGAAAGAGAGAGAAAATGACATGAGAACAAAATAGGAAATAGCTAACGAACTTACGCATGTGCAGTTCTGTTACCTACGTGTGCAGTATTAGAGTTACCTACGACATGAGTGAGAACATGAAACAGAAAAGAGAGCGGCGATGAACGATGAAAAGGGTGAAGAGACAAGTGTGTAGAGTGACAATACGATCAGATCGAGAGTAGAGAATGATATGAAGGAGAATACAAAGGTGATGAGGAGATGATGAGGTACGCAGTGAAGTAACTACGTGTCAAATGTAAGAGATGTGAGAAACGTAGATGAGTAAATCGAAGGTGAGTGAATCGAATTGACGAACAGAAGAGAGAGAGAGAAAAATAAGCGACTGAGGGCCAATCCAAAAAGGTGTACTGCACAGAATTTGGACGCTGCGTGCGGGGGATAGTAAATAAGAGTGTAAACGAACACAAGCAAAGAGTCAAGATGAACAAATGAGACGAGAAGAAAGAGAGGGTTACTACAGAGTAGAACAATCTAGAATACCGTAACGAGCGAACCGTGACCCGGCACAAAAGCGCAACGAGTAATACGAAATAAGTACCGTAACTATGAGAAGAAAGTACGCTGCGCAAAATCCTAAGTACTGCACATGAAAATGGAAACTATATACCTGGAAAGCGTGTCGAGTGATGTTGAGAACGTATCTGCGCGTTGGAGAAGCTGAGGGGTGATGTTACTCTGGACGGCGATAGGAAGCGTAATGATGACAACCGCGCCTCTGCGTGAACTAACCCCTAAGCATTCTAAAGTACCTCAGGGTATTCGCTTCAGGACCCGCATCACGCATAACTCTAGGCAATCGAGTAGCTGTAGAACCGCATAGCCTGGAACAAAGAACAATGTTTGGGAGAGAACCGTCAGAGAGACCCTGAATTAACGAACTTATGCGCGGTTTTAGCTGAGCGTGACGACTGTATCCGCTTAGGTGATGGAGTTGGTGACGAATCTGACCCAGGAAAGTCCGAAACGTCTGGAGCGGATATTTCTAACGGATAGAGATGAGCTAAGGATCTTATTAGCTGTCGTCCTGCGCTCGTTCTGACAGTAGCTGATCTTGCGACATTGTCCTGCCCGTAACAGATCTTCATGAGGATTCCCAACGGCCACTGTTCTCTAGGCAGTTTATCGTCTGCCATGAGCACTATGTCTCCTTCTTTTGGCGTCTTCGTCGCGGATCGTTTTCGACGATGCGGGATTTGCTGTCTCTCGCGCAAAGCTGCGAGATAATCAGAATGCCAAATGTCCCAGAAGCTATCCAGGACCTTGATGGTGTTCTTGTACCAATCGACGAGTTTGTGGGAGACGTCCTGGTGTTGGTCTGGAAGCTGCGAAACAGGTGGAAGCTGGATGTTTACTTCCTGGGAGATGAAGTCTATCGGCTTGAGTATATGCGCAAACATGTCTGATTCCCTGATGGGCGTCAACGATCTGGAGTTGATGACTGCTTCGATATCCACGATGGTCGCTTGAAGTGCTTTCAAGGAGAGTAGCGATTTGCCGACCGTCTTGCGAAATGCCGATTTGAAGAGTGCGACCAGTCTCTCGTAGAATCCTCCCTTCCATGGTGATAGTGGAGTTATGAACTTCCAAATGATCTTGTGACTGGAAGTGAAGTCTGAAACCGTTTTCCAAGTGGAAGGATTGTAAATGACTTCTGTGATCGCTGACTCTGCGGCATGAAACGTCGTTGGGTTGTCACTGTAGACGATGTCCGGTGTACCTCTGCGCGCTAAAAACCTGCGAAACGATAGCGAGAACCCCTGGACGGTGTTATTGAGGATTAGTTCTAAATGAACTGCTCTTGTCGACATACAGGTAATTAGACAAGCCCACGCTTTGCTAACAGTGGTATGTGCACTTTGAAATTGTATAGGACCTAGATAGTCTATGCCTACAGCCTGAAATGGTCTTGAACGGGTAATCCGTTCCGTTGGAAGACTAAGCATGTTTGGATACCTATACGGAACTGCGTTGGCCTTCCTACACGTAACGCATGTGCGAAGTATTTTTGTCACTGACCTACGAATTGATGGAATAAAGTAGGCTTTGCGTAAGATTGCGATTGTGGAGAATACACCAGAATGGTACGTTGCATGATGGTGATGCATAGTAATTAGGTACATGAGCCTATGACCTAGCAAGAGTAATATTGGCGCTGTTTCTCGAGGTCCTACACGCGCCGGACAACGAATGAGTCCGTCGTCGGCTCTGCGTGCGTTGAATCGTTCAAGATTTATCCGCTGTAAGACGTGTTCCTGCTCGCGATAATGCGCAAGCACGAGTAGCGCTTCTGCGGCTGCGACCTCTGATGCGACCTTAATCCCGAAGAGGATATAGCTGCCAGGAAGGGTAGTTGAGCTGTTAGCGACCCTTTTGCGACTAGCGAAACGTGGTTAAATAACCGAATACGTATGAATCGTAAGATGTAAACTGCGATATCGACAAGTTTAGAATACTTATTGGTGACTGCGAATGGTATGACTGAATGATAAACATTCTGTTGACCAAGACTCACGTGCACCTTCTGCTCTTCGTCGTCCGTAGAGTCGGTCGGTGTCTCTGCGAAATCCTTGTCGACGTGAGGCCATCGAGAACAGGGTTCCGACAGAAATGGCGGACATGTCCACCAAATGTGACCGCAAGCTTCGCTCGTAGATAACCCCCGAATCGCACAATCAGCAGGATTGTCCTGCGAGGCGACATAGTACCACTTAGTCCGGATGCCTCGCTCTCCGAACGTCGACATCGCCTTGCGGATAGCTGACACACGGTTACGGACAAAGGTCTTATAGCTCTTCTGCGAGTGGATCCAATGCAAAGTAATGAGTGAGTCTGAAAATAGATTTACTGCGGCCAACTTAACGTCCAGCTGCTTGACGAGATATTGCGCTAAACGTGTGCCAATTAAGGCTGCCATGAGCTCCGCACGCGGAATAGTAATTGGCTTGGTGTCATTGAGATGCGATTTTGCCATAACTAATCTAGATGTTACTGCAGACTGCGTGCGACATAGCAAGTAGGCACAGCAAGCGTATAAACGTTTGGAAGCGTCTCCGAAAACGCATAGCTCGAAAGCTGATGTTACTGCGAAATTGGGTAAGATGTACCTAAGAATGACTGGCAATGGTGACAGAATAGTTGCGCATAATTGCGACCACTTTTGGCTGTCTTGAGGGTCCAATTGGTCATCCCAACCTTGATGTTTAGCCCAGAGATCTTGGATGAAGACCTTGAACGGAGAAAGGAAGGGTGTGAGTAAACCCAATGAATCGTACGTGGAAGCGAATGCGCGTAACGCCGTGTGCTTTGATACCACCTGTACGTGTAGGGTTTTGAACGGGATGTTTAACGTGTCCCTACGTGCATTCCAACCGATACCCAACAACGTGGCGTGGCTAGCGTTCAGGATGGAATCCTGTTCTGAAAATGCGCGATTGATCACGTCGGAGTTGCACAGAAATTCGCGAAGATTCATGTGCATTTGCCTGAAAAGTTGTTTAGCTGCGCGATATTTCCTAATGGCCTGCTCGCAAGTGTCACAACCGAGTAGTACGTTGTCCACATAGGCGTTGCGTTCTACTTCCTTCGACAGCTGAGTGGAATTGCGTCGAAGATAGAGTTGGATGGATGCCGCTAACATGAACGGTGATGCGTTAACCCCAAATGGTATCCTTGTGAACCGGAATATGCGCAAGTTACTCGACGATGGTGGACTATTCGTGTCTTCAGCCACAGAAACCTTGTAGCGTCGTGTTGGGACTTCTGAAGGCGTATTTGATGGAAAGCCTTCTCGACATCTGCGATAAGCAAGTAGCGACGAAGCCTTGACCGAATTAAAAGTCCTGCGAGGTCCTGTAATAGAGTCGGTCCTTGATGTAGACAATCGTTGAGGCTAGGAGCCCCTTTCTGCTTCGACGAGGCGCCGAAAACGACTCGTAACTTCCTAGTGGACGATGACTCCTTGTATACCGCTTGACGGGGTATATAGTAGACCCGATGGTCGTCGAACCGATGTTCCTGGACTTCTCCAATGAAGCCTGCGCTAAAATGTTCCTCGATCGTTTTGGCGTATTGCGACCAAGCTTTCGGTGTCTGGCTAGCCTTCCTAAACTGGCTTACAAGACGACAAAACGCTAACTGCTTATTATCCTGAAGCTTAGGATGAGATTCTTTCCACGGGAATTGAACATACAAGTAACATCGATAAGCTTAGAGGTGTTATAAAACTTATCGAGAATGCGCTGACCCAGTTCCGTATCTGCGTCGGGATGATGTCCATCGACTATGCCAAGGGAGTCGAGCGACAATAACCGTTCAATTGCTTCGTCCTCGTTCTGCGAATCTGCGATAGAGTTCGTATGGGAATACGTCGTGGCGACGATCCACGTGAAAATCCTGTATACCTGAAACAACAGTACCAAGCCTGGAATGGGTTAAGAACATACCCGATGGCAGCTCTACTGGAGGATCAGATGTTACTACGTTCCAGTAGGCGTCTATGCCGACCAGTATGTCTGGAAGAACTGGTCCACAGGAATGGCACAACGGCATATCATAGCCTTCTCGTCGAATGAATTCAATGTCTGCGCCCGACAGATGGGGTGGACGCTGCGAGAGAGTGATAACATCCTTAGTCGTAAGGTTTAATGTGAGTTTCTCGTCGAATAGGTCGACAAGTCTCACCTGCGTAAGTCCTGAAATCTCTGAAACTCTTTGACCTCCAAAGGCTACAAAAGTGCGATGTCTTTGGTCTGATACGGACAAGCCTAAACGCGTTACTGCGTGCGTTGCGATGAAGCTGTTCTGCGCGCCTGAATCTAGCAGTAACACAACGTCTTGAAGGTGATCGGAATCGCGAACATACGCTTTCGCCATGGCTAGCATGAGGCTAGCGCCCTGACCGGAGAAATGTACGCTTGGTGACCTGCGTGCCAGATACGTCTGTTGGATCTGTTCGAACTCGTGATCCGTCTCCGATATAGTGTGCTGCGATGGTGAACGCGAAAATGATCTTCTAGGGCGATCATAGTAGCCTCTTCCCCTGATGGACTTGAATGTGACGTGAGGGGATGGAGATCTATATCGTCTCCTTGGCGAGTGCGATCTTTCTCGCCTATGCGATCCGTACTCGTGTCTGCCGTATGAGCGTGAACGGTGATGCCGATCGTATGACGAACTCCTGGAGCGCCTTCTGCTCCTGGATGGACTTCTTGAGGGATAACGATCCCTGGCTGGATCGATATCGATGAAAACGACTATGCTTATCTTCACGCGACCTGGAATCGTCACGCGAAGTGGATCTTGCGCTCCTGTGTTCTCGATTCTCGCACAGAAGCTCGTGGTGCTGGGTTCCACAGTATTGACATAGTCTGCGTTCGCATGTCGTTGCGGCGTGTCCTTGGCGCAAGCATCTATAGCAGAGTGCAGCTGCGCGGGCACGTATTCGCCGAACGAACAGGGAAATCTTAACGTAACACTGTGGCGTCTCGTGGCAAATCGCAGAAGTGGCAAATGTTGGGGTCCTGTCTTCGCGGCGAAGGCGTTCTCGTCCTTCCCCGCTGCGGCGTGCTAACATAGACGGCGGAGTCCTCGTTGAGCATGGTCGAATCTTCATACTTCTCCTTTGACGCGATGATGTTGTCCAGATGACTCATGACTGCGTCGAGGTCGAAGTCTTCTTCCTTCTGGAACTCCAAGTCGTGAAGTTTATCCCGAATGTCCTGAGGGAATTTGCCCTTGAATAGGTCAAGGATTGGGAGAACCATCCGGAAGTCTTCGAATTTGCGTAATCCACGGAGAATCCCTGTAATGCGAAACCATGTCTCGCGGAGCTCCGATCCTGCAGGTCCTGACTTAGGCAGCTGCTTCAGCTGCATGTGAAGCCTAGCTCGTGTCCTGTGCAGACGATCGTACCTGCGCTTAAGCGCCTGAACTAACTCGGAATAGCTACACTTGTCCGGATCTAAATCCTGCAAGACTATGCGTGTATCTCCTTTAAGCAACCCTAAATAGAGAAACTTATAAGTTGGTGGAATACTAGAATTATTATGAATAGCTAACTCGAAGGCACTCCGAAAACTGTGAAACTGTGTGATATCTCCGGAAAATGACTCAAGCGGAAGCTTGTCCAACTGCATAAGCGGTTGAGGCTGAGGCTTCGCTTGTACCTGTGAGTCCCGTGCTGCATTGTCCTCGTTCGCTGGCGTCTGCGGAGCGGAGATGTTGTCCTCGAGCGCTAGCATGGCTTCGGTGAGGATGTCGTTGTTGGAGGATGCTGTCGACATCGTGAGCAAATTGACAGGAGGCAGTAACTGTCGTACCCAAATCTGTAACAAATGATGTCTGGGAAGGTTCTTGTCGCGAGCTGACCCTGGCCAGGGGCCATCCCATGACTCGAAAGCGATTGACGGTGAGCGATCGTTATCGGCCAACTATGACTAACCAAAGGAACAGAGAACGTGCGAAGAAGTGGGAGAGTGTATGGAAACTAAGCAGTGATGTTAATAATGGAACGACGGGACTGCGAAGGCTTACAAGTGGGGGTGTAGAGAATGACGAAAGTGTTGCACAGTATCCTAACAGCGCTTGCGGACCGGAGTGCTCCAGCCCGGTTAAGAGTCGAAGTTGCGGACGGACCGTCCCTATATCGTGCAAACGCTCTGGGCCGGTTTCCAGCCGTGTCGCCAGGGATTTATCCGAGAGCATTGATACGTCTATACCATCCGACGCGCGTGGTGTCGACTCATCCGCCTTTACCATAGCGGGAATAGACTCTCAGACCCAGGATGCCATAAACCAATGAACTGCGAAATGTGCGATGCGAAATCTCCAAGTCCTGGGTGGCAATTACTATGCGCGCGCCTTTATGACCAGTCTTACTGCTTGCTGCCGGCTAATGCATGCTGGCGTCGAACCTGCCGCAACAATGACTGTTACCGGAAGGGTTTCCTCCCGCTCCCCCTCTTCGAGGCGTGACCCAGCATCTCAGACCCAACGGGGCCTGTCCCCAAGGAGAGCTGCTGCCACTACAGGCTCCAAGGGTTAGATTCGGAGGCTACGGGGGTGGAAAATGCCAGGGTAGATCCTCCTCCAGCTCGGCACTGCGTTCCCCGGGACTGCGGTGGTATCGGCACACTCCGGCTTCGGCGACGTCCAGCGAGATGACGAAGAGAGGACGACCGGACACGACCGTCCGGGGCGGCGGCAGCAGGCGAAGAAATGAGGCTCGCGCGCGCGTTCATACTCCGTCGCAGCGAATCGAGGCTGCGTACTCGACAGGCGTGCGCGGCGGGACCATGAGGGCGCAGAGACTCTGCGTCCTTGAAGAGTCGCGACGAAAGTCACGACATCTTCCTTCAAATACCATGTTGCGCTGCCGGGAAACAGCAAGAGCGGGGACTGAGGGAGAGAAGGATTAAGCACACCCTCTGATCGGGACTTCGCTATTTCACAATGTATAGCATTCGGCGCAAATTGTGTCGAGGGGGTTCGCCATATAGAACAGCCCTATACCGCACTTTATGGAATTAAAAAAGTTATTCATTTTCATCTGTGAACTATACCAGCCGTAGATCATGAAATACCAAAACAGCCGTTTTAATGCGATCTTCGTGATAGTTCGTGAAAACTAGTTCTCCCCAAATGTTCCATGTCACATTCTGTTCTATTGCTCATGATTATAGTTGTGCCCGAATGATTATTCGAACATTGAATTAGAATAATTCCATTCGAAATCGAATATTCGTACTCGAACGTTCGAAAAAACCCGATTTTCGAATGTGTTAGAATTCGAATGCTCGAAAAAACACGATTTTCGAATGTATTCGAATTCGAATGCTCGAAAAAACGCGATTTTCAAATGTTATTCGAATTCGACTGCTCGAAAATCGTCGTCGTTCGAATATATTCGGTTATTCGAATGCCTAGATCTGACAAGTAAGCTGTATGCATTGGATCCGATCGAAAATCTTCGGATTTTTGGATGATTCGGATAAGGCCGGTTTTGCCGACCCCGGATTATTGGATATCCGAATCGGATATCCGACTCATTGACGCAAGATGCAGTTTATCAGAAAACTACCGTTCCTTAAAGAGGAATCCATCCTTTAACAACAACACCAATAACAACAATAGTGCATGCATCGAAAGGCTCTCACTAGTCGTTAAGGAAGGAAACATCAAAGAGCTGGATCATTCCAGACAGGGATGTGCAGAAACAGAATCCGCTTCCGTGTTTCGAATTCCGGTTTTCGGCCATTTTCAGTCCTTCCGTTCCGTTCCGTGTTCCTCTCTCTTTTGACCCGGGAGACGGAACGAAAATAGTGACTCATCACTCATTGATTGCTTTGCTCTGCCTTCATTCACCTCTTGAACATAAACGAAAGGTTGAAGAAAGAGACTAACTATGCCTTTGTGATTGTGTTGCTTTCAAAGCGGTGATATATCCTGATGTCGAAACACTAACCCAAATGGATTCTTTTTTCTTTTCTTGAAACGATGTACTGTCGAATGGTGTAGTTCCACAAAGATTTAACGAGTGTTTGAGTCAAGAAACAGATTCCTTATCCGAAGCATGCTTATCCTTTTTCCTAGTAATCTTAAGTTGGGAACACCAAATCTAGATCTGAGTTCTATAAGCACTCTTAGGTTGCTAACAATGCGCTCCATGGGCCATTGGATCTATCCCAGCCGGAGGAGGGCATGCCTTGCCTCTTCAATTCCCTTCTCTGAGTTTGTTTCAGAGCTTCAGCTACTGCCAAATGATACAATAGTACCCAGAGCGTGGGTATTGTGTCGTGGGTACTGAACGCAACTGTAACCTTAAGTCTGCCTCCTCCTAATTGGGACAGACCTGGGACATTGAATAAGACCAGTTAAATGCTATGGGTGGCGAAATCTCTGGCATCTTACTCGCCAGCTGGGTTCATTGCTTTCAAAATACTTTCTTCCTGTTTACAGAGATGTCTTGCACAAACTTCGATTTGTTACGCTAGTAATGTTTAAAAAATCACCTTAGTAATAATACGAATACAAGGTTTTTTTAATCGTTATATATTGTTATATTGTTATTTTTATATGTTGCTGAAAAAGAGTCGCATGCTGCCTTGCTCGCAATCTAGAGTCGTTAACGGCATCTCAGTTATTACTACCATTATTGATATATGTATAATTATGAAATATTAGACGAACTAAGGAGTTTTGAGTCATGTCCGTTTCGGCGTGTTTCGCATTCCGATTTCTGCTCATTTTTAAGCTTTTCCGTTCCGTATTCCGTCTTCCGCTTTTCTAAAATATTCCTCACATCTCTGATTCCAAGTTGAATTATTCTAAGATCCGGGCTTTCCAAAATGCCATTATCAAGTGACGCAAATTGGTTCGGGGGGGGGGGGACGATCACCATGTATTCAATGCTTTTCCTCCTTCCCGAACGCACATGAATGACGTACTACATCAGAAATGGTCTAACGCTGTTCACCAAATGGTAGACACAGAAATGTTACGGATTTAGACGCCGCGTCACCGACGTTGTGTTACAGTCGTGCGAGGAGGGGTCTATCAATAAGAAGGGGCAGTTAAGGGAAAGGGGTCTAGAAAGGGGTATTCAATAAGAAGGGATCGTTAAGGGGACGGTGTTCAGTAAGGGAAAGAGAAAGGAGACGAGGAGAAAGGGACCAGCAAGGGGAACCAGCAAGAGGAGACCGGTAAGGGGAACAGGCCTCCGAACCGGTTTCAGAAGACGTTTCGCGAAGCCGTGCTATGGCATGCGAGTAGCAAAGAGGGGGGGGGGGGGGGCTGGAAGGAGGATCTCGAAGGCAGACCAGGAAGGGGAATCAGTAAAAACGGCCAGTAACGGGTCAATAGGGGGGGGGGACGAGGAAGGTGGCCAGGAGGTGGAACCAAGAATCGGGGACGAATGGGGACTCCAGAAAGGAGAGTCAGTAAGAAGTTAGCAGAATGGAGTGAGGAGGTATCACAGACGTCGGGCCATGAGCGGCGCAATGCGTGTTAGGAGGTGCACTGTTGTGGTGACCTTATTTCTCTTACTATTGACCCACATTCCGAAGGGAATCCTAGAGCTGGGGTGGATTGCGCCAAGGAAAGTACAACTTGCTGTCCTTTCGTGAGTGAAAAAAATATATATCGAAAAAAAATCCAGGACATCCCGCATAGAGTCCTATGAGCATCCGTGATCAGATGTATATCCGATGTTTGGGGGCGAAGCCCCCTCCCCTACCCTATCCAGACATTTGACGGCCGGAGCGTGGAACGATATGTGCCAAGAATAGCTGTTGCGAAAAAAATCGAAACTCAATAAGAAAGCAATCCCGAAAGCACTAGAATGTTTACTGCAGTATCGCAGCCGTCTTACAGGAAAGCACTCTTCAGATTTTCACTCATAAACTTCGTCACTAATTGGAGTTGTTGAAGAACTAAAGAATCTCCTGATGTTGAGCTACGGCCGTAGATGCACAGACGGATGGGCAACCGCTAGCTCTTTATTATATGTATGAAGAAGAGGTGGAAGCACTCATACGTCACTCCTATTCCTAAGAAGCTGCCTTTCTCTCTAGCATCTAACCATAGGCCTATAAGCATTACGTCAGTTTTTTTTGTAGAGTGTTTGAGAAGGTGCTGAAAAAAGCTATCGTCAGGCATATTGAACCTTACGGCGTTTTACCTGACAATCAACACGGATTGAGATCAGGGAGGTCTACAGAAACTGCGATGCTTGCAGCGCTTAAGGATTGGACGAGTGCGCTAGACCGCAAAATTAACATTGATGTTGTTTACATTGATTTTATTGAGGCCCTTGACAAGGTACCATTTGATCTTCAACTTTCTAAGGTACACAGAATAAACTTGCATCTCAGAGTGGTTAATTTGATAAAAAGGTATATAATAGGGAAAGTCAAAATCAATGACTTATTATCGGAATCATGTCCAGTTACAAGTGGAGTGCTGCAAGGTGAAGTCTTGTCTCCCTTTCATCATCTATACTTCAGAAATACCAGAGATAATTCAAAGGCGTAATGTGTCTTGCAAAATGTTTGCAGATGATGTGAAGATCTACAAAGACGTTGAAAACACTGAGGATTTTATTGCACTTCAATCTGCCATTAACGCTGTCGCTGCATGGTCGGCGACAAGCGTTCATCTTGGGAGTTGTGCAATTAGGCACCGTTATTGCCTTGGAGATTTCGAGGATCTAGGGTCCCAACTCAACAGCACGGTCCCAACTCAGCAACACGGACTCGTTCGGGATCTAGGTTTCCTTATTGACCCCAAGCTCTCTTTTAATTCTCGCTGTGATAATGTACAATACCGCTCGCGCCGCACGGTCAAAAGTGGGCGAAAAAACGCCAACATAGCGTCGCAAAGCGTCGCACGCTCATAACTCCTTCAGTTTTAGGTTTCTTGAATAAAGGTTGGTACCATTCGATTCGCCTCTTCGAGGTCTACACAAACATGTGTAAAACTTTACCGGAACACCCGTATTTTTGCCGTGGGTGGTCCAAAATTGGCTGGACGGGCGATTAGAGCAGCTTATTTCCCAGGATATGCGTGCTTTCGGAGTATCTTAAAGATGGCGTACGTCGCCAGTGCTCTGTCATGCCAGGAATGCCCAGAGAGTGCGCCGTGCGCAATGCACACAGAACCTAACCTATCAATCGAGTGGGCGAGCGCATGTCCTCTGCGCTTCTATCTTCTCCCAGTGGGAACTGCGACGTTTTCAAGACTATTTCGAGCCGTTTGGAGAATGTTATCAGAAATTTCCCGCCACCCCACTCAGGATTAGCTCCAATCTGTCCCAGCGAAACTTTGGTGTGCGCCGTGAACAATGCATACAGAATCGAACCTTTGAATCAAGGGGGGGGGGGGGGACAGCTTGTAGACTGAGCGTTTGGGGAGTTTTATCAGAAATTTGCAGCCGCCCTAGTCAGGAGTTGCTATAAGGCTGTCTAGCGAGCCTTTGGAGTGCGCCATGAACATGCATAGACAATCGAACCTTTCAATCGAGGAGGGGGGACAGCTTGTAGACTGAGCGTTTGGGGAGTTTTATCAGAAATTTGCAGCCGCCCTAGTCAGGAGTTGCTATAAGGCTGTCTAGCGAGCCTTTGAAGTGCGCCGTGAACAATACATACGGATTCGAACCTTTCAATCGAAGGGGGCGACCGCTCGCAAATTGCACGAATGGGCGTGTTCGGAGCGCAATAGCTCTGTAAAGTTGTAACCTTTCATGCTGCAGCTTGTAGGTTTTGTAGGCAGTCGAACGTTCTGTACGTACGCCAAAGTAGAATGGTTTAGCTTAGGAAGGGGCAATGTTATAGGGGTACGAATATGCAGGTGAGGATTGTGTGAAGCATTTTTTTCCGATTTCCGTGGACCACTGCGAGAAGATGCGGTGGGCTGGCGGCTCTAAAATACGTACGTGAACAGAGTGCCTAAGGTACTTTACGACGATATGCTCACAGCTCCTCAGTTGCCTAAACTGCCTTAGCCTCAGCTGGCGTTTTAGAGCGGCAAAAGCTAGCGGTTAGAGTTTCTTGCGCTCCTACTCGCCCAGATTTGAGTCTTCGACACTCGGAATGGCACAGTTCCGTTCAGCATGAAAAGCGCTATCGAACGGTATCAATCTCGACCGATTTTGGAATCATCAATTTTTTGACTGTATAGCATAGAGGACGAGGCCGCGGCGGAAGGACGATGACGTCATCGAAAAACGATGTCTTCGAGTTGGGCCATGCTTGATACCGTTCGATAGAGCTTTTCATGCTGAATTGAATCGTGTCATTTAGAGTGGGAAAAACTGTAATCTGGGTGAGAAACAGCGCGGAGAGCGTCTGCCGTTGTTGCGCTAAATTGCACGCGCGGGCGTGTTCGGAGCACAATAACTCTGTCGAGTTCGAATCGTTTCGGCTGCAACTTGTGTTTGTTGTAGGCAGTAGAACGATATATAAGTATACTAAAGTAGAATGGCTTAGCTTAGGAGGGGGCAATGTTACAGCGGTGCAAAAATGCAGGTGAGGCTCGCGTGATGCATTTTTTTCCGAATTCGGTTAACCACTGCGAGAAGACGCCGCGAGCTAAAGCCTCGAAATGCGTACGCGAACAGAGCGCTTAAGGTACGGTACTTTATGGTGACGTGATCAGAACTTCTCAGCTGCCTAAACTGCCTTAGCCCCATCTGCCGTTTTAGGGCGGCGGACTTAGCGATTGAAGTTTCCTGCACTCTTACTTGTCCATATTTGGGTTTTCGACACTCCCAATAACATCGTTCTGTTCTGCTTGAAGAGCGCTATCGAATTGTATCAATCTCGACCGATTTTGGACACATCGATTTTTCGGCAATATCCTATCGAGGACGTGGGCGCCCTAGGCCGAGCTGCGCGGATGATGACGTCATCGAAAACCGATATTTTCGAAATTGGCCAAATTTCCTCGTGCAAACTTCGTCCAAAATTGTCTAGGGGTTATTTGGGGCGCTGATTACGAATCCGACGTTCGTTTTTGAAAATCTCGACTTCGGTAGGTTTTGGATTTGCTTCTGGATAATTGAGGGTGGTCGGGTCAGGATCATCGATTTTGTTCAAAATTCGTGTAGGGTCGGGGACTTATTCGGGGTGCCGAACACGATGCCGAGGTACATTTGTACGATTAGGGCAGGAGAGCGCTCATACCGATAACTGAGGGTGATCGGTGATCGTGACCCGACCACCCTCAAATGGGAAGCAACCTGCTGATGTCGACGGAATTTTCAAAAATTGACGTCGGATTCGTAATCAGCGCCCCAAATAAACCCTAGACGATTTTGGACGAAGTTTGCACGAGGAGACTTGGCCAATTACGAAAATATCGGTTTTCGATGACGTCATCATCCGCGCAGCTCGGCCTAGGGCGCCCACGGGAGGCGGCAGCGATACTCATTTTGGCGCGTGCGTCGCTACGGGCGGAGCCCTCGCTGCTTCTCTGGCGGAGGGGATGAGTTTTACGCGAACGTGCCGAAACTGGGTGAGCTGGAGCGCGAGTGCGTGGGGGCGGTCAGGATGCACTGATGGGCACAAGGGTGGGTGGGAAAAGGTAGAATGTGCAAGCTTTGTCTCGTAAGGTGGAGTAATGTAGGACAGTTAGTGCTAAT
This sequence comes from Heligmosomoides polygyrus bakeri, assembly GCA_947359475.1. Classification (NCBI taxonomy): domain Eukaryota; kingdom Metazoa; phylum Nematoda; class Chromadorea; order Rhabditida; family Heligmosomidae; genus Heligmosomoides; species Heligmosomoides polygyrus. Next base: position 68,363,240 of record OX375866.1, read on the forward strand.
CAATCGAGTGATATTAGGATGGGACGAATGAGTGAGGGAGAGGTACGTAACTGGTGAAACACAAATGATGAAGAGAGTTCAAAATCAAAAACTAGCGATAACTAATGGATCCGTGATTAGGGGTTTTAGAGGGAGATACCTTTATTTTTAAGTCCAGAATTGCATGTGAGAGAATGTTCAATTATTATTAAATAGAATATTCATTTAAGGAGTAGATCCAGTATGTTTCGAGCGTCGCCTACAGCGGTTACGCATTTA
>OX375866.1:68363697-68836697 GCA_947359475.1 Heligmosomoides polygyrus bakeri
AACAGAACGATGTTATTGGGAGTGTCGAAAACCCAAATATGGACAAGTAAGAGTGCAGGAAACTTCAATCGCTAAGTCCGCCGCCCTACAGAGAAGTTCTGATCACGTCACCATAAAGTACCGTACCTTAAGCGCTCTGTTCGCGTACGCATTTCGAGGCTTTAGCTCGCGGCGTCTTCTCGCAGTGGTTAACCGAATTCGGAAAAAAATGCATCACGCGAGCCTCACCTGCATTTTTGCACCGCTGTAACATTGCCCCCTCCTAAGCTAAGCCATTCTACTTTAGTATACTTATATATCGTTCTACTGCCTACAACAAACACAAGTTGCAGCCGAAACGATTCGAACTCGACAGAGTTATTGTGCTCCGAACACGCCCGCGCGTGCAATTTAGCGCAACAACGGCAGACGCTCTCCGCGCTGTTTCTCACCCAGATTACAGTTTTTCCCACTCTAAATGACACGATTCAATTCAGCATGAAAAGCTCTATCGAACGGTATCAAGCATGGCCCAACTCGAAGACATCGTTTTTCGATGACGTCATCGTCCTTCCGCCGCGGCCTCGTCCTCTATGCTATACAGTCAAAAAATTGATGATTCCAAAATCGGTCGAGATTGATACCGTTCGATAGCGCTTTTCATGCTGAACGGAACTGTGCCATTCCGAGTGTCGAAGACTCAAATCTGGGCGAGTAGGAGCGCAAGAAACTCTAACCGCTAGCTTTTGCCGCTCTAAAACGCCAGCTGAGGCTAAGGCAGTTTAGGCAACTGAGGAGCTGTGAGCATATCGTCGTAAAGTACCTTAGGCACTCTGTTCACGTACGTATTTTAGAGCCGCCAGCCCACCGCATCTTCTCGCAGTGGTCCACGGAAATCGGAAAAAAATGCTTCACACAATCCTCACCTGCATATTCGTACCCCTATAACATTGCCCCTTCCTAAGCTAAACCATTCTACTTTGGCGTACGTACAGAACGTTCGACTGCCTACAAAACCTACAAGCTGCAGCATGAAAGGTTACAACTTTACAGAGCTATTGCGCTCCGAACACGCCCATTCGTGCAATTTGCGAGCGGTCGCCCCCTTCGATTGAAAGGTTCGAATCCGTATGTATTGTTCACGGCGCACTTCAAAGGCTCGCTAGACAGCCTTATAGCAACTCCTGACTAGGGCGGCTGCAAATTTCTGATAAAACTCCCCAAACGCTCAGTCTACAAGCTGTCCCCCCTCCTCGATTGAAAGGTTCGATTGTCTATGCATGTTCATGGCGCACTCCAAAGGCTCGCTAGACAGCCTTATAGCAACTCCTGACTAGGGCGGCTGCAAATTTCTGATAAAACTCCCCAAACGCTCAGTCTACAAGCTGTCCCCCCCCCTTGATTCAAAGGTTCGATTCTGTATGCATTGTTCACGGCGCACACCAAAGTTTCGCTGGGACAGATTGGAGCTAATCCTGAGTGGGGTGGCGGGAAATTTCTGATAACATTCTCCAAACGGCTCGAAATAGTCTTGAAAACGTCGCAGTTCCCACTGGGAGAAGATAGAAGCGCAGAGGACATGCGCTCGCCCACTCGATTGATAGGTTAGGTTCTGTGTGCATTGCGCACGGCGCACTCTCTGGGCATTCCTGGCATGACAGAGCACTGGCGACGTACGCCATCTTTAAGATACTCCGAAAGCACGCATATCCTGGGAAATAAGCTGCTCTAATCGCCCGTCCAGCCAATTTTGGACCACCCACGGCAAAAATACGGGTGTTCCGGTAAAGTTTTACACATGTTTGTGTAGACCTCGAAGAGGCGAATCGAATGGTACCAACCTTTATTCAAGAAACCTAAAACTGAAGGAGTTATGAGCGTGCGACGCTTTGCGACGCTATGTTGGCGTTTTTTCGCCCACTTTTGACCGTGCGGCGCGAGCGGTATTGTATCCAGTAAAGCCAATAGAACTATCCACAACACGTTCAAGTCCTTGAGCATAATTCAGTGAAACATTTGGTTTCAGCGTAAAGATCCCACGCACGACCACAACATGAATATGGTACAACCGTATTTAATCCGTCCTCATCTCGCAACATAATAAAACTTGAAGAACAACTTTACTAGAAAGCTGTGGCTAAGGTTGAACTGCAGGACAACTTTACTAGAAAGCTGTGGCTAAGGTTTCATGGGTATGAGTATTCCACTATACCGCCGCCCCTGCATGCAGTAAAATTTTTGATATCTCGTCGCTTGCTATTCGAAGAAAAGGGTACGACCTCATCATGGTCTACAAAATCCTAAATTCTATGACGGGTCTATCTATGGAACAGTTTTTCACGATTTTACCTTCCACCACTCGAGGTGCCCAGGCAAAGCTTCATTTTCCAAGATCTAGGAATTCCGTGGGTGCCACGTTCTTTACACAAAGGGCTGGTTCCGATTTCATCAAATTATCGAAGACATCTCCAATTCCTGACTCCTTAAGTAAATTCAAAAGGCTTTTAAACAGACATTTCCGAAAAGTTTAATTGCTTACCTTTCTATGAGTGTAGAAGTCTATGTTTTCGATCAATCTTCTTGTTCAGCGTGCTCCCCTTTCAAGATGTCTTTTGATAATTCTTTTAATATCCTCGAATTGTTTACGTTTCGCGTGAACTTCACGTATAAATAAATAAAACTAATAAATAGATATATAATAAGATAAGATACTGTCAAAATACGTTGTCGAAAAGATATGAACTGCTCCGGGTCTCAGTCGCAATCTTACTACTGCAAATATGCTTTTGCATGTTTGTATGCACGTCGATAGATAATCACGGGCAATTTCCACAAGAATTAGGAGCATTACTACGCAATGACTGGCAATTGCGTTGCTAGTCGCCCCTGAAAACGGGACAACGTACCAGGCTGTCCAATAATTCCTGTCCGAAAAATTTTCAAAATTCTATAATTTTCCTTAGAAGTGTTATAATATCAGGCAAGTGTAAAAACCTTCTAGAAGGTTCTCCAGAGTTCCACGCTAGGGGTATATAAGACGCAGTCGCCGCGTCTAGCTACCAGTACAAGCTAAAATGGACCAAGGTCGAATTCGTACGTTCGTGTACTGCGAGTGGCTGCTGGGCAACGACACGGGCACCGCGGTCGCCAACATCTGCAGAGCGTGCAAGGAGGATGCAGTGTCCCAACGCACAGTCAGGCGCTGGTTCATTCGTTTCGAGAGCGGCGACACGAGCATCGAGGACAGGGAACACCCGCTGAAGATCATGCTCTGCTGCTGGTGGGACGCCAAGGGCATGCTGTACTTCGAGCTGCTCCCGCAAGGCAGGACTGTTACCGCCTCCATCTATACCGATCAGCTCAGGAAACTAGCCGCCGCCATCCGAGAAAAGCGTCCCCGACGGGCTTCGGTCCACCTGCTGCACGAAAACGCACGCCCTCACGTGGCGAAGGAGACCCAGCAGAAGTTGGCGACGCTCGGCTGGGAGACGGTTGCCCATCCGCCGTATTCCACGGACCTCTCCCCCTCCGACTACCACTTGTTCCGCCCGCTGAAGCACAATTTGCCCGGAAGAAGATTCACCAACTACACAACCTCAAATCCGACATCGCGGACTTCTTCGAGTCGCAGCCCCAGGAGTTCTGGGCGAAGGGCATCGGCGACCTGCCTAATCGATGGGCCACTGTTGTGGCTAACTGTAATGATTATATTGTTGATTAGACTTGTTTTTCAATAAAGTTGAAAAATTAAAAATGGTGAAATTTCCGGACAAGAATTATTGGACAGCCTGGTAGTACACTCGATGCGTAGCCCGCTTCCGCACGCGTTTTCAAAAGGAATGCCGCTGGCCTAGCAGTCAAGCGCTTTATGCTGTAACGCAGGTTTTCTTGACCATCCTTGTTGCAATGAGTCGGCTCCATTCATTCCACTTGGCGCCTCTGCCTTCTGCTCCTTGGAAGTAAGGAAAAGAGCTAACGAAGAACAGTAAGACTGTTATCTCGCACTTTTTGATGAGGCTTGCAACCGGAACAACGTAATAGACAACTGAACTCCATTTCAAGGCACATCTCTTTACTTGAGAAACAAATGCGTTAGAGGGGCCACGAAGCCGTCCATTGCTCTGCTAGCAAGGCCGATGTCACCAGGCGCTGTTCAGGGCTGGCATGTGGTGTAGTCGGTAGGATGTGCATGACAAACCGACTTCGGGACCAATTATCAATTACCCGCCCGCTAAGGAGAGGGGACGCGTGCTGCCGATCCCGTTCCTCAGCGGTAGGTTGATCGGTATCAGAATTACATGGTGTACTAAAAGTACCAACGTGAGCTGTCCATCGGTTGGCCACCGCAAACCAAATTGCCTCCACATCATAGAAGTGGAATGCGTGGTGAATCCTGATGGGGTTGAGGAGCAGTAGTGGCAGTTCCCCTGCTCTCTTTTATACCTATTCTTTTAATTAGAATTGAATTTTCATGCTTTCGGTGATTCATGTTAGAAGAATAAACTATAAACTCATGTTACTTTTTTGGAATGTACCACACACATTATGCATCATCAGGCTTTCTGGAGGCGCTATGAATTCCCATATATTATTGTGATTTGCGGTGGCCAGCCGAAGGATAACTCAACTTTCATCATTCCTAGTCAACTTAGCACCAAATAACCCACCGCAGGTAGGGGACGCTTGATTAGCCCACGCACGAACTGAACCTAAAATCGTTTAGGGAACTCTGCGAGAACAGGCGCTTCGTGGCGATGTCAGCGTTAGAGAATTATTTATGGAGCTGAAACTCCGCAATTATCAAATCGCAACCGTGAACAAACCCAATACAACCCTCAAGAATTTGTCGGTTATTCTTACCATTCGAAACGTTTGTGGGCTGGTCGTCATTGAGTCGGATCAAATGGTTGCTGTCCTTCTGCCCCTTCGGTACATAGTTAGAAAGCTGTGAGTACGCGAAATCTTCCACGAAATTTCAGCTCACCTTTTAAGCTAGCGAATCGATAACATCTGGATTGGTAAGGATTGTACTAACATAAGCGATACCCTTGCTCCCTAATCCAGCACTTTCCAAGCAGCAGCAGTTAATTGATCGAGAGCTTGTTAAGAAGGCAGAATGGACCACTTTGTCCTTCCTTAACAGCTGAAGTAGTTCGATCCGTCAACTCGCGAGTCACGCATAAACTCCATAATATTCATTAATAGCGTTTCCCCAAAAATCAAGCCGGGATATCCATGTTCTCTTTTCGACTCAATCGCTGTCATGAGAAGACATCGTGTGAATTAGCAATGCGCAGTGGCGAGTTTAACAGCAACTGCTCCCATAGTTGACGTGCCGACTTCCCTATGCAGCAAGCCTGCCTATACTGCTGAGTCGACCGAGTGGCGCTGCCTCCAAGTTGCTCACTTCAAAGGGTTTTCCGGCGCCGAGAGTGCTTATTCATTTCTATCCTTATACTGAATCCAACTATTTTCCATAAAAATTGTATCAGTTCTTATCAAAACGCAACTGTCCTCCACAATTGTACTGAAGATTGGGTAGTTCCAATAGAGCTCAATTCTCGTTTTTAGGAGAACGATTTGCATAGAGTGATGACTAACCTGGGTTGCACAAGCTTAATGTAGTAATTGACAAACTCTCACTTTCACAACGAGTTCACAACCGCTCTCTCCTTGAAGCCTCGGTATTGCGAGTTGATCTCAGTATTCTACTGTGCAACACGAGGTTTTTAGATGAACCTCTTTTTAGTAGGCATTACGTTTCGACGTTCCATCTTTTTCAGAGATCTAAAATGGTGTAAAAGTTTAGATTTGTTCACTACTCCATCAGGTGCCCCAACTTCTCGAACATTTCCGATTGACCACTCTAATCGTCACTAAGAAATCAAATGAGAGAGACGATTTCAAGCAATAATATGTGAAGCTGTATTTGACAAAGACTCATTCAAAGCAGAGAACCTTTATTACGATTTACGTTTCGTGGTACGAGACGTGAAGGACTGGGAGCGGAGGTAACAGGCTTGTAATCCTTAAGGGTTGACGGTTATGTTCCCTTTACGTCAACTGAATAATAACTGATTGGTGGTACACTGAAAACGACATCTGCTTCCGATTTAACTAGATGCTCCCCCCCCCTCGTTGTTAGCATTCTACACACAAATAACGTTACAGCCTTTACCTATCATTGGCATTACTATACGTTGTAAGGAAAGCCCTATCAGTTTTCGAAACTGTACTAAAAAATGAATAAAAAGGATAAAGGGCAGCTTTGCATACCCTTTAGGATGCTCATATGCGCACATTCTTCTTCCACGGGATGTTAGGGAGGTCACTTGAATGCGCGTATGGCCTATACAGTACCGCCGCCAAACATTCAACCAAACGACGTTTGCAACGCAAAAACGCGTTTTTTGCGTCGCAAACGTCGTTTGGTTGAATGTTTAGCGGCGGTACTGTAGATACAGTCAACTGCGATGGCCAGCCAATGGACAACTCTGTGTTTATTCCAGGCAGACAAATCTGGTACCAATTTTCCAACCCGGAGAGGTGTACGACTTGGTCGGCTTGGGCGGAAGCGGAACCACTAATCTTGACTTGTTGACTCGATAGCCTGCGCCTCCTCCGGCTGCACTACCACGCTCCCTGAAAAAACAAGACAAACTCGGAGAGTACTCTCCATGCCCTCTCGTCTTGTAACCTCGACGTCGATGTTCAGGTTCGTTACTTCTTCTGTGCCAATGAGGTTGGTAGGTGGAAATATTTGTTTTAAGCCTGACGTTTCGACCGCTTCGTCGTCTTCAGAGGTACGGCTTTCCACCACCGACCAGAGAGAGAGAGAGAGAGAGAGAGAGAGAGAGAGAGAGAGAGAGAGACGAATCCCGAGTGGTAGTGTCAACGCTACACTCTGTGATGGAAAGCCGTGCTTCTGAAGACGAGTAGAAAGTCAGGTCTAAAATAAATATTTCCACCTACCAACCTCGTTGGTACAGAAGAAATAAGTAAAGTGAACATCAGAAAGTGCTATTCTACTAAAACTGAGACCCTGCTGCCACACTCCTCAACAATGGAATAATGCATGCTTAGAGATTTCGCTCCGACAGAAATCTGGTGATTGAGTGCCTGGAGTCACGCGATGATAACGCAGCGTTATGCTTGTTTAGAGACACTGCCTCCTTACGATGTGGAAAAGGCTTCGAAAGCATCTGCAACGGCCTAGGCAACCATTAGTTAGGGTGCCGGCTATTAACTCCGGCGCTTCGCCAATGGGTACTCGGCAGTGGTCAGTACAAGGATAAGCGTCGGCTGGTGTCCTTTGGCAAGATAACGTGCCATCCACTTGTCGCGAATTCCGATGAGCAGACCTCTGTGAGCTGGGAGAGTAACAAAGGTTTGGGAGACAGTTCTTCTTCTAGCTGTCACTTCCTCAACTGCCGTTCGTTTTCTCGTTTACTTTCCTTTGTTGGCAATGTTGGCAACAGCTCAACCCAACCGACCTCGAAGCGCTTGAATCTAGAAGAGCTCTGTCCCGTATACCGCGTACTTGTAGATTCTCAATCTGAAACTGCTTCCAATGGCTCTCTATCGACTATTTTACAACTCATGAACTCAAGGAGTTCCAGGAAAAATTGCATACAAATTCAATTGAGCTTCGTTTTCGATTCACTGGGGAAGTGTATAATTAGAATGACCTAAAATATAAAACGTCGAGGGTTCATAATGCAGCTTAAATTTAGTCTCCTTTCATTTCTCGAGGAGACTAACGCTGACAAAGAGCTTCCTTACAACCTAGTAGTAATTGACGTAATTGACATAATCCCTACTGAGCGGCCTCAGTTAACAGTGAAACAGCAATCTTCGTACCGATGAAGTTCTCGTCGGTGCAGATGCGTTTGTAAAGCAGCCGGCTGTGAGCAATCGGTCACACGAAGCAAAACATCTCTCAGTCGGTTCGGCAACAAACCGCCAGCGTCCGTTGCTTCGACGATAACAGCGCAAATACAACCTTCGTTCTCAGTTCGAACAACAATTCACGTCTGAACATTGGACAACTTCTGCTACCTAGGCCGCAGTCCGACGCAACAATGCTCCGCTATTTCTGCTCCATTTACGACATTCTGCACGTGTTATGTACAGTCTAGTGTGCTAGCGTTTGATCTCTAAAACGCTGTTTTTGCAGTGGGCAGACATGCGACTTCTTCTGGCTCTTGCTGCCCTAGTTGCTATCGCAACAGCTTTCCAAGTGAGTGCTGCACCTTTTTTGTTAAAATGTCTCCTCAGGCTTGATGCGAATCTTATTCCATTATAGTGCTCACCAGACACCATCTTAAGGATGGCGACCGACAAACGCCTTAAGCAGTTAGAGAGGGAATGCCACCTAGCGAAGATTAACGAGCCTGAATGTGAGACTAGAGGCGACGTCGAAAACACTTGGAAGGAGTTCACAAAGCTGTCGGATCAGTACAGGCAGGTAAAGATTTTCCGAAATAACGTCGAATATTTTTAAGAAAGAGAACAACACTCAAATTTTGCTCCTGCCACTCCTTTGCTCGTATAAATTTCAGCCCTATCCGTCTCAAATGTGAATAATTCATTTGATTATGGGCATGTCCTTTCAGACATAACGAAAACACCTATTCTACCAAATGATCTATCTCGTTTGTCTGATGAGTTGTTTCTGTCTTTTCATAAAAAAGTGATGCCTACTATGAAAACTCTTTCTTCCATGATATTCCCCCACAGACTTTAGATTCTTTTCCAACCGTGAAAGTAGACTGGTCACTCAAAAAGGTTAACGCGATTCCTATTATGCTTGTGAAGTTCGTTACCCTGTAGCCTACTCTCTTTTTCTGGGTGTTACTGCCTCAATTGCGGACTTCCAAGAAGGGTCAATGAATGTTTCCCGTATAAATTTTCTTTTATCTCATCGTTGTCGTTACTTTGACCGAGCAAAACCTAAAACATATTTTAGTGGAGTTGGACTACAATACCCACCATAAGGATTGGAAAAAGGGCACAGTAGGCGCGTTTTCCGCGTTCTTTCTGCTCTTTTGTTGTGGCCGCCTTGATCTTCATCCTTGTTCAAAAATTCACATACCATCGCGATCTTCTCGACGAGATCTACCCAGAACCAGAAAAACATTTTTAGTTACTCCGTTTTCAACCCCTATTTTTTCGAAAGCTCCAGGGGATACTCATTAGCGAGCGACGTCTCCATTAATTGCGCCCAATGGACATTTCAGTGGACGGATTTAAAACCAGCGTCATTGACAGGAAGCAGTTCATGAGGAAGAATTCTGTAGAGTGAGGTGTATAAGAACTACAGGCATATTATTATGCATATTCTATCTTATTTATTTATTTATTTATTTTTATTTCATTATTCTGACAAACGTTATCAATTTGTTTTTTTTTCCTACCAAGCACCACTAAGAATTGTCTTTGTCTGGTGAGATCAAAGAAGAGAGACAGTAGTAGATAAAATATTTATGTTGTTATTCAATTCCTTGTTGGAACACTCCATGCATTCTACTTCTGCGAGACGTCGGGGAGGCGATTTGAATTCATATTTAGCCTACACGATGACATACAATAACGCCGAAATTCCTTGATAGAACGACTTTTTGCAACGGGTTAATCCGTCGCAAAGCGTCCCGTTGTCATAACTTGCTTCAAATTCATTTGTAAGAACTCTAGCTAGTGCCAAACGATTTCGCTGCTCATGAAGTATTCGATATGCGTAACCGCTCAGGTCGACAAAACGTGACCCAGTTATGGAGTATTTTCTCTCTGTATGGTCCCAGTAGGCAGTGGATACTGTCAAAGAAAGCTTTCCTGTTGGATCGAAAACACACTGATGGTCTGGATTCAGCGAAAAAGGCGTGGTACAGCTTGTATGAACGGAACGAAAAGTTGTGATTTTTGGAAAGCTTGAGAGACAGGAATTTGATGTTACACCCTTGTAATACGTAACACGTAGTACAAAAAAGAGACAGAGACAAGCGAATTTTTGACGAGCATTCAGCACTATTGAAATAGTAGCTGTAGGTGAGCTCATGAACGAGGAGATCAGATTTTGAAAACTGTAAATCATTCCTATGCAGTGCTTTGTTTCACCTCATGTGTATTATTGGCTTGTTTTCCTTCGATCGTACATGTCAAAAAACGGGCACGATTTCCCAAGCGACATGGTGCTTCTCCCTTCACAGTTTAGCTCATCCTTTCAAGCATCTTTATAATCAAAGGCGTATTACCTTCCTGATCGTAAGGAGTTTCGCTTGTTGAGAGATAACTGTTGGGAAGGTTCTCACTATTGTCAGGAATGAAGAGAAGATAAAGAGCGCTCCTACACAGAAATGATTTCAGGCCGTGACTCAGTGCAGGAAAGTGGCAACAGGATCAAAGAGGAGATACAGTAAGTATTTGCCATATGATGTGGTGTGTTGGCTAATTAAAGGATAAAGGACAGCGTTCCTCAATCACTTTTGGGATGCGCCACGCATTCTACTTCTAAGGGATGTCGAGGAGGCGATTTGAATTCGTATTTGGCCATACAATGACTTGCGGTGGCCAGTCGATGAGCAACTCAATGCTTTATTAGCACCGAACGAGTCTGGTACTAATTCACCTACCCCGAAGGGATGAAAGGGCTAGATTGCCTAGGCAGGAAATCCGAACCGAGAACCTGGTATCGCGTGCACGCGACAGCCAGCGCTTATCATCATCATCTAACTACCATGAATGGGCGGAAATTTTTAAAATTTTCCCAGAAAACAGAAAGCCCCTTCCGTCAGAAAACAGAAATCAGAAAAATAAACTTTCGAAATTATCATGAGAGCTAATTATTCTACCCAAAGTTACACTTTCCAGTAGCGAACGGTCTTGCTCGACTAAAAATGTGAAAGTGGGCAAGCGTTTTAACTTGCAAGCGTTTATAAAAATGTCTGCTGCACTCCAATTTCAATACAATCAGTAAATCTGTAAATCTTGACTCACGCATCCTACGAATCTCGATACTTGAAGCAGCATTACTCATTCGCTCCATTTCACAGCTGACGCCCTGTCGATAACGACAATAATCGCAATACTACGAGGTTCTGTGAAAAATAATTCGGTTTATGAAAGTTGGGACTAGAGAGGAAAGCTACAAGAAAGAGTGACTTGAGTTTTACCTATTACACTCACACTAAAATATAACGGTTTAAGGCTCACTGATACAGACAAAATGTAGATGTAATCACAAACAGACGACTCGCTAATGGTCCCACTACATAGTAAGAAGCTGGCCCTTTAGAGCATCGAACACGATGAAGGCTCATTGATCGCGGTTTGCGTGTTTCAACTCTCGCAGTCGAGTTTGTAGTCGCACTCTCGCAACATACTCTAAAGCTGTGCAGAGGTTCGTCGAGTATTACTGGCTGCGTCAGAATCTACATTCTTAGTTCGACTCGCCTTTTGAGAACACCTTCCCTAGTAAGTGACCCAGTGTTTGTCCGTACATAGCTGAAAGTTTTCAGGTCAACTCCAATGCTCGTTACAACACAAAGTTACTTAGCAGACTGAAGATTCTCTCCAACAGAATAAAGACTAAGAAAGAAAAAAGATGTTGTGTACTGGTTTGATATTTAACAGAACAACACGAGATTGTGACCGAAGGGGCTGTCAGCACAACAACTTTGAAAGTGGTTTCTTCAATGCTTACACACTACACACTATAGAATGCGGATCAAGCATATACCATCTGCATATTATTATTATTATTATTATTATTATTATTATTATTATTATTATTATTATTATTATTATTATTGTTATTACATGAAAATTTTCATGCCTCACTACTGCATCGCTACATCGGCAAATTCACAGGTGTCTACAACTTTTCTGTCTCATACTAATTTTTGACAAAAAATGGGCAAGGTTTAGAGTTAGGTTAGCATGTTCGCCAAACGCTCCGCAGGAAGCGATCATTGAGTGTGACCGGCCAACAATTTTCAATTTTCAAACCGAAGGTGGAGAGTAGTCCTACCCATGGTTATTCTAGGGCAAGCGGTTAGTTAGTAGAGGATTAAGTGCTCCTCCGAAGACTAGTTTTGTAGCCTTAATATAAAGTGGTAATAATCGTAGATGGCCTTTCCGCCTTCCTCGACTTGGAGAAGGCCTTTGACCGCGTACCGCGTAAAGTGATATGGTACGCCCTGCGACGAAATGGAGTTCCTGGAGAGCTCATAGAGTGGGTGCGAATTCTCTAGTCTTCCCCAAAGAGTAGAGTTCAAGCTGCAGCTGGAACCTCGATGGAGTTCCTCTTCTCTGTCGGGGTACACCAGGTACACCTTTCCCCACTCCTCTTTGTTGTCGTAATGGATGCCATCACACAAGCTCTTCAGAAGCCCGCCCCTTGGACGTTGCTTTATGCTGATAACGTAATGCTCGCTGGCGAAGATAAACCCGGGCGAGAGGTGCAAGCTTGGTGTGATCGCTTGGAGCGGTTTGGACTCAAACTGAAAGTGAAGAGGACTGAATATCTAACCACGGACGCTACTGAGTCCAGCTCCATCAAGGTTAACGACATCGAGCTTCCACGCACTTCGGTCTTTAAGTACCTGAGATCTGCAATAGCATCTGACGGCGGTCTGATGGTTGAAGTGAACTCACGCGAGAATGCAGCTTGGTCCAATTGGTGTACGTTGACTGGAGTGCTATGCGACAAGAAGATTCCAGAGCGCTTAGTCGAAGATCTACAGAGCAGTCATCCGGCCGGTAGCCACACTTCTGCGACAGCGCGGCGCGGTCATGATGAAGCATAGGGCCGCGACGGCCGCAGCGCGCCACTGCGACACGTGCCGCAGGGTGGGGGCATGCACACTCTTGCGGCTGTCACGGCGGCTGAGTGCCGCAGGCTGAAATGGTTCAAATCATTCCTGGCGGCGCGGCATGCACGGGGACGTCGCCCTATTGCCTATAACGATGCTCTAACGCGACCGCGCCGCGACCGCAGGATTTCGCGGAGGTAGCCGTCGCTCCACTTGCCGCGCCGCGGTGTCGCAGAAGTATGCATGAGCCTATATACGGTGCTGAGTGTTGGCCTGTGACGAAGGAAGCGGAAAGTCGCCTCAGCGTCATGGAGATGAAGATCCTGCGTTGGACGGTTGGAGTCACACGCATGAACCGCATCCGAAACGATGCCATTCGGCAGAAGTTCGGTGTTGCGCCGATAGCGGACAAGATGTGCGAAGGTTGCTTACGATGGTACGGCCACGTTCTGTGTGAAAAGGAAGCGTCCGCAAGAAGGGCCTTGAGTTGGAAGTGTCTGGAAAACAGCCTAGAGGGCGCCCGAAGCAGCGTTGGGCTGATACGTTACACAAGGACTTTGAAGTAGTTGATGTCCACCCTGATCTAGCACGGGATCGGGAAAGATGGCGACATGGCACCAGAAGAACGGATTCCGCCATGGAGCGGGTCAAACGCTAAGGAAGAAGAAGAAAAGTTACTTTTCTGAGCATTAAAGGGAAGTGTCCAGCAGACATACATTTTTAAACTTTTTAAAATTTCAATTGTATCTGCGACGTGCTTTCTGAGAGAAGTTGTGGTGACTTTGACAGGTATGGAAGGGGTACAGCTAGAACAACCCTTTCTAGACTGCATCGCCATGAATATTCTGCAGTTTGAGGTTAAGGCGTGCACCTTGTTTTCCCTTGAAACTACACCGCCTACAGTCATAAGGGCTTAAATCGAAACAGTAGACACTACATTACCGTATGACAGCAAGAAGGAACTCAGTGTGCTGAAAGCCTTTCTTTTCAGGGCGGACCCATCACAACAACCACAACATTCGCTACGAGAAAGAATCTGTGGGCACAATGGTATGTTGGAGAACTGCACCTCGTTCCTTTCTACTCCCGAGAAAGAGACCAGGAAATTGACTAAATACTCGAAACTCTTCGCTTGCTACGTAATTTAAATAGTTGCACACTGAATAGAAATGACAGATCTGCAACAACCAGAAAAGCAGAAGTGAGCCTCGTCTGCTCAATGCTTGTTCAAGTTAAGATTTGAGTTGTGCACGCACCTGTGATCTTTTGTTAATGAGATTCCTTGCATCGTCCTTTGTAAGTACTGCACCAGAAAGAATTTCTATTGTTTTTCAAGACAGTGACGGTAAGGCAACTGTACTTCGTCAGACAATTTTTTTCTCTGCCCTTACTCTGGACGCTTACACCTCACACCACAAGTTAAATTTGACTGGATGGATTTACTTCAGCGTGATTAAAGTGCTACTTTAGCGATATAGCTCACTAGCTTGAGAAGTGTTTCGGGACAGCGCCAAGCGTATATTACTTTTTATAGAAAAGGCCCTATTTTTAAACCACTGTCGTCCTTGTACAATTACCATTTTTGCTACTGTGAGCCAAACCGCAAAGCGAATATTTATAAAGTGAATGGCAACAAAGACTACATAACTAGTCCGAAGTTCCATTTCCAGACTCGTCCCGAGAGTGAGCAATTCGACGCGCCGCATCCTATCCGTACGAAAAGGCAGTCGTGCAAAACGAAGTCCTCGCAGGACCTCAGTCAGCTCGGAGAAGAGTTCCGCACGCACTGTGAACGGGACAACATGTGAGTTCGTTCAGTGCACTGCTTGCAGAGATCCCACGTTTCTGCTCACGATCTCCCATCACACTGTTTCTCTAAGATGTCTTCCCGATGAGGATCTGCCGGCGGGACCACAGCGAGATCGGTTCAAGGAGCTGCACTCCTCCCGAGCCAAGAAGTACACCGCCTACCTCACGCAGCTCTCGCTCTGCTACGGACGCCTCTGATTAGCCACTGACTGCCCTCTGCCCTGTGCGCTAACAACTACGAGCTCGTCACGTATGGTTCCATCCGCATAGCACAGCTTTCTTGCACTTGTTTGAGTGCTAAATGCAACACCTCGCTTTGAGCGCTTTTTTGCTGGAAGAGGATTCGAGATGGGAGAGTTCATACAATACAATTCTACAAGGAAAGTGGCAGCAGAAAGAATGTCAAAGAGAACGGCGAGCTGCAGCTGCCAGACTCCGAACATGGTTTAGCTATCATATGCAAGGATCGGTTAATATTTTAAAATTGTAGCAAATTACATCTCAATAATTCTTGCCCAATTTCTGTGTGGAGATAGACGAATAGTAAATGGATCCCCCACTTCAAGACTAATCACGGACAACTGGAAAGACACCGGCGCTGAAGAAAGGCATTGCACCCAGCTATGTTAAGATGGAATCCCATAAGCAGTGGCGTTGAACGACGAACAACTCTTCTCGTAAGAAATACTAACCAGGGAAAGGTTCCGAACTCCCACGGAACTTCAAGTTGAGACCAGGATCATTAGAAAGAGCCCGGGATGCTGATTGTGAATATCGGCGTTAAAATTGCAAAACGAAACTCCTGAGCGAGTCATGTTCTGCCGAAGTTGGGTGGCCTGACCGCACACTGGCAGCGCGAAAGAGCTAGCACGAGAGCGACGAGTCATAGGGGATCCGTAAGGACGACCCGTTAGCTATGGCGGTGGCGCAGAGGTAGCACTGCAGCACGTCACGCATGACGTCGTTGGTTCGGTCCCCACTGCCGCCGGCCCTTTTGCACGTCATGACTTATCTTCAAAGTGACCTTTTATTCGAAATTATGACACATGTTTGATTAAATAGCCTGGAAAACTATCATATGCGTTTGTAAAAATGCTTGAAGGCAAAAAACTGCTATGGTGACATTTTTATTTACTATTTTGCACAAATAGAGTCCAAATCATATATTGAATAACCAGAGGTGTTTCTAACAAGCTTGGAATTCATGGAACAAAGCAAAAACATGTGTGAAGCAGACATGTTGCTTACACACTGCACATCTTATACATGCACTCTCTACAACCAGCAACAAAACAGTCAATTGTAGCAAGGTCAAACAAATATTCACCAGAATGATCATTAATGTAATCTGCCCTGTGCAATGAGTATTTCAAAAAGTTTGAAAACCTAGGGGCACAAAACATATGGTAAATCTTCAGTAGATTGTCTCTCTGGGTCATATTGAGCTCAACTATATTTGCCCGCCTATCTAATCAAACACGTGTCATAATTTAGAAAAAAGTTCATTTCGAAGATAAATCATCACGTGCAAAAAAACTGGCATCCATGAGAATCGATCCAACGACGTCACACGAGACGAACGGCAGCTCTACCTCTGCAACTAGCGGGCGATTCTTCCGTTTACCGATGTTTTTGGGGTTTGGCCAGAGTCCTTTGATACGACTCATTATTCCTGCATCTAATAGCGTTGCTGGATTCACGTAGTATTCCTGCAGTATAGCAGAAATAGTAACCGACAATTGACATACACGTGCGTTGCTCTTTAATCTTTCTGGGCGGCCGAAACAAAGTTCGTGAGCCGCTATACGAAAGAGTGAATGCAGTTTTGATGGAACTGATTCGCGACCACCTTTCGGGCGCAGATGAGGTCACCGCCTTGCTAAAGAAAACAAAAGAAAACCTCCGCAGGCTTCGAAGAAAACCGTGGAGGCAGGGAATACTGGGTACAGCATCAAGCAGCTCTATCAAAAACCAACACAGTAGGCGCGTTCAACACAAGAAGTCGATTTTGTTGTTGAATAATTGGTCGACACGCTAGTATTACACGATTACGAACACCAGTAGGAAAAGGTTGAATAGTATGCAGACGGAACTCGCAACTGCGGCTGGCTTCCCTCACTGAATTGTGCTACTCGAGCGTCGTCCTCTCGAATCCGTCTGTCCCGCTTACATAACACCCAGACCGCTGAAGGCTACGCCAGCGCAGAAGGGCAAATTAGTGGGCAGAATCATCCTTTTCACGCATTGGCGACGCTCTTAAAGGTTTTCTGAACAGTAAGTTTCCTTGCGCTCGGCTTGTGCTTCTGCTTGTTACCTTGTACCCAAAACAATCCAGTAGGTCACACTGACTTCGGCGACTTGCAGGCAGATGTTCGTTCTGCTGTGTGAGAATAGGGTATCGGGAGGTCTTCTAGTTTCCAACAATACACCTCCGTTAGACTCAGCTGCAACACGTACAATTCCGGCCCTAATGTTTGGTCTTTGGGCGGAAAAAGTGCAAAAACGTTTTTTCCGCCGCTTTTCGATAGGCTTTTGGATAGCGATCTTCGAATCGCGTGCTTTGAAAAATAAATTCAATATTTGGAATCGGCATCGAATGATCAATCCAAATGAAGAGAAAATCACACAGAGGATTTTAGAAACATTGATTTGATGACCTAGGTTCTTGTCAGCCCGACCGACCCTACCCGAGAGGGAGATAATTACACCCAAGGTCACACTCTGAATAGAGCTCATCCAACCAACATTTTCAACATTTACTAGGCGTTTTTCTCTTCATCGGATAGATCCTTCGCTGCTGAACTTAAACAACGGATAATTTTTCAGAAGGCGTTTTTTGCGCTTCTCCGCCCAAAAACCAAGCATTAAGGCCGGTATTGTAGTGTGTCTGACAGTCGCTATTCCTACCGCTCGGTGCTATGAGTACGACACCGTTCGATGAGCGCTGATGCATGGATACAGTTCCCAGCCTTCCCCACTTCTATGCCCTTCCATTCCAATACAGTATCACAGTTTTCATTGAGTTTTGGTCTGCTGGTACCCGCCACGAATCTTCGGCCCAGCATCGTCGCCCCCCAGGGACCAGAGTCGCTTTTTGGTCGATACTTATGTTTAGTTGTGCCCGTTTCACGCTCGGTGAGATCCGCCTTCACTGACTTCGAAAGGAACACAGAGGGGTCCATCGACATGGTCAAACCCCGCTTTGAATGCTCTGGAAGAATAATTCGAGGCCCTCTGCGTTCCATGCTAGGAGGTTCACTCTGCCACTCTGTCTTGGTGCAGGCGGCCGTTCGAGCAAATCGACGATCACGGGTTGAAATGAGAATCCTCCGTGTAGCTCTGTTCAACAATGGGTACAGCCATCGCAATGGGAATGAACCCGTGCGAAGGTGACTTCATGGCTCTTTCTGAGGTTGACCAAAGAGAAGAACTATGATTATCTGCACAAGACACGGAGACACGTTCGACAGCGCTGTGAACGCTATTTGGGAGGTCGGGGTGCGTGGGGGATCCTACACGTTTCAAGGCACCTTCTCAATCCATTTGACGCCACCACTACACGATACCTGGAGAGCAGGAGCGCACACACTTACGGCTAGTTTTCAACCGGTCGCGTTTTCGTTTCAGTCGCTTACACTGCTGAACAGTCGGCTCACTTGGCAACTTTATCCCTAAGTACGAACAGAAAATCGAGAACACGGCGCCTAATAGTGAGTGAAGTGTAAAGGGAATATAACAATTATAAAAGCTTAAACGGAACGTTTGAGCATTAAAAATACAAGCACAGCATTAAGATACCTGTAAACAAAAATGACTGATACAAATATATTAGCCTTTCTGTACACGATTAAGCTTGGCATCCTGGAAAACAGCGAAATAGAACTTCTAGAATGCTTAAATATGTGCTAAATGAGGCAGAGGTGAATGGAAGTTCATCGAGAAGAGCATGCGTGCTAGGCAAACGTGACAATGGCAACGAATCTCTGTTCTCTCGCTCTCCTCTAAACCTAGGAATATGTTATCTCTAACTAGACTGCATAGAATATGTCAACGTATCTCAATGTACAAACTCGGAACTGAGAAAACAAGGAAGAGGAAGACCACTCCTGAGAAGCTCGCGGCGCGAAGCACTCAAGTCCGTCAGCCAACGGTCGAAAGGGAACAGAAAGGAAGGACTGCATGACGAGATAGAAAGACACGATGTAGTGGGCAACACTGTACAGACACGAACTGAGGACTGCGTGAGCAGCGAGCATTCGATCGGCGCGCTGAACCGCTCACAGCTGATGCAACATGTACACGACGACTTCGTAGGTTCCCATCGTGATTGCCGTGTTCGGAACCGTACGCATCAGCTGCAAACGGAGAAAAGGTTCGGAAACACGCAAGAATCCAGCGGCAATACAATGAACTGCGTTCTCGCTGCCGACCAGAGCAACGAAATCTCCAAGCTTGGAATGGAAGTCACGGCAATTGCAAGGATATCCTGTTCTGATCAAGGCTCATCCCGACACCTGGTCGGAAATGCTGGAGTTCAACATCAGGGCATGGTGGAGGCTAGGCGTAACTACCGCGTCTAAAAAGTAGAGGGTGCGGATTCGGTATCGTTTAGTGAGAACTTTGATCGCAACAAAACAATCTCGCAGCTTGTCAGATGAAAGACTGTTTTAACTTCAACCAGTCACAGTGTATGCCGAGCTCGTCATTAGGCTACCACTATAGTTGTGCTCTCCCAAAAATTTCGAATAACCGAAGATATTCGAATACCGACGATTTTCGAGTATTCGAATTAGAATAGCATTTGAAAATCGCGTTTTTTCAAGCATTCGAATTCGAATACATTCGATAATCGCGTTTTTTCGAGCATTCAAATTCGGATACGTTCGAAAATCGCGTTTTTTCGAGCACTCGAGTTCGAATGTTCGAATTATAATTCGAGCGTAACTAGCGTTTTGGGAGGGAAGATCATTTCATCAAAGCAAATGCAAGGTGTGTCGAAAAAATGTACACACGGTTTGAAAGTGATAACGTTACTCACGGTTAGGGTGCTAAAAAGTTAAGGGCTCATATGAAAGCTTAAAAGATTAGCAATTTTATGACACATGAGCGGTATGGACTGCGCCATGCACTCGTCTGAATTCTTCCATTTTACACTCGATTGATTGAGTTTTCCTTAAACACTTGTTTTAATTTCTCCTTAAAGGAACCTTGTTGTTTGATTTGTGCTTCTCTTAATGTTTAAAACTTAAAAACACACTTGGCTTTCCAAAAAATGCAGGATATGCTAAAAAATGCAGGTCCTAATTGAAATGTTCTGTCAATGTTTCTCGTAAAGCTTTCGGAGCTGTTTGAGACTCATAATAAAGCACAGGGTGTCGAGATTTCTGTGGAGTGCAAATAGCAAAGATTGCGCCATGTCCCACGCCTGGAACCTTCCATTTTAGAGCCGATTGATTGTGTATGGGTGACTCGAGTGGGTGGTGCTTTGGAGAAGTAGTCGCTGAATCGCTTCTGCACTTCGACGATGTTTTCGATTTTCCAGTAGCACCTCAGGATAAACTTCTTCTCCTCGAAGGAAAGCCTAGAGCCGGGCATGACTCGTTTTATGAGGTCAGATACGAATAAAGCGTAATTAGAGCGGTAGCGAGAATGCCAAATTGTGCAATCAATAAACCCATATGTTACGTGTCTTTCACGTGTGGTTGTCACGTTGTCAGGTTCTAAATGTTAAAAGAAGCACAGCATAGGTTAGTGTAGCTAGATAGTAACAAGATTGCAACTAGCATTCAGCCCATGCACTTTCAGTTGACTTTGAAATGTAAAGTTTTGGACTAGTGCATGGCGCGATCTCGACCATTTGCTGCCACAGAATTTTCGCTATCCTGTGCTTACATATGATTCTCAAACAGCTCCAAATGTTTCACTAGCAGCAATGTTAGAGCGTTTAAAATATTTATACGTGCATTTTTTTAGGATACCTTCCATTTTCGCAACCCGTAATGTGCTTTTAAATTTTAAACTTAAAAAAGCACACATTAGTCAACACTGCTCTCTTAAGGAAAAATTACAACAAGTTTTGAGTAAAACTTAATCAGTCGAGTAAAAAAATCGAAGAGTGCATGGCACAATCCACACCATTCATATATCAGAAAATTTCCATTTCTTAAGCTTTCACATTTGCCCTTAACCTCTTCAGCACCTTCATTGTGAGCGAAGTTATCACCTTTCAAATAGTGTATAAATTTTTTTGAGACACTCTGTATGTTGGTGACAAGAGCAGTGGGCAACCTGTACGTGAGCTTCGCTAACCAGGATACTATCTCAACGGTAGGTCGGAACGGCGCAAATGTTGTAACTGCAGGTATCTCGACCCCAGTACAACTCTGCGCAGAGTTAGGGGCGACGGAAGTCGCGTATTGGCACCCTGTTGATTCACGTGCTCCACACTGACGGGCGCGCGCGGGATGAGGACCCGTATCGCGGCTTGGCGCGGTGCACAGGTGGCGTAGTAGGGAAGAGCTCGGGCTCATGAACGCGGAGTCGGGGGTTTGGATCCCGCAGACTGTGTTTGTTTTGCACTTTTGTAAAATCCATGTTTATCATATAGGTAAATCACCTAGGGGTATTATAGTGTGTTATAGAGCATGTTTACATATAGCATATGCTTCAAACTACAGATTACCTGAAATGTTCACTTCTGTGTGTCACTTATTTTAAGCCTATTTTGTGTGGCTATAATTATGTAACGATAGATATTTTGTGGCACTAGTTAAAAGTTCCAACTCCACCGAGAAGACTTCGGTTAAAAAAAATTTTCGCTGAAACTTTGTCAGGGGGGTTATTTGGAGTGATGATCACGAATCTGACATCCGTTTTTCATGATTCAGCTGGATAATATAGATACAGGAAGGCACAGGATCACATTCTTAAAGTTTGTGCCGGTTTTTCACGATTCTGTTTCTACCTGCCGTCACAGGCAGAAACTTTAAGAATGTAATCCTGTGCCTTCCTGTAGCATGAAAGAATTCTGCATTTCTGAGGATAGACAGTAAAACGTGATGCTTCAACTGGGCCACATGGTCAGATGTTTCCGATAAATGGCAGCTTCCTCATTTCCCCTCCTTTTGCTTTTGCTTTCCTTTAAACTGTATATTCACGCCACGGTGAGCAATCTTATTCGAAACATTGAAGGAACAACACATCTCGCCTCTCGCCACCCCCCTACCCTTCATATAAAATTATAATACTTCCTAATAGGTCGTTAAGACCTGCCAATAATGCATAACCCTTACCGCTTATAATCTCAGATGTATTATCAGGTTGGTTTCCACATACTGAGTGGTGAAAGAAAACCACCCGCAGCGATAAAGGAAAGCCACCCCTGGTTACGTGTCGCCGATGATTGTGACGCGTCTGCGGATTCAGGTGGCGTCTCGCACACGTCGTCTAACCTACGTATGAGTTCAGGTGATCCCTTCCATCCCTTCCCTGCATTTTCTGGAGATGCCAGCGGCCGTTTCATAGTTTGATGCATGTCTAATCTTCCTATATCTATAATCGGCTGATGTCACGTGTCCGTCACGGGGAGGGAGCCGAATCCAAGAGGTGCCTACGACAGTGCGGCGTATGCCAGTCGGGCTTTCTTCGAGTTTAATCATGGGCGATTGTTGGCGAACTATATCCTTGGAGGCGGATCGTCCAAGTATGCGACATATTCAGCGAGCAACGCGTCAGGGTATGAATAGGGACCAAGTGCGGAGCTTGGGGTTTCAGAAATCGCGCCTTAGACGTCGTTCAACGTGCCTTAGGGTTCAGAAAACGTGCTCAACGTGCGTCGGGTTTCCGAAGACGGGTCACAGAAGTTATGGCACGTGTATCGGGACGCAGAAGTGTCATAGACGTAGCGGCAAGGTGGTGACACGTGAGTCGGGACTCCGTGTCACTGTGTATCTCAGTTTGTTTGCCAGCAGAAAGGTAAAGAACTATTATTCGGGGAATGGGGGGGGGGAGGAGAGAGAGGAGAGGTATAGAGAGAGTGATTATGGAATCCGGAGGAGTATTATTGCCGTCGGATCGTAAATGGTGTCGACCTGTCAACCAATACCGATTAATTATAATTACGCTTCTGTAAATTTAGTGCTTCGGATTGGGACTCTCACGATCCGTTCCTCGCCACATAGAGAAAGGGTACTTCGGAGAACAGATCGCGCACATGCGATAGAGGGTGGATGGGCTCCATAGGAGTAGTGAAGATTCTGCCCTACCATATTCTGCTGCACTAATCTATATAGTAAAAGCGGTTTTCACTTAATAAAGTAAGGAGGCCTAAAGGAAAATGGAGGAAGATTGGGGTTGTTCTATTCTCGGAATTTGTGGGCGAAGCCGCCCCCATCCAGTCTGGTGTTTCGATAAACTTCAACGGTATGAAGGAAGGGGAAGGCAAGCATAATGGAGAGGTGCAACAGAATAGGTTCTCTCCAACTAGGATTGTACCGCAAACCTAATTATAAGAAGTATGTCTAGGAACCATTATGAAAAGAAGATAAGCAAAGGTGCGTAGAGTTCGCTCTGTTAGGAATGCTGCACTGTGCGTTGCGTAAGCGCGCTCCACCGCGAACACCTGACCAAATTCATTGCACGGGGAGGGGGGGGGGGGGGTGGTGGTGTTTTTAAACGCGATCTCCACGTGAGCATTCGATCGATATCTTATACGCCTTGATGACACTGCCATCAAGCGAGTTGAGGGGCAGTGGAAAGTGGCGTTGCTCCATGCGAGGGATGTCGAGGCTTCGGTTCTCCTGCGTTGTGGGATTTTCGCATTTCAACTGAGTGGTTGAGATTTGAGAGGTCTTTGACGTCTAGATAGTTCGCTGGCGTTTTCTGCGCATTTCCAGCTGTATGCGTTTCTGCGCTCGAAGAGCGCAGAACCCAGCAGCCAATTTCCTCTGAACGACGGAGGCAGTTTCCACACGAGCAGCTCGGATGGCACACACCCTCGAGTCCCTCGCCCTAGCTTGGATCTGCGCTCGAAGAACATACGGCCCCTGAGTGCCCAAGGAGGGCGCACACCTTTCTGATTGGAGCGTAATTTATTTGCTCGTGGGATGCTTGACGCAGGAAAGACAGGTTATTTCATTGGATCGCAGATTTCGCGGTAATCGAACGTACGAATGCGAATGTTTCAAGCATTCGTATTCGAATACATTCGAAAATCACGTTTTTTCGAACGTTCGAATACGAATATTCGAATTCCAACAGAATTATTCGAATCCGAATGCTCGAATATTCATTCGGGCACAACTACAGCTACCACTAGTTGAACACCAGGTAAGGATCACGACAGGCTGCGTTGGTATCTGCTCGCTTTGCAGGAATTTTGAGCAATGTAGCCCATTAGCCGCACCTACTTTGAATGGATACAAGAAATCACGTTCCGATTCTCGAACAACGACTATGCGTGGGGCTCAACTGATCAATGTCCACCCACGAGGTGCAAAGGTTGAGCACAAAAACAATGGATGTAATCAAACCTGGACAGATAGGCCACGGTACATGG
This sequence comes from Heligmosomoides polygyrus bakeri, assembly GCA_947359475.1. Taxonomy (NCBI): domain Eukaryota; kingdom Metazoa; phylum Nematoda; class Chromadorea; order Rhabditida; family Heligmosomidae; genus Heligmosomoides; species Heligmosomoides polygyrus. The sequence continues at coordinate 68,387,851 of OX375866.1, forward strand.
CTCGGCCGCCTTCCTTGTAAAGGTCGTACAGTGTCCGGAAAAATCCACGCTTTATTGCCGACTCCTCCCTAAGTCTCGTTCGAACGACCTCTGAACACAATGCCATTTACCATGAGGTAAAAGAACAGTACTGAGAATGATGGAAAACTAACCGTGTGGGTATGCGATAACACAGGCGATAAACTTCGCACACCCTCCAGCAACCATAAAGTTAAGGAAATCCTAAATAGTAGCCGAAAATATTGAGTATAGAATAATCAACACATGCAGTGTCCTGAGTTAATCTGCAGACAATACCGTTCCACTTGTGAAAGCTGCTCCCTTCCGATTTTTTTTTTTGAAAGATGGATTCTGCCAATTGTCAGAATAATGGAGACAATAAGGAGATATTTCAGGACTCAGGATTCCATCACTTAATATGAACACCTGCGGGCGCACTCTCTAAGGCCTATGTTATACTTCGGCGACGCGTCGGCGACGCTGTGATGTGCGGGCTGCTACGCACTTCGTAACAGCCCGCGTAGCACTGTCGCCGACGTCGCCGGCAACAGCGTCGCCGAAGTATAACATAGACCTAAGACAAACGTGCACCCGTTGTCTTCAACAAATTCAGACTGTAGGAAGTCAGTCAACAGCTGGTCCTAGTGGGCAATGGTCATTAACACGGCGTTTTAGCCTACACCTTTAACAAATGGAAGTATTAAAGACAGCCAACCCCAGTGGAATGCGTCCCTAGTAAAATAGCGGTAAAAATTTGTGCGGAATCGATGAAAGAATGTGAAACAGGGATAACAACGTTGTTTTGAACATCATTTACGCCACGTCCCCTTCCCCCACAATAACCTGGGATCATTTCGGATCAAGCGAGTCAAGTCGCGTCGTTTAAAGGTGGTGCACATGTTTCAATAAGTATTATTTTGATTTAATGACCATAAAACTAATGGCCTCGATTCTTTATATGTGAGAGCACTCCTCCAGCATATTATGTTCACTGCAATCTTCATTTAAGTGTGAACGTCACACATAAAATACTCATTTTTGTCTGCGTTTAATGAACTCCTTTAGGTGGTCGGAAGTTTCTTTATACTGTAAACGATGAAACCAAAAGCAGTGCTTCACGATATATAAAGGATAAAGGTCGGCGTTAATCGATCACAGCATGGGATGCGCGGCGCATTCTGCCTCTATAGATGTCGCAGAAACAATATGCATGAAGGTTCTTATATGAAAGCAGGCCCGTGCGCATGCCAAAAAACCTCAGGATGTAGTCCATCTACCACAATTGTGTTAAAATTGGCCACACCCTAGTGGAGAGATGGAATGTTTGGAAAGCATGAGCGGAATCTGAATCAAGAGAATCAATTCGGCACAGCCGACGCCTTCTCCGACTTATACCTTCTCAAGATATGTTTAAGAACTGAGTAGTCAAGTTACTGGTCGATCAAGTTTTTTTGCTGAAGCAGCGCCAAATACTTTGACAGTCATCCTACAACACTTCTAGCTATAAGATTCAGGACATGGGGAGGAAGAATTTTGACTCGTAGCGTTACTTGGAATACATTTGGTTTAGGCACTCTAACACGCTGCTCAGGCTGGAGACCCAGCAACGAGATCTTAGGAAATCACGCAACTTTCTAACGCACGACACCATGTAAGTAGCACCCACATCACTAACGATGCAAACACCCGATGTACTGGATGAGTGCATACTTCCGTACAACAACAGAAGCTTTCGCGTTTTCTCACAACTAAAAGAAAAAGAAAACCTGATGATCACTAAAACAGCTGAAAAACTTGGAACACCCTCCACAGATAAAACAACTGAACGTAATAATATGCCCAACATGGACAACAACCAAATAAAAGGGAAACAATAAACGGCTAGAATCACCCAGAACAGAAAGACCGACTGTGGCACATGAACTCTGCAACTTTTCAAAAACATGATCCGCCTACTGCTAAACAGCATCAGAGTGGAAGTTCCAAAGCAAATGCTAACAACAACCAACCATCTTTCCCTTATCGTCGTCCTCGTTGTGATTTCGCAGCAGGAGACCTCGAAGGTGCTCATAGATAACGAACTGTATCATTGTCTCTGACACACCAGCATACGAAGCCGTTACACCCTAAACACCAGCCACATGAGGAGACGTTCAAAAATAAGAAATGAAAGCGTTTAAAACGAAATACCTTGTAGAAGCCCTTGATACCTTCACGTTTATAAACCCGTCGAATCATGGATAGTATACTGCACTTGCCCTGATACAGCTGCAACCGCGTTTTCACCAGCCATATCGGATTGACTGCCGATGCGGCGACAAACCCTGAAATTCACCGAATCAAACAAAAATGCTCCCAAAGGTTGAGATGATTTCGTGTGAATCCCAAGAAGAGCACATGCAAGTCATCCCCGAGAAACACTTTTAAGTCAAAGACAATTTTCTTGCCTCAAATCCCTACCTATCGGCAGGACACTGCAAAGCTCATTTTAGGCGCGTTCACAATCGCAACCCCACCCCTTCACCACTATCGTCGGCGTTTTTTCAGCCGTTTCAGTTCACAAGACGAGAAACAGTGGCACAGAAGGGCTTTTGCCAACGTCGAAAATGCCTGCCTATAGGATTAAAGAAAAGTGCAAACCACTGATTCGTCATTCGCAAATGACCGCTGCTCGTGACACCGACGATTTGTAGCGCGTCCCAGAAAAGAAGCACTGTTTGCTAGCGCATAACATTGCGACGACAGCGACATTGTAAAGGTTCGAAACTCATACGAAGGCGCACAAATTTTGAAAAATTAGTGAAATATGAATGGCAAGGAATGAGCTAGGCACCTGCCCATAAGTGTCTATACTATATCGAATGTGTATTGACTTAATGTTTGCTCGTCGTAAATCACATCGCTATCCTACGAATTGTTTTAAAGTTTAACTAAACAAAATACACCGTAACTGGTTGTAAAACAGGAACTAATAAGGATAAGAGCGCGAACGAGCAATGACTACTGTCGGTCAATAACTAAAGAGATCTGGGATTAAATGCAGTAAATAGTCAGACTGCTCGTTTAGATGTCTAACTGCCTTTTGCCCGCTTTGTAGCTGGCCCACAACCGCCTATGATACGCAGTGTGGGCAACGGACAAGCAGGAAGCGGTTCTTTGTGACAAACCAAAATGTAAAAATTGTTGTCGTCTACGACCTCTTGACATTTTGTAAGGCACACAGGGGCGGCTGCTGGGCAGTGTGAAGCAATCGACACTCTCTACCGCTTTGGTGAGCACCGGTCGGGCTCCACCACTGTGCCTCCTTCCAATAAATCTGAACCACCGCTCTGTGTATATCTTTGCATCCATGGGCCACGATACCCACGTATTCCGCGCCCATCCTGGTTGTCGTGAAAAAGTAGCGCGTCACAATCTAAGCCAGAAAATTTAGAAGTTCGAAGAAAATTCGCAGTGAATTTCACTCGTCCGCATCCCAAGATCCGATGGTTCGCCCTCACCACTAAACATGGCAAAGCGATCTGAAAGCAACAAGGTTGACAATGCTGAACCGTCGGGAAGCCATTGCAAGTCGAAAAACAGCGTCCGGTACCCTGCTCAAATTGGCAAGTGATACGTAGTCAGCCGGCGCGGTGTTTTTATCAATTGGTGCTACAACCTCTCTTCCCAAAATTAGTGGAAAGCAATGATTCATGGAGGTTGACCAACAAATGTCAATCTATAAGCGAAATCCACATCTAAACAGACTCCGCGATATCCCATATAGATACATGGTGTTTAGTGCATCCACAAACGAGCTAATGTCTTCTTCGTTCCTATTTACTAAATATATAGTAGGATGCTTCCTCCTCCTCGGTAAAACGAATGGCTGAGCATCATTTGTGATCCTTCCAGTGAATGACCTCTGCTAACTGTCCGATTCCGACCGAAAACTTGACTCGAGACCACGGCATGTTAATGACCCAGTTATTAAAAAGTTGGTCACCCTTTGCAACCAGCCACCACTGAGGCGTCTGTGCCAGTTTCTCGTCCACGCCGCCAGCAGCGGGCGGCGGTACACGTGACATGCATGTGCTCCCGAGCCGTTGCAAAGGAATTAGAGGCGTAGTCTTACGCAGTTGTTGACAAACCGCTCTATCGACGCCACAGCGACAACCGATGTCACGAGGGGACGAAACTAGCAGCACATCACGTGGACGGCTCGGAGTTTTAGAAAACACGCGCACGGAGGCATCGCACGAAAGCATCAGAGCGACCCTTTTTGTGGAACGAAGAGTTGAGTCACCTGCTGTGCCTGCGCTCACCATATGTACAATGGCGCTGTTGGGAAGAAATATCTCCGATTCATTCCATATCCGCTTGCTTGTTGAGTACGAGTAGAAGTACACAGCCCTTAAGGTATGTAATTAAAAATTAGAAAACAAATTTAACAGAGGCATTACTACAGAGGCGCATACTCACTTAGAAGGAGCAACGCCCACGAGGTTCGGCAGAAGCCCTTTGTACAGTCCGCCGATGCCCTCGTTCTTCACGATGTAGCTGTAAAAGTCCAAGTAATTTGTAATCTAGCAAGAAGAACCCAGTAATTTTCAGCAGTAACATTTTGGCAACACAGCAGCGCCTACAGAGCAGCTAAATACTTAAGATCAGCACCCTTCCTGAAACCACTGCATCTTTTGTTAAAACTTTAGAACCTCTCCAGGACAGGGTAAGACTAGTAGTTAAAATGCCGCCATATAAAGCGGCTATAATAGGAAGAGGGAGTTATTCAGTGCTGTCAGCAGCAAGTTCACTGGAAACATGATGGTTCTGCTAAACATCGTTTCTATGTTATTTTTTTCATTAAAAGCTAATAAAGCCACCCTGCATTAAGATAATTTCTAGGAACCAAAAATATGCATAAGCATCTACCTACATGCATGATGCCTCTCGGCACATTCCACAGACACGACTTCCTTCCAGACTAATATTATATAACTCTGCGCCAAGCAATCGAGTCTCTACTGCATTTAGATACATCTAGATGACGCTACGGTAGGTACGGGTGACTAGGCTGTCTAGGTCGTAATCACCGATCTCTCCCAAACTTCGCCCAGGAGGGGTATTTGGAGTTTTGATCACGAATTTGACATCTGTTCTGCGTATTAAGCTGGAGTACGGTAGATTACGGAAAGTAGGGTGACTAAGGTCACGGTGACCTATCAGCACCCCACCCCAGGGCGAAGCTGGGCCGAAAAATTTCTCTACCTATCCTCAACCTCTGGAATCCCAAGAGTACCACGGTCCCAAAAGAAGCGCAGGGGTTTCTCTCTATGAACACGCTACGCCTTACTAATGCATTCTAAAGTGAAGAATAACATACCCGTAGAAATTATCGCATAATAGATACGAACAGCCCCCACACTTTCATTTCAGAAAACAGTGAACAGTCAGAGGATAAATGAAAGCCAGAAAGAGAGAGATGATGTTCTCCTCGTCCTCGGAGCGAAAATCCCATCATGTGGCCCACTAATCTACACCACACGGACGAACAAACTTTGCTGGCTGGCGCCTGCTCAAGCAAGTTGACGGCCAAGGGAGCCCATATGTCACATGAGATTCCAGGCAGTTAAACGAGTGTTCAGTTATAATTTCCATGTACACAAAGATAGCTCAAATGAAAAAGACATTGGGTGATAAGGAAACGGTTTTCTGCAGCAACCTTCACGGAGCAATATTTACATCAGAAGACCTTACGAAGAACAACAATGACAACTGCACTCTGATCCAATGTTTTCAGACCTATCGGGAGAAAAACTGATTGCTAACCAGCTACATGACAGCACCTCCTTTCCTGCTTCATGAAACAAGCGAGTTTTAGGATTCTTATAGAGGAAAACCGCAGTTTCAGCAATGGACACAATGAACTCACAAACCGCTACTCAGCAAACATTCGCTGTATGATAGTAAAAAACAGAGCCAATAAATGTTTCTTACAACGACTTCTCGAGAACTAATGTGCTTTCATAGCTAAATGACTTTCCATAGGATACCCCAAATTGAGACACTCAGAAAGATGTAATGCTGCACTCACGAAAAATAACGTATTATATTTAACCGCCGCCGTGGAGCGTTTGAAGGTTCTTGTACCTGCGACTGAACAAACCGCGCCAGGTCCAGAGACATTGCATTACGGCTAACGTCATCTAAAACAAGAGGAATGGCACACAATGGAACGATGTGCCTGTCACTGACGTGGAACTCACTTTTTGCAGACAATCGACCCAGGAAATCCATGCCCAGCCGGCGGTTGCTTTCTGAAACGTCCTTAGAACAACAGGCTAAAACTCATTGAATTGGACATATCTACATGGAAGAGGTAGATAACTCAAAGAAGGAAGCGCAGTATGGAGCGAGCAACTCACCAAGAAAATGTCTGTAGGTGGAGGACAATGGTCCCTGCGGTGGTGTCGTTTTACGTGGTATTGAAGGCGGCGAGCCCCCAGAACGGCAACCTAAACCTCTACGTAGAACTTAGGAGTATTTCCACCAACTTTCAGTGTCGCTTCTGGGGAAAGGCAGTGACTGAGCCACAAAAGCTCTGCTGGAAGAAAAGTTAGGATGTGGTGACGCAGTGAATCCTGGACACAGCCATTTAGCCAGCGGCTCGTTGCCGTATAAAAACTGAGAGTAAGTACGCGTAGTTACAGTTTTGAGAATACGATTAGAGCAACAGGCACGTCAAACACCAGAACGTAATCATCGGGGTGTCGTAGTGCTTGAAATACAATGACTTTCAATTTCTTAGGAGTAGGATGACCATGTCTTCTGGTCTTCCAGCGCAGCTTGGTCCAAGTGGCGTTCGCTAACTGGCGTGCTCTGCGATAGGAAGATGCCAGAGCACCTCAAGTCGAAGATCTACAGAGCAGTCATCCGGCCGGTAGCGATGTATGGCGCTGAGTGTTGGTCTGCGACCAAGGAAGTTGAAACGCGCCTCAGCGTCATGGAGACGAAGATGCTGCGCTGGACGGCTGGAGTCACGCGCATGGACCGCATCCGAAATGATGCTATTCGGCAGAAGTTCGGTGTCGCGCCGATAGCGGACAAGATGCGCGAAGCTCGCTTGCGATGGTACGGCCACGTTCTGCGTGGGGAAGAAGACAGCGTCCGCAAGATAGGCCTTGAGTTGGAAGTGTTAGGAAAGCGGCCTAGAGGACGCCCGAAGCAGCGTTGGTCCGATACGTTGCACGTGGACATGAAAGTAACTGGCGTCCACCCTGATGAAGCGCAGGATCGAGAAAGGTGGCGTCATGACACCAGAAGGGCGGACCCCGCTACGAAGCGGGACAAACGCTGAAGAAGAAGAAGAAGAAGAAGAAGAAGAAGAAGAAGAAGAAGAAGAAGAAGAAGAAGAAGGATGACCATGTCTAGAATCACTGTATTACAAAACAGCTAAGTAAAGCGAAGAAGAATGGGGGCGTAGTGGCGCAGACCAGGAAAGACCGGCTGCCGCGTGCACCCTGATTCCAGGTTCTAGCTCGGCTCCCGTCTAAGTCAACCAAGTCTCCCATTGCTCCGGGGTCGGCGAGTTGGCACCAGATTTGTCTGAAAAGGGCAAAAGACCAGCTGTCGGTAGGTAGTTTAAATGCGTATTTGATCTACGCAATCAACTGTACTCGGCTGCGGATGAAGAAGTCAGTGTGTTGTCCTTTCCATACAGTCACTGTATAGGCCAAAAACGCATTCAAATTGCCTCCATGATATGCTGTAGGAGTAGAATGCGTAGCGCATCCCACAACGTGATTGATTAACGACATTCTTTATCGCTTGATTCTTATCCGTGAAATCTCTACAAGTACAGATTTCGCCCTGCTCAACTGTATCGTTGGCTCTGCCTCTAATAAGAGATATGATTAGTATAACAAACCGCTGCCCAGGACCTAAAATTCCTAATATCCTGTGGTAGAAGAACTGCCACTATTGCAGCGATCTGGTCCAATAGAAAAGAAGAAAGGAATCCATTGAATTGTGGATGAATAAAGATGCGAAAACTACCTCACTCCGAAATTTTCTCGTTTGTCGCCCTTCGGCTCCTTATAACGTGATTTTTTTGACGAATAGCCAACAAAACAACAACAACAACAACAGGAAAAAATAGCCTCCAGAGCTAGAAATACTAGAAACTGCTACGGACTGTGCAACCTTAGCATTTAGCACCACCCAACAAACGGACTTCCACTAACCCTGCTATTACACCGATGCTGGTTCCCCAAGAAACTCCCGCGATTCTTGGGAGCAACAAAATCATATTAGACTGCTGAGAAAGCATATAGCGAATAGATAATGAAGCTGAACAGAGGAGTAAATCAAATTTGATAAGCAAATACTCACTGCCTTGACTAGTACTCGGCCCAGCTGGCGTGATACCTTTGCTCGACTGCATCCTAGTCTTTATTACTTCTAGTGGACACGTTATACACGTACCTAAACGAAACAGGATTTAACACATACTCGAATAACGGAGAAGGAAGGCAGATGAACAGCTGCGTAAATGTACGTCCGAATGAATAAATCTAAGTACTGGGACAATTCGCTTGATTCTTTTGCAAGTGCTCCAATCAACCAAATTCCCTTGCAAGCGTGGACCGAGGGTATCCACCTTTGCTGTCTCACAACACCCAATGAAATTGTCCAAAACTTTCAAACTGAAGTCACCCATGGAGACTTGTGCATGACTATCGCAAGAGAACATTAAGTTCTTCATGGACTAACGCTGGCACATATAGAATAGATAGATACAGGCTCGACAACCCTCGCAATTTGCACTTAGGTACGCTCCAAATGCCAATATCGTGCCCAGGTGCATGGACCTCCGAACAAAAGTTTAAATAATTGCCTATCCTTCTAGCGTACAATTTCCCGTTACCAGTCCAGACTATGCGGGGGGGGGGGGGGGGAGCGGCAGATGCACTCTGTACTTCTTTCTCACGCACTTAGAATAATAGGCCTAACAATAAGACGCAACGTCGATCTAGGACATAAAGGCGTCCTTGCGCATAAGATGACCAGCACGAAACCCTTATTAGGTGCTCAAAGGATGACAAGTTACGATCAAGTCGGGTATCAGACCTGTAGCCCACGCAACCATAGGCAAACATGATTACGCTTCCAATTTTATTGATCTCTCACACCAGTTGCCTCCTTCCTTGACGTCTCATCAACTCGTCTTTGAAGAAAGCTGCCACAGAGCGGTATCGAGGCATTCCTTGCCAGAAACACAGGGGTTCAAACTAGTCGCAACAAGGGGCTGTTGCTTCCCAGTTGCAAAAATTTGTTTCTAATGGTATGTATTTAAGGGCTCTGTGAAAGCAATTAAACAATTACACGTGACCCTCAAATACACGAATTCGGCTACATTGCACCACCGCATTACACGGCCTGTCGTAAATTTGGGTGTGTGGTGCACCACACACCGTCGTCTCATTTTCCCTCACGCTTCATCACTCATTTGTTCATTTGGTTACGAAATGAGCTTAAATGAATGGAAACGGCGCTACCCACATTGCTTGTGTTAGGAATTCGGGCGCAATGTGACTATGGAGGGGTCAGATAACTGGGCCACACCCCGGAGTCCCTTCCCTTGCCCAAATCTGTGCTCTCCTCCGCGTCAGCGGAGGAGAGCACAGAACAGATTCTCTGTTGTTAAATTTGCTTTCAAATTTTGAGCAAGGGAAGGGACTCCGGGGTGTGGCCCAGTTATCCGACCCCTCCATAGTCACATTGCGCCGGAATTCGACTTCCTAAGAGGGTGCTAGTGTCGAATTGAACCTAGGGGAATGAGATGAAGCCAAAGAAACATTACTTGTGTTAGAAATTCGACTTCCTTAGAGGGTGCTAGTGTGGAATTGAACCTAGGGGAATGAGATGAAGCCACACAAACATTGCCACAGCCACACAGACAAACAACAAGCAATCAATTCGCGGTGAAATTCTGCTTTCTGGCCTAGCTGTGAAGAAGAGGCCTATCCAGCCTCCATTCAAAAAGGTAATCCTTACAGTTCACGACACCACACTCATTTGCTTTAACTGTTTATGAACAGAGACCTGCGCTACAATACGAGAAGAGGTCGAAAAGGAGATATGTGGATGACGAGGAAGTTTTGGAGCAAGCCGAGAGAATTCTTTCGACTGACCACAACCTTCTGCAAACCTGTTTCATTTGTGGCATGCGCGTACCTAATGACGGGGGTGTAACTGACGAAATTGTATGGGTGAGCTGTTCCAGCCGCACGTTGTGCAATGCTTGGGCCCATCTAGCCTGCGCTTTCGATGTAGGTGGCGAATGCTCCGTTTATAAGAAAGGTTACTGGCAATGGGAGTCGGCTTCTGATATATGAATAACCTAGATTTTCGTTTCCTTCCTCACGTACTAAATTGCTCCATCGTAAATAATTGGTTTTCCGTACCTTCTATCTGGTTCTTCTCGCTCTAATTCGCCTTTCCTCTTAAATCTACCGCCATAATACCATCCATTCCTTGGTATCATTCTGTGCTCAGCCACTGTACATATTTTGCAGGCAACGTATTCAGAAAGCTAACACACGACGTCATCAATAAACCTGCATGTCCAAAATCTGTGCTGCAGAATACAGCTGGATTCAACCTTCTGCTAAACAAAGATCCTTTCCTATAATATGTGTTAGAGGTTGAACTACCACGTCACCACCACGAGTATGTAGAGAACATTTCGAGTCATTTCCGAATCAAACTCCAGCCGAACAAGTTCTATTGTTCCACACTAGCACCCTCTTAGGAAGTCGAATTCATAACACAAGTAATGTTTGTGTGGCTTCATCTCATTCCCCTAGGTTCAATTCGACACTAGCACCCTCTTAGGAAGTCGAATTCCTAACACAAGTAATGTATGTAGCGCCGTTTCCATTCATTTAAGCTCATTTCGTAACCAAATGAACAAATGAGTGATGAGGCGTGAGGGAAAATGAGACAACGGAGTGTGGTGTGTGGTGCACCACACACCCAAATTTACGACAGGCCGTGCAATGCGGTGGTGCAATGTAGCCGAATTCCAAATACACCGATATTCCTCGGACGACCAAACAGGTATATAACAACCGCAAAATGACCGATAGTAGGGAAAAGAAGGGTGCTATTGGGGTAAGGTGTGCGCAAGCTCTATATGACAGAGAACGGTGAAAGTTGGATGCAATCCTACTTTGGCTGGCCATCCGCAGTTGCGGAAATTGCTGTTCTCCCCTCAGCCTCATCACCTCCGAAATTGCCCCTGTGCTCTCACATTATGAAGCAGTCACTGCGACTCTTGCAGATTCAGGACAGGGGTGCTGCGGCTAAACTAGGTCTGGTTCCAGTAACAGGGACTCTACCCTGGAAACCGAAAGTACTGGATTTGGTGACATATCAAAGCAAAGGAATTCGCGTCACACCACGTTTTTTCTACTTTATGTTCCCATGGGCGAGTGGAGCGCAGTCGGAGGGGGCGCCGGCTATGGTGTGCACCCGATACCAGGCTCTTGGTTCGGATTTCCTGCACAGGCCAACCAAGCCCTCCATCCCTCCTGGGTCGGTGGATCGGTACCAGACTTGTCTTGGAAGGACCTGGCTTGCCCATCGATTGGCCACCGCATGTTTTTGCATAGGCCAAATATGCATTCAAAGTGTTCCTCAACATGTAGAAGTAGAATGCGTGGCGCATCCCACAAGGGATTGAGCAACGCAGCCCCCCATGTTTATCCTACAACCCCCTGGCTTAGAAGGACGTCGTGCGACAATGATCTCGTCAGCTTTTGTTACGTCGTTTTTACACGTTTCTTCTGGAAAACGTATGCTGACGGGCAACCCGCTGCAGCGGCATCACTGCTACTTGAAAAGTTCCGGCTTTTTCCATCGTTCCCAAATCCAGGTTTGTTCGCGAAACACCGAGAATTCCGCCGTGGTGTTTTGCCATGTACTTCCTACCTAATAGGTAACGGATAGGGAATCTCATAGCGATGCCCCATCTGCCTGGCTAAGCACTTCATCAGCAGTTGCATGCGCATCTACTATTACATGCGCTTATGTTTTCTGCCTTTGTAGAAGACCTATGAGCTGGATGCGGACGTATCATAGTCGAGAGGTGGCAGGCGAAGCTGGCAGTTGCGTCTGTCATCCAGTGTCACAAGACCGCATTTCCTGAATCCGTATAAGTGCCCTCAATCAAATTCAAGGAAGGGGATCTAGAGTTAAAACACCGTAAGCTTTTTCCTAGAGCGAACTTAAATTTCCACGACAGAGGGCAATTGCAGACCTATACCAGATGTAATACTAAGTAAATGAAAGCCTTCCCAAGGACAGCTGAAGAAGAGGCGCGAGTAGCTCGTTTAGGCGGCAGACCCGTCGGGAGCGGACATGTGCTGCTTAGCCTCCCTGCGCTCCACTGAATTTGTCAAGAGCTCCGATTGCTGCCCGTGATGTGACGATTCCCGGATAAATGCGGGGAGGGAAGACGTTGCATGCGAGAGTGGACCCTATTGCCGCTTTTTTACAGATCCAGAAAGCCAAAAGGAGCAACGATTAGCGAGCGTTACCTGCAGTTCCTCCAACAGCTCCTCCAACGAAATGGATAAGTGCTTCGCGATCCATGAACATTCTCTAAAGACTGCGACGGAATCAGAAGAACACGTTTATCATCCAGCGGCATTGAGACTCGGTGCGACGCAGAAATGTCAACCACAAAGAACAACCACCACCAATCGATTAGATACGTGACGCATTCTAATGAAAAATCGATACTTCTGCAAACCCTCGGGCCCGCCTTATCAGGAGACACTGTCGGAACGAGTCAGAAGAAGCTGAAAACCCTAATCCAAGTCTTCGCCAAGAAACTCCGCTTGGGAAGAGAAGTTCATGGGTCGAAATGGCAGGCAGGACCGGTTTCTAGTGAGTCTTTCGAAAACGGCGGATTTTGCGACTCAGCGGGCTGAAAACAACAGGTCGACAAGGCTTCTGAGTCGGAGCCGCTCCGCTGGTGCGTCCATCGCCAGAAACACCAAATGAGGAGAACGGGGCCATGTAGCGGACGGGCGGCGGCTGACGCACAGTCCGGGTCGCTATCACGTGCACCGGCGGATTCAGCGATCACACGACAACAGCCGGCCCTCACCCGCACAAGTACGACCGCTCCGGCTCCCCACGGTGCCCCTGTATTAACACCAATGGGGGAAATAAGGACTTAGCGTCCAAGGAATCGGGGTTCAGTGGTTTTCTATAGAAACGAGCACGAGATAGACTGGCAGAGAACGTCTTTATCTGAAGACAGTAGCAAGAGTGCCGGGCCCACCCTTGACTCGGGGCGGGCCGACAAAGGTCGCATCGTGGGCGACGACGATATCGTTGGCGACGACGATATTCCGCCGGCCAAACGAAATACATGTTAAACATTCAATTAATCATGACATGACATGCGAAATTCGACGACGATGACCATGATCGACGGTGCCCATATGAAGTTGTTGAGCGACCATGATCGATGTTGCCCATCTGAAGTCGACTGCCCATGAAGTCGATGTCGATCGGTTGCCCATGAGGTCGAGTTCGAGCGTCGTCGTCGTTGCCCATATTGAGTGAAGTCGAGTAGTAGTCGAACGTTGAACTGCAGCTGTCGATGAGGGAGGGGGTTGAAGTAGCTGGAGTTGGAACTCCGCTAATTGCGGGGGCGCTTCATGGGGTTCCCATTAAAGGCCCGACGCTGGGTGCAAAGCAGAGAGTTGTGGTCGAGACCACAACCCCCGCACTTCACACCACAGTCGTCTTGGTGACTGGGCTTCAGACACCTTAGACATAAGAGGAGCCGCGATGCCTGCGCCGTCCTGGAGACGGAATCAGGGAATCGCGTGCACCTCCCAGTAAAATGCGCGTCCCGATTCTCTTCGACAGAGCAAAAGGCGCAGGCGGATGTCGGGGCGCTGCGCTCAAGCACAGTTTTGAGCGCCGCTGCATTGGCCCTCATCAGCTCCTCCATATCCTCGAAGCGGGAGATGATATAGGCGAGTAGCGTTGCCGAGTCGCACTGGTCGAGGTTGGATAGAGCAGTCTTCATCTCGGTGAATGTCATCATGATGAGTACCGATACGAACCCCCGTGCCTTATATGCGCTTTTTCGGCCTGCAGTGCTTATCTTTCCACCGAATGATTGTCGATTTTGTTCCTCAAGGATATATGAGAGTGGGTGGGAGTTTGCGCTGAGGCCCGATTGATAGCATATGTGCTCAGCGAGCCTTTTTTTTTTGTGTTGCGATGCACTCGATTGATGTGCAGAGCACGCAATAACCCTTAAGCATCTCTCCTTGATTATTTTCATTGCTTAAGGGATACCCGTTGCTTTTCTGTACTCTTCGTGCGCTCTACTACACATGATGAGCGCGTGATGATACCCGCGCGATGTACGAAACGCCCGCGGGTGCAGTCTGCCAGCAGGCGAGGACGACCGCGCTAGTACCAGCGCGATGTACGGAACGCTCGCGGGTGCAGTCCGCCGCGTAGCCTCGAGAAGCGCCCGCGCTCGAATTATTTAGTGCGCGGGCACGTTTGTGCCGCCCGAGCGTGCGTGTGCACGGGCGGCAGATTTTTGGCACCTAGTAGGGGAATTCGCCCGAACGGGAAAAAAGTGCCACCCGGCTTCCCAGTGGAAGGAAGCCGGGTGGCCCGCCCCCTCCGCGCGAATTGGGAGGGGGCGGGGGTGTCAAATATAAATTGACACCGGTGTCGACCGGAATGGCCACAGACGCCCCAGAACGGGGCGGGGACGGGCTCCGAACTTGAAGCCCGTCCTCACGGGTCTCGCCCTGTACTGGCGAGCACCCGCCCTGCGCCATCCGGCGACAGGGCAAGGGAGAGGCTTTGCCGCCTAAGTCGTCCACGGGGACGGACCATGGCTGCGGTGGGCATGACCATGGCTTCGGTGGCCATATTTACACGCATATGGTTCGAATTCACTGTAGTTAGATACGTAGGAGGGTGGTTAGTATATGGATGATATATGTGTTCCAATATATGTGTATATCATTTAGTGGTGGTCGTGCATTCACTTTAAAATGGTTTCTTTCTTCTGATTGCATCCTACTTTGAGAACAAATGTCCATATAAGTTTGAGTATTGCTATGACGAGGCTGCTCACAAGAGATAGTACGCTTAGGAGAACCAAAGGTCCTGCTAGATAGGTTAGACCTGATAGCACCACGATGGAAGTCACCGCTGCAAGGGTCAGTCTCCAATGGTCTTTGATAACGTGTATTAGAGGGTCGATATTTGGTAGACTTATATCGGAAGACCACTGGTGGTGTATTGGCACACTATGTGACCTTGATTCAAAGACTGACATGTTCGACACTATTACGTGGTAGAATAAAGTACCGTTCAAGAGGAACTTCGTTGGAGACTCCGAACAGTGCGCGTTGCACTTTTCGTGCACAGATGGTTGATCAAACTGGAGGGCTATTGTGTTCTCCTCATTAGAGGGACCGCATTTGAGCAGGAATTCCTGTGTGTCGCATGTAACTGTGACAGTGGAGTTGGATCGAGCATTGCATACAACTGTGAGGCGCGCTCCAAGCGTGCAATCATAGCATCTCTTTAGTTCGGAGATCGTGAGTTCGCACTTCTGCTTAGTAATTAGTTCAACTGAGTCTACTAGAAGCTTCGATTCTACACGTAATACGAACTCCTCTTGGTCAGAGATTGCAGAAATATCGTTATCGGAAAATGTTATCGTTCCATAAGGCGTCGATAGAGGGAGTTTGGTTTCATTGTGATCGAGCACGCGGATAGAGTCCGCTGGACATTGGCATGTGCGAACCGAAGTTCCGCAATTGCACCGCATCCGATTGGAACATGTGTCGAATCGACTTAAGGCTTGTATGGGATTATCACAAGCGATAGGAAGTTGGAAATTGCGTGGCAATAGGTATGAAGAATTGGCCGAAATCGCGAACCGTGTGGTTTCTAGTGAAGCCGCTGGTCGTTGAATTGAGGAGACCGTTATGTTGAAATTTGCCATTTCTTCCGCTACATACGGACGAAAGGTTTCTGTGAAAACTGTAGTCTTTTTAGCAATAGTTATTTCAATGGCGAGCTTGATGGACGGAGTCCAATGCGGACATTGAATCACCTCAAAGATTCTATTCGAAAGAGGTTTGTGTGTGATTCTGTAGAACCAACATGCAGGTTTAGGTAAGAAACACCCGCAGAAGGCGCCACCGCAACTGTTTAGACAGCCGGAATAACCGGGATATATCCTGGTGTGGTTAAGCTCGGAAACGACCTCGTTTGGACCAAGTTTTTCACATTTGTCTGCGATGCATGAACCAGCTTGTGCGCACCGTTTCACATGAAAGATTTGCATTTTAGTTGGTCTGCTGAAGAACTCGGTCACCTTTGAACATTTAAATTGGATGCTTTGCTTTCGAAACTTTGCCATTCCAACGGTTTGGTTGTCATGCATTATTTCTATGCATAGTTCCGATTGTAATCGATTGAATAACAGCTCTCGGCTGTACTCGAGGTGGCAATGGTTATTATGATTACAGACGACCTCTGCAGAATGGCGCATGAATCCATGCTGGCATGCGGTTGCAGGCGATATTAAGCAAAGTGCTAGCGAAATGAGTAGAGCACCTGGAAGAGGTAGAAGCTCAAAACTTGGTACTGTGCTCGTATGAGGTAGCACATCGATCTGCTTACTTCGCTCTGTGCGTTGGGTAGATGAGTTCGCTTTCTTTCCTAGTTTGGAAATGAGCCATGCCATCCCTAGCAGTACTATTATAACTAGGTAAAAAATTATTGCGACGCTGGCGATTGCGCCTGCAGGCCAACAATGTGGGTTGCCCAGTAGACTTTTAGACAGTAGGTTTTGATGATCGCAAAACTTAGCACGCTCACATAGCTGAAGATGCTCTACAGTAGTTTCGTTGCTAATCGTTCTTAGGTGAACTCTGGCGCAGTCTTCTGTAGGAGAGATCGGAAGCGTGTACTCCAATGGACGTGAAGTGTTGCACATTGTCTGGCACTCTTGGTCAATGCACAACTCGAACCAGCCATATATTGGTGGTAGATACACCATGCCCTTAGAGCATGAAATGAATGATTTGGTTGCAGCAGAAGGTGATATCAAGGCAGCAAGAGCAAGGATCAGCAAAGACGACGTTAGCGAATAGGAAGTATGTCGATGCTCTACATTTGTCTCCATATTTCGAAAAAGATCATAGGCTCGCGTCTTTGACTCACGAGGTATTGTCTGGCGATTTACAGCACATGTGGGTTCTAGAAGGGACTCGCGTGCTACTTCATCAGCACTGTTGATCGTCCTAGTTTCTTTGGTCATATCGCAGGAATCATCGATAGTACTGCGAATTTCTAATGGATATATTTTGTTTAATGGCCTGTGGATGATGTTTTTATTTGGCATCAAGATTTTGGCAGATCTTATCAGTCCATCAGACGATGTTATGACCTCGGTAATCTTACCGTAAGGCCAACTTCCCCTAGGCAAGAGATCTTGTTCTATCAGTACGACCTCGCCCAATTCGGGGTAGTCCCTCTTTAGGTGGCGAGGTTGCCGAAGCTGTTGTTTTTGCATTTCTCTCAAGGATACGAGGTATTCTGACCTCCAAGTATCCCAGAATTTGTTTGCGATTTTCTCGGAGGAGCTAATAGCTTCCATAGCTTGTTTCCTCGATTGAATGAACTCTGGATCATAATCGTGGTCCTCGTCGTTTCTGGCGAGTTCTCCTTCGGGGAGAGAAAATGCAATACTTCTTTGTAAGAAGTCGATTGGACGAAGGGGAATTTCCGCGACGTCGTCAATGTTGAGCTTTGTTAATGGCCTTGTGTTGAGAATAGCTTCGATCCTTGTTAGGACTGTACACATCTCGGTAAATTCTAGTCTTTTTCGTCCGACAGATTTATTCAAAGCTTTCTTCACTAGTCCAACTAGTCTTTCCCAGACGCCTCCCATCCAGGGTGAAGCTGGAGGATTGAAGACCCATTTAATTCGTTCAGTTGCACAGTATGTCATTAGCGAGTGGCCTGTGGATTCGTTTTTCTCAAACATTGTGGCTATTATCTGCTTACCGTGTTTGAAGTTTGAGCCACAATCGCTCCTCATTATTTTAGGGACACCTCTTCTAGAGATGAATCTCGTGAAGCTGTTTAGAAATGCTCCTGTGGAGAGATTTTCAACTAGCTCCAGGTGGACAGCTCGTGTTGTAAGACACGTGTAAAGGCAAACGTACATTTTGTCGTTAGTTTTTGATGTGAATGGTCCCATGAAGTCACAGCCCGTATTTTGGAAGGGCCGAGATGCGATGACCCTATCTTTCGGTAGGCTCGGCATTACTGGAGCGCCTAGTGGTAACCCGTGGAATTTTCTGCAGGTCGGACAGTTTTTGAGAAACTTTTTGAACGCCTGTGATGGGCGCGGTATCCAGAACCTTTGACGTGCGATAGAGAGCGTATGCTCCTTACCGCAATGAGCATTCTTAAGGTGAATTTGCTGAACAATGAGTCTGACAAGCTCTGACTTACATGGTATGTAAATCGGACACTTAGTGTCTTGTGGGATTTCCGCGTGTTGGAGGCGCGACTCATGTCTAATTATGCCATCCACGTCCATAATGAGTCGTTTGTCAGGAAATCGTCTTTGTAGTGAGTCTAACGTTACGTCGCGTTGTTCCTGGACAAGGATAATTCGTTCGGAAGCAGAAATGTCGTCAGGTGTTATTTCGTTGACGTTATCATATTTTGGTATAGCTGACAACCTGATGACAGTGGCTCGGTTTTTGTTAGTTAAAACTGCCCATTTACGTAGCAGTTTGCCAACCAAGGCTGTCGTTCTTAACGCCTTGTCCAAACAAGAGAACCTTGTCAAGTCAATGACTGACGGCAGGCTTCTGGTGACCTGTGGGTGGATGTATACCAACGCAGGTGCTACAATGTCCACCTCTGTAGATATTTCCTTGACATATTCTATCGATTTTATTGGCCAGGTATTCTGGTTGTGTTCTAGCCATCTGGGACCATATACCCAATCGTGGGTTTTTATAGATTCCGTGGTTAGTCCTCTTGTTCCTGCGTCTGCAGGGTTGTGAGATGTGATAACATGGAAGAAAGAAACAGGAATCCCCTTGGATGTTATGGTGTTCGTGATTTTGTTGATGCGGTCACGCATGTTGCTAGCAAATATGGGTAACTTCTTCGTGGTCTTTAGCCACCATAGTGCTATTTCGCTGTCAGTTACGATGGAGATTGTTTCTATTGTGGTGAGCATGTTTGCTGTTATGGACTCACTGAGACGGGAGGCCATGAGAAGCCCAATGAGCTCAAGCCGAGGAATGGTCTGACGACATTTTTTTGGAGTGAGTCTCGTTTTTCCACTGATTAGGCTCGAGACAGATCCTGTCACTATATCCTGTCCATAAGCACAGGTTGCAATAGCAGCTTTGCTGGCGTCGGCGAAAACCCATAGACGCATTTTGCCACCTGTAGATATGGATCGCTCTACCGTAACCGAGGCATTATGTACATCCTTGCATAAACGATTCCATTTTTCGCATGTTTCTGCGGTAAGATTGCTTTTCCAGTCAACTCCTGTGTCAAATACTTCTCTCATCATCGATTTTAAGTGAACTAGAAGAGGGCCCACTGCACCGAGAGGGTCATAGACTGAATTTATTTGACTTACGATGTCTTTCTTCGTTAGTTTTGCCACGGGTGGAAATTTCGTACCGATAATGAACCGATCGGTCTCCGCCTGATAATCGACACCTAGCAGCTTCAGACGACTCGATTCCAATCTGTCTTCCACTGGGATTAGGTTGTTCAGTTCAGCGCAGTTGGAAATGTACTCTCTTAAGTTCATGCCTATTTCGGCAAATAATTTTTTTGATTCCCTGTATTTGCGTAGAGCTTCAGGGATGCTGTCAGCTCGCAGAAGAATGTTATCGACGTACAGATTACTGCATATTTCACTAGCTAATTCTGTGTCTTTGCTCTTCAGAAATGAAGAGAGTGCCATATTCAGGATGCTGGGTGAGGCTGTCACTCCGAAAGGAAGTCGTTTGAATCTATACTGAATGAGGTTGTCCCTTGTAGGAGCAGCGTCCATGTTTCTCAGCCAAAGAAATCGGCATAGGTCTTTGTGACTGTCCAGCAAGCGGATTTGAGTGAACGCGGCTTCTATGTCGCACATCAGTATGATTTTTCCACTGCGGGATGACAGTAAAATATCGTGTATTTTGTTAACAAACGCTTCTCCCTTGTGAGTTGCGTCATTCAGAGACAGTTTTCCTCGCCGCTTTGATGAAGCATCGAATACTATGCGGAGAGGAACCTTTTTTGATGATTTCCACACACCTGAGTGGGGCATATAATATGTTCCGACTGAGTTGTCCTCGGCGGCGGTAAAGGTTTCTATCATTCCTTCCCGCTGGTAGTTTTGTAGTATATCACAGTACCACTTACGCTGTAGAGGGTTCTGTCGGAGCGAGTGTTGTAGCGACTCCAGCCGTCGTATCGCAATTGAATAGTTATCCTCCAATTCAGAGATATTATCTTTCAAAGGAAATGGTGCTGTTATATAGCCATTTTTAACTAACAGCTTCTTGGAATATTGCTCCAAGTATTTTGTGGCCTTGTCATCTGGTTGGGATTCTTCGTTAGAAATTCCCAAGCCCTCCAGCTCGAACATTTTCTGGAGAATTTCTCTCTCCGTAGGTTCGAAAACTGCTGTCATGCCGTAAGAGACTTGATTGTGAATTTCTGATGATAACACTCCTTTACCGTATATTGTCGGTCCAAAAACGGTTTTCGATATATGTAAACCTGTAGGGGTTCTCATCCCACAAGTTGGGCTAGTAACTAAATCGTGGAAGTAGTCTAGGCCAACTAGAACATGCGGTATTTGATGTTCTCCGCGCAATTTGGAATTGGCGAGGCATAGATTATTTGCTTTCAAGAATTCTATATCTGATTGAGCTAGTTTCACACTTGGAAAGCCGTTGGTAATAACGGGTTTTGTTTGAAATTTGAGCTCTAGTTGTTCGCCAAAGGCTGTTCCTACTTTGACATTCACGATATGGCTTTCAAACCTTTCGATGTGTCCTCCAATTCCAGACATTGTACATATTTCAGTAGTTTCTCGTGGAAGGCCTAGATCCGCAGCTAGGGATTCTTCTATAACGGTTTTCTGAGCGCCGGAATCGAAGAAGAATAGAGCTTTATCATACTGCTCTTTTCGATTGTTCCATATGTTGCCCTCGGCCGTCATTAGGATCAGTTGCGAGGTGATAATTCCATTCGCAGTCGAGGTCGGTTGCTCAACCTCAGCGAATGTTTGGGTATTATTGTTGGGGAACCTGACATTTTGGTTGCGCCGTTCACTATTACGATTGTACTGCGGTCTAGTCTGGTTTTGAGATCCCTGATTGTTTCTTTGTGGAGGGTTCCAAGCTCTAGTTTCCAAGTTTTGAGATCCCTGATTGTTTCTTTGTGGAGGATTCCAAGCTCTATTTTGATATCTTGGCTGCTCTGAGTTACCTTTGGTACATAGAGACATGTGGTGTTTTTGTCCACATTGGATGCAGTCCGGCTGTTGGCAGTCGAAGCTGTTATGGTTTGATGAGAAGCATTTCCAGCATACATTTTGTTCTTTGACAATTTTGCGCCGTATTGTTTTATCGCTGATTGTTCTGCATGCCGCTGACGCGTGGTTATCTCTTTGGCAAAACAAACACGCTTCCTTATTATTATGAGGCCGAGCAGTGATATGCCTTTCTTTTGATGGCGTAACTCTGTTGTTTACTCTGTGACCGAGTCTGCTTTCGACATAGGTCTTAGCCGCAATCTCCTTTTTGAGGTGACCCATTAGGTCCTCGATCGTTTGATTGCGTTCGGTTTGGCAGATTACCAACACTGGCTTGATAACATCCTGTGGGAACTTGGCTAGAATGGTTTCCGACCAGATAGGATCACAAGTGTTTCGAACGTCGTAACCGGCGGAAACCATCTGGTTTATTAGCACCTGGATTTGCTCGATTGACGATGAGCAGCTGTCGGCAAAATTGGATGCTGCTTTCATGTTCACAAGCTTCTGAACTATCTGGGAGCGATTCACTGAGTAGTCGCTGTAGGTTTGCAGCAGGGTTTTTATCATCCAGCTGTAATTTTCAGGCAGAGGCTGAATTCCTTGAATGGCGTTCTTTGCTCTACCATTTAAGCTTTCTCTCAGGAGAATTATTTTTTCAACAACGTCTAGCCTCTCGTTTTTATGTACTAGTGTCTCGAAGATTGCCCAATATTCGGCAAATTCTTCTGCTTTTCCATAAAATTTGGGCAGCGATGCTTGCGGAGGATTTATGGAGCGAAGCATTCTTTGTGCAGTGTGGCTCGATTCCGCAAGAGACGAGTGATGCGCATCTGCTTCAGGATTGTCGGTCCTGACCTGGCTTTGTTCATGGACAACCTGTAGGTCGGGATTGTTCGTTGTCTCATTAGTGCTATTTTTCTGTGAAATGTAGCCTAATTTAATGCCCATTCCTTCTCGGGCACTTCTTGACTCGTCGTACCTAGCTGTCAGTTTAAAGATCAACTCGCTTGCATCAGCAATCGCTACTTGTATCTGCGATTCCTGCTCTATTTGTTCGATCTCTGCCATAAGATCTTTTTTCTCGGATTTGTTCTTACAATTCCTATACTCGTCTCTGATCTCGTTGTACAATTTTTGAAGGTTTTCTCTGCCTTCTCTGACTTGCTTTAATGCGCTCAGCAAAAGTGCTATTCTCGATCGAGATTTTTCATAATTTTCTTCATCAGCCGTTGGGTATTCCACGACTGACAAGTAACCCTTATAGAGTGCTACTAGCTCGTTAAGCGTTTTTGAGCACAGCATAATGGGTGCTTTGTGGAAGTAAAGCGCCATTTTTTGCGACTTTTACTTTTTTTTTTCTCAAATTTAAGAGAAATTACTCCAAGTACTTTGTACGGGAGATTCTATTCCTTTATGGAATTCTTTGCCTCTAGGTAATGAATACGAGAGGGCTTTTACTCCAGGTACTGCGTACGGGAGATTTATTCCGTTGAGGAATGGTTTGCGTCTAGGTAATGAATACGAGACGACTTATTCTCTTGAATCAGAGAATGCGATCTTATCTTCGATCGACTTTATGCTCCAGGTCCCAAAGTTGTCACACTTTGACACGGGAGACTTAGGCTTGTTAGGCCGTTGCACCAAAATATTAACACCAATGGGGGAAATAAGGACTTAGTGTCCAAGGAATCGGGGTTCAGTGGTTTTCTATAGAAACGAGCACGAGATAGACTGGCAGAGAACGTCTTTATCTGAAGACAGTAGCAAGAGTGCCGGGCCCACCCTTGACTCGGGGCGGGCCGACAAAGGTCGCATCGTGGGCGACGACGATATCGTTGGCGACGACGATACCCTGACAAGCTCACTGCGACGGCCCCGTGCACCGCAAAAGGACGGCAGATTCCGCGGACCAGTACGAAAAGCTGCGCCAATGACGCAGTGTGGCTCTACGGAACGGCAGCAGCGGAGCGAGGAGGGTGTCGTTGCGAAGACAAAGGTCGTCGGTGTCGTCGACGTCAGGGAAGATAAGAGAGGCGCCTAGCAGGGCGAAGTTTGTCAGGCGCCAGGAGACGGAGCTGCTGCTGCTGGTGACGGCGGACCATCGCTCTTCGCCGCTGGACGGCCACGTGCTGTCCACTCGCGGTGCACGTGCACCGGCGCCTCGCCCATCTGCGCCCGCGATGCCGACCCCACACTGGGTCGGGATCCAGGGGAGGACTTGATACCCGTTGGGGAGAGGGCGCAGTGGCGAGCAGGCACGTCTGCGGTGGACTTCTCTCGAGCTGAGACGGAACGGACGCGGCGTTTGCAGGGCAGCGTAGACTCGCCGTCCCAGCAGACCGGGTGCACTTGTGCAGCGGTCACCATAGAACAGATGGAGTCCACGAAGGGCGGCGCGGTCGGGAAGCCATCCCCACTCTGCACCGGGGCCACCGGGGTACGATTCCTGGCGGCGCACTCAAGCATGACGGAGGCCGAAGCGTGTGGAGCACTGAGCGACGCTTTCCTACTTGGAACGGAGCACTATGGATGCGGACAGTACCGCGAATAAAATTGCCTTCCCCAGTCGCTCATCACATCCCCTCCCATTAGGGTAGCTCTAGATTTCCAGCGAAATATAATGGCGCCATCTTTTACCGTCAACGAAATTCAGGAGAGCCGTTAATGGGAAACCACAGCAAAGAGATATTGCGCACACTTATAGGTCCCACCGAATTAGGAAAGTTGAGCCATAACACTATTGCTGTCACAACATTTATGACGCCACTCCACTTGATGGGTAGGAGTTTGCTACCGCCTCAAGTTTCATAGTGAAGGTTCCTCAACATCTGGGTCCAAAGAAAAACAGAAAGTGAGCATATGTAATGTATTCTGGCATAGCGTTCTACATAATAGCGATTTAAAGCACAGCAATTGTTTCGTTCATTGGTTAGAGCGCACAGTTTGTGCAGTTGATGAAATGAAATATTCGAACAACCTGATTTTTCTGACTGTTCGAATTGGAACACATTCAAAAACCGCGATTTTTTGACAAATTTTTTCGAATTGGAATATTCAAATTCGAACTGCTATACTATACATCTGCTCTAATGACCTATTCGAAGAGGTGTTCGAATGCAAGTCATTCGAACACCTCTTCGAATAGGTCATTAGAGCAGAAGTATAGTAAGTAGAGGAGGAGGAGGATTGCAGGTGACATTTCTAGAGGGCGTCAAACAGAGAGTTGTCATGAACTCTGTGAAGGTTTGCAGCAAGTGTAGCAGCATAATCGAGCAGTATAATGCCTTTTAGCACTATCAACATGCCTGCGGGGTCTATAAGGTATCGCACAGATCATTCCCGTCCGAAGCAGCACTGGTTCGGGCAGCCACATACTACTAAGGTTGGGAGGAGCAGCATGAGAACTTCTGACCGTGAGAGATTTTGACCATCTGTCGGCATCCTTACTGCTGCTATGGCGAATCTCCGTGTCTGCTGCTAGAACGAATACTCTTGACATTCATCTTTTTGTCTGCTTGTTTGACAGCAAGGCAATTTTTTAGAAAACTTGTGAGCGATCCGAAAGCAACTCAGGAGATCAGAACGGCTGCTGCAACGGCATCGGTCACGCAGGAACGCACTCTTTAGATCTTTGCTTGGAATCTTCGTCAGCTCAGCTACACAGATTATGTCATTATTAGGAATTGGCCGAAAAGTTTTGGCTTTCTTCGGCGAATCACCTGTTACCGTGAAGTTCTAAATGAAATAAAAGCAACCAAACACCGTTGTAACAGCTTACAACCTCGATGCCAGCCACTAAAGGCTTAATAAAGCTGAGTGGCATCATTTCTAACAAGACCCTCAGTTTCACTAGTCCCAAGCTGATGTCAGCGGCCGGCTCATCCCGATATTTATTTATTTATACGTGAAATTCACGCGAAACAAACAGTTCATGAGGGTACTAGAAGAAATGTCAGCAAAAAATATCTTAAAAGGAGAACGTGATGAACAAGAAGTAAGACTGACTGAACATAGATTTGAAAGATTTATACACTCATAGAAAGGTAAGCAGTTAAGCGTTTCGGATACGTCTGTCTAAAAGCCTCTTGAATTTTTAAGGAGTCAGGAATTGTAGATGTCTTCGATAATTTGATGAATTCGAAACCAGCCCTTTGTGTAAAGAACGTGGTACGTAGGGAACTCCTAGATCTTGGAAAATGAAGCCTGTGCACCCCTAGTGGTGGAAAGGAAAATCGTGTAAAACTGTCCCACAGGTAGACCCATTGAATTTGGGATTTTGTAGATCATGGTGAGGTCCCACCTTTTTCTTCGAATACGAGATATCAAAATTTTTATTGCGTACAGGAGCACGCAGTATGGTGGAGTACTCATACCCATGAAGTCTTATCCACAGCTTTGTATTGCTTCAATTTCACAGTATTTCATTGTCTTATTTTTATTAACATTTTATTCATTATTAGTTTACATTCATTCACATTCATATTTTATTATTATAATTTTATTAATCTTTCATCCAATAATAAAGTTGTTCTGCAATGCTTCAAGTTTTATTATATTGCGACTTGAGGACGGATTAAATACGGTTGTACCATATTGAAGTTGTGGTCGTACATAGGACTTATACGGAAAATATATGTATATGAATTAGTGCTCAAGGATTTAAATTTTTGCATTATTGGATACATTACCACAGTGAGAATCAAAAGAGAGCTTAAGTCAATAAGGAAACCTAGATCCCCGAAATCTCCAAGGCAGTAAGTGTGCCTTCCAAGATGGAGCAGCTTCGTTTTAGGTGAGGAGAGTGGAACCTTCCTTGTCGTCGACCATTCATCAATAGCGTTAATGGCTGATTGGGGTGCAATACAATCCTCAGTGATTTTAACGCTTTTGTAGATCTTCATATCGTCCGCAATCATTTTGCAAGACACATTCTCCTTCGAATTACCTCTGGTATTTCAGAAGCATAGATGATGAAAGGGAGACAAGACTTCACCTTGCAGCACTCCACTTGTAACTGGACATGATTCTGATAATAAGTCATTGGCTCTGATGTGAAAGGACCTTGTTATATACCTTTCTATCCAATTAACTACTCTGGGATGCAAGCTTATTCTGTGTACTTTAGAAAGTAGAAGAACAAATGGAACCTTGTTAAAGGCCTCAGAAAAATCAAAGGACATCATTGTTAATTTTACGGTCTAGCGCACTCGTCCAATCATTAAGCGCTGCAAGCATCGCAGTTTCTGTAGACCTTCCTGATCTGAATCCGTTTTGTCAGGAATAACGGAAAAGCAGAAGCAGCTGCGATATTACCAATAAAGTTTGGAGGTAGCTCATCAGGCATTCGGGAAAAAAGTGAGTGGAAGAGTCCATAACACTTCATAAATGTCTTCCTTGTAAAATTACACTTCACTATCCGTTAGCAATGGAATACAAATATCTAATTCAGCGCAGGACTTATGAAAGTGGTCATAATTAGACTTGGCAAAGTTCTTAGCTAACATATCTGCTTTCGCCGAATCAATATATGCTGAGTTGCCATTATCATCATTTATTGCTGTTTTGCTTTAATCTCGAGTTAAGAAATTTGTAGAATGAAATTTTTCTCGGATTTTCGAAAACTTTACGTTCTATGTATTGTTGCATTTCCGAAGTAAACGATCGAACTTCTCATTAAAAGTCTTAAATTTGTCAACGTTTGCGGGAATAGGATGTTTTTTAAATTCATTCCAAGCCTTCTCTTTGAGGTCACGAAGTCTGCGAAGATTAGGTAGAATCTTTTCATGAAGTGAAGCTTTTGCTCGGCAGGAAAAAACTGCTCCACGAAAAAGTGTAGAACTGATAGAAAGAATTCGTAGTTGTCATCAATATCCGTGAAGTTCTCTAAGAGTAATCGTCAGTCTAGCGAAACAAAAAACCGACAGATATGTTCATAATTGGTTTTGTGATAACATAGGTTTTGCCTCTATTTGAAACAATTTGAGGCCGCTCGAATGACGTATGGATCATGGTCACTAGTGCCAAATGGAGAATTTATCCTAATATTCCCTATTAGGCTAGCGCTACTACTAAGAATAAAATCCAAAATGTGGTTGCCGTGAGTTGGATGACGGATATTCTACAGAAACCTGTTACAATCACACATACCAATAAAACATTTAGAAGTAGACGAAATAGCAAGAGGTGGGGATTGTGACCATCCTATGTCGGATAAATGAAAGTCACCTGTAATTACACATTGAAGATTACAAGAGGTTAAGTGGCCTGAGACCTTTATGAGCAGTATTGTACCATTTAAATTACAACTAGGAGTTTTGTAGACGACAACTATCCCAATATTGACATCATACAAGTTTAGGTCGCATCAAGCAATTTCGAATGACTCAGGAACAGATTCGAGAAACACAATCAAAAGCAATGGAGTTCTTAACGAACATAAGTACACCGTCACTATTTTTTCCCTTCTGTCACATCTAACATAATTGAAGTTCTTAACGGTCAGTGTCGTGAGAAACATGTTTGGATGGCATGGCAGATATGTACGGGTGCAGAGGAACGCCAAGAGTCAGCGCGATTAGCTTTGGATATAGCCATGCAAATTTTATTTATTTATTTATTTAGGCTAACACACAAAGGAAGTCGACGAACAAAACATGTAACAAACACTATGATTGGCTATGCACCAAATAATGAGGGCAAATGAAGGTGTATGTTATATTAGAAGCAGGTCTTCTGTTAGCTGAGAAAGGCATGATTATTTAATTCTTCATAAACGTTTAGCTATCGATTTCGTAGGAACCATTTCCATGCAAGATTTTGAGAAGATATGTTATCTTTTATCCTCATTTATAGGCTACTACAATTGTCTGTGTGCGGACGTACTATTGGAGGGCAAATAAGAGCTATACGTTAAAAAATGAAACAGCATAGAATGAAGCGGTTTTGCAAAACTAGCCAAGTTATAGCATGGTTTGTATGAAATTTGTTAATTACGCACCACTTTCGAGCAACATTCTCGGCAGGTCACCCCTAAGCGAAGGATATAGCCTTTCGAACTTAGGCGAGGCAGTGCTTCTTTCAGTGACAGCCTTCGTTGCTTCTATAACTTCAGACTGGTTGACCATAAAACCGCTACGTTGGTAGGGTGATAAAAGTTTTCGGAGTATGCTAGTGTCTTGTCTTCTTTGCCATCCAGCCTACCATTCGGCACATAGTAAATTGCATGATACTACTGAGAAAAAAAATGGTTTCACGTATCAAGAGGAGAGAGATGCGAAAAACTGGGTTCAGTATGTGTGCTCTAAATATTAAATGCAATCCCTGGGCTTAACTCAGACTAAGCAGAGTCTAGAAACAAGTGCGAAAAATAATAAGTGCAAAAAATAAACACAGTCCGCCCTGCAAAGTCACTGTATAGACTTGTCGAAAGCTAAACATCCGACATGGCACTATAGTATGATCTAGGCGGTTCACTTAGCGAGCCCAACAGTAAGGATCGGCGCAAGGGAAGGAAAAGAAGAAATACAAGTCCGAATCGCATGTGGCGCAGTTGAGAGTGGCTATAGGAGCCTTCTCTGGAAGTAATCGATTATGTGCTCCTGAAATGAACATGATCGCTTCCACCTGAAGAATTTAGCATCGAATTTATTCCATTCACGAACAATCCTGACAAGGAGCGAACCTGCGTAAGCGGAGGAGGTTGGCACATCCGGAACGATTCGGAAAGGGTGACCACGGGTAACGTCCATCATAGGTTGCTTTTCAAAGATATCGAACAATTCCAAATCACTTTCTTCAGTAGTGAGCTTGTACATGTAAACGTAATCATATATTTTCCTACGAAATTCTAATGAATGCGCTCCAAGTACCTTGAGACGTTTTTTGTAAGAAAGTCTAGACATCCCTTTTCTTCTAAAACACCTATAGGTGGAACTCTTCTGAACTTGCTCTATGTTTTCTATCAGGCTTTTCGTCTGTGGAGACCACATCGGACTATAGTATTCCAGTAGCGGTCTAACATACACAGTAAAAAGCTTGAAGAGTAGTTTCGGGCTTCTCGACATGAAAGCCCTCAAAATGTAATTAGCTCTACACCTGGCCTTCGCCGTTATTCCCTCTATATAATCTTCAAAACAAAAATTGTCTGTGTAAGTGACACCCAGGTCACCCATTTTGTTGGCCTTCACTAAGGTATTGCTATGAAGAGAAAACTCTGTTATAGGGTGGTTTTTCCCAATGCACATGACGAACGTCTTTTCTTTTGAAATTTTAAGGCCCCATGTTTCAGACCAGTATGCTAAAGCATCGATGCCTTGCTGCAACAAGGCGCAATCATTTACTGAGAAAATTTTTGAGTCGTCAGCGTACATTGAACAAAAAACTCCATGGGGTAATGCGTTAGGGAGATCGTTAACATACATTAAGAACAACAACGGTCCAAGGCAAGAACCCTGCGGAACCCCACTAGGTGTTTTATTCGTTCGCGAGCGGTCATCGTTTATTATAACTGACTGAACTCTCTCCGATAGAAAAGAGCGAATGAATTTGAGGAGACATCCACCTATGCCGAAGTATGCAACTTTTTGTAGTAGTAGGGGAATAGGAATAGAATCAAACGCCTTTTTGAAGTCGATGTAACAAGCTGACACAAAATTTCCCTTGTTTGTTTCTCTATGCCATTTTGGCACGGTTGACATCAAGGCAGAGAGAGTGGATCTCTTGCTGAGGAAGCCGTGCTGGTCAGGGCAAATCAGGTCATTATTAGACAGGTGGGATAATATCTGTTTACATACGATACGCTCCATCAGCTTACTCACTGCGCTAGTTAAACAGATTGGGCGATAATTAGCCACGTCATACTTAGGGCCCTTCTTATGGATTGGGCGTACTAATCCTAATTTCCATAAGTCCGGGATTTCGCCTCGAAGCAAGCAGCGGTTAAATAGAACAGTTAGAGGGGACGTTAGACCAACGGCTGCTTTTCTGAGGAAAATATAGGGAATGTCGTCAGGAGAAGTCGAGACTCTGTTCGGGAGCCGGCGAAGTGCGCTATACACTATATCGCATGAGATGTCAACCCACTCAAGTTTCTTATCCGTCAGTAATGAGCCTTCCGCTTCTACACGGTCTGGAGTTTTATATACCGATTCGGAGTAATTGGCAAACATTTCAGCCTTTTCGCCGTCGCTTTTTGACACTCTCGAGTTGTGATCGATAATAGCGGGAATGGATTCGCACATCTTTAGCTTTTGATTGCAGTACCTGAAAAACCGTCGCTGATCTTTACTTTTGGCAATTTTTTCCTTTTCGATCCTAGAACAGCGAGCGAGGGCGCGTCTCAGCCTACGAGTATAACTTGCCACTTTGCAGTTACCGAAAATGTTTCTTCTACCACGGTAAAAATTTAGTTTTGCTTCGAGTGTATGGATATATTTGGGGTAATTCACGTTTTGATTATTGCCTTTGTAGAACGGTATGTATTTCATGATGAGCTTCTGACAAATGTTCACAAAGCCTAGGTAACAGTTGTTTATGTCCGGCTGGCTATTGATCATGTATGTCCAATCTATTGAACTGAGGGACTCAACAATGGCATCATAGTCACCAGCAGCGAAATTTCTGTTTCTTCCTTTGGACTTCGCATAGATTATATTGGTTTCTTTAAGTTCGAAGGAGATGCAGTTATGATCCGAGGTACTAAATGACGGCAAGATGGAAAAACCTTTAACAAGCAATGAGTCTGTGGTAAGAATGATGTCTAAAATGTTCATGCTGTGGGTCGGCTGGTCGACAATTTGGTGAAAACCAAAGGACTTAATAAAATCAAGGAAAGCCGTCGAAGAGGGCGGGATAGTATTTCCCCTATGGGACATTGTGTTCCAATCGATTAGAGGGAAATTGAGGTCCCCCACAATGTTCCCGTTCCAATCAAGACAGCTTTCAGAAAGGTATGCTATGAGTGAAGAAAATTCTGAAGAGGTGCAAGACAGACTTCTGTATATGACAACTACAAGAACAGTTTGATATCGTAATTCGAGTTGAATTGATAAAACTTGGCAATATTCAGAAAAATTTTTGCTGATAACGAAACGGTGAGGGACTGTGTTATGGGTTAGAACTAATACCCCTCCACCTTGAAGGCTCTCCAACCTATCACAACGGTGAACTGTGTACGAGGAGTTATAACTTAAGACCGCATCATAGATTTTGTCCGGCTTACACCAACTTTCAGTAATAAACACTCCAAGTGGGCTATCGGATAAGAGATAGTTTAATTCAGGAATCTTGTTTGCGATGGAACGAGCATTGAATAAAAGGAACTGTTTTGAAAGAGACCTTCCATCAATGGAAGTTTTAGAAAATGGGTTTGGTATCGGATTGAACAAGTTGAACGATTCACGTCCCTAGCGGGAGTGAGTTTGCTCATTGCACGGAGTAGTGGCGGGCAGCTCGGTCGCAATACGGTCGAGGATCTGTACAAGTGAGGTGCTGAATGGAGGAAAGGGTTTGATTTGGAAGGTCACGAGGATAACGAAGTTCATGAATACTTAGGTCTCTGACAATGTACTTGAGCATACCTTCTTTCTGATTTAGTAAACCGGCTTTCTTACGGAGGCTGCGGTCGAGCTCAAGTTCCTCCCGCGTATAATCCTTTCTTGCGTACGAGTGCACGAAGTCCTTAGTGAGCGAGCGCCGACCAGATCACATGCTGACCAACAACCTGTATCTGAGTTCTTGATTTCTTAAATAAATCTTAATAATTCGCGGACGATCATTAGTAACACTTTTAGCATTAGGGTGCCGATGAATACTGATATTGTTCGAGCAGAACTCCTTCATTAGTTCTTCATCTCCTGACGCGTCAATGACCTCTTTGAGCGCCTCGCGATCGAACGCATGGGTGGCATGATCATCGATCTGTTCTCCTATACCTACCCATTTGATCCCACAACACTTAGCATTCACCAGCTTAGAATCAGCATGAAATTTTACCAACGTGCTGTACAAGGTGGCTTGGGATGCGCAATTATGCTCCATGGTCGGCGCAAGGCGTTCCTCTAGAGCATTTAATTTTGATAGAACAACACTGTGCGTCTCCTGCAATTTAAGAACAACGTCGAACATGCGATCCAATCGTAAGAAGAAACCATCCCATCTATCGAGAATAGTTTGGAGCCAAGATGGAGGAGGTTCCTCCACTTTAGAATTAACACTTACGGTTTTCTTAACCATGATCGATAATGTGACGAGAGAGACGCAAGTAGGCGGCCGGTCGTGGTGGGAGCACAGGCGCGAAGTGGGCACAGGCGCGAAGTGGGCACAGGCGCGAAGTGGGCTAAAATGGTTACAATACTCCACGGTATCAGCGAAGATCCACTGCTAGCCGTATCCAAGAAGGCCACGCGGCAACAAGATACCCCTTTGTATGACGTTTATTTTTGATAATCTGTGAGTGCTGCGATTCAGAGCATTGTACCATCTCAGTTGCAAAATGATTTCCTAGTTAATATCTCAAATAGCAACATCAAGCGCCAGCTGGTTAGAAACAGCTTTACCTTACTTTACTTTATTCGCCATACTTACCATACTAGAGTGGAGGACGACTATCGGAGGTTTCTTCCCTCTTTACGTGAGGTTTTTGTAGGTTTCCTCTAGGGTGTCGGAACCGCTAGAGCGGTTGAGGTGCTTGGTGGGGTAGAGTGCATTTCATTATCTTGCACCTTCAGGCATTTTGAAGGCGACGATGTCGTCGAAACTCAGGCCGCAGAATAAAGCTACCATAAAGACTTCGTTCGGCACACAAAAAACTAACACACATCAACTTAAAATGCCGAAATTTTGCGAAGAGAGGAGCTGCAATCTTGTTGAAGTTCTTAAGTTCCTCACCTAGGAATGGTTCCAAATCACAGTTTTCATTTAGCCACGTTTCGGTAATCGTAATTAGGTCGTACTCGGAGTTTCTAAGTACAAATTTCATAAAAGACCTATTCTCTGAAGTGAGCGTGCATTAAAATAGAAACACGTAAGATCTATGAAAGAATTCTGAATACAACCTAATTGTCTACCGGGGCGGTAAAATATTGTTGCGCCTGGATATTTGAATTGTTAGCCTGAAAACCAATACGAGCCAGTCTCGTTTGTCGATTACGGTTCCTTTCTTCCTTTGTGAATGAGTGGCGTAAAAATACCCCTTATGAGAGAAAGTCCGTAAGCGAGCAGCTCTCCTTATCAGAAGATTTTGAAAATAGATTGAAAAGTGCTCAACTTTGACTAGACGAATGCGATCCTGCTGTGCTTTTCCAAGTCTATACACCTTATCAGGTATACAACTGATGACGAGATCACCCAATATCTTATCAACGATTTTGCTGCTGTACCTTGCTATCAGGGTAGGCAAAATCTGGTCAGATTCAAGGATTCCAGACACAACAACAGAGCGGAGCCTTCAGTTTTCATCGCAACAACAATGAAAATAGTTCGAGCTAGATTTAGTAGATCGCGATGAGAGTTTTCTTTCGGCATCAGCGAGAGAGGTTTCAAAGCATAGTTCTCGTCCCGAAGACTGAGAACTTGATCATAAAGCTCTTGATTTTTTGCGGGAATAAGGCTCATTTGTTCTTGTGCACTCAATATGTGATCCGCAAGAAACTTGAGAAATACCAGCACTTTTTTCTCGCCTTGGAGCTGTTCGAGTGCGGAGTCAGCGTCCGTTGCCATAGGGTTATCGCTATCCGTCGGAGCAGTGGTCCTGGTTTTCTTTGGCCGCGAAGTCGAGGATGATGCAGACATCGTCGTTGTAAATGTCCTTGATCTCAATGATCGTCGAGGATCGATTTCAAACTGTAGTAAACAGTGTTCTCTGTGAAGCAGAAAATTCAGCGAAATCACATTTGTCGGTGGCTTGATGAATTCAGGAGGAAGAATGTGAACCCGCCCACAAGGTTCTTCACGTGTTCTACAAAGATCCGGGTTGAAACATAGATCAGCGATGAGGTGATGCCCAGCCGTCAGAGCTTGATTTGGGCGACCGCTCGCGAACCGACCAAGGCCGGATTCATCAACGAATCTGACAACCGCCGGACACTGACAACCGTGAAGCTTCCTCTTCAACCGCCAGAGATCGGCAAACAGAATGGGAAAGCTTAAAAATGCAGTCAACCTCGTCGACTAGCTTGCGTCTGTGTGGGTAACTGTTTATATATAGAACACTTTCCATCATGCAAATCGCTAAGCCATGTCTACATGATTTAGCGAGAAGGGGAAGCTGGTGTACTATGTGAACATCCTGTTCCGTCATGGCGCCACGCTAATGCTCCTTTTCGGGATGGAGGGCTTTTTGTCTATTATAACTGAGCGTGGTGAGAGAAATACGGTAAACTCGCTTGACAAAATAATTCCTGCGCTGTAGCGAGTTGCTTAATATTCAATTTCTTAGTTGAGCTTCGATATGGAGGAAATGATGGGTTCGATAATGTTCAAATACACGCCAAGATTGTTCCACTACAGTCAAGAATGTGACAGCAACATGAAGTCGGAGATCGAAGTGTGCCGCATTCCGAATTGCTCAACTGTCAAGTAGGCTTTCCGGCTTGCAGTAAAACTGTGGTTATTTTTGAAAAACCTTTTAAAAAAATCGCGGTTTTTGCGGCGTCTATTCAAAGGATGCGTCCGGTGCTGTAGATGGTTGACCGTTTCTGCGCCCGGCTTGGCTTGCATGGCACACTAGGGTAAAAGGTTTTTCCGGAAAGCACACGCATATTTCAAAACAACTTACGCCTTTCACAATAACCGGAACAAAAAAATCACTTTGAACTTCTCCTCGTACTCATGAGCTGACAAAAACCTCGGGTAGACCACTTCCACCTTCAAAACCTCTTCAACACCTCACAAGGAAAACCAGCCCGAACAAAAACCATTGCGAAACGCGCACACATATTTCAAAACAACTAACAAAACTCATCTAGGGAGCATCGAAACAATTGCGAACCTATGAACAATCGGTAACACCGAAATGCGGTCTCAAACACAACACGAGCTTCTAGAAGAGCCTTTTATGGCAGCGTGCGTCGCCACAAAAACCCTCCTTTTTGGGCGACGGCTAACTCCTCTACTGTAGTGAGGCTGGGATGCCGGACAAGTGGTGTTTTGAATTATCGATACGGTAGACGATCGACCCAGCGAGCACATAGCACCTAGAGTTACGCTGGGTCAAGGGGCGGAGCCTCGAGGCTCCCCATGAGCCGAGGCATGACCGCTCCATTCCAGGTCTCTGACGTCTGAGGAGCGGTCGACAGCCTACTGTATTTGTCATCATGCACGAAGAAGGATCCAGTTCACAACAGCAACCTCCGGACGCTATATTCGAAGAAACCATCGACGAGACTACCGACGCTGCATTCCGTCTAGATCCTCGGGACTTGCAGATAATTGTGGACGCAATCCGGCCAGATCCACCTACGCAGCCGAGCACTTCGCCAACGCCAGTGTTCAAGCGAGAAGGGTATGCGAAGCAGTATGATTTTAACATGTCACTTATTCGAAAGTTGATTCCGCTTCAATCATTTGAAGAAATCAATGCAGTCGTTAACGACATCGTTCACGACTTGAACGTGAGGAACGAAACCTTGAAGATCGCAGATGAGCATCCAGAGGTATTTCAGTACCTGGAGACTAAGTCTAAGGCCGAGAGTTTGCTATCTACAGATCCGAAATTAAGTGAATTCATGGACTCCATAAAGAAGAGAGATGAAGAACAGACGAGAAAAAGGAAGATCTCAGCAACGTTACAGCCCTTTCGTAAGAGGGAAGCAGCCTGGCCATCTGCTTCCACATACCAGCAGCCATCAAGATATGGATCACAACCAATGGCCAGAAGCGTTTATAGCTCGTTCTCACCTATTAACTCAAGTTGGAACCGTCCCCCGTATGCAAGCAGATACTTCCAAAGGAATGAAAGTAGATCCAGGTCGCCGGATAGAGCTTTCCTTAAGGAACAGGATCGTCGCAAGAGTCAATGCAAGAAATGTGGAACAGAAGGGCACTGGTGGAAAGAATGCCCGAACAGAAAATAGTGAGTTTAAAGCAGGATCTATTCATAATAACTTTGAGTTTTGGTTGGCTCTCGAGCCCTCACAGTTGGTCTCGACCACTATCAAGTACGGGTACTCGTTACCGTTTAAGTGTTCTCCTAGTAGAAGCAGTTACTTACAAAACAGACGTACTGCTCTCGAGCACTCCGAATTTGTATCTACAGAAATTTCAGGCCTGCTCACCACGGGTGCAGTAAGAATTGTTCCTCCTCATCGACTTACCAATTTACACGTCCACCCATTATCCGTAGCATCAGGTAAGAAATTGAGATTAGTTCTCGATCTGTCTCACCTTAACACATTCATAGACGTACCAAAATTCAAGCTCGATGACTTATCTAAAATTATGCATGTCTTACCACATGGAGGATTCATGACCTCTTTTGATTTCAAATCGGGATATCATCACGTCAAAATCAAAGAAGACCACGTGGACTATCTTGGATTCTGTTGGGAAAACACCTTTTACCAATTCACAGTACTACCGTTTGGGCTAGCCTCGGCTCCACATATTTTCACGAAAATATTACGAACATTTGTCAAGAGATGGCGATCTCTCAGTTTGGGAGTAGCTCTCTACCTAGATGATGGGATTATATTCGAGCCTTCCAGAGAAAGCTGCTTTAATACGACCTCTATCGTCAGGCTCGATCTCGAGCGAGCTGGTTGGTGCTTCGCAGAACAGAAATGCCAATGGTCACCTCGCCAAGTCACAACCTGGTTAGGTTTCAATATCGATTTGCAAGCGAGTAGAATTTCTATCTCTCGAGATAGGTTAGAACGTGCGCAAAACATTCTCAAACTTATGTTACGTAGTTCAAGACCTTCTCTACACGAGAGACTTAGATGGTCAGGTACATTAGCTTCGCTACACTTAGTGATGCGTACTTCAGATATCCGTAAAACTCGAGCGATTGCAAGAGAAATTGCAGCCACGCAATCGCAGGAGATGCCTCTCAGCACAAGGTGGAGAAAATCTTACGACGAAATTAGTGAGTTAATCTTCTGGAAATCTAGACTGACAGAGAACCTTTTTATATCACTTTTACCCAGCGCCATGCCCTGCTTCAAATCTTTGTTATACGTAGATGCTTCGTCCCACTCAGTAGGAGCTATTCTCAAAGACGCTCGGGAACTCACGATAGCCAGCTCATTCAGAGAGCTTCCGATCACTCTAAGGGACGATTCGAGTACCGCTAGAGAACTATTTGCCATCAAATTTGGACTAGAGGCCTTCTCTAAGGAATTAAGTGGTCCAATAAGATTGTTCACAGACAGTCAAGCAGCCTCATCCATTTTTGAGAAAGGAAGTCTTTCCGTGAAACTACATAAGTTAGGAGAGGATATATGGGATATAGAATCAAAGCAGAAGCTTCGCTTAAATGTGAAATGGATACCCAGAGGACTAAACCAAGAAGCAGACGAAGCAAGTCGGCTAATCGATTACGATGATTGGCGCATTAATAACAGAACTTTTGAGTCCTTAGCATGTAGATGGGGATATCCAGAAGCAGATTTATTCGCGAATGATAGGAACACTAAATGTGTGACTTTCTGTTCCAGCCAACACTGTCCCGGAACGTCCGGAATCGATGCTTTCACTGTACAAGAAGCATGGAACTCAGGTTTACTTTGGTTAGTTCCTTCAGTATCACTTATTGCCAGAGTGCTGAGATGGTGCTCATTCTTCAAATCGGTGGCTATCCTAGGTTGCCCATTGTGGACCTCACAATCATACTTTCCCATTTTGAAAGATAATGGTCGAAATTGGGCATATTTTGTTAAAGATGGAATACTTTTTCCAATAGGCTCCAATATCTTTGATGAATCAGGCCAACCAGGAGCGTTTGGATCACAATTTTCGAAGTCTCCTTTTGTTTTCTTGCTAGTGGACTTCAGGAATAAACCACTTTCGAGAAAGCTTTTACACTTTTAACCCCCAGGCTTTGCTTTCCCAACACATCCATGTGTTCGAATCGATAATTCAAAACGGGTTTTATACCAGAGAGTATCGAAGGTATAAGTGGTGTTTTGAATTATCGATACGGTAGACGATCGACCCAGCGAGCACATAGCACCTAGAGTTACGCTGGGTCAAGGGGCGGAGCCTCGAGGCTCCCCATGAGCCGAGGCATGACCGCTCCATTCCAGGTCTCTGACGTCTGAGGAGCGGTCGACCCACCCTCCCACCCAACATCAAGGATAGATAAGAAAAAGGGGAAATAAGAGATCTTCTCAATAGAACCTTTGTGTTTCAGCTCCAAGATTTGAATATGGTCTCAACCTCAGCGACGAAGCTACGTCACTTG
This sequence comes from Heligmosomoides polygyrus bakeri, assembly GCA_947359475.1. Classification (NCBI taxonomy): domain Eukaryota; kingdom Metazoa; phylum Nematoda; class Chromadorea; order Rhabditida; family Heligmosomidae; genus Heligmosomoides; species Heligmosomoides polygyrus. The sequence continues at coordinate 68,426,880 of OX375866.1, forward strand.
GCCTGCTGAAAGCGGGAGCGATCATAAGAAAGGCGCTCCAAGAAGACAGAGCGCCGTCTACTATCAAGACCTACAAGTCGGAACTTCGAAAATTCGAGGTATGGAGGGAATCCCTTACAATACCCAATATCCCTCTTCCCAAAGTTCGCAATTTATACTTGGCAAAATGCGCAGCAGACGGCAGACAGAAGACTCTGAATTTAGTAGTAGCTGCGCTAAATTACTTCCATGGGACACAGACAGACGTGGACAAAGAGATCCAAGAGTCCATATTAGAAGCAGAGAGGAGATCGTCCCCTCCAGTCAAACACCACACGAAGGTCGATCCTGCGTCAATGCGGCAAATAGTTACCGAGGGAATTAGGACTAAAGACCCTAAGATACGCCAAGCAGCAGTAGTGGCTCTACTCCAATTTAAAGGATTACTCAGAATAGGAGAAGCAAGACAACTGCGCATAAGGGACGTTATACGTAAACATCAGGGCAAATGGGCAATAACAATAAGCAAGTCTAAAACGGACCAACATGGAGTAGGTACTAATATCACCATAGTACTAGATGAACTCGAGGACAGCCTCCTTCAAAACTACATTAATACGCTGTCTCACCCTACATTCCTATTTCAATCAACATCGACAGGGATCCCACTCACATACAACACTCTGAGGGATAGGCTTAATTCACTTCTTAATAGCTCACATTTAGGCCATCTACAACTCACTTCACATTCATTCCGGGGAGGAGCAGCATCGTTCGCCCTGGACTTGGGCTATGATCAAACGCGCGTTATGCAAGCTGGGAGATGGAAATCTACTAAGGCTTTCAATTGCTACATCGACCCTAGACCCCTCTCCCTTCCCACGGCTCCGCCACATCGACATCAACAATGACGGAACGCGCAACATCGACTCGGATGCCTTACTCAACCATCTTGTTGTTGAGAGATTTGTTCACTACGTCTATGTAATTACACTGTTGAAATATTCATGCTCATACCTGTGCCATCTCTGTTACGTTTCGGTACCATGCCTTAAATCGCAACTGGCGATATTTCCATATTAGAATCTCATATACGTTTACAATGTAAAGCTTAATCTAGATATATAAGTCCAATGTGTAGGTGAACACATAGATACTCATTATATAGGGTTGCTGTTGTGAACGAACGATACCATATGTAACTCATGATCTCGCAATGTTGCTCTTACGATTATTCGTTTCAGCATGTCTCAACATGTCTATATGTACGTATATCACGCTCCACATCAGACACCAGATAAACCGTTCACCCAACACATCCCATGTGTTCGAATTGATAATTCAAAACGGGTTTTATACCAGAGAGTATCGAAGGTATAAGCACTTTAATCCCCTGTCATTTCCACAATAACACTATCTGGGCCCCGCCTCGACTTACGATTCTCTACAAGCGCGATTTCGTCGGGCTTCGAAAATTGTGGGCGTAACAGCCCTCGCCCTACGGCGCTACGCGCGCTCCGTAGGGCGAGGCCTGTTACGCCCACAATTTGTCGGAGATTAGGGCAAGGAACTTGGCGGTGACTTGACGTCGATGACCTGGCGGCGAAGAGACCAGGGTCCCACCTAGTATTTAGGACACTTGTCTGAATCGTCTTGCTGAGACCAGCCGATTGCTGCCTCCTGCCTGCTTCCTCTGGCGACATACATATTTATTTATTACTGGAAATCCATGTTAGCTAACATGTTCTGTACTTGCAAAGAACAAATAATCCAGAAGTAGTGAAGAAATACTAAGAGAGGAACGTAATATAGACATGTAAAACAATCAAAAAAGCAACCAACAAGTTCAACATTGCGGATCCAGGTGTTTCACGATAATGTTCTTGAAGGAGTATAAAGAATGTGGAAGAGGATGGTTTTCACTAATTTTGATGTAAGAGGAAGTTGCCCTTTTGACGAAAAAATGAACCCTACAACTGACCCTGGCTTTTGGCACAACTAACTTCAACGCGATGCCTCTTGTAATGGACGACCTCACAGCCGGGAACGCTTCAGGTGGAATACCAGAGGCCATAGCCAGAATTTTATGCAGCATGATTAGGTCAAATTTCTTTCTGCGATGTGCCAAGAAGGAAAGCATGAGATTAAAATTCCTAACGTTTGATCGAGGTATTGCATCATAAGAGAACCCAACCATCCTTATAAAAAGTTTCCTCGTGAAACTGTTCTGCAGTTTTTCTAGTTTATCAATATTTTTTTCTTGTGGGTATTGAAAACAACAGTGCCGTACTCAACTAGAGGTCTTATGCATGACTTATAGGCACTAATAAGAATGGAGGGGACTTTGGTTGAAAGAGCCGATCCCGATGAACCGCGATATATTTCCGCCCACATGCCAATGCCTTCGTCACGGCTTGGGTGACAATATATAAGATCCCATGACGGCAGGCGCAAGGGTCGCGCAATGGTCGCACAATGGTCGCGCAGTAGCGCAAGACCACCGTAGGGTTGACCGCTGTCACAGTTCGTGAAGTGCCTGCGGACCCACATTGAGAGCTATGGTAAAATGGGAAATGGTAAAGGAAAGGAAAAGGAAAGGATCAGTTTAGGAACTTTGATTGTAATAGTAATCGCATAAAGTATCTCTATCTAAGTAAATTGTTGTTGTAGTAATAGAGGAATAAATAAATAATTTAAAAACTTTTGTAGAACCACCAAAATCACATGGAATCTTGATGCAAATCCAAAATGGTGCATCGGCTGGATCTACAGTGTAGGCGATGTATCAGACAACTTTTCACTCAAAATCACTGAGGGTAACGAAGCTCCAAGCTGCTTGCAGCAACTTGCACAGAGTCTGTATATAGTTGTTCTAGCATTGTAACAGGCTTGAAAATCTCCAAAAAATCATAACTAGTCACTGCAAACATTTTTCACTAACACCCAATCCTACAGCTGCAATAAGTGTTATAGAAAAGCTATTAAAAGAGGATGAGTGCGTTACTTCTGGCCAATTTAACGCTCAAACTCCTCTCAAACCATGTGCAGCTCAAAAAATCCTCTCAGCAGTGTTTCAGTCATGGTAAAACTACCAACACCAACAGATAGCAAATACGCTAGCTAATGGCATGTCTTTTCTAGAGAGGAAAACTCCTCAAATCCCGGTTGGTTGTTCGATAGACATACCAAGAGAAGAAAATCTCGAAGAAAAAAACCCAGCTGGTTGTCCGATAGACATACCTAGAGAAGGAAATCTCGAAGAAAAACCCGGATGGTAGTCCGACAGACGTACCAGAAACGAATGCAAGGCTTGAGCAACTACTGTAAGTCATTGAAAAAGGGAAACAATTCCAGTGATACGGAATAATCGACAGCAAAAAAAGAGGTTGGAAACGAGAACAACGCCAAAAGTAGTTCTTTCAAAAAGCAAGAGGTGCAGGAAACTCGATGAGGGAAGCTTCCCATCGACTTTCTTCTGAACTTTAGCATGGAAATTCCAACGATCAGATAAGAGATAACGCTGACGGAGAAAAGAAACTCTCTCAGAGAATTCCGTTAAAATGAGAAACTCACATAGCTTGAAATCAGATGAGCAATCAGCGCAACTCCGCGACTCTGGGAACACCAACAGCGATAAATTTTTTACACACATTGCGACGAACAGCGCTCCTAATCAAAACAAACTCGCCAAGAATGTCAACTTTTCTGATTCAAGAGATAAAGCAACACTATAAAAACAGGAGATCCCCGCCATACGGCACCTGCTGTTCATCACAAGCAATCTCGAATACACTGAAATATGCCTATGCCACTGTTCAGCCTTACCACCGGTAAACAGAAGATCACAAGGCAAATAAACAGCCTTGCAGGACTTATGAAAGAGGCTGAAGAATACACTTCAGCATGGCAATTTCCTAATACTTTAGTGGAACTGCAGCAGTTCCTAGTAACAAAATCGATTATGGTAAAAGCTCTAATTGAAAAACTTGAGGCTCAAAAGGAAGAAGTCTGGCAAAGCTACAACGAAACCTACTGCATGATTGTTAACGAGCTTACTGAGACAAAAGACGAGAGCCTTAAAAAAGAGTTTGAAGCATACTGGGAATCCAAAACAGGAGAAGAGCTAACGGAGGAAGCAAGCAATCTATGCCGGATCTTAAAAAGGAGAGCAGTTGAGCTGGAATGCCAAGACGCTTCAATGAAGCAGGAACTTAGTATGCAATCGGAAAACTTGAGTCACTCAAGAGGTGAAAGCTCTGAAAGGCAATACAATACGTTCAGCCGTACACGTGAACGAAGACTTTTTGGGAATGACCTAAGAATACCGCAGTTTGGCGGCAACCCATCAGAGTTAGATCCCTTCGGGGAACTTTTTGAAGAGCTAGTCGATAAGCAGCCCTACTCGAACATAGAGAAACTCTCAACGCTGCTTAGCAGCTGCACAGGCGATGCTGCCCGTGCGCTAAAAATGCTTCCTAAAACGGGAGGCTCTTACAATAAAGCCGTGCAGCAACTAAAAAATCTGTACAGAGATCCAAAACGAATAACTATGGCAATGATTCATCAGCTAAAATCAATGAAAAAATCTCGGGATGATTCCAGATCTCTAAGAAACACTCTAAATGATATATAGGCCATAATAGCCACGCTGCGCAAACAGGGTGAAGTAGTAGACACTACACATATGATAAGCCTTGTTTTGGAAACTTTTCCCATTCAAGTACAAGAAGAACTCAGCCGAAAGGAGTTTGAATCCGGGAAGAATTGGACAATGGAAGAACTCCTAAACAATCTGGAGATAGTTACTAGACGCCAAGAACATCTAGATAGCCGCAAGGAAACTCAGAGTATGGAAGAGCACTCAACCCTCCATACTCGCACAACCGCTTCGGTTAAGTGTGTTGGCTGCAGTCAAAATCACAAGTTCATGGACTGCAAAAAATACCCAGAGCTTAGCAAAAAATCGAATGTATGAAAACTTTAAAAGTTTGTTGGAAATGTTTCAGTCCAAAACACACCACTAGTACCTGCTTTAAAAACCCATGTACTTGGTGTAATGGAAATCATCATCCAACGCTATGCAAAAGGGAAAGCCAGGGTAGAAGAACGCATACGCAAGAAACGCAACGCTATAGAGAGCGGAAGCGTTCATTCTCAAGAAGCAGAAATGTGACTAGCCCAGAAAGAACATCAAGACACAGCAGTCAAGATTCTCACAGCTAAATAACTTCTTCTAGGTCTCCTCATAAGAAGGAGTATCAAAAAAGTGGTAGGGAAACTAGGGCTACAAGGTATCTATCTCCCAGGATGAGATCACAGAGATCGTACAGAGTGCGTTTTTCACGTTCACCGAGCAACAGCTCCGTTCACAACGTAAAGGTATTGACGGAAGAGCCTCTGATAAATCAAGGAAAGGAGACTGTTCTCTCTCTACAAGAGGAAATAAACAGACATTATGCTAATCGACTTATGGTGGCAACTGTGTATATACAGAACGAAAATACTAAGGAAATGGAAGAAACACATGCATTGTTGGACTCTGCATCTGATCAGCCGTTTATAGCGATGTCATTGGTAAACCGATTGAACATTAAGCCTAACTCACAGAAGGTCATCCCAGTAACTACCTTCGGAGGAAAAACTGAGCAAAAATATGTGAAAAAGATAAATATTAACCTTTTCAATAAGAACGGTGAATATATTCCGGTAAGCCTACTCACCAATGAAAAAATAACAACTGCAATTCAACTGCAGGAAATTCCAGGCAAAGACCAAGAAATGATCCTACAAACTCTTCGTGAAAATAACGTCACGTTTAGCAGTCAGCAAATCATTCCGGAAATCTTCTTAGGAATCGAATATTTTAACAGCATCATCATGCTCGACGAGCCTATCATCCGTCTCCCATCAGGACTGTTTCTGACACGTACAATGTTCGGTCCAGTAATCTCAGCACATGATCAGGACCAGTCTGAATCAGACGACGCTGTTAACATCTACTACATTAAAGAAGCCAACAATGTTAATAAAACCACGCCTCTAGACTACTCCGATCTTTGGAAACTTCAAAGGAATCGAAGAAAACGTTGAGAACGACCAAAACAAGCATATTGTTGATGGCTTTTTCTCTTCTACAGAAATAAGAGATGGAAAGATTTACGTCAAGTTTCCGTGGAAAGCGAATAAGCACCGTTTGGCGGATAAATATAGCCTAGCTCTTAGTAGATTGCACCAACTCTTCAAAATAAGGGAAAGAAATCCCAAATGCTGGAAAGAGTACTGTCAAATCATTGACGAACAAATAAGGAAAAATTTCGTGGAGGATGTAACACATCCGTCGGCAACAGAAAACCCGTGTTACTACATACCTTATCAGGCAGTGGTAAAGGAAGACCGAGAAACTATAAAAGTACGAATAGTACTAGATGCGTCTTCGAAAATAAATGGTGAACTCAGCCTTAACGATGTCATAGATCAAGGCCCACAACTTTTACCAGATCTTTGTGGAATCATAATAAGGTCACGATTTGGCACAAAAATAATGACTGCCGACGTGGAAAAGGCATTTCATATGATTCATCTAAAAGAAAGTGAAAGAGATTCGGTAAGATTTTTGTGGCTAAAAGATGTTGAACGACCACCTTCTCCGTGAAATATACGCATACTTCGCTTCTGTAGGCTTCCGTTCGGAATAAATGCGTCTCCATTTCTACTAGGAATTTCTATAGGGCACGGAATTGCATAGCAAAACGAATTCCGCAAAGAAATCTGTGAACAACTGCAACGTAAAATGTATGACGACAACGTACATATGACAGATAAGGATACTGTTGCTCTCTTCAAAAAATACAAAGCTTCTAAAAAGATATTTGCAAATATGTCTATAAATTTGGCCAATTTATGACAAATGACAAACGATGCAACCGCCACATAATGTCAGAAGCCCTTTCTAAAAGCAAAAATCATAAAATTCTAGGAATAAGTTGGGACCCCTCAAAAGACAAACTGTCTATTGAATGCAAGCTTAGATATGTTTCGGAGCCTAGAAAACGAAAAGTTCTTCAGTGTGCTAACTCCACATTTGATCCACTAGGACTTCTCATACCCTTGCTGACACCTGCAAAAGTGTTTCTACAAGAGCTCTGAAAAAAGAACTACGATGGGGATGAACCTCTCTCATATGAGGACAGCTGCGCTTGGAAACGCATCTGCGACAAGGCTACAGAATACGTGGCCACAATCCCTAGACAAGTAACAACATGTGCGAAGCGATGTTACTATAAGCTGCATACGTTCCTAGACGCTTCTGAAAGATCATACGCTGCTGTCGTATATCTGCGTACAATTGATCAATACCTCTTAACCCACACCTTAATAATAATGGCAAGGCAACGATTAGCTCCAATTAATCAAACTCTGACAATCCCAAAACTGGAGCTACTGGCAATACTAGTAGGAGCACGCTTAACAGATTACATGCTCAGGGAAATTTCGCTTCCAATCGAAATCATTCGTATTTACAGCCACTCACAAGTTGCACTACACTGGGTTCACTCTAAAGGAAAAAATGAAACGTTTATTGACAACCGATGTAAGGAAATAAGAGAAACAATAGGAAAATGGGCTAAATCTAAAGTATACGCAGTACTTCATTGCATTCCATCTAACAACAACCCCGCAGATCATGCAACAAGGTGCCTCACAAAGGATCAGATGACGGATCCTATGTGGTGGAACGGCCCAAGTTTTCTGTTGGAGGATGTATCTAGATGGCCACAGCTACCAGAATTTAAAATTATACAAGGCGAAAACTCTGAAGAAGAAACGGAAAACGTAACTACTGCTATTGTTCACTCTCAAAAAGAAACAATACAACTAGACATACTGGGAAGAAGCTTTTCAAGTTTTCAAAAATGTCGTAGGGTAATAGCACTTGTTCTGAAATTCCTCAAAATGGCAATATATGACAGGGTTAAGGAGAAAAACCAGCATAGGCTAATAACTGCCATACCAGAATTGCAATTTCAAACAACTAAACCCGCGCCCCAGTCCTCCGCGCGCCGGAGGTGGACTTCTACGACGTCGGTTGCATTCACCTCCGGCGAGGGGCCATCTAATCTCGGAGTTAAACTATCAGGACGTCATTGGAATCTGACTACCGGAAACTCCCACCACGACACGGAAACTGCCTATTCGTCTGCTCTTATAACTGTCGTTCGATCGCATCTGAGCAGGATCTTCGGACACTGCTTTACAGAAGCCGCAACATCAAATACGACGTTATCGCCCTGCAGGAAACGAAAGGCAGAACGCAAACCATAAGAAGGACCGACCACAACGAGCTTCTCATTATCGGAGCAAAGGTGGACAGAAAGAATATTGGCGGAGTTGGATTTATCGTCAATTCGACAGCGCACCACCTAGTAGACTCTTACAAGATCATCAGTCCGCGAGTAGCTGTTCTTCGTCTGGAAACCAAAGATCAAGGAACCGTCTCCATCATAAACGGATATGCTCCAACATCTGCGGCCACAGATGAAGAAAAGGAGGAATTCTACAAGCTGTTCGAAAGGACTGTCAACGACGAGAAGAGCTACTACAAAGTTGTCGTTGGTGACTTTAACGCTATCGTCGGTACGAATGATCACGACGAATGGAGGCTAGGACCACATGGAAATTCCTCAAGGAACGAAAACGGAGAGCGCCTGATAGACTTCCTATCCGCGTGCCGTCTCTACCATGGAAATTCTATGTTTAAGAAGCCTTCAAACCGACGATGGACCTGGGAAAGTCAAAATGGAGAAACACGTACGGAGATCGACCATGGTTACAAACAGACGCTGGAGTCTGTTCGACGTCTCCGTGCTGCCTTCATTTGACACCGGCTCAGATCACCGTCTTGTCCGTGCGAAGCTGACTCTCAAAAAGAGGATGTTCAAGCGTGACACTCATAAATCGGCATCGGTGAGGATCCCCACGTTCAAGTCTGAGGAGTTGAATATGCAATAAAGTTCTACGATTGGAATCTTCTTGAAGATCCATCGGAAGACTACGACCTTCTCTCCAAAGGACTGTTGAAATGTGCTAACAGCTCTTGCGGAGCCACATCACCGTCTGCTTGAAGACTCAATGCACATGCGATTAAACTCTTGGAGCAAAGAAGAGCTGTTAAACTGGATCCTAATGCTTCCCATCTGAAAAAAGTCACCATTTTGAAGGCCTGTCGAATTGCAGTAAAGGTGTCCATTCAAGCCTACAGAAGATTGAAGCTGTTAGAAGCCGCTGGGAAAGGTTCAAGCATAAAGCGCTGCAAACGAGATCTCTGTGATCAGAAGGCAATAATGTCAGCCCTTGTGGATAAGGATGGAACAACGCAAACGTCTCGAAAAGCGATGGAGGCCATCGTTCAAGAATTCTATACAGATCTGTTCCGTTCTTCCATCACTGTCCCGAAATGCTTGATGCCACCAGCTGAGGAAGTACCTCCCATTCTGGAATCAGAAGTTGCTCATGCCATCAGAATGATGAAGCCGGGCACTGCTCCCGGACCGGACGGCATTTCTGCTGATCTCCTTCGTGCGGGTGGCAGTGTCTTCTGCTCACTTCTTGCCAAGCACTTCAACCACTACCTTCTACTTGGTAGGATTCCGGACTCATGGAAGGAGTCGAAAACAGTTTTAATCTTCAAAAAGGTCAGCAGGAGGATATCAACAACTATCGACCCATCAGTCTTCTCTCGGTTGTGTACAAGATCTTCACCAAGATACTGCTTAACCGCATGGAGCGTTGCTTGGATGAATATCAACCAGTGGAGCAAGCAGGGTTTCGCAAGGATTTCTCCTGCATGGACCATATTCAGACTGTCTCACAGCTCATCGAGAGGAGCCGCGAGTACCACCTCCCACTTGTCCTTGTCTTCGTGGATTACCGGAAAGCGTTCGACTCTGTGGAAATCAACGCCGTTTTGAACGCACTTGTGCACGCTGGTATACCATCGCCCTACATCCGACTTCTCGACGAATGCTTCTCGAACACATCGACTACCATCCAGCTGTTCGATCAAAAGCTTAAAATTCCTATCGGGAAAGGAGTACGACAGGGAGACACGATTTCTCCCAAGCTATTCATAGCGGCACTCCAGGATGCCATGAAAGACTTGAACTGGGACGATAAAGGCTACCTTGTCGACGGTAAACGGATCAGCAACCTTCGCTTCGCTGACGATATTGTTCTCATCTCTACCAGCACGGCAGAAGTCGAGGAAATGCTGAACGAGCTCAATGTGGCAGGTATGAAGATTGGATTGGACATGAATATGTCCAAAACACAATTTATGGTCAACCAGTGGTGTGACACGGGACTCGTAAGGTTAAATGGAGTTGCTCTACAACAGGTCGACTCCTACGTCTATCTGGGAAGAGAGCTGAACATGGATAACGACCTCGCTCCTGGAATCGCCCGCAGGAGAAGCGCAGCATGGGCAGCCTTCAGTTCGATTCGCGAAGTCACCGATCAGGTCAAGGATCCCGGCCTCAGGGCCACGATATTCAATGCCTCTGTACTGCCTGCGATGTGTTACGCGAAGGAAACCTGGTCCGACAACAAGACAATCGCCAGAGCAATGCAAACTACGCATCGTGCACTGCAGAGACGTCTTCTGAGGACAAGCCTTCATCAGCAATGGCAAGAAGGCCTACGAAGCTCGGAACTACGGGAAAAGTCGCAATTAGTAGACTTGCTGCAGTACACGAAGAAGTCCAAATATCGCTGGGCCGGACACCTGCTTCGACGAAAGGACCATAGATGGAGTCTCCGTGTCACAGAGTGGCTCCCGAGAGACCATAAGAGACCACTGGGACTACCGCCAACGCGATGGACATACTCATTCTCAAGATCTTTCAGAGAGCGGAGTCTGCCTCACTGGATGCAAGCAGCCAGAGATCGAGCGGTCTGGAAGAGTTGTGTTCACCGCTGAGAAGACCTCCAGCCGACAAAGGACCATCAAAGTATCAAAGTAAAGTAAGTAAGGGAGAATTAGGTCAAAATATCTCCCTAGGGAAACGGTAGAACCTATCCTCCTTCTACCTAATCATCCACTCAGACATCTTATCATTCTTGACTTTCATAAGAGATGTGGTCACCAAGGAGTAAACGGTACCTTGGCTAGTATTCGTACGAAATACTGGATTCCTAAAGGTCGACAAGTGGTAAAAAAATCAGATAAACAAATGTGTCATCTGCAAAAGATGGAACGGAAAGCCCTATTTTTACCCCAACTCTCCTCCATTACCTAGTGCAAGGTTAGAAAGAAACCGCGCCTTCACTTATATAGGCATTGATCTTGCAGGTCCTTTTCGAGTGATCGATTCCGAAAAAATCGAACACAAACGATGGGTCCTTTTGGCTACATGCATGGTAACGCGCGCTGTTTGGGCGCGCTACAGATAATCAATGGCTTACGCAGGTTGATAGCGAGAAGAGGAAACCGAAATCAATCCTGTCAGATAATGCCACAAACTTTAAACTCGGTGAGGAAATTTTGAAAATGGTAGATAACACTACAAGCATCTCAAGCGATGTCCTAAACAACTACTTAGCAAACGAAACCATTCGGTGGAAATTTATAACTCCCCTTTCACCATGGAAAGGCGGATTTTATGAAAGACTAATAGGAGTCATGAAGTCTGCCTTGAAAAAGTGGTTGGTAGGCGCTCTCTGGATGACAGTGAGTTCAACACCTTAATCATCGAATGTGAGGCAATGGTGAATTCAAGACCCCTCACATACGTGGGAAGTTCAATCGATGATATCGTCATTCTAAGACCTATCGACTTCTTAATGCCACATGCGAACATCAATTTGTTTTCTGCGAACACATGTGAAGACGAAGATTGTTCGCAAGATAAGGAATTCTTCTCAACCGTTTCCAATAAACAAAAGGCTAGAGAATATGTAGAAGTTTTACAAATGCCTTTAAAGCAACTGTGGAAAAACTGGACATCGGGTTATCTACTATCTACTCAGAAATTTCACTAAAGACGTATAACTCAAAAAACCTTCACTCGGAAACACCCAAAAGTACGAGAACTGGTACTTGTAATGGACGACAGTGTTTCTCGAGCTGAATGGCAAATGAGAATAGTCACTAACCTAATAAAAGACCCTGATGAACAAGTTCGTAACAATAACATTGCGTACAGCAAAATTTTATCTGGAAAGATCAATTAATATGTTAATCCCCCTAGAACTAGATCAGGATGATAAGCTAACGGAAAAGGGTAACTCAAGCTACAATGTAAGTGACGATAATATTCCTACTGAAGAAAATAAAACGAACGGCTCAAAATCTCCGAGAGCTGACTCACCAGAGGCGAGCAGCAGAAAACATTTCGCAAAGAACGCGAGAATTCCTTCCGAGAAAAGCAAAAACGCAAAAAGCATACAGTAACTACACGTCATCACATATGTATAGGTCAAGTAGCATGCCATCGATCACCTCGATGAGTAAATATTGGATGATCGCTGCACTGATTACTTGCTGCCTATCAACTGGAGAGGAGTCGAGGTAGAAATGCCCAACTACAAAAGTAGAATCGAAATCTGCTGAAACGAACACTGCCTCGAAATCGATCAACCAAATAATCGCTTCAAACTACAGTTTCCTCCACACATAACTCTACATACTCATCGCATATCCGTAAAGTCAATCAAAGGTAACGAAACAGAAATGGCGTATTGGGTTTGCCCTCTTAGTCCGTTCTGCGAACAGATAAATTGTAATTTCTGTTCACTAATGGTAACTAATCCTTCATGCTGGCCTCGTCTCGCCATTGCGGTCACGGCAGTAGTAATCTATGTCGCTATAATGACAATGTTTCTCGTTTTCACAGTGTCTAAAAAAGTTGCAAGAGGAATGGCAAAAGCATGGAATGTTTTTTATTGCTTCAGGAAATTTATCACGTATCTTTGTAGCTCTTTATGTAAAGAAAACTCTCAAACGGAAAATTTTCCTCTTATAGAAATCCGAAATAGGAAAGAAAACAGGTGGGACGCTTCGACTATCATAAAGGTGCTTGCTGTAGTGATGTACTGTCATACAGTAGCCTATGGACGTCAACAAGTCGTACTAGTCCCATAGAGATGCTGCATTGCCACTCACAAGATTCAAACTGTCAAGTGCATAAATCAGTAATTGCAAAACTAAATCCTCTACAACCGTATCTATGCTTGCAACTACAATATGGAAACAAAATTCACCACGTACTTATACTATCGCTCCACGAATCAATACTACGATGCAGGCAAGAAACTTTATACTATACACGGAATACGGAAGTCTTTGTACAACACAAAAAACAGTGCCCCCATATGGGTACTTGCACCGGGGAAAAATGTGCTAAAATATCGCCTGATACAGAAGTGGAAGAGCTGGAAGAGGCAAATAACCACACAGGACTAACTAACATATTTTACAGAATATATCACGTACCGCAAGATGAAAATATCTATACTATTTTCGAATGCTCCTCGTGGTTTGAGGCAGCAAAACTAACTCTCGAAGAATACCAAGGTAAAAGAAAGCCAGTAATTCACAACATAGAACTAAAACCTCATGTGACAAAACGCGTCGGAAATACTCGAATAGAGATAACGTCCTTCCACACTAACTCTATAAGCATCCTCACTAACGATTCATTACTAATGGGAGAAGTACAGCATTTCTCCCTCAAGAAACTCAGTTTTCATATGCGTGTTCATCCTTACCCCAGCAGGGAATTTCAAAAGATGACAACTGCACAATAAAAGACACGTGCAAATGCAATCCCGCAGAGGATTCCATAAACTGCTACTGTACAAACAATAATATTTCAGAGGTAATACATATATCTCATACCCTACCTCTAAACATACCAAATGGAGTGGTAAGAACCGAAGGGAAAAACCAAGCTGTCACAGTGAGGACTTCAACCACTTCAGTTAAAGTGGCTCTCACATTTAACAGCTCTTTAAAAGTAATAAAGGAAAACATCGAAGATTTCACATGCCACATCATCCCACTTTCCATTGTGGGGTGCTATAAATGCCTACAAGGAACTCTAACAACAATAATCTGCTACTCAGATATACCAGAAGCAATAGCCCAAGTAGCATGTACAACTCAAACCTTTGTTCTACACTGCACCAAAAGTGGAAAAACAAACAGTGTAAAACTGTTTTTCGACAAAGCTACAGTAAGAGAGCAATGCTGGGCTCAGTGTGGCCAAGAATCCACACTTCTTCTTCTTCTTCTTCAGCGTTTGTCCCGCTTCGTCGCGGGGTCCGCTCTTCTGGTGTCATGACGCCACCTTTCCCGGTCATGCGTTTGATCAGGGTGGACGCCAGTTACTTTCATGCCCGTGTGTAACGTATCCGACCAACGCTGCTTCGGGCGTCCTCTAGGCCGCTTTCCTAACACTTCCAACTCAAGGCCTATCTTGCGGACGCTGTCTTCCTTTCCACGCAGAACGTGGCCGTACCATCGTAAGCGAGCTTCGCGCATCTTGTCCGCTATCGGCGCGACACCGAACTTCTGCCGAATAGCTTCGTTTCGAATGCGGTCCAGGCGCGTGACTCCAGCCATCCAGCGCAGCATCTTGGTTTCCATTACGCTGAGGCGCGTTTCAACTTCTTTAGTCGCAGGCCAACACTCAGCGCCGTATATTGCTACCGGCCGTACGACTGTTCTGTAGATCTTTGACTTCAGGTGCTCTGGTATCTTCCTGTCGCAGAACACACCAGTCAGCGAACGCCACTTGGACCAAGCTGCACTCACGCGTGAGTTCACTTCAACCATCAGACCCCCGTCAGATGCTATTGCTGATCCCAGTTATTTAAACACCGAAGTGCGAGCAAGCTCAGTACCGTTAATCTTAATGGAACCGGACTCGCTTACGTCAGTCGTTAGGTACTCGGTCTTCTTGACGTTCGAACATCGCCAGGCGGTCGCACCAAGCTTGCACCTGCCGCTCGAGATCATCTTTATCTTCGCAAGCGAGCATCACGTCATCAGCATAGAGCAATGTCCATGGGACAGGCTTCTGAAGATCTCGCGTAATGGCATCCATGACGACAACAAAGAGGAGTGGAGAAAGCGCAGAACCTTGGTGCACCCCAACAGAGATGGGAAACTCCATTGGGGTTCCAGCTGCAGCTTGCACTCTACTCTTTGGGCAAGAGTAGAGTATCCGCACCCACTCTATAAGTTCCTCAGGTACGTTGTGTTGTCGCAAGGCGTACCATATAACCTCACGCGGTACGCGGTCGAAGGCCTTCTCCAAGTCGAGAAAGGCGATATGCACCGGGTTCTGTTTCTCGCGATGCTTCTCCACCAGGGGGCGGGCGGCGTGTATAGCATCAATGGTTCCACAACCAGCTACGAAGCCGCACTGGTTTTCCGAGAGCTTGACGATCTCACGAATTCGTCTATCGAGGATTCGCTCGAAGATCTTCATGCTGTGCGAAAGCAAACGAATCGGACGATAATTGGGGCAGTCTGCAGGACTGCCTTTCTTCTTCCAAATCGGGATCGTCGTACTGTTGTGCCAACACTCCGGTACTTTCTTCTCCTTTACTACCTGGTTGAAGAATTCAGCCAACCACTCAGCAGGTTACCAGAGCTTCGACTTCCAAACATCGGCTGCCAGATCATCCGGCCCTGTCGCCTTACCGGGCTTCATCTTCTTCAGAGCCGCTTCTGTTTCCTCCACGGTGATCTTGTGAACGGGACCGTGAACAGAAGCCACAGAAGGGATGGCCGGATGAGGAAATTCCATGGTGGAAATTTCCCCAAAGTAATCACGCCATCGCTTCAGCGCCTTTTTGCGGTCTGTCAGAAGATGGCCGCTCTCATCATTGATGCCAACAAACTTTACAATATCCTCGGTTTGCCGATGGCGGGTCTTAGCAAGTCGATACAAATACCGCTCACCATCGCGCGACGCGAGCATTTCGTTGACATCACTATAATGAGTGGCTTTTGCAACAGCCACGGCCTTCTTTGCAGCTTTCCTCGCTTCTTGGTACTTCCGCCAGTTATCGGCCGTCTTTTCGCCGAGAAGCACGTGATAAAGCGACTTCTTCTCTCGAACCTTCGCTTTCACATCGTCTGTCCACAGCCATGCCTGCTTGTCGACTTTGCGTCGTCCAGGCTTCGTAGTGCCGAGTTCCAACCTTGCAACTTGGCGTATCGCGTCGGTCGTTTTCTTCCAAGTTTCGTCGACAGTCATGACTGTCGGTAACCGTACGCGAGAAATCACAGCTGCTTCCTTCTCTCTCATTCGCCACCACTTGATTCTTGCAGCACCGCATCGCTCGACCTGCTTCAGCCTCGGAGGGACAATCTTCAGAGTGCAGATAAGCGGTCGGTGCTGTGGGGCGACCGTCCATACGGCACGCTCTTCGCGTCTGTGACAAGACTCCGGTCGCGATCTCTCACAAGGACAAAGTCTATCTGAGACTTGGAGCTCCCACTGTAGTATGAGATAAGGTGCGTGTCGCGTTTTCGGAAGACGGTGTTCACAATGGTGAGGCTATGCGATTACGCATTCTCAAGAATGCGCTCACCATCGGCGTTACGTGATCCGTATCCGAAATCACCATGACAGCTGTACTCGTCTTTCGTAGCACCTACGTGCCCATTAAGGTCACCAGCGACTATGATGAAATCTTTCGACGGTACCTCTGCTGTCTTCTCATCCAGCAGGTTCCAAAACTCATCCTTGGCTTGATCGGAGCAGCCAGTCTGCGGAGCATACGCAGAGAAGAAGTGATAGAGTCGCTCCTTAGCGGCGACAACGATCTTCATCAATCGATCGTCAAAGCGCTCAACGCTTACAATCGAGTCACGAAATCGTTCGGAGACGATTATTCCGACACCACTGGTGGTCCTGGGACTTCCACATAGAACGGCCTTGAAGCCACGTCCTATGTCCCTTGACCTGCGGCAGGACCACCTCGTCTCCTGCACCGCACAGAAATCAACTCTTCTACGCTCCAGTGCTTCAACCAACTCGCCCGAGCGGCCCGTCAACGTACCCACATTCAGCGTTGCCACGCGGGTCCTGCTTACGTTACGGGACTTTCGGACTAGCTCAGTTGCCCCCCGATGCCGTCCTCGCATCAGGGACCCTCGCATACTTCTCACACTCGCCGGGCTCTGCGAGTGCGCGTCGGCTCCCGCGGACGCCGTAGCACTATCTCGAAACACTTGAGCTGTCAGACACTATGTGATGTGACATGGGTGTTCGTAGGCCGGCCTGTCACAAGGGCCTGTCGCCCGCAATCGAATGTCCGTGTTCGGCTTAGTTCGCAGAGCCTGCAGTTTCCAGTGGCACCACGTGGAGGAACGGACATCGCCACCGGCCAAGAATCCACACGGTTTCAACTAGAAACTACGCTAACCTATAAAAATGGAATAAATCCAATTCTTCATTACCTAAAAAAGTGGAAAAATTCCAGTCAGAAAGAAGAAGCCTTCAACATAGATTTCCCAGACTTGAGTCACATCTTCGAGATATACAAAAGATATCTACTATACACAGCTTTCACTCTAACAACATTAATCGTCGTTGCACTCCTGAGCACCTCTTGTCTCTGCTGTTCAAGGTCGGAAAATACAAAACATTAAAATATTTCCAAGCATTTCCACCCCTATATATAGCCCTTCAAATCTTAACCACCATCGTCCGCATCATACGCACTGTGTGGCATTTCAAAGTCCTAACACTCTGTCACCTCAGAAAAATTCATAGTCTCTAACGAATTTAAAATTGAATCTCCATATCTCTTCTCTTGTAAAAACTATAGGTAATTTCTTGGAAAATGGCAAAACCTGCTAAATAAAATCTAATATTTCAGATGAGCTCTAACGAGAGTTATCCCGCTGCTCGTAAGGACGAAATAGTGGTAGACGAAGAAACTAAAGAATCACTTGAAGACGATCTTCAGTCCGAACACGACGGTGACGCTGATGATGAAGAATCGATGGAAAATCCTCTAATTGTCCACGAAAAACAAATGGAAATGAGGCTGGATCAAAACCTCGACAAACTCGATTCGATAGAAAGAAGACAAGTTCTCTACGTAGTACAAATTGACAACAGCCATCAGTAAGAACCATCAAACGTGCTTAAATGACTAATTTAGGAAAAAAGGCGGAAAAACGCGCACATAAGCACGAAGACCATTTTGAGAAGGCGGTAGACTGCCGGAGCCAGTACTATGATCCTAACCACGTAATAAAACCAACCGTTTGAAGCTATAGGGCATTCTTCGGCCCCCATGTCGACATGAACCACATCATCCAAAATCCTGCGATCGCGTCCACAACCGAGGCGTCATACGCCATTCCATGTTTCCCATATGGGCATCGGTCGTCAATTACTCGTGAGTCAAACAATCGACCACAAGGTTCCGGAACAAAATTATGCTCGCGAGGCAAAAAAAAGAGCTCGATTCGATCGCTGAAGCAAAAGGAGAAAAGATTCAAAAGAGGAGCGAGAAGAAGATCTGAAGGAACTATTCCCTCTTAGAAGGTGTGGCCATCACCAACTAAGGAAAAGTCAAAGTAGCATAAGTGATAAGAAAGGCGAGAAAATTAAAGAGACAAAGAAGATGCGATAGGTGAGGAAACAGGAAGAAGAGGTACTTACCTGGCTCGCTGGGTGGTCCGAACTCGCTGCTACCAGTGTGGAACGCACGATTACCGAATGAAGTTTATTAGAACGATTTTCCGTAACCAATCAGGATAGGTATAGATGGCAGAACCGGTGATGGCGTCATGGTTGGAGTCAAGTAGCAGGGCACGAGCCGGGAAGTGCACTGGAGCCCGAGGTCGTAGTGCGAGCCGTGTCGTGGATCGGTATGGTGACGCGGACCTCTCCCTCCTTGCCTCACACGCGCAGTGGTGGTCCTTAAATAAAGACGGATTAGCGAATGGAATGTTCTGATGGGATCTAGGAATGCTACAGTAATACTACATTACAATGCTCATGAGAACGATAGTGTTTGTGTTCTGACTAAGCGCGACTAATCCCCGCTACATCTTACACCTCCCCTTAACCACAGATTCGTCCGTCCTCGGACGAGTATGAAAAATAAGGAAATTAGAAACAAAAAAGGAGGATATTTGCTTACCCTAAATGGTAGTTGGACTCTTCGAAGGCGTCAGAAAGTGCGCCGGTGCTGACGACGATACCTGTTTCTTCGGCTCACTGCATCAAACTTCTCCAGGTTAAGGAGCGTACGCGGCGCCGGGACGTTCCAGAACTGTCCATGGCGGCATCGAGTGATCGCGGTATTCATACTTTTGGGATCATCCAGAATTCGCCAGTGGCCAGGATGACGTCTGAGCGTAAGGTCAGGACGACGGCGATGTCCATTTCTTGGCCCTGCACCGAATGGATGGTTTGAAGTGTAATCCCCTAAAGGGCTGCATGGTGGTAAAGCAGCCGCTATTGTTCCTTGCAGACGTAATGACCGCGATGGCAGACGTTAGAGCGTCCAAACCCTCCAGCGTTAGTCGTCCTCATTACAGTGGGAACTCGATGACGATGGTTAGGATACTACCTTGATGTCGACGAACATCAACTGCCAAATTATGATGGTGAGTTGGGCGGCGAAGGAACCGATGACAGCCTTCCCTGAACCACAAGCTGCCTGGATCATACGAACTGAGTGGGCCTCCTGTCCCAGCTGCAAGGCGCGAGATTTGTCGCTGCATAGCTTGACTTTAGTTCCCTTAAAGCGTAGCGAAATCGGACGAGGGTCGGCAGAATGCTGGGTGGCGTAACCATACATCCATTTAAAGTTCGTGTTCGCATCGCAGAAGTGGGAGGATGGACAGATCTACAACGGTAATACCAGAATGCATGTCTCGATTAATGCCAACTTCTGGACGTCGTTCGCTTTGATTGAGATTTGGCAAATGAAGAAAGGCTCCAATTCAGCCAGTGAAGGGACATGCATGGGGACGAGAAAAGCTCGAGGAAGCCAACCCCTGCTGATGTCGATGTCCACTTGGGAGATGTCAAGCTCAATAGAGACGCGAGGCGGTTACGAGAGAGCGGGAGAAAGATCTCTATGAGGCGACCCGAGGGAAGCTTGAGCTGGTGCAGGTGGTGGAGCCGCCGATGCAGGAAGTAAAAAGGAACCCGAAGTCCAGAATTGCGGAAAACTGAAGCGAAAGTATAAAGCCAAAATATAACTACCATGGAAAAGGAAACCGAGAGGCAGCAAATAGTGGCCCAGATATCAAAAATAGAAAACGGAAAAAAAGGGAAAAAGGGCTAAGTGGCTACTTGAGGTGTAGACGGAGGAAAAAATTCCATGCTTCTATGCGCTGTTGTGTCCGGACGTACGAAATGATCCATCACCTTATCGTGGTCCAGTGCAGTCAAGAGCTCGCGAAAACTTGCGTCGTCGGTCACGACGCTGAAATTCGTAAGTACTAAATTGTGAAAGATGATAAGGGAAAGTGAAAGGTTATAGAATTATAACGGAGGAAAAGAGGAAGCTTGGTAGATGTCTCGAGCAGCAATTCTGCTCCATGAACCATCGGATGGAGAGAAGGGATGGATGCCTTTATCCGAGGCGAACAGAAACGGTAATGAGTTCGGACAATCGATGACCGATGCGTGACTACGTACGACTCCCATCAACGGGACAGAAAGGATACCAGACCGAGCCACTTAGTAGTCGTAGCACGACAAGAGGGCATCGAAGTACGTACCGCTGAAGGGAAGAAGTCGAACGGAAGTGGACGGTCGCGCCAAGCAACGAGGGACATGAACGTAACTTTTGCCTAAATATGTGCCAGAGATATCCGGACGGTGCAAAAGACCCCCTCACCACAAAAGTGGGTTCAACCCAGAGGGCAGCCTGGAGAGCGAGCGAGAGCGATTTGATGCGCTCGCATCCATTTCGGAAAGCGTGACGGATAAGAGTCAGAATGCATCACATCTTTTACGGCGATGACCGGAGCCTAAAGTTGATTGCATGTGGCGATTCCCACGTTCCCGTGTGTGACAACCGCTCGATAAGGACGTAGGCAGATGTTGCCTACGGAGGAGTGAGTGATGCCCTCAGAGTGCCGGATGCGAACCGTTCCATAGGAGTCGAGACATTGGGCACAAGCCGAGAACAGTTGTAGTCCTCCGGGCGAAGAAAATGTTAGCTGCCGTTGTGTTAGTACAAGGCGACGAGGAAACCGTCAAGCAAAAAAGTCGAGCAAAAAAAGGGTAAATCATGTACAGAGCTATCGCACACAGAAATGAAACCCTCACGTTTGGAAGAATCGGCGGGGTGCAGCACGAGCAGGAGACGAGGAACGGAGAGGTTGCGAAGAGTTCGTCGTTGCGGCGCAGTAGTGCAGTGATGCTGCAAGATCAGCGCATGAAGAAATCGAAGACTCGTCAACGAAGATGGCAGCTGAGATAAGTTGAGAAGCGCGAAAATGTTTATGGGGCGGACTGACAATAGTGCTTCATCGCGCCGAAGATGTCGTTGAAGTAGGCGCGAGTGCATTCCGACGTCGCTGCATGCTGGATAGGTGTAAGAAGAAACGCCGTATCACTCGGTCTGATAGAGAGGAGTAATAAGGCCTATCCTATTTAAGAAGAAAAGTAAGGCTGGAAAGAGTATTTGCAGCTATGCATCAGGGAAGCAGCTCCGTCGCCCGGTTCAGCTAAAGAGAACCGTATTGTGCAAACAACAAGGAGGATGTACTAAAGAAAGAGCTAAAGACAGTGCCCTGGACCTCCACGGCGTCCCGAACAGTACCTTCTTGGAAGGCGCTATGGGTACTACATAAAAAAGACAATTGAAAAATAACCTAACAAAAAATCTGATTTGGGCGGTAGACTGCCGGAGCCAGTACTATGATCCTAACCACGTAATAAAACCAACCGTTTGAAGCTATAGGGCATTCTTCGGCCCCCATGTCGACATGAACCACATCATCCAAAATCCTGCGATCGCGTCCACAACCGAGGCGTCATACGCCATTCCATGTTTCCCATATGGGCATCGGTCGTCAATTACTTGTGAGTCAAACAATCGACCACAAGGTTCCGGAACAAAATTATGCTCGCGAGGCAAAAAAAAGAGCTCGATTCGATCGCTGAAGCAAAAGGAGAAAAGATTCAAAAGAGGAGCGAGAAGAAGATCTGAAGGAACTATTCCCTCTTAGAAGGTGTGGCCATCACCAACTAAGGAAAAGTCAAAGTAGCATAAGTGATAAGAAAGGCGAGAAAATTAAAGAGACAAAGAAGATGCGATAGGTGAGGAAACAGGAAGAAGAGGTACTTACCTGGCTCGCTGGGTGGTCCGAACTCGCTGCTACCAGTGTGGAACGCACGATTACCGAATGAAGTTTATTAGAACGATTTTCCGTAACCAATCAGGATAGGTATAGATGGCAGAACCGGTGATGGCGTCATGGTTGGAGTCAAGTAGCAGGGCACGAGCCGGGAAGTGCACTGGAGCCCGAGGTCGTAGTGCGAGCCGTGTCGTGGATCGGTATGGTGACGCGGACCTCTCCCTCCTTGCCTCACACGCGCAGTGGTGGTCCTTAAATAAAGACGGATTAGCGAATGGAATGTTCTGATGGGATCTAGGAATGCTACAGTAATACTACATTACAATGCTCATGAGAACGATAGTGTTTGTGTTCTGACTAAGCGCGACTAATCCCCGCTACATCTTACAGAAGAAAGACGCCAAAAAGACAAAGGTTAAGGTAAATATACTCATCCATTGAAGAACCAAACCCTTAAATAAAAAGAACGCTGATGGAAATCTCTTTGTTTCAGGAGGTACTTGACGAAATCCAAGAAAAAATTAAGCAACTCGAAACGAAACAAGGCAATCAGAACAACTCGGGAAATCCCTCAACGTCCGGTAAGGAAACTACAACGTACAGAATACCGAAGAAGCTCTGCATTTTCTGCAACGACCAGCACTGAGCGTGTAACTGCACTAGCTCCAAAACGCTCAGTGCACGGCGCGAACGCGCGCAGAAACTAGGAAAATGCGAGCGCTGTTTGTACGATGCCGATCACCTAGTAACTTCTTGCTCCACTGAAGCGTTGTGCTTTTACTGCAAAAAAGCTAACCGCACGGCAACTATGGCAAAACACCATACGGCGTTTGGCAATTATCAATTTAAGATGTAAAGGGCCAACAAAGCTCTTATGGAAGATTTTTAGAAATCACAGTCGAATTGTTCGAGGAAAGGCAAATAAAGGATTCGTGACTATTGTGTTAAGTAGCAGCACTCCTTAAACAATTCTATCTCAAGAAAATTGATACAAAATCAAAGGCAAAACGATAAGGGTAAAAAGTTAAAATATGCTTTCTTAAAATGAAACGTCGATACCATCGCCACTGTCAAAAAGCAGACTAGTACGAGACGTCCGCAACAAAATCAACGACGACACCGCCGCTCAACTACAACCTCTACCCCGTTCGACAATGAAAAACAACACGACGTGATCATCGAGAGCAGTTACTTATCCATATAGACATCGTAGACTTTTGTGTAAAAGTTTGTTAACTGACTTGTACTATATTGTATTCCTTAGTGATGTTAGTGTTTTTGTTTATTTAGTTATATATGTCTCTCAGCCGTCTCCTGTAATCTGTAAAGTTAGTTTAGTAGCATAGTTAGTATATTTTTTGTAAGCTGTTTCAAGTAATCAGATATTGTAGCTTTCTCAGTTAGCTTCAGTAGGTCAAGAAATATCTTCTAAAAAAAACCGGAAATTTCCAGCGTTCAGTGGGGAGGATGCGAAAAGGCAGAACACCGTATTGTCGCATCTTTTTTCTGCCCTTGGGAGTGTCGCGATCCCGATGAACCGCGATCTATTTCCGCCCACATGCCAATGCCTTCCTCACGACTTGGGTGACAATATATAAGATCCCATGACGGCAGGCGCAAGGGTCGCGCAATGGTCGCACAATGGTCGCGCAGTAGCGCAAGACCACCGTAGGGTTGACCGCTGCCACAGCTCGTGACGTGCCTGCGGACCCACATTGAGAGCTATGGTAAAATGGGAAATGGTAAAGGAAAAGAAAAGAAAAGGATCAGTTTAGGAGCTTTGATTGTAACAGTAATCGCATAAAGTATCTCTATCAAAGTAAATTGTTGTTGTAGTAATAGAGCAATAAATAAATAATTTAAAATCTTCTGTAGAACCACCAAAATCACATGGAATCCTGATGCAATTCCAAAAAGCCCTGAAAAGTTGATGTATCACTGACTGCGCCCTGGCTACTATCCGCTGACAGTGGACATTAAAGCAGAGTTTCCTGTTGACCAAGAACCTAAGGTCATTTAAATATTTCATCAACCTCTTCTGTGGTCGTGCCGTCAATACGACAATCAAAGGGCGGAGGGTTAGCCCCAATTCGCAATAACTTAGCCTTTTCCTTTGATAAGGGTAAACTCCAGTCTTCCGACCATTTTTGGACTAGCGAGATGGACCGCTGTAATGTGTCACAATCACTGGAACAACTAAAGTTATGGTAAAGCTTGATGTCATCAGTGAAAGTGAAGCAATTAACACCAGAAGATGTGATAAGGGAAGGAAGCTTAAAAGTATAAATGCTAATGAGAACCGGAGATAATACGCCGCTCTGGGGGCACCACATAGAAGGGATCGTGGAATGGGAAACGAGTTGTTGACTCTAACGACCATAGGCCAAACAGAGATGAACTCCTTTAACCAGGCTACTATCACCTGTATCACCTGTTGTCCCGTTGATCATCGAGTTGCCTGAGCGGCCGCCAGCAGTGTCTCCATTCGTCCCCCTTGGGTGTAATAGTGCTCCAATGAATCCTCCTTTTTCGAGGGACACGAAGAGCGTCATATCGGTCGCTCAAGGCTTTCACGAAGAAGTCCGATCAACGCGACGGTGGGCGCCCTGGTGTTCTTTTGACATCCAATCGGTGACGGCTATCGTCCAGTGGGTGTCTGTGAAGCTCATTATATGGCCGGCTTACTTAATCTTCGACGACTTGGCCCACACGACCGCGTCTCTGATCTTCGAACGTCGGCGAAACTCAGAACTCCGAAGGCCTTCTCTCACCTGCGTGAGTCGTGTCACTCCAGCATCGCCCTCTCTATTCCACGCTGCGCGACGCTGATCGCGTGTTCATCCTGCTTTCCTATAGCCCAGGTCTCTGAGGCGTATGTTAGGGCAGGAAGAACAGTGGAGTCGAATAGGTGGGCACGGAGTTGGACGTTCTTCGTTTTCTTCGCGACTTCTTCGACGCTCTTGAAAGCTCCCCAGAGCTCGTTTCCTCCTGCTCAGCTCCGGTGCTAGGCCGTTGGCCATATTGACTTCGCGACCCAGATAGACGTAGCTGGAGCATTCGGAGATGTTCGTTCCGTTGAGCGAAAATGGGGAATCAGAAACTTGTCCGTTCCTCATGAATATCGTCTTCGTAAGATTCAGCTGCACTCCAACGTTCCCACACGATCGAAGTCAGCATTCGCTCCGTCTGGCTGATCCTATTCAGGATGACTCGAGTGAACGTCTTGTAGACTAAAGACAGCAGGCGGATCGGACGGTAGTTGCCAATGTCGCGCACATCTCCCTTCATGTACGCCAACACGATCGTGCTGGTCTTCCACTGAGATGGAACCTTGCACTCCGACAGGTAGCGTGTGAAGAGCCGCGCCAGGGTGTTGATGAGCGCTGGCGGGAGATTCTTCAGGTGTTCGGGTCTGATCCTGTCGGGACCGGATGCTGTACGTTTCTTCACCGACGAGATGGCGTGTCGGATCTCGGAAGGGAGAACAGAGGGGACGACGTATCCATCCTGCGGAAGATTGCATGGAGGCAGGTGGACGTGGCTATCGACGAGATCGGAGTAGGAGTCGTGGATGACCTTCTCCATGGTCCTTCTGGAAGAGGTGACGGTTCCGTCAGGACGTCGGAGAGCGGCCATCTTTGTCTTGAAGTTGGCGAAGTGCCGGCGGGCATTGCGGATGCTCAAACCTGCCTCTGCTGCTTCAACCCACACTTTCGCCCTTTTCTCCGTGAGATTCCCTTTATCGCCGCTCTGCATAGCTTCGCAAGCTCGGACGTCAGTTGGTAGTTGCCCGACGCTCGTGCTGCTCCGCTCTGGGGTATAAGCTCGAGAGTTTCCGGAGACAGACGTCTCTTGATGGTCTTCAAGCTCTCGGCTCCCTTAGCACTATCGCGGTGATGGTGCACGAAGCGGTCGTATTCCTCGTCGATGTTGCCCATGACGGTATTTTCTCAAAGGCCGGCAAGAGAGGTGTAGAGGTCCCAGTTGATGGTCTTTCCAGGACTCCTCTTCTTGAACTTCGCGGGTTCTCTCCTTGACGCGAAAAGCGGAACCTCGCGCGAAGTAGGCGGTGGTCCGATCCCGTGTAGAACTTGGGGACAACGAAAACGTCGGTCAGGCAATACTTGCGATTGAAGATGATGTGGTCGATCTCGTTGTGGAACTGGCCACCAGGGGATTCCGAGGTCCATCGTAGGGAGGGAGGCTTCCGGAACTATGAGTTTCCATGGATGGTCTTGGTCGACATGATAAACTCAGACAGCCTTTCACCTTGCTCGTTCCACTCCATACCGTGGATTCCGGTGTAAAGTTCTTCCGGCGACCTTCGTGGCCCGATCTTGGCGTTGAAGTCGCCGACGATCACCTTGTAGAAGGTGTGGTCTTCCTTATAGGACTTCCCAGCTCCACGTAGAAGGCTTCGACCTCTTCGTGGTCGTAGTCGGATGTTGGGGCATAGGCGACGAACATAGTCAAAGTTTGTACGGAACCACATCGCTGCAGTCGTGGACGTCCGATTCGGGTTGTCAGAGACTCGTACGAATCGATGTTCATGGCCAAGAGCGTGTTGACGAGGACACCAACGCTGCCTACTCCCCTGCTGTCGTATGTTTCAAGGAACGGTTCTTCTCCGGAGTCGTAGGCGCCATGTAGGGGTGGCGTCTTCTCGTCTCGGTTAGTCCGATGACGTCGTACTTGATCTTCCTGGCTTGCATCATCAGGTCCCCGACGGATGCTTCCGATGCGAGCGTACGGGCGTTGTAAGTGCAGATCGTCATCCTAGTCCTTCTCAATTTGCGCAGCCTGGTTAGGCCCTGAGATTTTAGCAGCCTCTCCTATTCGTCCTTCCCATCGCTGCAGAAATGGGGGCTCTTTCGGGGTCAGGGGAATGAGGCCCTTTAGTGCTGCTGTTTTTGACTGGAGTACACACGGGTAGCTAGTCGGGCTCTGTTGTGCGGGCGAAGAACTCCGGGCAGCCAGCCACACTGCCCGAAGGGAGGGTCGAGACTTAAGGCGCCTCGAATAGCCTTACTCGCAGTCTACCTAGTGCACGCTTTTGGGCGAGCCGACACAGTTACAATCCGCACAGGCGCAATCACATCCACGCACATGTGCATGAACGTGCCGACCCGACACAGTAGGAGCAAGGTTCATCACCTGGATCCCACATGCGTCTTTGTCTTTGGGCAGTACACGGTCGCATTTGGTTCGCATTTCGTTCCCTATACACCATCCGGGGACGCGCCACGTGGACCTGCGAGAAGCGAACCGAGATCCTTCTTGACAAGAGAGCCCGAAGGCTCTCTATCGAGGGAGATCCGCGGATGTATTCCAATAATGACGATTTTCTGAATTAGCTTGGAATGCGAGACTCTATCAACACACTGACCTTTATCAAGAAAGGAGGTCCAGTCATTAAGAGATTGAAGAGATTTGATGGCAATGATAGTTGACTTGCCTTAATATTACAGAGTGCTCCTACAGAGTGATGATGATTCAGGATGAAGTTCCTTAGAATTTTCTCGAGAAGACGAGCAAACATTGAATTAGTACTTATTGGTCTATAGTTACCAACTGATGATAAAGGGACCTTTTTCGGAACCGATGTAACAAGGGACAGTTTCCATCTTTCAGGGACCTCATTTCGCACAAAACTCAAGTTGAAAATGTGCTCCAGAGGGGTAGCTGTAATATGAGCAACGTTTTTCAGGAAACTTAAGGGAATTCCATCAGGTGCCAAAGAATACGACGGCGGTCATCTTGAAACACAGTTATAAATTTCTTCAACGTGGAACCAAGCTGAATCAGCCGTCGTCGGAAACTGCTGCTCCCTTGATATAGTAGGTTCAGAATCAGGTAAGAACGATTACGCAAACGTATTTGCCAATAGCTCAGCTCTACCACAATCGGTTCTAATTACGGTTCCGTCCTCAGTTACGAGCGTAGTTAAGAAAGCTTAGAACGGAGTCTAGAGTCAACAGCTTATAAAAAGCAAACTTTGCCTTTGACTGAATTACTTTGCTTTCAACGGCGCAATTATATTTACAATAGCTTGTGTAAGAATTTACTGTTAAGTTGTTTGTAAATCATCCACTGCTCATCGGTTCCATATTTCGTCGCCATATCCCACGCTATTGCCTTTCTCTTCAACAGGAGACTAAGATACTGAGGCAGGTGGGCACGACGAACCGGTATCCATCGAGAGGTACAAATAGATCGATACAATGAGACAGTATGGCAATAAATAATTCGTATTTTTCACCCACTGTTTCAAATGATTTAAAGGAGCCGAAACAATCTACGTTTATTAAGTAGTTTCGGATGGCACTGAAATTCGCTGCTTTATTCGCTGCTTTATTCATTGCTTTATTCACTGCTTTTTGCTGGTAAGAAGATCGATTACGTTGCAAACGAGGCTTTGTTCAGTAATAAAATGACAGAGGATGCGATTTTCTTAATTCAAGCAAAGTTTTAGATTGACAAGAACAAGCATTTTGTTAAGTTGCAGACCAGATAATATCTGGAAGATTGATATCACCCATAACAATGGAGGGATGTTCGCAAGAAATGAGATCGCTAATTGCTTTGATCATTTGTGTTGTCATAGCAGAAGGACAAGACGGAGCTCTGTAAAGGACTAAAATGCGGATAGTAGCTGCACACACCGTGACATCATAACAAAGAATTTCATACCCATTAGGAGCGGACTCCTGGAATACTAACAAGGGCAGAAGCGCCTTCTTCAGAAAACAGGCTACCACACCACCTTTTTTACCTCGACGGTCGCAACGGAAAACCTGGAACTGGTTTCATCGTCCACTAAGCACGCAGTCAACGTTGAAGGTACGAGAAAGCTAGGTCTCAGTCAAAGCAATAATGTCAAAGGATCTCGTTTCCAAAACAGACTTAAAATTTGTAACCACTGATGTTGATCAAAAAACGTTGAATATTCACATCTGGAAGCCGGCGATGCTTTACTTGTTTAACGAGTTGGGTGGACATCAGGGGTGTGCGTAAATGAAATCCAAAATTTCGTAAATCGTAAATCATAAGGGGTGCCTAGCTTATAGTGCATCCAATTTCCTTGTTTTTTCTATTATGTTAAAGCTAACCGAAGCTATACATGTTTTGTTGAGACGTTTTTAGCTCGAGCTGGACACTTTTATAAGTAAGACGGAAGCCATTAAATGCAACTAGCACCTTTCAAATCAAGCTGGACAACTTTTTGGAGAACCAAAATAAACGGCTTGTTCAAAAACGCTATCTTAAATTGCGCCTATATACACGGAGCCCAAATAAAAAGCTTACGCTGCTTGGACTATCAAAAACGTTTATCATTCTACTAGCCTTTGGCTTGCATATAAAACTATGGCTTTTAGAAACAACCGCAACAACTAAACCAACAAAAACCATTCCATTCAAAACCTAATAAAAATAATTTGATCGCTGGCCAGTTCGACGAAAACAGTATTTGCACAAATAATCCAACCAGCATCCCCTACTAAGTGAGCGCATGGCACATTTCTATGGTATGACACATGTAAAGTTCTAAGCCTTCCCGCATTTTGAATTGTACCCAACAGCATTTTTGTAGCAGACGGGAAGGAATTGTGTGACGATTGAAGGAGTATGATCACATCTTTGGACACACATCACAGTCGGATTTTTGACTTAAAATTATAAATGAACATATTTTGTGTGGCATTTTTTAGAAGTAAAGTAGAGAAGCAAGGTTCAGTTTGAGTTGAAAGTGGTTTACCTGATTCGTCCAAGGTGTATTTTAAACATATAGAGGAAACATATGGTAGAGAAGTCGGAGGGGACTACTATCGCGTGCTCCAGAATAGGAGTTCTCGATTCGTATCCTACCACCGGCAAACTAGTCTTCCATATGTTCCATACCATACCATACCATACCTGCTGGGTTGTGAATTGGTACCTGATTTGCCTGGCAAAGATAAAACACTGACCTCTACATCGGCTGGACACTGCAATTCATTCTATAGGATAAACTTACACTCAAATGACCTCTACGATATCCCATAGAGGTAGAGCGAATGGATGGCGCATCTCAAACAGGAGCTGATTAACGTCATGCTTTGTACTTCATCATTTTTGAAGGCATCCACAACTTCTGGAAGGAAAGAACTTCGTTCGACGATCCCAGCCAATTGTGTTCGATATTTTCTTCGCAGGCAAGTTCGCTTGCACTGGTTAGATTTCGGAAACTCCAAAACATTGCATTACTAATGAATGACTGCTTGCATTCGTTAGTCCTGCTCTCCACCACCTTTGTAACAAACGCTATCGTATCTTTTGTCCAGTCTTCAGCATTCTGAACGGATCGCATAGAGCGAAAGCAAAAGCTCCAATCAAACCACTGAAAACGACCAGAAGTATCAAACATTTTCACTTCTATCACGAAAATGTCAGACATTTTGCTTAAGGAGCACCTCATATGTAAATGCACTCCGCGCCGTGAGGTGCAGTGATAGTCACAATTACATGTATTTCTCTTGGCGCTTTTCTACTCCTTCCAAACCATGTTGTAGTTCCATTGATGTTCACTGGTGCTCGTTATTCTATGTTCTGGGGTTTTTTTAGTGTTTTGTTTTGTGTTCAGTTTTTGATTCGCGTGGGCATGATCTACGCCTCCAAAGATAAAGGTAGTCAGATCGAAACAGGAGTGCTTTACTCTTTCGAACAGTTTTGCAGTTATTCCAAAGCCTCCAATCAAGTCCAATATTCCTTGATGGCTCTGCGAGTTCTACTCGTGTGCACCGGAAAGAGTCGTCTATGTGGTGAACAAGCGGTAAAAAAGTTACAAGTGGACTAGACGGTGGTTGCAGCATAGAATATGGCTCAGCAGGTGATCATCTTATTCCAGTGCATGGAGAATTTTCATGTTTTTCTGTGGATTGGAACGAAATGCCATTCGAATGTGAGATGTTGTGCCTGAGTGTGACCAGAAAGGCTAGCCCAGTTCCATTGCCAGGAATTAACTAGAGTGGCCTATCCACAATGCCGCGTTTTTCTGTCACAGCGCCACAGCAGAACATAAAAAAATAAATAGGAAATAGCAATGAGCTATGAGGAGAGTCTTTAAAAGTGGGTACATCGTCATCATCCGAATCGTATCACGTTAGGTGGACATTTGTCATCCGAGGGCCGAAGATCACATTTACGAAAATTTACGATCTACGACCCAAACTGTCGTAAATCGTAAATCGTAAAAAATTCGCCAAAAATCACCGTAAATCGTAAAATCGTAAATCGTAAATCGGAATTACGCACACCCCTGGTGGACATTCATTTACGCGATCGGATGTTGGTCAAAAAAGATTGAATATTCACACCTGTTAGCCGGCGATGCTTTACTTTTTTAACAAGTTAGATGACCTTAAAGTGCCTCAAACGAGGGGCCCGACGAACCATCAACTTGGCAAAAAACGAAGCAGTTAAAACAACTTTGATGAGTCTTGGGCGGTTAGCATTGAAACCGCCAAGACGATAAACGGATAACGTAGAACAATCGATTGATAAGAAGTCCATGATTTCATGGACGGCACCGAAATTGTGAAGAACGCGAATAGAGGAGTGTTCTGCTTGGTTTTCGCCCAAGCCGGCAATCACAACATTTCGCCTACGATCTATCTCCTCAAACGACTGGATAGAAGTGGAAGGAGAAGAGGCAGAGTTATTGGTATCCATATCCTGGCTAGAAGTTAGGGATGGAGGAAAGCATGAACCCAAAGAATTAGATAGGTTCTTCTTCCCCACCTAGGGTAAATCTGTGCCGTTCATTCTCTGTCGCCAATAAAGTTTCAATTTTTTCCGCGTTGTGTCTGTGCTACTACTCGGAGGGAGCAGACATAACTCCAACGCCGTGCGCGAACCCCCCTGGCGTCGCGCACGGTGCGCGACGAAATTGGACGAGTTGTCGTGGTCCGATGCTTCCGACGGCTAGAAACGCTTCCTACATGGACATGCGGCATGTCTTTGCCTTATTTCATTGGAGATGGTATATGAATGTGGTTTCAATAGGACGATCAGCTACAGTTTACACAAGAATCCTGGTCAGGTGGATGGTTTCTAGCGTCAGTATTTGCCATCTACAACTTTTTCCGTCAATTTTTACCCGTGATTATGGTTATACTACGGAAAAAGGTCACTATCACCCACTCTCGGATCAATTGTCCTACTGCAGACTGTTGCCTACCACATTCTATGGGATCTTAAGCTCCTTGCTAGAAATGTGGTATGGGAGCTTAAACACTGAGAACATTTCGTGCTCCGCGGCTAACCATGCGTCTCCGAGCGACGCGAAGTCGCTTCGAGGCTAGCGCGCGACGTCGCGTTGGAGTTAGGTCCTGGAGCCAGTACTCGGTAAACCCGTGGAGTACTTGACCGTGAGAGCCCGCGTGATATTACATATAAATATAATAAATGAATCTGCCACCATCCTCGGATACGTAACATTTTGTTTCACTTTTCCTTCGCTCCCACCATAGTCTATGTCGTTGAACTGGCGATTTTTAAACAACTCTATCATGAATTCGTAGTTGCTCTTCCATGAACTCATTGTATTATGATTTCTTTCCGATGTAATGACTGCTCACAGCTGTTGAAGTTTTTATACGAAATGACAATAAACAAATAAGTTATAGTACAGCTTGCCGCTTCTCTTAAATTTACAACTAGAAGACTAGAATAATGAACCTCGTAGCAAAAAATCACGTCGGATGCTGACAAATAAGGATCGCTCACGGCACTTCATACCAGATGATTCTCCGAATACATAGACATGGAAAAGAACAGAGTACTGCCGCTTGATGTCTCTCTTCGAAACGCTATTTGTCCTTTATCAGGATTTCCTCTATCCGCTCCGAAGTGGCGTCGACGTCACTTCGAGGCGTTTCTATTTTCTCGCTGATTGAGAAGTCCGAAGTGGCGATGGAGAGCGCGTCCTGCGCCTCTCCGACGGCCTCCCGGAAGCACTCTCTGGAGAGCTCACTGGGAGAAAGCTGTTTCACGCTCACTCCCACGGCTGCCAGCACTTGCGATAGCTTCCTCGAGTAGTCGAGGTGCCCCTTCACCTGCAAACGAACTGTTCGGTCCTGTAATACGAGGAGTAGAGAACACTGAAGAGCTTACTATATGGCTAAGGTCATGATTGTAGATCTTTTTGTTCCTTTTGCTGTTGCCTACCGGGCCAGTGCCAGCAATGGCAAACTGCACGCTCATTGTACGGTAAAGAAATCTGAAAGGTCAGTTCTGAAAACAGAGGAAAGACCAACTTGAAGAAAAAGTGAGCGCCCTTATGGATACCGCACCCTGTGGAAGGGCGCGTTCAATATGTCTACTATTTAGTGCGCGCCTTACGACTTCTAGTACCTCTTTTGTATCACCTTTTACATCTGCCAGCGAGGCAAGTGACAGAACGATTAAGACAACCTAACGAAATACTAACGTGATGCACGCTCTACTCCTTCGGAGTGCCGATGGCATTCTGAGCATTATCATTCTGAGTGTGTATTTGGCCTGTACAATGACTTATAGTAGTCAGCCGATAGATCAGACAACGTCCATTTCCCATTGGACAAGTCTCGTAGCGACCCATCGATCCCATAGAAGGATAGAGGACTAGGCGAGGGCAAGCTAACCCTGCAATTGAGTGCAAGTCAGTCAGCCCCTCCTGCGAAGGAAACAAATCCAAATATGTCCCACGTGGCCGCGTAGTAGCTCAGTAGGTGAGGCGACGGTTGTTGTTTACAGCGTGAATCGAGGTTCTTGTTTCGGATTTCCCGCCCAGCTCAACCAAGCCTTCCACCTCTCCGCGGTCGGTGATTGGTACCAGACTTGTCTGAGAAGAATACATCACTGATTTGTTCATCGGAAAGCCTCTGCAGGTAGCACTGCATTGGGTTGTTCGATAATTAATGTCGATTTTTTTCTCATAGAGGGCGTGAACTGAATATATTTTTTGTGGTGGTGATTGCGTGGCTTACATTATTACACACTCTTTTAAAGCTTAGACTGTGGACTTTTTGTATTTTTTCGAAAACTGAGCGTCGTTATTAAAAACAAGTTGACAAAAGATCAAGTTGAACAAACAAAAAGAACATTACCGGCATATTTTGTTGTTTTAATTCGGAAAGGACGAAAATGCGGTGCAAGTGCGGGAGAAATGATGTGAAGTTTATGTTGAGAACTGCCTTACTGAACGCCAGTGTCAGCGTTGGTTTGCTTAATTCGCTCCGGAAATTTTAATATGCAAGATGACCGCATACTGGTCGTACAATCACTACTGATGACGGCAAAATAAAGGCGTTAGTTGACACTAACCAAAATATGACAATTCGAGAGATGGCAACGAAGCTTGGCATATCGAACTCAACCGTCTACTTACACTTACAACAGCTTGGTTATTTAAACAAACTGGCTGTTTGGCTTCCTCACGAATTAAAGGGAACCCGCATCACCAAACGCATTAAGATATGCGAGGTTATAGTATTCTTTGAGCCGCTTCCAATAAATCAAACTAATAGGTCGCATGCATACTGTAGTCAACTATCGAAATTCAACAAAGAAGTCAAGAAGAAACGCCCTGAACTAGCCAACCGCAAAGGCGCGAGGTTCCGACATGATAACGCCAGACCCCACATCTCTTTGATAAAACTCAATTGTAAACGAGGCCACATCCACCCTATAGCCCTGACTTAGCACAATCAGGTCCCCGTTTGTCGCTCCCCCCAAAACCATTTGACTTTGGGATGGCTTCCCAGCGTCGGGGGCAAGCGGAGCCAGCAACCGACGCTGGGTTACGCAAGAGCTCACTATTTTCTAATAATTTAGCTACAACCATGATGATTGAAAGGGCTATACCGCTAAGGATATGATACTTACCAGTCATTGTGTTGTTCTACGCAATTGAAAAAATTCTCCCAACGAGGTAGCCCGTTTTTTCCTGCAAGACTGTAGAAAACGAGGCTACCCTGTAAAAGTGTGACTGGTTACTCCGAGAACGGAATTGGACCGGATTTGAAGGAAGCGAAAATGGAACTCGAACTCAAGTTGGTCTTGGAACCATACTGCACTCTAGGGGACCGATAAGCTTCGCATTGTGAAAAACGCAAGCATGACAAAAGCTGAAAGGGTGATGCAGACGAAAAGGCTAGTGATTTCTTCCGTGCCAACGAGGTTGATAGGCGGAAATATTTATTTTAGGCCTGACGTCTTGACCATCGTCTTCAGAGGACTGACTTTTCACCAGAGAGTGTAGCAGCAACGTTACCCCGAGTGGTTCTTTCAACGACCTTCAAGGGTTGGACTTTAGCGAAAAAATGCAAAAAGGTGCTTACCTGCTTGATAAGGATAACAGCAAGTGAGTGAAACAAAATGAAGAAAAGAACTGCCGAACAAAGAAGCATTTTTTAAGACTCAATAAAGGGTCGACATTTTTTCATAAAGTTTCTAAACCCGTCATAGTGGTAACTTCGACGAAGTTTCTACAATCAGAGAAATTGCTGAGAGAAGCGGCCCTAGTAGCAATTTTATGGCAACAGTTAGGCCGTCGAAGCTTCCATACTCTTGTCGTGGTACATATAAACTTCAGGGCTCTTTTGCTGTTTCAATTGGTTTACAGCATGATTCACGGATGAAAAACTGACATAAAAACGAGGTAGGGCAACCAAGTTCTAGGCTCTAACCACCAAGCATGCACTAAAATTTGTCAGTAAAGTGTCCAGTACGCAAGCTTGCGCATGATCAGAAATCTTACCGTAAGAGCCAATCTGTCTTACAGTAGCCGTTAATGATGCGGCCTCCAACCACTGTGCACAGCTGCTCCCACTGCTTGGGAGAAGCAGACACTGGAGCACCAAGGAGAATGACATCTTCTATTATTCCTGCAAAAGCACTGATGCATCACGTAGGGCGAAGTGGAAACGAGGAGCGATTGCATGAAACGAACCTGCAGATTCGGATCGTTTACTCATTGCCAGTAGACAATGGTAGATGACTCGGGCACCCAGAGAGAAGCCGACGAGCGAGATAGGCCGCTTTCCGTGAGCTCGGTTGAGAAGCATCTCTGCTAGGTGCTCCCCTACCTAAAGTTGTGGGCACTAAATCAGAGACTGCCCTAAACAGATCCTTACCACTAGACATGGAACACACCTCGGCCGATCTAGCCACACACACATTCCAGGGATTATCAAGGACGGAGGCGGCCGACACGATCGCCACTGGCCAAGCAACGGCCGCTACGAGCCCTAAAGGGTGATGTGGCAAGAAAAAACGAGGAAAACGGTGTTGGGAAGCTCGTGCCTACCTGCTAGCACTGTCTCCATGAGAGTTTGCTGTATAGCGACGGAAACCGCGAAGCTCATGATGTAGTCCATTGCCTTGCCCAGTTCCATCAGGTACTTGCTCTCGTAACGAAGGGTGTACTGCTCTCGTGCAAGGCTAAGGTGCCGCCACTGGTGACCAAAGGCCTCTTCACATGACTAAATACTGACTCTGTGCTTTTCTCAATGGATGGCATCTTCCTGAAGTTCAATTCCTCACTGTGTCTTCTTCAATCCAACCGGATACCACGAGTGCGCAGTGGAGACTGAGCCCGTCGGAAAGCGTTTCAATAGCAAACTCTTCGATCTCTCCAACCCTTTTGTTCATCTGAAACAAAAGACGACGACATTGAGCTGAGGAGACGTAATTTTTACCTAGAGATCGGGACGTCTCAAATGCTGAACTAAGTGGAATACCCCCATATTTAGGAAGAAAGATTGGCAGGCAGCTGCCACGGGGCCAACCGCCACTGCTAAGCCACAGATGCTCAGCGAGCGAAACAGCGTCCACAACTCGATCAAAAGAGCCATTAAAGACGGAGTTTTGTGGGCGTACACCCTTGCCGGCTCCACAGGAAAAACGGTAATGGTTTGCAGTAGGTGCGCCCAATTCGTCGTCTGCGTACCTTGTATCCGGCAAGCCCTGCCCCAGCTACTCCAAATGTTGTACCAAGAACAGCTGCACCAGCAGTGGTAGCTAGACCAGCAGCACCTGAGCCGATTAGCACACCTGCACCTGCAGCAACCAGTGGAGCCGCTAATCCACCGGTCAGGCCTAAATAAGAAATTCCATTGGAATCAGTCAGCCAGAAAGGTTGAAGAAAGTAAGGAAGGGCATACCAATGAGGACACCGCCAACACCGCCCGCGGCTCCAACAAGCAGAAACCGCTTGATCTTCTTGTTTCTTTGCGTTCGTTCACGAGCGAGCTTGGAGTTCCTGAAAGACAATTCCAGGCCGGGCGAAAATGAAAGCAGGTAAATGTCAGCGTCTATGGATACGGTCAACACAACAAGTATCACTACACTTCTAACTCACGATTGACGGCTCTCTCTGAAACGAACTAACGGATAGCCATAGCCTCACCAACCTCAGTGAAACTTAGAAGAATCGGGTGAACCTACTTGGACTCCACGAAAACCTCGTCGATTATCGTGACCGCTAGGGAATCTTCCACCTGAAAAGAAATTAACATTCCTGGGGATCATTACAACGACGTAAGTAGAGGAGCAGAAATCACTCACGTCCTCAAATTCCTCCCATACGACACCTAACAAAGTGGCCATATGCCTAAGAAGTACCCGGTATCTTGCGTCATAATTGCCTAAAACCAGCAACTCTTCAAATTGCTTAGTAGAGTTGGTAGGCTTAACCAACCTGAATTTACAAATGCTACCAGTAGGCCCCCTAAGACCACAATCGCTCCGTGTTCCTTCACTAAGGAGTCGTTTTTGATAGTTGTGATCAAAGAAGCTATATCAGGAATGCTTTCTTCACCCTGAAAATTCTAGTAATGAGTGCAAAGCATATAAAAATGATCGCGAAAAGAAATGGTAATGTGCTAACCTCTAAATGCATCTTGATTGTTCGAGTGACCTTTGCCGGTATTTCCAAGTGAGTTGCGACAATTTCAAAGGTCATCTTTGCGAAGAATCTGAATTGTAAAGTAGCTCCCAACACCTCTCTTGTTGAAACCTCGACATGTTAGTAATGTATTGTGTATTGTGCCACGCGAGGTTTTTTAGCTGGGATCCTTTATTTAGCAGGGCCTGACGTTTCGACGTTCCGTGGTCTTCAGAGACCTGAACATGGTGTAAACATTTAAATTTGCGCTCTACCCCACCAAGCACCTCCACCACACTAGCATTTTCCATATATTACTACAATCACCACAAATGGCCAAATAAGAGAGAAGAACTCACATAGGTCCACCACTAAGGGCTGCTGATCGCCCTGTGTTTGAAGACCAGTAGGGACGAATGAACCGCACTGGGCAGATATCACCCACTAGTTATTTTACAGCTCACAGTGAGGCACGAGCGGCAAGAAGTCACTTGTTAGGCTAGGCACTCATTTCGGTTGTCCATTACTGGATTTCTCGTAAAAATCCAGAATACTTCCAAAGTTTCTCATGCAGCGATATCGCTCTCAATGGCCAATATTGCACACTTCGCCTCGTAGTTATTCCCGTCATGCGCATCAATTCTATGTCTACCAAGTGGGCTGAATCGTAATCCACGTCTTTTGCTGGATATATGTTCTTTTACACTACCACCAGAGCTCTCCAGCAGAGTCATACGGGTGCCACGGAGCCGCCAGGACAACGGCACAATAACCCTGTACTCAATACGCAGTATTGCGCACAGGGTTATTGTGCGCAATACTTCGTCCTTTAGCCGGCTGG
Source organism: Heligmosomoides polygyrus bakeri (assembly GCA_947359475.1). NCBI lineage: Eukaryota > Metazoa > Nematoda > Chromadorea > Rhabditida > Heligmosomidae > Heligmosomoides > Heligmosomoides polygyrus. Next base: position 68,465,958 of record OX375866.1, read on the forward strand.
AAAGAAAAAGCTGAAACACAAAGAAAACCGAGTATGTAATGAAAACGAGGACGGAAACACAAACACAACTAAAGCAAAAATGAAAACGATCAAGTAAACACCGGCAAACCCGAAGCAGCAATGAAAACCAGCAGGTTAGCGCGAATAAAAACAAAGGAGCAACGAAAACGAGCATGGAAACACGAATAAAAACGTCGAATCAGTGAGAACGATTAAGTAAACATCCTACTATATATAATCGGCTAATGTCACGTGTCCGTCACGGGGAGGGGCGACTGAAGCCAAAAGATGCCTACGACAGTGCGGCGCATGCCAGCGGGGCTTTCTTTGAGCTTAACCATGGGCCATTGCTGGCGAACTATATCCTTGGCGGCTGATCGTGCAAGTTTACGAGATATTCAAGGGGCAACACATCAGAGTATGAAGGGGGATCGAGTGCAGAGCGTAGGGAATCAGGAGGCGTGCCCTAGACGTCGTCCAACTTGGGTAGGGATTCAAAAGACGTGCTGAAGACGTCGTCTAACGTGCGTAGGTATTCAGAAGACGTGCTGAAGAGGTCGTCCAACGTGCGTAGGGATTCAGAAGACGTGCTGAAGACGTCGTCCCACTTGCGTAGGGATTCCTACTAAGGGCGACCAATAGAAGAGATCAAAAAAGGGGGACCATTAGAGGGGGAGCGTGAATAAGGGGTGGACCATCATTTTCCCTAAACATCGTTCAGTGTGTGTCGGATTTCTGAAGACGGTTTATAGAAGTCGTGGCACGTGTGCCAGAGTGCAGGAGTGTCATAGACGTCGTGGCAACGTAGTGACACGTGAATCGGTTCTCAGTGTCACATGTGCGTGCTTGACTCTCACTCCATTTCTTTGCCAGCACATAGGAAAGGAAGTATTTTGGGGGGAGAGGGAGGGAGGGGTAGAGAGAGACCATGGGACTAGGAGGAGTATTATTGCCGTCGGACAGTAAGCGGTGTCGAGCAATACCGATTAATTTTAATTATGATTTTGCTGATTAAGCACCGGATTGGGTCTGTCATTACATGTTTCTCGACACGTAAAGAACGAGCGCTTCGGAGAACAAATCGCGTGTATGTGATGGAGGGTGGATGGGCTTCATATGGGTAGTGAAAAAATTCTGCCCTACCATATCCCACTGCACTAATCTATATAGTAAAACTAGTTTTCTTACTGTAAGAAGGCTTAAGGAAGAAAGGAGGAAGATTGTGGTTGTTCTAATCTCGGGGTTTAGCGGCAAAACCCCCAACCAGATGGGATGGGTTGATCAATTCTCGGGGTTTGGGGCGAAGCCTCAACCAGACGTTTGGCGGCCGCTAGGCCGCTGAACGTCGGGAGAATACGATAAACGAGTGCACAACAAAAGCAAGCAAGAAAATTTATACCATTTTCAAATTGGACACTTTTCAAATCAAACTGGACACTTCTGCTAGCAGTTTGCTTGAACTGGGTCCAACTAGGCTTGAAAAGTGTCCAATTTGATTTGAAAGATGTCCAGTTTGACGTGAAAATTGTATAAATCCCATAAATAGCGAAGTCGTTTGTGAAACAGCTCAAAACGGGGGATTTCCGACCTAAATTTTAAGCTGCGGCCATCTAATATGAAGCGGAAACGCCTCCCAGGTTCTAAGTCAAAGGCCTACTTCCCTGAGAATGTTTTGGCCATAAAAAATTGAAAAAATCTGAAAGCTGCGGCCATCTCAATATGAAGCGGAAACGCCTCCCAGGTTCTAAGTCGAAGGCCTACTTCCCTGAGAATGTTTCGGCCATGAAAAGTTGGGCTATCCTATCCTCTCCCTAACCTTCGAATAGAACCACTCACCAGCAGAGCCTGGCACTGCGGGCGAGACCTTTGCGAACAGCGGCTCCGCGACGACTCGCCACGGCTTCCACCACGGAGGCAGCGTGGGTCTCATTGCGGCGAGAGCGAGTTCTCCGGGCGGTGCCGCGAAACTCTGTAGTGGCCCTTACAATTCAATCATTCGATCTGATAAACGGCTCCCATCTTTGAGCATTCCCCTAATCTAGCGCTTGGACAAATAACGCAACTCCTCGATATGCACTGCTTAGCCTGGAATCGATTTCGAACCAGCTGCCATTTGACGTTATCCTCAGCAATGTTCACCAAGACAACATCGTCCTCTAGCTCTGCACTAATAAAATCGCTTTGAATATCAGCACTAACTCGGTCGGAGATAAAGGGGTGAACGATAGGCGTCTTACATCCACGGGGTTGATTTCGAGGGTTACTGCGACACCTTCGTTGACGACTTGATACCAGAGGCCGGATTCATAAAAGATACTGCAGTAGCTTTAACGGAGAATTGTAAGTGAAAGCTCAGATAACGCGGCCTATCAAGCGATATGGTGAGCGATAAGCCGCGTTATCCGAGTATTCGCTTACAATTCTCCGTTAAAGTTACTGCAGTAACTTTGATGAATCCGGCCCCAGGTAGCCATTCGAGACGGCTATATTTGCATGTAGTCGAAGTGATTCTTGTCGTTCTTTAGGTCCCATACACATTCTTACTGCCGTTCGGAACATGCTGCTTACAACAAAACGTTTCACAGCAGCAGGGTGCGCAGACGTGGCGTGAATCAAGATGTTCTTAGAGCTTGGTTTGCGGTATCACTGCCCGCTAACCTCCCCGCCGCACACATTAACCTATGTGTCGAGATAAGTGTGACGACCGCTATTCGGTGTTTCCCTAGTATATCTAATGTAATGAGAAAGCTTGTTCAATAACCTAAAACACTCATCCATTTCGGGTTATATCGATGTTATGATACAGCAATCACCTATGTACCTACAGTACATTAACGGTGAGTGAGCGGTGAAGTACCGGCTCCTCAATCCTACATATAAAGCAGATTCGGGGAACAGGCGCTAATCGTTGATCCATAGTCCCCTTACTTACGTATAATACGAGCTTGACTATTTAAAAAATATTGCAATGCTGACATTCCTTGGCCAGAGTAATGATGTGCGTTTCCGTGGGTCCAAAGGTTTTTATGCTTCTGACATGCGAATCCAATATCTCGCATAAAGTTTGTAGGGCTTGTTCGTTTTGGACGTTTGTATAAGGTGAGGTCACATCAAAAGACTCAACTACACCTGTATCACCTGTTGTCCCCATGATCATCGAGTTGCTTGAGCGGCCGCCATTCGTCCCCTTTGGGTGTGATAGTGCTCCAATGGATCCTCCTTTTTCGAGGGACACGAAGAGCGTTATATCCTTCGTTCAGGGCGTTCACGTAGAAGTCCGAGCAAAAGCCTTCTCTCACCTGTGTGATTCATGTCACTCTGAGCATCATCCTCTCGATTCCACACTGATCGCGAGCCCATCTTGATTTCGTACAGCCCAGGTCTCTGAGGCGTATGTTAGGGCAGCAACAGTGGAGTCGAGTAGGTGAGCACGGAGTCGGCCGTTTTTCGTCTTCTTCTCGACTTCTTCGACACTCATGAAAGCTCCCCAAGCCACTCGTTTCCTCCTGCCCAGCTCTGGCGCTAGGTCGTTGGTCATGTAGACTTCGCGACCCAGATATACGTAGCTGGAGCACTCGTAGATATTCGTTCCGTTGAGCGACAATGCGGCATCAGAAACTAGTTCATTCCTCGTGAACATCATCTTCGTAAGATTCAGCTACAGTTCAACGTTCCCACATGCACGATCGAAGTCGGGCAGCATTTGTTCCGCCTCACTAATGCTCGATCTAATGAGCACGTTGTCCACGCTTTCCCCACTCCTTTTTATTGTCCTAATGGATGCCATTTCGCGAGACCTTCAGAAGCCTACTCCTTGGACGCTGTTATATGCAGATGCCGTAGTTTCGATAGAAATCAGCATGAGCCAATAAACGCGACACAAATTCTTACAGCAAGACATCCTCTTTCGAACGACATATAAAACCAAGCAAAAAAGTCCAACCACAGAACCGTGCTGTCGGGGAAAATTCGGACGGAAAAGTCGGACGTCCCAATTTGATGACCTAAAAATCAATAAAGAACAAATGAGCAAATAGGACCAACACGTATTCTTGTAGCACAGAACATTGTATTCCAAATGCTGTCAAAAACTGCGCAAAAATTTCAAACCTAAGCGGAGAGAACAAGCGCACAGATGGACACTTCTTCACTTTCCACTTTAACGATCTAAAAATTGACGAAATGCAGGTGCTCTGATAGAGCAAATCATTCTCTTTCGAAAGCTGTATAGCGCTATGCAAGAGACCGCAGGTGAAATCCGCAAAGAATCGTTAAAAAAAACGGCGGGAATTTATGGACAACCTAATATGTACAACCAAAATGAGTGCCTAGCCGTAACAAGTGACTTCTTGCCACTCGTGCCTCACTGTGAGCTGTAGAATGACTAGTGGGTGATATCTGCCCAGTGTGGTTCATTCGCCCCTACTGGTCTTCAAACCAGGGCGATCAACAGCCCTTCGTGGCGGACCTAGGTGAGTTCGTCTCTCTCATTTGATCTCTTCGTGGTGGTTGTAGGGGTAGGTCGAAAATGCCAGAGTGGTGGAGGCGATTGGTGGGGTAGAGCGCAAATTTAAACCTTTACACCACGTTTAGGTCTCTGAAGACGACGGAACGTCGAAACGTCAGGCCCTGCGAAATAAAGGAGTCCACCTAAACACCTCGCGTGGCGCAACACATTACTAGCATTCTAAAGTGTTATTTCTACATTTCGGTGGCATCCGCATGTTAAGTGGACAGGTACTGAAGGCTAAAAATTCACCAGCGTTCGATAACACTTGTTCTCCAACAGTGTCTTCACAGGTGTAGACATTTGCTGATGCATGTGATGTTGCTAAGGCTTTAAGTGTTAGTTTCTCGTTCTGTGGCCAGAAGGCCCCACCTTTGGCTTTCTTCAAACATGTTTGAGATTATTAAACTGGGAAGCGATGGGCAAAGTTCGGTAAAAAATCAGCTGCTTTTTTGAAAAACCTTATCAATGCTGGCCCCCGAGTTCAAGGTTATTGGCTATCCCATGTAAATATTTATTCTTGTATCAGAAAAATTACATTGGTCCTTGTTGCGATCAAAACTCAAGTGCCAGGCGAAACTCGATACCTCACCTCCTGCTGACCGGCAGAAGGTACGGGATCGAGTCGCACCTGCCTGCCTCTAGAGCTTTTAACGCACAAAACATCATTATAACAGCTCGAAACCTCAGCACCACCCACTTGAGGCTCATGAAAAATGACTTGGCTACATCTGTCTATTGACTGGCAATTATCACCCGCTCTGTCTGCTGTCCGTAGTCTACAAGCCCTTCATTCGAGTCATCCATAATAGGGTCAGTCGAACGCTGGACGAAGGACAGCCATGCGAGCAAGCAGGATTTCGGTGAGGATTCAGCACGATTGACCACATACACACCATTACGAAGCTCATCGAAGTATCGCGAGAGCATAAGTTGCCACTGTGCTTTACGCTCATTGACCTGAAGAAGGCATTCAACTCTGTCGAAACTGAAGCGGTCATCAAAGCCCTGCTCACTCAGGGCGTTCCATCTCAGTACTCGGAAATGTCGTGCGCGGTCTAGTTGCGGAAGACATGAGAGTGCTTCTTCTGTTCTAATGTACGTCTCAGTCTCTTGAACTCTACGAAAGCAGGGTAAAGACGCGACTAGCGACTAGCGGTAGTGAGGAATCCAGAGGGAGATGTTGGGAGTGGCGCGATTAACGCAAAGGAAAAAAGGCCTCCGGAGTTCTAAGCTTTGTCCACATTCGAAGATCAAAGACGCTTTTGCATGAATCAAGTCGTCGATATTTAGCTGGTCCGGTTACGAAATCTGCTTCGCAAACAGCCGATCGACGAAAGTTGTAACCGACTGGATTTCACAGGACGTCAAAAGAACATCGCGCTGGTAGAACATCTTTGGAAGAGTTCTGAACGAAAAGTAAACGGCAAAGGTGTGTCGCGCGAGCAGAATGTCTTGCTCCGCTTCCTCTATCAAACATTTTTCACGGCACAGAAACCGTTTTTTCCTCCTCCTGCTGAGGGTTTAACCCTGCTCAGTAACAACGACGCTGTTCCTGCATTCCGTCACCATCCTACCTACCTACCGCATCAAGTTCGTCTGCAGCCGTAGGGACCATTTCGCGAAACCTCTCTTGACAGAGCCCTTCCGCCCTGTTCTTGGAGCTTTTCGGAACTGATTTTCTCTCCTCAAACACTCTAGAGTACGGAGCGAGGTGATCATCGGTGAGTTATTGCACTCCGAACACAATTGAGCGTCTAATTTTACCTGTGGAACATCCGGCATAATTGGTGGAATGGTAACAGTTGCTTTCGACAATTTAAGTTCACTCTTCAAGTGGTCACGCCCTCTTTATTGATTCTGTCGGGTCTATAGACTATCTCTGATTCTGTCGGGTCCATATGCGTTGTTCAACTCTACTGAAATTTTTATGTCAAAGGACAGAGCTTGAGCTGATGAACTCATGATCAGATAGATATACGTCTCTTATTTGGAAATATGGAATTCTGAAGGAGTTACTAAAAAACACCGCCGTGCAGCTACAAAAAGCGCTGCTGTTGCTCTTCCGCGTCGCTCTTTCTTGCAGTACGGAGCGGTGTGTCCGGTATTGCACCAGAGGGAGGCTAGTGATGTTGTCGCCGTCCTCAGTATTTCTTCTTGTTTCTCTTTCAATCGAAGAATTCGAAGAGGGAAAAAAACTTTTGGCTATGACTAAACCCCCTTTGGCCCCTCCAAAATAAAACACTTTTCCAGGAAGCTGACTAAATTTCCAATTTTTCTTTCCATACTCAGTCTTCCTCTTTTTGTGAATGGCTTCGCTGTCAATAAACCTGATCATAATCCAGTAGGCCCAATGAACACCCCTCAGAGCTGTCACCCCATACCCCAAAAGCAGTTACGCTCGAATGGTGTCCTGACAAGGAGAATATTAAAAACCTTATTTATGAAGACATCAACCGGAAGTAAGAAGGAGCTCGACCTTCGAAGGAATGATGCTTGCGCTGAGCAAAACAGACGTCATACTTACATGGTGCTGGGCTGATCGTCGTCCCAGAAGTCCAGCTGAAGGACTGATGCCACGAGGTCAGCTGCGGCGAAGCGCGTCGCCGGTTCGAGGGCGGTTGCTGACACTGACGCCAGAACGCGATTCGGCGAGGTATCTGAAATCCGCGCTCGAATGTACACTTGCTCGATTGAAACACACAGCACAGATCTGCCCGTCCTCAAATGCATCGTGATGAACCACTTTTTTGCGCTTTCAATATCCTTCTAAAGGTGACCCCAATTATTGCTCAATAGGGTCTCTGCAATTCAGTAGGCAACTGTTGGGCCTAAGAAAGTCAGCATCAGGAAGAACGCTAACGATTCGGTGTAACGCAGTTTGAAGGAGCCACCCATAATTGGTTTTTCTCTCTCCTATGCCTCATCAATCCCCCCTTGCAATCTCCTTAGCGCCCTCACACGACGAGGGAATGGGCTCTCGAGCAAATTCAAAGCAGCGAGTAGTGGAGCAAAACATCATTCAGCCCGCTCCCGCCCCTAAACTGTATTGCACGAACAGAGCTTCTACCCGCTGGCCTTCGGTTTCACTAGTGCGCTAACTTTGCCAGAGTTCTTATCCCGGTAGTGTTTGATTATTGATTGGTCAGTTTGAAGCCCGTTTGCTGTTTTTTAAACAAGCGCTTGGTCATTCAAGTTATACCCGCGTGTCGGAGCGCCGTGTCGATCAGGGGTGTGCGTTAAATTTTTTTCGGTAAATTTTTAACGACCGCCTTTTAACGAAAAATTTTTGCGTTAAAAACGGTAAATTCGGTAAATTCGTTAAATAAAATGTCTCTTAGCTGCATTCGGTTTGGCTGCATTTTAGCATGTAAAAAGCCAGACCTTTTTTCCTTATTGAATAATTTGCGACTCCATCTGCATGATAATTATATAACTATGCCTTCATCTTTGCAGCAAATAACAAAAGTCCATCTATCGTAAACAAACTTGCTGAGAGAGAGAGAAATCAAGAAAATTTTGAAAACAAATAGTAAGAAGACTTCTAAAATAGGAAATTTCTTACTACGCCTAGTTCCTTTAGCTGGCAGAAAGTCGTCCAGCTTCTGGGAAGATCCAAGCTGCATCGTATCGCGGGTCAACGTTTTTCAGCTTTTCTTTTTCTTCTTGAAATTTTTTTTACAAAGCCTGGGCCCACTAAGCAGACTTTTGCGGCCCAACTGATGAACGCTATGAAAGTAAATTCGCATATTAGGCGAAAAAATCCACACACATGAAGGAAATTTCTTGCTAGAACCGGATCTGCACTTTTAAAGATATACCTCTTTCGTAAACCTTCGAAAACTCTTTATGCGATAGACAGCTTGTAAAGTACCAGTTATTATACTAACTTTCATATACAGTACCGCGCATAGGCTTTGGTCAGTTGCCGAAAAGAACGCTGTTGAGCGGGCTCAACAACCTGTGGAGCGAGCGACAGCTTGTAGAGTGAGCGTTTGGGGAGTTTTAACGGAAATTCTTAGCCGTCCCACTCAGGAATTGTTCTAAGACTGTCCAGCTTGCCTGTGGAGTGCGCCGTGAACAATGCATATGGAATCGAACATTTCAATCGAGGGGGGGGGACAACTTGTAGAGTGAGCGTTTGTAGAATTTTATCAGGAATACCTAGTCCTACTCGCATAGCTTGTGTTTCGTAGCGTTTTCATTGCGTTCTCTCTGATTTTCAACCCCACTTACGATGCAACTATCACAAAAACTGTGAAAAACTGAATGATTGGTAATTATGAACAACTAATATGTAGCAATCTAACGCAAGAAACTGACCAGGAAGTCGGAAAGCACGGAACGACTGTGGCGGAGAAAAGTGGGGTCGCACGCAAATAAATTGGTTAGGGAGCAAAGAAAATGCCAACAAAAGGAAAATACTTCGAAACTCGAGAACACACCCTTAGTTCAAGTAGAAGGTTTCCTTGGTATACTGCGACAGCTCATACAAAAAATCGTTCAAAATGGATTTACACCGAGAGGAAGCAAAATTTTCAAAATGGTCACAAAAAGTCGTTAATGCAATTTAACGGATTTTTTCGTCGTTAAATTTCGTTAGAAAGTTTTAACGAAAAATGCCGGTAAATCCGGTAAATCGGTAAATCGTTAATCGTTAAACGCACACCCCTGGTGTCGATGTCCGCTCCTCCACACGGTGCCACTGGCAACTGTTCGATTCTGCTAGCTAAGCACGTTCGAATCAGGGTGTACGTTCTGTGCGTTGAACATTTTTAACGAAATTTTTCAACGGAAAATGTTTTGGTGTCCACGGCAGCGGACGCGAACTCGCAAGCCCGGCGAGTATGAGAAGTATGCGGAAGTCCTTGATGCGAGGACGGCCTCGGCGGGCAACTGAGCTACTCCGAAAGTTCCGTAGCGTAAGCAGGACCCACCCAAGTAGCAACGCTAAATGCGGGTATGTTGACGGGTCGCTCACGCAAGTTGTTAGAAGCACTGGAGCGTAGAAGAGTTGATTTCTGTGTGGTGTAGGAGACGAGGTGGTCCTGCTGCAAATCAAGGGACATAGGAGGAAGCTTTAAGGTCGTTCTATGTGAAAGTCCCAGGACAGCCAGCGGTGTTAGAATAATCGTCTCCGAGAACTTCCGAGACTCGACAGTAAGTGCGGAACGTTTTCATGATCGATTGATGAACATCGTTATCGCTAAGGAGCGACTCTACCACTTCTTCTCTGCGTATGCTCCGCAGACTAGCTACTACGGCCAATGCAAGGAAGAGTTTAGGAGCCTGCTTGATGATAGGACAGCTACCGTCGAAAGATGTCACCGTAGTTGCTGATGACCTTAGTAGGCACGTAGGTGCTACGAAGGACGGGTACAGCTGTCATGGTGGATTCGGTTATGGGTAGCGTAACACAGATGGTGTCCTTGAGTATGCGGATTCGCATAATCTCACCATAGTGAGCACCGTGTTTCGTAAACGCGATTTCCACTTCTCGCTCTATGGTGGGTACTATAAAAAGCAGACAGACCTCGTCCTTGGGAAAGATTATGACCGAAGTCTCGTCACAGACTTGAAGATCGTGCCGTATGAGACGGGAACCCCATAGCATCATCCGCTGATCTGCACTTTAATAATCGCTCCTCCAAGGCTGAAGCGGGTCGAGTGATGCGGTGCTGCAACTATCACGTGGTGGCGAATGAAAGTGGAGGTGGCTGTGATTTCTCGCGTAGGTTACCGACAGTCACGACTGTCGATGAAACTTAGAGAAGCGCTACCGACGCGATACTTCAAGCTTCGGCGTTAGAACTTGGCATTACGAAGCCTGAACGGCGAAGGAACGACAAGCAGACGTGGCTGTAGACATACGATGTGAAAGAAAGGGTTCGAGAGAAGAAATTGTTTTAACACGTGTCTCTCGGAGAAAAGTAAGCTGATAATTGACAAAAGAACCGCGAAGCTAAAAAAGCTGCCGAAAAGGCTGTGGCCATTGCAAAAGCCACTCTTTGCAACGATGTCTACGAAAAAATCGAGTCGCGCGATGGTGGGCGGTAATTGCACCGACTTGCCGTCGCCATCGCCAAGCCGAGGATATATATAAGTTCTTTGGCACTAGGGATAAAAACGGCTATTCCACCATATATAAATCTTCTTATAAAGCGCACGGAATCGTTGAAGCGATGGCGCGATTATTTCGACGGAATTTCGACAGAAGAGTTCCCTCATCCGGCCGTCCCTTCTGCGGCTCCTATCCACGGTCCAGTTTAGAAGATCATTGTGGAGAAAACTGAAGCGGCTTTGTGGAAGATGAAACCGGGCAAGGCGATCGGTCCAAATGAGTTGCCAACCGATTTATGGAAGTCAAAGTTCTAGTACTCTACTGATGGTTGGCTATGGTTTTCAACCACGTTCTAGCGGAGAGGAAGGTGCTTGATGGTTGTGAGGAAAGCACGACGATCCCGATTTGGAAAAAGAAGGGCAGCTCTGCAGACTGCTCAAATTATCGTGCGATTTGCTTGCTTTCGCACAGCATGAAGATCTTTGAGAGAGTTGTCGATGGACGAGTTCGCGAAATCGTCAAACCTTCCGACAACCAGTGTGGCTTCGTGGCTGGTTGTTGCACCATCGATACCATACATACCGCCCGCCTTGTGGTGTAGAAGCGTCGCAAGAAACAAAAGCCGGTGCACTTTGCCTTTCTCGACTTGGAGAAGGCCTTCGATCGCGTACCCCGTGAGGCCACATCGTATGCTCTACGACAGCACGGCGTTCCTGAAAAACTTGTAGGGTGGGTGCGAATGCTGCACCTTTGTCCGAAGAGTGGTGCGCAAGCAAGCTGCAGAAAGAATAGAGATGGAGTTTTCCATCTCTGTCGGGATCCACCAAGGTTCTGCGCTTTCCGCACTCCTCCCTGTTGTCGTTATGGATGCCATTACGCAAGATCTTTAGAAGCCCGTCCCTTGGACGTCGCAATATGCTGATGACGTAATGCTAGCTTGCGAAGATGGAGGTGAACTCGAGCGAGAGATGGAAGCTTGGTGTAACCGCTAGGAGATGTTCACGCTCAGACTGAACGTCAAGAAGACCGATTGTCCAAAGACCTAGACGTAAAGGAGTCCGGCTCCATGAAGAATAACGCACTGCGTTTACACTCGCTTCGGTTTTTAAATACTTGGGATCAGTAATAGCATCTGGTGGCAGTCTAATGGTTGAAGTGAACTCACTCGTGAGTGCAGCTTGGTCCAAGTGGCGCTCGTTGGCTGGTGTGCTCTGCGACAAGAAGACGGCAGAGCGCTTAAAGTCGAAGATCTATCGTCCGGCTGGTAGCTCCGTCGTCCGGCCGGTAGCGACGTACGCTGTTGAGTGCTGGCCTGCGACGAAGGAAACGGAAATTCGCCTCAGCGTAATGGAAAAGAAGATGCTGCACTGGACGGCAGGATCCACGCACCTGGACCGCATCCGAAACGGATCTATCAGGCAGAACTTTGGCTTCACGCCGAAAGCTGACAAGATACGCCAAGCTCGCTTACGATGGTACGGCCACGTTCTTGGTGGAAAGGAAGGAAGCATCGGTAAGATAGACCTCAACTTCGAAGTGTCCGGAAAACGGCCTAGAGGACGTCCGATGCAGCGCTGGTCTGATACGATACATTTGGAATTTAAGGTTGCAGGTGTCCACACTGATCTAGCGCTGGATCGGGAAAGGTGATGCCATGACACCAGAATAGCGGACCCGGCTATGAAGCGGAACAAACGCTGAAGAAAAAGAAGAAGATGATGATGGTGATGATGATGATGAAGAGGGACCATTTCATTATACAATTTGCAGTTTACAAATTTTCGTTTTTGTCCGCGATTTAAACGACTGAGGGGAAACGAGATGATGAATGACTGGGGTTTAAAACAATCTGACTGACCGTATGGAAACAGTCAAAAGGCTGATAAGTCATCCTTGGAGGAGGTCAGGTATGAGACTCATTTACTCCTTCTTCACTCACGTTAATCTTAATCTGACGACCACTTGCCTAAAGCGCGCCTTATCAAGCGATATGGTGAAACATTTCGCCGCGCAGTCAGGGATTTCGGCTCTGCTCTCTGCTAAATTGCTGTAAGTCGTTGATGAATCCGATCGCCAGTTGTTAAAAACAGATCCGAAGCAAACAAGTGGCAACATGGCTACTTTCCACAGCACACAGCTGGAAAAATCCGCAGAAAACGCTTGAAAATTGTATGGACGTCAGAACCCCTCAAATCTCAACCGATCACTGGAAATGTAGATACGCTGCCAGAACCGTATCCTACGACCCCCTTTTGAAACAACGCCACTATCCACTGCGCCCCAGCCGCTCACGGGAGCGGGCACTGGCGCACAAGTGAGCGCTCCTGAGTGACGCGGCAGCGATTCCACGGTAAGCTCGGTGAATCCTACTCGTTGAATGGATCAAAGAAGTCATAGAAGTTCTGCACTTGCATCTGGATTTAGAAGGTACCAGAAGATGTGCAACTTGCATCCGGATTCAGAAGTCATGTCGATTCTTTTATTGAGAGAGCCGCTATTGTTACCTCTGCTGTGGAGGATGTCAATGACTTAGTGAGTCAATTTGTGAAGACCAAGAAGGATGATGGAAATCCGCAGCATTTCGATCTTTGCCCACTTGTGCCTGAAAGGCATTCCCTGGTTTGGTGCGGACCAACTATATGAGCTGATTAATAAATGGGCCAGCTCTCGTCGGAGACCCCGTATTTGATACCATCATTAAAGTGACTTCTGTTATATGTGGCACACCAGCTTACGATTTTAGTCATTCATGAATGATTGAGATTCCTCAGCGCCGGAGATACTGCTTCATTACCCGAACTCTTAAGAACAAAGCAGCTAGCAATCCTGGGAGCTGCTGACCAGCGAGCATTACATCGACCTGTGGACTTTTGGAGATTATGCATACTTATGCTAATGGGATTGTTTCTCCGAAACAGCATGGTTGCACGGAGGCATTTGACAGAAAATACGGATGTGCTGGCGTTTTCATGGATATCGTTATGGTATTCGATAGTGTCTCACCAAACGATGGTTTCTAAACTGGACAAATATAAACAAGTTCCACCTCATCGTATTTAAAGGGTTCCCTCAGTGCCTCACTGGTAGGGCGTTTCAAATCAAAACTGATACTCCTATTTCCAATATACCTTTGTCCTTTTCGAATTTCGAATGTTCGAATATTCGACTATTCGACTAAGTCCAATATTCGAATTATTCGTTTATTCGAATATTCGAGAAAGTCCAATATTCGAATTATTCGTTTATTCGAATATTCGAGAAAGTCCACTATTCGAATTATTCGTTTACTCGAATATTCGAGAAAGTCCAATATTCTAATTATTCGTTTATTCGAATATTAGAGAAAGCCCAATATTCGAATGTTCGTTTATTCAAGTATTCGAAGGCTTCGAATTTCAAATAATCGAATTTCGAATATTCTTTATACATCTCTTAACAAGTTAATGGCAGTCCTCTTCGAAAACCAGGGAATTGTGACCTTTTGATAAGAAGGATGTTTTGTTTCGCGTGTCACTCAAAGTGGCCGAATTGTGTGTATGCAATCTGACAAGGGAAGGGTCTGGATCGTATGTCTGAAAGGGAAGAGCGAGTCATATAGGGAGAATCCCCATACCCTCAATTAGTATAAAAAATGGTTTATTTTTGCCAAGTCGTTAAACACAAGGAGTATGGAGTCCGTTACAGTAGAATTCGTGGGTCTTGTACGCCCGCCAAGTGGCTCGGAGCTCAGTGGATAGAGACGTTGTTCCATGGGTAGTAGGTCGTGGGTTCGATTCTCCTGCTCTGCTGCATTTTTGCATTTCATATGTTTGGTTGAGAGTTGAACGATTCTGACATCTATACAACTTTCGAACGTTTTGCCTAATTTTCCAGTTGTACACCGTGGAGAGTAAACTTCTTGCCACTTGTTTAATAGTGACCTGTTTGTTAACCGCAAGGCAATCAGAAAGCTACTCAACGATGTATAAACGTTCAACACCAGTGATGCACAGGCCCAAAGTGCATGAATCAGAAGCACTGGTCACAATCGGACAGCGTTTAAAAGCTGCAGGCTCCTCACAGGTATACCAGCGACATCACCTTCAATGTCATTATAACAAATCCGTTCTCCTTCAGCTACCCGCAGCTTCGACACTTAGCTTCAGGATGTTGTGCCTTTTTGCAGGTCAAAAGGAGGGTCGTGCACAATGACGTGGGAGTAAAATCATTCCACCCGAAAACGTTATCATATGTCCAATTCTTGCTTGCATCTCCACGTCTATCAGTTCATCTTGCGGATCCCAATCTTCTTCTTCCACCACTTTCATCTGTTCGTCTTCGTCAACTTCAAGTTGACGTGCTTCGAAGTCCTTGAGTATGCTGGCCATCCGTTCGGCCAGCTTGCTTTCTTCCCTCGAAGGTTCCTTGCCTAAAGGTGGGCCACACTTCAGCGTAAGTAGGTGGATCACCACTCAGCATCGACGGTCGTTGTTGGTGGTAGGTTTAAAAAACCTTCAGCTACCTCCGATTTCCATTTGACAGGCAAAGATGAGAGAAAGAGTGTATCGATGGCCGTTATCGTCAGTTTGCGGGATCCGCAGACGTCGTTTCTTCGTTGAAGCCACTTGCAACGTCATCCTGGTCTTTGAAAATACGGGCAGGATGGTTTTTCCCGAAGTCATCGGTCCATCTAGGGAAACAAACTGTGAGGATCCAGTACCCTTTATACGCCGTCCGTATTGTGACCACTGCTTCTTCTTCATGCACATTGTGCCTGTGTATCACTGATGTTGAATGTTTGTACATCATTATGTTGAATACCAAAGCATGCAGCTGGAAAAATGAGTAGAAAACCTCTGGAATGGTATAGACGTCGGAATCCATCAAATCTCAACAATTAGTTGAAATGCAAAAGTGCAGCAGGGCAGTAGAATTGAACCCTCGATCTCCCTCGCATGAAGCAACGTCTCTATCCCCTGCGCTGCGATCCGCTTGCGGAAGATGCATCGCGGACATACAAGACAAGAACAAGAAATTGTATCTACAACGACCCCGTACTCCTTGGGTTTTTTTCTTGGCGAAAAAATAAACACATTTTTATACTAATTGAGGCGTGGGGATTCTCCATATATGACTCGCTCTTCCCGTTCAGGCATACCCTTCAGACACTTCCTTTGTTAGTCCACGCGAGGTAAGCGCGGGCAAACGCTCCGCTGCGTCCCTGCTTCCTTTGAACGCCATCGAGCCTTGCGGCCAGTCACGTGAATAACGAGTGAATCGTGTTATGGCTGTTCAATGACGCTTTTGCCTTCGGTATACTACGGGAGAATCTCCGTTTTGTAATTCTACCCCAAGTACAGCGACGGAACGATTAAAGCCGGAAGGAGCTGCGGTAGGGAGGTAGCACTTTCTGGAGCCTGGGAAGCTCCTGCTTTCTGCCAGCAAAGACCTTAAAGAAGAGAGGAGGAGCAATGGCTATGGAGTGCAAGAGCCAGTTATAATCCATTTCCTATGAAAGCGAGTCATCCACATTTTCTCAATAACACTGTTCAAGCCGTAATGTCTTACCAGATTAGATTCCAACAATGGACTTCGGGTCCGTTTGCTTATAAGTGACGCGAAGCTTTTCAACAGAGCCAGATCGCAAATTGAATGCCACTCATGAGCCTCCAATATGCCTCTTCTGCACCAGATCGCTCTTGTGCTACTTCTTCGTCCATGCTAAGCTTTCTTTTACCACATAGAAGCTTCGGTATAACCTAAGGAGACAGTAACCCATGGAGCAAAATGTATAACAATCTAGCTCCGCCTATCCAGGGTGTTTTTCTCTTCTCGGGGCACGAATTCTTCGCAAGCCTCGCTCGTCCCCTTCAGCCTCAGTAGCGCTTATCACTCACTGGACTCGCCACATTCCACTCCATTAGCCCTGATTTAACGTATGAGTAGCGGGAGTATGTCGATCACGGGACAGGAGATCCATTGATAGAAATCGATGTACCACAATTGATAACTACCGATCCTTTTCGCAATTAACCAACTGGTATAAGAGTAATGACAATCTTAAGCCTTTGTATATGCCGCTCTGTCGAACGCAGTTTACAGTGGGTAATAAAAAATAAGTAAATGTCAATCATTGGGTGACTACAATAAGTAAGGTGTTCATTTGATTATTCGAATATACGACAATTCGAAATTCGATTATTCGGAATGCGAAATTTTGGGATTTGAATAATATTCGATCATTCGAAATTCGAAATTTTGGAAATAGAATATTGTTTGATCATTCGAAATTCGAAATTTTGAAAATTGAATATTATTCGATCATTCGAAATTCGAAATTTTGGAAATCGAATATTATTCAGTCATTCGAAATTCGAAATTTTGAAAATCGAATATTATTCAATCATTCGAAATTCGCAATTTTTCCCAAGGACAAAGGTATAATTTCCAAGTCTTACAAGGGAGGTCAATGAACTTCCCGTGGCAATTTTATAAGTGACCTATATAGGGTTGTAGGGCGTTGTCTGAGAAGCACCGTAGTGGTTCTCAAATTTCCTGCGGACATCTGGGTAGGTCAAAAATTGCAAAAAACCATTTCACTTCAATACGGGCCGATAAAGCAGAACTGGCGCCTGGAACTGCCATGTTGTGGTTAGAATCTAACCTGCAAAAGGTTTGGGGCCGGAACAATAGCGGAATTACAGCGATTTCACAATTTGCTTGTTAGCCGTACAGTGACCGAAGTGGAACATTGAGGTGCGCCGCTCACCACCAACGCCGTAGCAGGATGGCCGAGTGGCTATGGGGGCGGGCTTGTGGGAAAAGCATCGGGGGTTCGAAACCGGAGGTGCTGCTCCTGAATTGCTGGTCTTGCTGCATCGATTTTTGTCGATATAAAGTGTATGTTAACCCTTTCACGACATTGTCCGATGATGTCGTCGGACACCATCCTACGATTAGTTTATGGAAAATTATCAAGCATTTAATAATACAATATCAATCGATGGGTCCACTAGTATCTACGGTCAAGGCGGTCCTTGGGAAACTTCATTCGTTACTGTTTTTCATATTTAACAAATAATACAAGCAAAATAATTCAAATAATCAGTGCGCAGGAAAATGCGCGCTGTCCCACGCGACAATCACCTGAAAATCGCGCGTGTCGTGAAAGGGTTAACTGCGGTAGTGTATCATACTGACATTACAATTTTGTTTTAACCTCGATATAAACACAAAAATAAACACCCAAAGCAACAGCGTTCATAGTACATAATTCGATTGGCCATTGAGGAGCAGGCGACTTTTCTTTGCCTACAAAATAGATAACATAAGAACTCCAAAGATCGAGGAAAAAATATTATTTTATTTTTATTTATTATTTTCTTTTTTATTTTAATTGATTAATTAACTATATTTATGTTTGATTTTTTTTTCGACCCCTCTCCGACTTCTAGAGAGAAAGCATAACAGTACCAATCTGTTTTCTTCATCCAAAACCAACCATATTGCAAGTGATCTCACGGCCGTCACATATGTACAGCATCCTCCTCACTGTTACAAGGAGACGTAATATCACTCACATCATCGTCGCCGTCCAGCGACCAAGCTACGTCCTGCGCTTCGTTCAGGTCAAGCTAACATCACGAACGAGAGAACGTCAATGCAATAAACATCAAACAAAAAAAAGCTACCTGGATGTTTCCTCATCAGCACAATCAATATCCCCATACATAGCATTTTGAATTATGCCCCGAAAGGCATCTGTTACGGGGATCTCCCTACGAATAGGGGCAGAGTAGTCGGGAGGAAGGCAGTTAGCAAGACAACCAATAACTCGGCACGGAGAACACATTCTATTATACAATTGATATTGAGTCGAGGGGGGGGGGTGTCGTATAGTGTGTCGAAGGACGATTACAACAATTGATCAAATTCAAATAATATATACGTCAATTAATTAATTGAAAATATAAATATAAATAAAAATCAATAATACGTAATTAATACATAATACATAAATAAATAAAAATAAAGATAAATCTTTTTTATCCATTTTTCAATCTCTTTTCGACTTTTGGAGTCATGAAGTAGTGCTAACAGACCCACTGTCAATGCCTAACGAAGACGGTCAAGATAAAGAATATTATCTATTTTCTAGTTGAGATAGGCCCTTGAATGGTACCGAGGAACTGCGAAGAAAAGTCGCCTGTTCTCTCGTTTGCGATGTTAGCTTGACTTGAACGAAGCGCAGGATGTAGAATGGTCGCCGGACGATAACAATGATGTGGGTGGTATTACGCCTTCCTGTAGTAGTGAGGAGGTTGCTGTATGTGACGGCCGTGAAATCACTAGCAATATGGTTGATTGAGGATGAAGAAGACAGATTGGTACTGTTATGCTTTCTCTCCAGAAGTCGAAGAGCGGCCGAAAGAAATCAAATATAAAGGATAAAGGATAAAGGACGGGGTTACTCAATCCCTTCTGGGATGCGCTAGCGCATTCTACTTCTACGGGATGTCGTGGAGGCGACATGATTGCGTATTTGGCCATACTATGACTTGCGGTGGCCAGCCGATGAACAAGTCAGCGCTTTATCCTTCCCACACAGTCTGGTACCAATTCACCGACCCCGGAAGAATGGAAGGCTTGGTTGGCCTGGGCGGGAAATCCGAACCAGGAACCTGGTATCGGGTGCACGCGACAGTCGCGCCTCCTCCGACTGCGCTACACGCGCCCCAAACATGAATAAAGTTAAATAATCAATTAAAATAAAAATATAAAAAAATAAATAATAAAAATAATAAATAAAAATAAAATAATATTTTTCCTCGATCTTTGGAGTTCCGAAGTTTTCTATTTTGTAGGCAAAGAAAAGTCGCCTGCTCCTCCTCAATGGCCAATCAAATTAGGTATTATGAACGCTGTTGCTTTGGGTGTTTATTTTTGTGTTTATATCGAGGTTAAAATAAAGTTATAATGTCAGTATGGTACACTACCGCGGTTAAGATACACCTTATATCGACAAAAATTGATGGAGCAAGACCAGCAATCCAGGAGCAGCACCTCCGGATCCGAACCCCCGACGCTTTTCCCGCAAGCCCGCCCCCATAGCAACTCGGCCATCCGGTCGCTGCGGCTTTGGTGGTGAGCGGCGCACCTCAATGTTCCACTTCGGTCACTGTACGGCTAACAAGCAAACTGTGAAATCGCTGTAATTCCGCTATTGTTCCAGCCCCAAACCTTTTGCAGGTTAGATTCTAACCACAACATGGCAGTTCCAGGCGCCAGTTCTGCTTTATCGGCCCGTATTGAAGTGAAATAGTTTTTTGCAATTTTTGACCTACCCAGATGTCCGCAGGAAATTTGAAAACCACTACGGTGCTTCTCAGACAACACCCTAGATCCCTATATAGGTCACTTTTAAAATTGCCACGGGAAGTTCATTGACCTCCCTTGTTAGATGGACAGAAAGTGGTGATTTACGGGGTGCAGCACTCTCTACTACTTTTCAACATCTGCTACAGTCTCCTCCCGTTATAACGCCTCCGGGTAAGGCGCGACTCTCGATATAACGTAGATTTTCTCTGGTCCCAGCCAGCTTACGCTTACTCCAATACAGATCAACTCCGCTTAAGACGCGTCGGATACAACGCTACTCCCGTTATACTCCCGTTATAGCGCGACCAGCGCTCAATCCGGTTAACACACAGATATTGAAAGCAAGCAGGATGCTGACTGTGGTTCTGATCAGTCCTACCAATATGTTGCCTCGATCATAGTCACGAACAGCACCTGCAAAACAATATAATGGATGGATATCAACGTTTCTCGTGCGTGCGCGGCTCACAAAAATGTTCATAGTCAGCAATATTCGAGTACAGTGAAAGACTCCCGATAGTTGTTAGAAGCTGCCGTATGAGAATTTCCTTATAGCGAAAGAGAGAAGATATGAGGTGATCTATTATTTATACAGGACAATGACCTACACATTTGTGTTGAGCTTAGTGCGGCTAGAATAGAGGTTATGTACTGGAAGAGGGGATTTAGTTGCCATCAGAACTTTCATGCCATGCGGGACATTTGCCTACATCCTCTGCTTTTCGGACAGAATTACAGCAGCAGCGCTATGTGATCACACTCAACATCTCCAAATTGTGGGAGAGTGCTGAGAAGCCATTTGCAATGAGGGCGTCGCGGATGTGGTACGCGGTTTACTACCGATGATAGGATAGTGGGCTAACACCCCAGGGAGTGCGGATTCGAGGCGCGAGTGTTTTGAACGCAACAAATGATCTCGCAGTATCAGCTTACAGATTTTTGTTGTTGAACACGTCTATCCTACGTCTGGTACTCGTTGCTCGTCACACACATTTGACATACTTGCATGCATATGACAGAGAGTATCTCTATGGACAAGGCTTTATTAGTAACAAAAAGTTCTTTTATGCCTTCACACCCTCTTCTCGTCACAGACGTTATTGCGATAGTCGCATTTAGTCAACCAATGCGATTTTAATTTTATCATAAAGCTGCGCATAAGAGAGTCTAAAAAAGGTAAGCTCCGGATAGGGCGCGACTCCCGTTATAACGCGGACTTTCTCCGGTTCCTTCAAACGTGTTATAACGAGAGAGGACAGTATTAATCTGTGTTTTCTTCCTTTTTTGCTGTTTTGTAGGCAGTTTTCAAGGTTCACTGACTTTTTTCCAACAATTGCAGTAGAGATGAATATGTGTATATTTCTCATCTTTTTCGTAATGAGGAACCGCATATATACCATTTTCTTGTCGAGTTGGGCACTTTTCAAATCAAATCGGGCACTTTTCACATCAAAGTTTTTCCCATAGTTTTTTTCTGTAGTTTATTTTTCGTTTGCGTTTTCCTGTGCTCCTCCACATGATATTTGGTGCGAGTACATAAATTTTTGTCCGGTTGTAACTGTTTTAGACTCTTCCACGTGACACTTTTTACGAGTACATGAATGCTCTCCTATTCTTGTTCGGTTTTAGCTTCCCTCGCTTATCCTTATGTGGCGTCGTGTATTGTGACTTCCTCGAAATACCCCGTATTCCCTACATTCATTCGTATTGAGAGCATATTGAGACAGCTGTCGTTTAGAGGGGTTAAACCATACCACTCCGATTGTATCGTTTAACCCCTCTAAAATCTTAGTTGAGGAACGGAGAAGCGGCTGTGATACAGCCGCTCCTCCGTTTCTCAACTAAGATTTTTACTTTTTTTACTATCTACTGTACCGCTGATTTTCTTTCATCGTGCAATAAGTTTCTTTTGCTTTATAGGTGGCCTTTTAAGTTATCTAAATGGAGCCGCAGTAAAGACCTGTTCTCCTTGCCGCATTTTTAGTGTAGTGGGACTTCTAATCTAATCGTAAGTAGTAAATCTTTTCTGATTATAGGTTAGTTTTATGAGGTATATTAGAATCGCGTCCCCGGGTGATGGATAAGGGAATCAAACGCGAACCAAATGCGACCGTGTACTGCCCAGAGACGCAGGTGGGATGGTGGGGATGGACTCCTTGCTCCTGCGTGTCGGGTCGACGCGTTCCTTGTGCGTGGGAGCAGCATGTTCATGTAGAGTGTGCGTGGATGTGTCCGTGACTGTGCGGATTGCAACTGTGTCAGCCCGGCCAAAAGCTTGCACTCGGCAGACTGGGAGTACATGTAAGGCGATTCGAGGCCGCCTTAAGTCTCGCCCCGTCCCTTCGGGCAGTCTGGCTGGCTGCCCGGAGTTCTTTGCCCGCACAACAGAGCCCGTACTCCAGTCAAAAACAGCAGCACTAAAGAGTCTCATTTCCCTGCCCCCGAAAGAGCCCCCATTTCTGCAGCGATGGGAAGGACGAGTACGGAGAGGCTGCTAAAATCTCAGGGCCTAACCAGGCTGCGCAAATTGAGAAGGACTAGGATGACGATCTGTACTTACAACGCCCGCACGCTCGCATCGGAAGCATCCGTCGAGGACCTGATGATGCAAGCCAGGAAGATCAAGTACGACGTCATCGGACCGAGACGAGAAGACACCACCTCCTATACGCCGCCTACGACTCCGGAGAAGAACTATTCCTTGGAACATGCGACAACAGGGGAGTAGGCGGCGTTGGTGTCCACGTCAACACGTACTTGGCCATGAACATCTATTCGTACGAGTCTCTGACAACCCGAATCGGACGTCTGCGACTGAAGCGATGTGGATCCGCGCCAGCTTCGACTGTATTCGTCGCGTGTGCCCCAACATCTGACTACGACGACGAAGAGGTCGAAGCCTTCTACGTGGAGTTGGAGAAGTTCTATAAGGAAGATCACACCTTCTACAAGGTGATCGTCGGCGACTTCAACGCCAAGATCGGGCCACGAAGGTCGCCGGAAGAACTTCACATGGAACGCACGGGTTGGAGTGGAACGAGCAAGGCGAAGGGCTGTCTGACGATGAGTTTATCATGTCGATGAAACCATCCATGGAAACTCACAATTCCAAGAGCCTCCCTTCTTACGATGGACCAGGGAATCCCCCGGTGGCCAGTTCCACAACGAGATCGACCACATCATCTCCAACCGCAAGTATTGCCTGACCGACGTTTCCGTTGTCCCCAAGTTCTACACGGGATCGGACCACCGCCTACTTCGCGCGAGGTTCCGCTTTTCGCGTCAAGGAGAGAACCCGCGAAGTTCAAGAAGAGGAGTCCTGGAAAGACCATCAACTGGGACCTTTACATCTCTCTTGTTGGCCTTTGGGAAGATACCGTTATGGACAACATCGACGAGGAGTACGACCGCTTCGTGCACCATCACTCTCGAGCTGATACGCCAGCATGGAGCAGCACGAGCGTCAGCCAACTACCAACTGACGTCCGAGCTTGCGAAGCTATGCAGAGCCGCGATAAAGGAGGATCTTAAGGAGAGAAGGGCGGAAGTGTTGGCTGAAGCAGCAGAGGCAGGGTTGAGCATCCGCAATGTCCGCCGGAACTTCGCCAAGTTCAAGACCAAGATGACCGCTCTCCGACGCCCTGGCGGAACCGTCACCTCTTCCAGAAGGACCACGGAGAAGGTCATCCGCGACTTCTACTCCGATCTCTTCGATAGCCACGTCCACCTGCCTCCATGCAATCTTCCGCAGGATGGATACGTCGTCCCCTCTGTTCTCCCTTCCGAGATCCGACACGCCATCTCGTCGGTGAAGAAACGTACAGCACCCGGTCCCGACAGGATCAGACCCGAACACCTGAAGAACCTCCCGCCAGCGCTCATCAACACCATGGCGCGGCTCTTCACGCGCTTCCTGTCGGAGTGCAAGGTTCCATCTCAGTGGAAGACCAGCAATACCGTCTTGCTGTACAAGAAGGGAGACGTGCACGGCATTGGCAACTATCGCCCAATCTGCCTGCTCTCCGTAGTCTACAAACTGTTCACTCGAGTGATCCTGAATAGGATCAGCAGAACGCTGGACGAAGGACAGCCATGCGAACAAGCAGGATTTTGGAGAGGATTCAGCACGATCGACCACATACACACCATTACGGAACTCGTCGATGTGTCGTGAGAGTAGAAGCTGCCGCTGTGCATTACGTTCATCGACCTGAAGAAGGCATTCGACTCCGTCGAAACTGAAGCGGTCAGCGACGCCCTGCTCACTCAGGGTGTTCCGACTTAGTACATCAGAGTCCTTCGAGAGCTGTACAGTCGATTCACGACCTCAGATCTCACCATTCTACAACGACGTCCTCATCGACGTAAAGAGGGGGTTTGGCAGGGGGATACCACATCCCCGAAGCTCTTCAGCGCCACCCTCGAAAACGTCATGCGCGAACTAGAATGGGAAGACTTGGGAGTGAAGGTCGACGGCCGGCAACTACATCATCTTCGCTTCGCTGACGACATCGTGCTCATAACACCGAGCATCAGCGAGGCGAAGCGAATGCTGGCCGACTTCGATCGTATGTGGGTACGTTGAACTGCAACTGAATCTTACGAAGACGATGCTCATGAGGAACGGATGGGTTTCTGATGCCCCATTCTCGCTCAACGGAACGAACATCTCTGAATGCTCCAGTTACGTCTATCTGGGTCGCGAAGTCAATATGGCCAACGACCTAGCAACGGAGCTGAGCAGGAGGAAGCGAGCGGCTTGGGGAGCTTTCAAGAGCGACGAAGAAGTCGCGAAGAAAACGAAGAGCGTCCAACTCCGTGCCCACCTATTCGACTCCACTGTTCTTCCTGCCCTAAGAGACCTGGGCTATACGAAAGAAGATGAACACGCGATCAGCGTCGCGCAGCGTGGAATCGAGAGGACGATGCTCGGAGTGACACGACTACGCAAGTGAGAGAAGGCCTTCGGAGTTCTGACTTTCGCCGACGTTCGAAGATCAGAGACGCGGTCGAGTGGGCCAAGTCGTCGAAGATTAGGTAAGCCGGCCACATAATGCGCTTCGCAGACACCCATTGGACGATAGCCGTCACCGATTGGATGTCAAAAGAACACCAGGACGCCCACAAACGCGTTGGTCGGACTTCTTCGTGAAAGCCCTGAACGACCGATATGACGCTCTTCGTGTCCCTCGAGCGAGGAGGATCCATTGGAGCACTCTGGCTCGCGACAGGGACGAATGGAGACGCTGCTGGCGCCCGCTCGAGCAAGTCGATGATCAACGGGACGACAGGTGACACAGGTGATTTTATGATCAGCCTAATTCACAAAAGCATCAAAATCTTTCAGTTCACTACTTACAAGGGAGGCCCATGAACTTCCCCCAAAGATTCTCAACGTGACCTATATGGTCTTGTAGAGCATCGGACGAGGATCCACTGGGTGCTCCAAAAGTGACACAAAATGGTATCACTTCAGGTCCTGCTGACAAGGCAAATATGACCTCTGGAATGGCCCTGCTCTGAACTCAACCTACATTTTGTGTTCTGCTGCAACGGCAATGGCAGCGACTGGATAGCAGTGTGGATAGCGAGGCAGATTTACGGAGAGCGGTCGAGGGTTCGATTCCGGGGGTGTTCATACCATTTGCTCTGTAGAGTGCTTCCATTCTTGCAAATAAAAGTACATTTTGGCTACGGTAGGTTATCGTATTATTGGGTAATGGTGAATAAGGGCGAGGCGCAATCCTTGTCGGGGGGGGGGGGGGGGCAGTCCATTATGAATCGTTAACGATAGCTACGCATGTGTACATACAACATGCAATACAACATATGAATGCCTTAACTTACCTGATCCTCTCCCTTGGAAATGTCCGTGTGTTCCGCTGAAACATTGAAAAGTTTTAATATGGGACTATGCACGGTGGAGGAGGGTGGGGGGACACTATGCACTGCAGCACGGTTGTGATCCAAAACTCTATTTGCTTTGGAAAGAAATCGCAAACCGCTATGCACTAATTGATTAAGCTAATAACGTTGCTTTAACGTGTTTTCGTGGTTTCATAGTATTGTAATTGTTACAGGTTTCTGTTCAATTTGCTGTGTTTTCATTACTCCCTCCCAACGACTAGGAAAGCAATTTAGAAAGCTGATTTTGGTATTGGAAGGACAGCAATGGATAATGTAAGCATATTTAGACATATTCATATGTTGTGGTACATGTTGCATTTCTTTAGAAGTTGAAATGGACTGCCCCCCCCCCCCCCCCGACAGGGATTGCACACATCAAAATCATGACTACTGATTTCGCCCAGACTTCGCCTATAGGAATTATCTAAGCTGCTGGCCACGAATCTGTCACCCTTTTTCTAATTTGTCACTTCGCTTGCACTACTTTGCATCAAAGGTTGAAGTCGAAGGTTGGAAAATAAGTCTAACCACATTGGAGAAGAAAACGATCCTTCTAACAATTCAAATCAGTTTCTTTAAGCCTCAATTGGCTGGTATCGAGGTTGTAAGCTGTCACAACAATGCTTTGTTGCGATCAAAACTTCTAGCGCCAGGCGGGACTCGAACCCGCACCTCCCTCTGACCGGGCGGGAATGCTCTACGCCATTACACCACCGGCGCCGTTTGATCGAACGCAACATCCACACCTCGTGAGACCGATCAGCACCCACCCGTATCCTTCTAACGTAGACAGCTTTATTCACCCATATCTACCGTAACGTGCCGTAATCGATCGAAAATTTAAAACTTTGTATCATATCCGTGATCAGCAGCCCAAATAACCATCGTGGGCGACGCTTGCGCAAAATTTTTTCTTTCGTCCTCTCCTCGACCTCAGGAGTCATGAAAGGCACCAGTGCCGGTTATTCTGCGTACACCCCGTTACTTACACATACCCATCGTTACCTTCTGTAATCCATCGTTCCAACGAATGCCAGATTGGTGATCCGCATTCCAAATAACCCTAGAGATGAATTTCCGACGATTTTTTTCGACCTCTCGAGTCGAGGAATTGAATGCAAATCCTCCTATCTTCGATGCCTCCGAACCGTCTCCCGTAAGTGTATACGAGAGTGATGAGGAACGAATACACAACAAGGCGTCCAATCACATGAAGTGAATAAAATATGCTGTACTTGGTAACAGTCGGCTGAAATCGTGAAAGTGGCGAGAAGATTAAAAAGCAGTCTGTAAAAAATCCGACGAACGATGAGCGTGTCTTGATGATGAGTCAAATCAATACTTTGTTTGCAAATGAGGTGACAGCGAGCACTTCCAAAATATTGGGAACATTCGAAAGCTGTCATGTGGGGACAGCATCTGACGAAAGCGTCCTGAGCGAGACGATACATGGTTTAATGGACGCTCGACAGCACCCCACACGACAAAACTAGCTTCGTACACGTCTGACAACAGGTAGAAAGCGGAGTTAGGAAGCGAAGACGGTAGCCTACCGAGGCCAAAATGTGCATTTTATTTGCAAAAATGGGAGCACTCTACAGAGCAAATCGCATGGACACCCCTGGAATCGAACCCTCGACCCCTCTCCGCAAGTCCGCCTCGCTATCCAGATCCAGTCGCTGCCATTACCGTTGCGAATGAATCACTTGAATGTACACTGCAGCTTCGTCTAGGAAACGTTGTAAATTATCGCATTACTATAATCTAACTTTAGTTTGAGCTCCAGTCTTTTGTAAGTTAAGTTCAGAGCACGACAGGGCCATTCCAGGTGTCACTTTTGCCTTATCAGCTCGCTCAGAAGCGGTACCATTTTTTGCCATTTTCGGACCACCCTGTGGCCCGTATCGAAAACGAAGCACAGTTCTGTAATCCCCTTCCGATGCTCTACAAGACAGTATAGGCCACGTTGAGAATCTTTGGGGAAAGTTCATAGGCCTCTCTTGTTAGTTGTGTCGGTTTGTTAATAATCCCTTGTTGATCGTTCCTTGTTTCTTTTTCCTTTCCTGATATCACGACGATGTTTTTCTCTCTGTGGATTGTTACAGTTTTCCCTTTGTGGCACACCTGTGAGTGTATGAAGTAAATAAATAAATAAATAAATAAATAAACTGGACAAAACGAACTCTTCCAAATCGAAATGAACTTTAGGCAGGTTAAACTACAGGCTGATTAAAATAGTTAGAACAGTTTTTTATTCAAGAAAAATTTGGTAGAACTTCCTTTGAAATTTTTTAGTTCAGCTGCACCAACAAGTGTAATATTTTTTGTAAAAATTCTACATTTTGAGAAAAAATAATAAATTATATTTCGTTTTAAAGCGCAACAAGGCAGCAATTAAGTAGTGCATTAAAGACTGGATTGCGCCGTGCACTCGAAAAGAAGTGTTTATTTGATTGATAGCGTAAATATTGCTTAGATGCAGCAAGAAAATTAGGATATGTGTGTTTTGTATACCTTTTTATGTTGACCATTTTCAAGTACGAAACTGCATGCAAGCAGAAATTTTGTTATCAATCGAATAAAAATCGTGGAGCTTCGGACGGAGGCATGGCGCAATCTCTCTTCTGAAAACAGAAAGTGGACGCCTTCCTGCTCTTCAAAACAAGCTTTAAATCATTGTTTTTCCATAAAAAATGAAAATCTTATAAAATTTCAAATAAGGTGTTCACTTATTAGGTAAGAGAATTAAACGTTCAAAGAAATCACACTACAATTTTCCATGAACAAAAAATTATTTGCACATTTTTGGAGCCTCTAGTTTATTGTGGTAGAAGCCCATTTCGATTTAGAAGAGTTCGCTTTAATCTGAAAGGTTCTAGGCTAGCTTGGAAGTGTCCAGTCTGCGGTGAAAGGTGTCCAATTTGGTTTGAAAAGTGTCCAATTCGCCGATAAAGTGCTATGTATTGAAAAACTAAATCAACGAGTGTAGTAACACCATAGCTATAACTCATCACCTGTAAGGCTGCTAGCAGAGGGAGTTCTCGCAGGGAATCCCTCTCGTATTCGTGGCGAGGCAACAGTGTCCAACGGCTCAGGATTTCCCATCCTATAAATGGAGAGAATGCGTGAAATTCTCGGTCGTTCGTGGAGATACGCTATTCCGAAACTATCAATGAGCAAACACAAACGTCAGCAGGATCACGGCAGTTCTACATAGCTCAAGCGATTAGATTCAGTGTTCCTGTAGAGCAGTTAAAAACGGTTCAGGCAATATTCATAGCGCAATATTCATCTAAACATGAATCCAACCTCCATAAAAAAGCGGCTTATTCTTGACATACAGCCAGTGCTAGAAAGCGCCTCTTACTATCAGATGTTAGTGAAGGACGAAGAAGGGGATCCTGCATGTGAACGTCCCCACCGGCTGGGATTTTGAGCTGAGAAAGACTGATACTTCAAGAGGCAACAGCTTCTTCTTACGTGTTCTCTAATGTAAAATTGCGACCAGTCCAAACCTGTTTGTGTAGAACTTGAGTTTTCTAATGCGCAACGCTACTAGAAATCTAATCGTAAGTAGATGTATTCAAATGTGGATGTAGAGAAGTCCATCCAGATGTGTGGGAATTAGCAGGGAGGATGTCCATAAGATGGAACTGACTAGGCGTTTTTGGCTTTATGTTCTCACTGAAGGTGGCGGCTATGTTCGCTTTCAGGCGGTTAAGCTGCTTACGTCGCACCTCAACCGATTCATTCGGGACGGTATCTTCGACTACATACGAGGGCGAAGAATGCTCTCCTTGCAAAGGCAAACTGGTTTAAAAACGAAGGAACCAAACATAAAAGATGAGGGTTGAAGAACCACTCGTACATAAATGCTGTGCATCATTTTTCCGGGCAAAACTGAAAGCAGCGTAACTGGAGCCACAGTCAAAACCCAGTCAGCCTGGAGAGGTCTTCAAACAGTCACAGTTGAGCCTCGTGACCGATATCGTCGAGTGTAGTGAATTATGAGGAAGTCGAAAAAAATTTTCATTTTCATTTTCATTTTCATTTATTGCGCATGTTGTGCGCCTTAAACAAACAGCAGTAGGCAGGAACAAGAAAATATGCTGCAGTCTGAGTGCTTTTCAATCCTTTGATCCTAAATGTTTAGGAATCTTTTATAAGATTTGTGGTCGTAGCAAACTCGTAGTGAGTAATTGGAGAGAGGCGAAATGAATATATCGGCAGCAGTACGAAAAGAAATGTAGACAGAAACAGAGCTTTGTGTGTTAATGCTTCTGTGCCGGTGCCATCACCATTACAGTAAGTGCGAGGGGTGGTAACTCTGGGTTCGGCGTAAGGTTTATCCATAGCAGCAGTCAATACAAGGACGAAGAGTGGATCACAGTGTCCCGGGATTGAGAGTCGATCGTGCTGCCCTCGGAGTCGTCCTTGGGTTCGCTGTCGCTGTCGTTGAGCTCCTCGTCGCCGCTCTCGTCCTCGGCGCTGCCGGCCGCCGTCGTCGCCTCCACGCATCTCCTCGATCGCTCCCCCGCCTCGGCTCGCTAGAATCAATCGGATCAGAGAAGGCGTGGAAATCACAGAACGCTCAGCTAGCTTCGCTTACACCTCCCCCTTTTTACCAAAAGATCGTGACCCAGAATTTAGCTGAAAGATGCGTAACTGAACCGATCCCTAGAGCAAACTGAGAAACACCTACCCTATTCCGGTGGAAGGTAGTCTCCCAAATTCATGGCTGGAACGATGGCTCCATGCTGCCTTGCCCACGCGAGAACCGCATTCCAGAATGGCACAACCGCAAGCGAAGCCTGGTGGCCCAACACGAACTGTCCGTGCTTACAGCGCGTGAGTGCCACGTTCATCCGATGCGGATCGTCCAAGAACTCAGCCGCGTCCGCTTGGAAGTCCGTCTTTGTGGTCAGCAGCACGACCACGTTCTTTTCCCTGCCCTGGATGGCATCCACGGTGGACAGATCGACGCCGGTGTCGCGCGCGAAATCCGCAAGCCGTCGGTGCTGTTCTTTGTAGAACGTGATTATACATACACTGCTCGCGGCGATGCCCCTTGTTAGAAGACGTCCTACCAGAGTGGTGCAGACCATAGCCTCCGCATCATTGAAATGAGAGTGAGTTGCTCTCCGAGAACTACCGCTGACGTCCAAGAACATGAACGGTAGGGACTGATTCGGGAACCGCATCATGTTCAACAGCATGTGTCGCTCCTCAGCCGCCGTTCCACTCCTCAACTGCCCATCGTAGACGAAGTGGTTAGGGAGCTCGTTCAGGAGAGGATGCGCCCTGAACGTGGTGACAAGGGGAGCTATGGGGACGGCCCTCGCCCGCGTTAGAGCGTCCATCACGCTACGCGCTCCGAACTTAGCGGCGGTAGAGTGCCGTGAACAGCGCGCATACGGCTCCAATTGGTGTACATCGCCGATGTAAATATGGCGCGCTTTCGGCAAACGGCTCAGTATTGCGGCAAAGACGGGTTCTGGTACTTGCGAAGCCTCGTCGCATATGATGAGCTCGAAGTCGTCCAGGTAGTTCTTAAATATGCCGCCCTTCCCCGTCGCATTCAGCAAAGATGACGTCGTTATTGCGACGACCTGCGCCTGGTACTTGAGGAACATGACCTCGACGACCTTGTCAATCAAATCGGAGACGTCCTTCTCAGCTAGGACAAGATCCTCCCTTTCCTGCTCTGTCAAGAACTCCTGGCGCTCCCTATTCTGCATGTGAGCCTCGAACACAATCCGGCCATCCCTGAAGCGCTCACATTCGTCCAAGGCTTCCTCCTCCAACTCGTTCCTGTAGAGATCAGGTAGTCGTTTGAGGACCTCATGCATGTCGGCAGGAGTCGCGGCGATGGAGTCGTCGAACACTACCGATTCAGCGATGTAACGGCAAACGGCTAGGTCGGCGAACGCGTCGAGGGACAGGATGGTTTCAGTGATCTGGGCGACGGCTGCGTTCGTGGTGGCGGTGAGGATGATGTGCGCTCCTCCCCGCGCCTGTCTTGCCGCTATACAAGCACCGACGACGGTTTTGCCGGTTCCGAACGCGGCCTGTATCCCCACAATCGGGAAAGGTGTAGTCCCGATTGCCAGGGCCTGTCGCTGGTCCTCCGTCAGAATTACTGTCCGCCTGTTGATAGATATGGGTGATCCGTCTACGACGGAGATGGCTGGCACGGTGTTCTGCTGGTTCTCTTCGACACATGACAAGGGTGTGGCTCCATACACCGCGTCTAATATTCTCCTTCCGCAACTGTTCGTAGGCACATTCGTGAACAGTTCCATCTCGGAGACTGCCTCATATGCTGGGATTGCGCTGGAAGGGAGCTTGCTCAGCTTTACGCATACATCGAGGAAGGCCGAGTTGTCAGCTATTCGGCCCGCCCGCATGGCGGCACGATAGAGGGAATCGTCGGACCATGAGTAAGTTTGTAGAATCACGCGAAGTCGGCGCTCCTCTCTTGCTCGTTCCACCCGATCCACTGACATCCGGAGGAATGCAAATGCTCCCATTATCCATACTCCAACGGGGCGATGGCGAGCCCATCCGGCTTCAAAAGTCATGTCGTCCAGCACGAATTCCAGGCGCAGAGGGTACCCAGCCAAGCTAGGTATCGTAGCGGTGACTTGGTGCGTACGGCGATCATCTTCTAGAGTTGCGTAGGAAGCCAAAGCTGAGGAGGCGGCATTGAAGATTTTGCCCATAGTCGCAATGGCCGACGCTCGATCGTTCGTGTAGCTGTCGAAGTCTCTGAGGCGATCCTCGAACCATGCATGCTCGTCCGGGGAGATTTTATGTACTTCCATTGGAAGCATGGCTTCGTCCGGATTGGCGGGGAGAAACAGTTTGACGAAGGAACAGAGTACGTCGCGAGCGGCTTCCGACGCGGGCGGTTCCGAAAATCGGACAGCGCAAGACGATTTCCGTCGGCACAGGGCCTTCATGATCTCGTTCTCCTGAACGTGGGGCCATGGGAAGCGGGCTAGACCACGCGTTATCGTGACAGCTTCTGGGCTGTCTTCCATCGCCATTTTGAAGTTATTGACGGCAGAGCCATCACCTCTACGGGTGACTGAGAGGACAATCCCGTACCGCATTTCCTGCCAGACGGGCGGCTGGTGGTCAGAGTAACTGCGAGTTAAATTACCGTAGATGATAGGTCGAAAGGAACATAGCGCACTCACCCTGGCAAAGAGTTCAATGTGCACGGTGCTCCACTTTTGTTGGGATTCCGACAGCGTCTTGCTAAATTAGCCAATGGCGACTAGGCGGTTGTCGTCTTCGGTTCGTTCCTGAAATAAAGCTGCTCCTACTCCTACCTGGCTGCCATCCGTATGTAAGATAAAGTCTTTGTCTTGCGGAAACGCTAAGCAGGGGTGTGATGTCAAAAGTCGTTTCAGTTCCGCGAATGCCTCGGCCTGCCTCGGGCCCCACGAAAACTTGACTTTGTCTCGCTGAGCTCATACAGAGGAGCCGCTATAAGAGAGAAGTTCGGGATGAACCGACGGAAAAAATTGGCCATTCCAACGACTCCTTTGACTTCCTTTGTGGATTTCGGTACTGGGAAATCCCTTATCGCGGAAACATTACGCTCAGCGGGGCTGTAGCAATCGGAGGAGATTTCATGCCCGAGAAACGTTATTTTCGATTGAGCGATTTCGGTGAACTTCTTGTGGGAAATCTTGAGATTGAAAGTCCGGAATCGTTCGAAGACCTTGCGTAGAGAGGCTACATGACTGTTGAAATCTCTGTTGAAGATGACTACGTCATCGATATATGCCAAGCAGTTGGATTCGAGGCCAGCTAGAACACGAGCCATGACCCTACAAAAGTAGGCACCTGCGTTCTTGAGGCCAAAAGGTAGAAATTGGAATTGGTAGACTCCTTTATGGGTGGCCCAACCGCATTTATACTGACTCTCGGGGGAAAGTGCTAGTTGCATATATCCGGATGCGAGGTCTAGGGTGGTGTAATACTTGTTACCTGCTATCTTGGATAAGAGATCCTCAATTCGTGGGAGTGGGAAGTGATCGGGAATCGTAACGTCGTTGAGCGGTCGGAAGTCTAGGCATACCCTCAGAGAACCGTCCTTTTTCTTGACTAGGACCGTATTATGGATCCACGGAGTGTCGCTTTCGACGATGCGACCTGCTTGAATCAGCTTGTTGATGTGCTGATCAAGTTCTTGCTGATATTTAATGGGGATGCGGGGTGGGCGAAACTTCCCAGGGGGAATATTGGTGGTCGTCTTAATGTTAATTTGGGTATCCTGGTATGACCCCAGATCGTACGAGGAGTATGAGAAGCGGTCTCGGAATTCCTCAAACAATTCAAGAAGGATATGTTTCTCGGTATCTGCGACCGAAGCCTTAGAAAGATCGAAAGGTGGGAGTGGGTCTTGGCCCATTTCGCACGTTGCCGCGACAATAGCGGGGGAGCACTCTGAGTCCTTACTTGGGAACGAATCCGCCTGCATATCGTCCTCCAGAACTTCGACGGGAGTTAATACCGCGACGGCCTGGTTTTTGAATAGAACCTCAGGCCTCTTAGTGGGGTTAGTTATCAGAAGACGACAACTCCCTGAGTGGACGAGAGACGGCACGATAATTAGGGATCGCTCCCAAAGCTCTTGTCGTTGTCCAACTACCATGAGTGATTGTGATGTCGCACCTTCCGTGACGCACCGAACGAATGACTCTGAACCTGGGCGCAACACCGTAGTCTGAGCTACTCGGACGACAGCGTCATTGTTAGCCATCTCGCAAATTCTACCGCTTCCGGGCTGCAGTACCATAATGTTAATGGCGGTGCTGCCTATTCTGAGTTTCCTTGCTGCGTAGTCGATATTCCAGTTTGGAAGACGACTGAGGAAGTCGTTGCCAAGAATGATATTATAGGACTTAACGGTCTTCGGCACTGATTTTGTATCCGCGAAATGAACCAGATGCCAAATCTCGAAGTTGCCGACCTGGAAGCGAATGTGCGCACATCCAAGGAGCTCAACCGGAACTCCGGCTACACCGATGGCGCGCGAAACGGAGCTCTTTTGGAAAGAAAAAATCCCTAGTAGTGGGGCCATATCACTACCGGTGAGCGTGATGGCCGCCCCAGTATCAACCAATGCCAACATGTGGACCTCGTTGACTTTTACAGGTATCTGGGCAACAAAATAGTCCTCGGAGCAGGCAAGCGAGTTAATGATTACGGGACTTGTGGACGCCTTAGGAGGCCAAGTCGATCCTGAATCGAGTTCTAGCCGTGTCAACTGAATGCTCGGAGGAGGTTGAGAAGCCGTCACGCTTGGGCGCACTGTAGGTGTCTGAGCGGACCTAGAAGGTGTCGTAACGGGTCGATGGAAGCCGAGTGACCGGAGAGTGGAGAGTGCCTCCGGGTAGTAGATAGCGACATACGTTATACACAGCATGCGCAGAATTGCTATCGAAGTATAAAGGCAACATACGGTTATCCACCAATCAAAGATGGACCACGCGAAGACGTCAAATTTGAAAACCGTGGCACTGGTGGCATCGCTTGGCCGGGAAGAGTGCAAATGTGACATGCCCAGGGCGTTAAATATGTGTTCTTGGGTGCGTGCTTCCCATAATTCCGTGAGTTGGTGCTCAGGGATTAACTCGCTGATGTTTGTGAGTACCAAGTTGTGGAATATAGTGAGTGGAGGAGCCGTCACTCCGGACAGGTTCGTGGCAGGGTGCGTCACTGGGGAGATGTCGTTCTCCGCCACCAGTGCTGTTGATCCCGTAAACGCGTCGAACTTTACCGTTCCATTGGATGTTGGCAACAGAAAGAAACGACTAGTGCTGCAATCCGCCACGATCGCTGTCGGGGCCAGTACTAGCGTGGTGGGATCCAAAAAGAGGGATAACGAGGTACCGCTAGGGAGTACTACTTTGACGGCGGGTTTTGCATAGCACGTGGCATTAAAGGGCCGCAGGCTGTAGTTGGGAGTTGGGATCGAGATACATCGATAGATCTGTAACATACCATTTCCATGGTAGGATGCGGCAATGTCGAGTCGCTGCAGCATGGTGCGCACTACAAAGGTGGGATCCACCAGCAACGCCGAGTGCGATGACAATGCGAGAAAATTGATCTTGTCACACAGTGATATCAAGGCATTACGGAAGATAGTCACTACCGCGCCTTGGGCTGCGTTCTCCACGGCGAGGAGTTGGGCCGCCAATTGGTTAGAAGTAACCAATCCAACTGATTGTGAATGGGGTGCGGATCGGGATACCCGCTGCATGGACGTTACCGCGTACCCCTGGTCCGTAATCGTCAATGCGCGTCCACAATCGACCACGGAAGGGTTGGTCGGTTTCCAGGAAAGAGCGAACTCTTTGGAGTCGCTTAACCAGACATTTCCTAACATTTGACCCTTCATTTTTGAGAGATACAAAAATTGGCATGACTCCTCGTGGGACGGGGACCACACCATCACTGAACCATCACGAAGAACGCACGATCCCTCTTTGTAAGCGCAGTGTCGCATGTCGCCGACAGGAGACTCAGGTGCTGCGGTACCGTGACGTCCGTGAACGGTCGTCGAAACTAGATAACAATTCACGACCGTAAGTTTGCGTTCGATGCAGCAGCCAAAGGGGGCCGAGGGCCATTCGAATTCCAACGGGTTAGAAGTTTTGGCTACGCTGCCTGATTTAGACAGAGAACCGAACTCGCACCTGCCGTGCTGCACCATT
Source organism: Heligmosomoides polygyrus bakeri (assembly GCA_947359475.1). Lineage (NCBI taxonomy): Eukaryota > Metazoa > Nematoda > Chromadorea > Rhabditida > Heligmosomidae > Heligmosomoides > Heligmosomoides polygyrus. The sequence goes on from OX375866.1 coordinate 68,502,526, forward strand.
AACCGACAGTGTTCAATGGAAACGGTTTTATAAGACTCCGCGTGGGATTCAGAACGAGCACCAAAGAAGTTGACGGAATAGAAAACCGTCTGTTCGACAATTTTGCATAAGGATGCCGGTGAGTCGTACCGCTTAGTGTTGGGACGATAAAGCTGGATCGTCAGGGCGCGCAGCGGTGTAGAGACGTCCGGTACCAGCTGGGAGCAGTTATACGACAAGGGTATGCGCCAGAACCGTTCACCTCCGTTCGTGGGGCAAAACCACACTGGTTGGGAGTGACCCCCAGGGAGATATAGTGCCATGATTAGACATACGAACAGGGTTCGAACGTAAACAGAGCCTCTACCAGATCGACCCGAGGACGGAGTCGAAGAAGGAAAAACTGATTTAGAAAGCTCCTCGTTCCGTTCCAGCAACGCTGACACTCGTGCGTTAGCCTGGGCAAGGGCAGCCTTACTTTCCTGTAGTGAAAGCGACAGTGCATTTATTTTCTTACTGGCTTCGTCTACCGTGAAGTCCTCAGATGGGGTCCAAGATGTTGAGGGTCTTTGGCGAGTCGGTGCACTACCCCGATTAGAGTTAGTAAAGTTTCCAGAGCGCGTACCTGAAGACCTCGTTCCTTGTTGGCGTCTTGGAGAAGGGCACTGATTCGCAAAGTGACCGGAACCTCCACAGTTATAGCATTCCATAGACCGACGATTGCTGTCGTCACCGTCCCTCAGTCGATTAGCAGTGAATCGTCTTCGCTCCGGAGTCTGCCAGCGTCTGAAAGAATTGGAGCCAGTTTCAGTTCTTCTACGTGTGGATGTATTGAACCTCACCTGACGTGGGTAGTCGATGGCGCTGACTCCCACTTGTGGCGGTTGACCCACAGGGTTAATGAGGCGATCCGCGGCGGCTTCGGCTAGAAGCTGCTCCACCGTTTGGGCTTTGTTGACGGCCTGCTCAAACGATGAAGGATTATCTAGCTTAACGAAATATCTGATGTCAGGACGCAGGCGGGCTACGTACTCCTCTAGCACGCGCTCCTTCTGCGTTGAGGGGTCCTGACCCGCGGTGACCGCTCGAACCAAATGTAGGAGACGATTGGCGAACACCGCTGACGGCTCTCCTGGTTCCTGCTTGCAGTAAGACAATGTCTGGCGGGCCAGGTAACGCTGATGGGGCCCTTCAAAGAACTTCTTCAAGTGAGTCACGATAGATTCGAAGGACCTCCGATCTTCATCAGTCAGTTCCTCTATCTTCTCTCTAGCGACGCCGTCGAGGTACGCTATCAAAAGGTTGGCCTTCTGTTCCGATGACATCGGTGTCGCACGCATGCGTGCGATGTCCTCAAACCGTCGCAACCAGACTGAGAATTGGACCCCGTCCCCGGTTCCAGAGAAGGAGGCTATTCTTGGAGCGGACGAGTCTGGTAGCAGAGTGGCGACCGTGGGCATAGACCGAATACGGTCATCGATCGCCCCAAACGAAGTGTTCAGTCCTGCGAGTAAGGTGGCGTTTCCTTCCCTGATTTCCTGGGCCAATCGCGAAGAAGTGTATCGAGACTCCTGGCGAACACCCGCTACAGCGTCGGCGGTCACATCGCGAAGAAGCTTTGCGTCCTTCCCTCTAACAGTAGCTGAATCGTCCAAGTCGTGGAAGACGCTTAGTAAGGGGTCCATCCAAGCGGAAGTATTAGTAGGGGCCTGGCAATCTTCTGCTGACGTGTCCTCATGCTTCCAAGATATGCTATGTTGATGGGTATCTTCGACCCGGGACTCACCCTTCTTGGTCTGTGACCTAGTAGTAGGTGGGCCCATAGCTGCAATAACAGATGAACGGCGATGTAGTACACGGGTGATGAACCAGTGAACAAGGGTGACTGTCTCGCTAACTCAAGCTTTTTATATCCTCTTGAAGGTGGGCGGAGCGACGAAGAGGAATGTGGATATGCCGCTGTGGGATGTTCGGAAGTATTCTCACCCGACATCAAGATGGGGAACCTAGCGGAGATCAACATGAGATGCCTTGCGTCGTTTACATCTTGCATTGTTCCGGCTTAATGTAACGATATAAACAAAGCCTGCGGTGGAATGAAGACATGCTGTATCTGAGAATGTTATCTATCAGAGATACCATGGGTATGGGAACGACACCAAGCCGCGCTAATGTTGTGAATTCCTAAGCCGGCTGGGAGATGTCTGTGAGAACTGATCACGTACCGTACTCTGTTCGGAACCTCTATAGCCGTAACCTAGGAAAGTGGTGCAGGAGCGACTGAAGCAAAGTCGAGGGAACGAGGAAAAAGCAGGAAAAAACTATCGGGTGTGCCCAGTTATTAGTGAAATTCGTCCTGGCGCTAGACTCCGGGAGAGGAACAAAATCGGCGGTCGCTATGACCAAAATATACAACCGGGGTCGAGAGGAGAAAAAAAAAAAAAGAAGTGATAATAGCAACTCACAAACGCGTGGTCCTCCCAGAGCGGCAGAGACGGAGTTCGACGAAGTCGACTCGTGATGACGGTGACGCGACGATGGTTCAACCACACTGAAAACACGACGAAATGTTACGACTATCCAGCACTATATGAGCACTATGATGAAAAAAAAAAAGAGGCAGTAATAAGGAATAAACTGACCTGTGGGTCCAGAAGAAAAGCTCCGTCGTCACTGAGCTGAACCTACGTGAGTCATCGAATTCAAACGGGCGGCTGCACAAGCGTTGCGACGGAGCGCGCTTTCTATCACCTCAGCGTGAGCGATGACTCATGCCTGCCGCTAAGCTGTGAGGAGAAAAAGGCAAGGGCGAGACTAAGAAAGGAATTTAAATAGGGAAACGCACGCGCTGTTGGATTGCTTAACGCCACAAAACGAAATCGAGTGATTGGTCACAATGGAAATTACATTCCGAACGCTTAAACTAGTATTTATCTCGAATATGGGCCTATTAATATCCACTCGCCACTGCAAACAGCAAAGAAAAACCTAAACGGACTCACCTTAGAATCACTTCGGGCCACACATCGCACTACTCCTGGCATATGACTTTATCCGACGCGTCCATATGCGTTGACTTCACCAGTACTGAAAACTAACCATCGCACTTTGCTGCAAAATCGCCGCTACTTGCGGAATCTCTGCGTTTGACGCCACACTGAGCTGCTCGGCCATGCTAACGGTACCTCAACACACATACATCTAAAAGAGAGCTCTGAAAAATAGCTTTACAAGCTAACCGATCGGATTTCTAATCTAATATACCGTAATCTAAAAAAAAAAAATTGTCGAGGAGAGGATGCAGACGATCGCGACTATCGGCTGGCCCGGCAGCCGCAGGCAAAGTCAGATTGGCCAGATCTGTTTATGCCTCTACGAGGCGGCGAAACCGAACAAAAACTCAAAGACCGAAAATTTCGTACCTCATCTTTCCCGAGGACGTGACCCCTCACTCGCTGCTACCAGTAAGTGCGAGGGGTGGTAACTCTGGGTTCGGCGTAAGGTTTATCCATAGCAGCAGTCAATACAAGGACGAAGAGTGGATCACAGTGTCCCGGGATTGAGAGTCGATCGTGCTGCCCTCGGAGTCGTCCTTGGGTTCGCTGTCGCTGTCGTTGAGCTCCTCGTCGCCGCTCTCGTCCTCGGCGCTGCCGGCCGCCGTCGTCGCCTCCACGCATCTCCTCGATCGCTCCCCCGCCTCGGCTCGCTAGAATCAATCGGATCAGAGAAGGCGTGGAAATCACAGAACGCTCAGCTAGCTTCGCTTACATTACACATTCAATAAGCTGAAACGATGTGAGAGAGGAAATGAGTTCATTATCTCCTCAGTGATTTCATAAAAGGATGGCACGCTGCATGCTCAATGGGAGGTGGACCTTAACATCTTGATACTTATTTTCTATTGCCTGTTTTCGAAAAAAAAAACAATGGCGATTCTTGAAGTTGGAAAACCACAATGTGCTGTAGTAAAGAACCCTGGTCAACATGTACCTTTTGAATCGATGCTAAAGGAAGTAAAAATAGGAACCGATTGAAGATATCCGTATCCGGAGCAGAATATCAGTATCAATTTCCCCTTTAAATTATTAGGTTGTCCTGAAATTAATGAAGATTTTAGACTTCAAACTTTAAAACGACATATCTCAGCTCAAACACAGCTTTATAAAGTAAGAACCATTCGAGTCTATACAACTTTGCCAATGAGGTACTAGCTTATTTATCCCGGTTGTATGGAACTTCTGGAGCGGATGAATTAGTCGAAGGCAGTTTCCACCTGGGCTCAGTTATTGAAGCATTTCTCGCTCAAGCAGATATGCAGATGCTTGAAGAAGTGGTAGTCGGTTAGCAAAAGGTCCGCTGAATATGGTGAGTATGGCAGAGTTTCGTGGCCCAACTCGTTCAACTTCTGCAGCCTCGGATGCGCAACATGTGGTCGCGCATTGCCGTCGAGAAGGAACGGTCATTTTCTAGGGACCACTGCCGGGTGTATAAGTCGGAATTTTTCGTGCATCTCGTTGATCTGTTGGGCGTACTTCTCTGCCATCTTTGTTTCGCCCGAATTCAAGAAACTGGTACAACTTCGGTTTCGGGAACTGTTGCGGAGCTTTATTGCAGTCCAACCACTGAACCGATCGTCGACCGTTATCGTATAGGATCCTTTCTCGTCACAAGTTATGATACGGTCGACAAATGGATCGTTCTTGTTGAAGCAGCGCTGACGAGACAACCGACGATTTCTTTCATGGTCGTTTAACTCTGCGGTATCCATTTATCTAACTTCTTCGTCTTTCCAATTTTCCGCAGATGTTCCCAAACACTTGAATTGCTTACGCAGAGTTCTTTCGCCAGTTCTCGAACAGACACACGTGTATTTGCTTGCACCAATGTCTTCAACTCGTTGTCATCAAGGCCAGAGCGACGTCCGAGACCTGCCTCATTCTCAAGATCGAACTCACCTCGACGAAATTTTTGAAACGAACGCATCACCGTGGATTCGTTAACACTTTCTTGGCTCCACACCTAGTTGGCGTACCCAGTTGTTTCCGTCGCAGTACGACCGAGCTTGAACTCATAGAAGTAAGTCTGCCGAAATTGCTGCTTTGACCTGTCCATTTATAGCCTACAAATCCATTTATAGCCTACAAAATCTGCCGTGAAGTAATCTACGTATATTAAAAACGATTAGTACAGGGAGAAAGCGCACGAAACCAACTTTGTAACAGTGTAGAATTATGCACTATTCCAAGATAAAGTTTTGCCAAAAAATCCCGCTCAAATCCCATGATAAGCTGAGAGAATGTACTAAACGTAGGCCGTTTATGTTTATAACTGTGCACATTCCACTTCGATAATTGTAAGAGTACTCAACAAATCTCTTAGAACCCATCATATGAGGGTTTTATTTTTTCATCTGAAGAGGTTGTAAAACAAGAGCAGGATGAAAGCGCAACTTCAGAAACAAAGTAGTCAGATGAGCAGGTAGCCGAACATATAGAACAGCACAGTTCCACGACACTCTACCGATTCATTACTCATTATTCAATTCTTAATGATCGCTGAAGGGTGACGTCAACTCCATTTAACGGAAGAAGCAATATTGAATAAGAAGCCTTCATGGAAAATTAATCTATTCAGTAGTGCGCAGATCAAATTTTATGAAGTGCAGAAAGCTGCTAGTCAAAGTAGCTATTACATTTAATTAAGAGTGAATTAAATCCGGCAAAATGTCTCCAGTTGTAGAAGAGCAGCTTATAATTCTCGACACATGTATTCGAGGTACAAACAGCAGGAGAAGGAGAACTAACACGAAAGAATCTCGATTGAGTACGGACACACATGGGCACGAAGAAATAATTGGCCGAATTATCTTAGCAGAAAGTTTGGCAGAAGCTGATGTGCACCGCGAATCAGGTGCAAAACTCATAGGGCTGGGTTGCTAGGCAATTGCAGCCGAGCAATTATCAGACACGTAATTTTGTGATCGTAGCAGATCTGGCTGGACTTGCTCTAATCTAGAAAACATGTAACATGATCCAGGCGTTCAGCGACCTAGTGGTCGCCAGACGTCTGCTTGGGGCTTCACCCCAAAACCCGAGAATACAGTGCCTTGAACACGGCAGTCTTCGGTTTCTCCCGTAGGTCATTTAATCCCAACTAAAGAAGAAAAAACCGGTTTCGAGAGAATAGGGTAGGGTAATGTCCTCAAACAGTTGGCACGCTTTTCCACGCTTTTGCGCAACTCCGGAATATCTAATCTGCAGAAAAAAATCAATAAAACTGATCGATGCCGGTTCATTAATCGATACTGTTGAATGATAGGTGACCCCGCGCCAGTAATTCCTACTACACTCTCCACACGTCAGCACTCCCTTATACGACGGCAGAGAGACGAACCCGTAGACATACAGATGCGCTCCCCGTTTACCATATAGGATTGAAAAGTCTGTACAGCGGCCAAGCATTCAAGTATCGGAGATCGATAATGCCGATCGAGATCCAAATCTTCGGGGGCTGTTAGCCTCGGTAGGTCGGACGAATGAAGAACAGGGAGAGAGGGGGAGGCGCAAGTCCTTGTATATATTATGACAGTCGGTGATAAATCGATAATATTGATGTATATTGGTACGCTTTTTTTCACTTGCCATGAAGTCCATCTACCACTCATAATATTCCGCCACATCGATCACATTTGGGCGAAATCCGGTAACACAGGTCGAAAAACCGATAATATCGATTAATATTCCGATCAAATAGTTCCACCCAAAGTGGACGTGAGTATGCTGGCCGATGAGTGGTACTGTGCCCCCTCATCGGCCAGCATAATTACGTGACTCCCGCCCCGGTTGGTCAAATATCGAGAAGACCAATAGCGCCGACCGAACGATCGATAATACTAATCGATATGGCCATCTAGTGAATCCATTTGTCGAATCAGGTCAATGCCGTCAATTTTCGTCAATTTCCAGAAAATCGGACACCCGAAACCTCCCATCGTTATCCGTGCGAACATTCGAGAAACTCTTGTTGACTAAATTATAGTCGTACTGTTTCTAAGGGAGCGAATATTTTCCTCCACATTTTAGCAGTTGTTTTCTGATTTGTTAGTAGAACTTTCTTATTCTCCTACAATCTCTTTACGCGTATGTGTCATGCATCCACGCCACTAATACATAAGTAAATAAATATGCAGCAAGCGACGAATTTCCGGTCTATTCCAGTCGGAGGATGCCATCATATAAGAAGAACTGGAGCAGACAGTATTCTACATATTACCGAATAGGGGTATCGCGAAACGTCGGGTGGGCTTCTACATATTTTCTTCGCTAATACTATAATACCTTGTTGATATTTTCGATTATTTGGTCGAAAATACTGCACATGATGCGCTAGTAATGATGGCATGTACCTACCAGAGAGTTATCACAGCATATTTCTTAAAATTGTGCCTAACGCCACCTATCGTTAGGCGTTGAATATCTGTCGAACTAACTTCTAGTTTTATCACTTCAAACAGTTGACTTAGACCACATATAAAGTGGTGTCCTTATCTCCACAAATCTATGTGAGTATTTCAATCCCCAATTCACAACGAACTGCTGGGTGCAAAAAAATGATGATGGATTATTGATAATGGCTGCTTTTATGTGATTTCATGCAATTTAAGGCAGTATTTTGTTCAAAACAGAGGTAGCGATTATCGGATTGAGTTGAACGTTAAGGAGAGGGAAGGACACTTTCACAAAGACGGACTTCGTTATGCAAATGTGGAGGACTTCAGCTCGAATCCCGATACTGCTTCCTTCATGGTGGCACCAAAAAAAAAGAATCCTGATGATCAAGAATGCGAATTAGGTAGAGTAATAGCAAACGACGCGCTGATTCCTCTCGTGCACTTGCAAGAACCAGTTCGCAGCGAAAAACGTCTCCAGTCGCAGGATTGCAGGAAAACGTCTTCTTGCAACGACGAAAAAGTTCCACAAATAGAGCTCTGGATGCACATGGAATACTCAGCCTTGCCGGGTAAGGCAATTCGCAGGATGGGTAGTGAAGATAGGTGAGGCCGTCACTGCGATGTATTTACTTCTTGAGGGGCGACGTTCCCAGCAGTAAATATAGCTCGCGAATATGCATTTGCACTGAACTTACTTAATGAGGCGCACACGTACGACGAGGGTTGCTCTCCTAAGCATAGTGATTCAACAACAAGGCAACGAATTCCTGAAGGTGCTCTTTACCCGCTTTAGTTTGGACCGAGTGACGCAAGCAACCCGTTCGCCACGGAATTGCCGGCGTCTGACAAAAACAGCCACTAAGTGTAGAAGATGCTATGGAGATGATAATGGCGTGTCAGGGTTACAAATAATCGATCTAAAGACGTTCAGTACTTGAAAAGACTTCTACTTGTCACACTGAGAGAATTACACATATGCCTAATAAAAATGTATTGCATCAGTGAGCAGACTCACTACAGAAACACCACAAAGTTTATCAATTAGAAGTAATAATTCAGTCGCTGGCTTTTTACTTAACAAAAAGAAGACAGTCTTGTCCAAACGGCGTAGAAACTGCTATTGTATTTATTCCTATTCTTAAATGTGGTACCAGTGTCTATTTTTCACTAGCAGGTCAAACATAGTGTAAAAACTTTCAGTCAATACAAAAACTGGAATCTGTCCCAGTTGGAGGGGGGTACCGGTAGAAAATCGAAACAAATAGAATCACGGTGGCCGATTCTCAGTAAGAAACTGCATAGAAAGCTCTCCTCGTGGGCTAGCCTATTGCGCAGTCTCCTCAAAGCAGTGCAGTTCCAATTTTACCGTCGTTGTCACAAGAACTGAGGGATGTGTCCCCTCTCCACTAAGATAGATCCCAAAACTGCATTGTACATGGAAATGATACCACCCCACACCGTCGGTACCCAACTGTAACAGACCAATCAAACATCGGAACACTAAAAACTCGCATAAATGCATGAAATAAATAAATCTCTAAAAGGTAACTAACTGACCAAATAAATGAGAATCAGCATTCTCGGATGGCCAGTGGCGCTCTTATGGTTAATGGAAGATCGTTAATCAGAGCGAAGTGAGGAGCGACTCCACAATTCTTGGATGGGCAGCTGTGCTTATTTTGGCATTGTATGTACCGTTTTCGCGTCAAATTGGACACTCCTCTAAACTAGTCTAGTGCTTTTGAAATCTAAGTGAACGTCTTTCAAATCAAAACACACATTAAGCTAGAGACTCTCCAAAATGATCAGAACATTTTTCCTTCGAAGATTTAGTACAACGTTCTTTGAATTTTTTTAAGTTCATCTGCCAGAGTGTCCAATTTGACATGAAAACGGTGCATACAAATTTTACACGGATGCTGAACCCTGAATCCCTTCATTCCCAATCTGCCTGGCATAGCTGGGGTTAATCCTTGACCAGTGATTCCTTTATGCGAACGCAGTTCTTCTCATCACATAAACTCGTTACCGAACCGCTCATTTAAGTTGGAAATTTTTCCATCGAGCAGACTTACATCGGCAGTCAGAAGACATCGTTCAGTCTAAGGCCTATGCTGTAGTTCGGCGACGCTGTTACCGGCGACAGTGTAACACGGGTTGCTACGCAGTGCGTAGCAGCCCGCGCAACACAGCGTCGTCGACGCGTCGCTGAAGTATAACATAGGTCTAAGTGAAGTCCGTGAAAAAAAAACGTCTTCAACGAACAAATCGATTTTTGAATGGTGTCGACGTTGAAGAAGGTAAAACTAGGCCTATGCTATACTTCTGCGACGCTGTTGTCGGCGACGTCGGTAATAGTGTTGTGCGGGCTGTTACGCATTGCGTAACACCCGCTTACCACTGTCACCGCCCAGCTCTCACCCGTATATCGGGATGAGCCAGCAGTTGGTATCAGCATCGAACCAGTTAAGCTGAAGGTCTTGAGTTTTGATCACAACGAAATGTTGTCATAACAGCTTGCAACCTCAGTACCAGCCGCTTGAGGCTTAAAGAAAATGACTTGAACCGTCCGCGAGCGGGTGCCACGTCGCCTCCACCGACCTCTCCGGTATGCACAGCTCTCCCAGGCCGATTGCGTGCGGAGACCTTAAGGGTATGACGTCCCCGGGTGACGTGGCTCGATTTTTGAGGACGAGCCACGTCACCCGGGGACGTCACACCCTTAAGGTCTCCGCACGCTTGCGGCAACGCGGCAGCCCTATCCATATCTATCAGTATCCATAAGAACAGGGCAGAGAACAGAGCTAGCAGCTGATCTGCCGCCAACGCGGCTGTGGCGATAATTATTCAAGACATTATTGCCGCTTCAGCCGCTTTGCCATGGAAACTGATAGTGATGTGATGATGATAATGATAGTGAACCCGCATCGGCGAGCGATGGAGTAGGGCGGCATGAGAGCCTCCTATGCGGCAGTTTTGCCGAGGCAGTTTTTCTGCCTCCCGTGTGTTGCCTTGCCGCAAAAGTGTGCGGAGTCCTTTAGAAATAGCTTGGGGCGCGGCAGAGACGCAGTGGAAATGCGACGCTGGAGCGGGAATTGGCAGTGGAGCGCTGCAGTTACAATCAGCTGTTGCGGCTCGTCTCATCGGTTGCGAATATTCACTACGACTACCGCTTTCCTACATTGACTTGAACACTATTAGGCGAAGAGAGCACTTTTCGCACCCATGACAGTGTGGAATACCTAGTTCGGGACAATACAGCTTTTCGTAGCCAACACTCGAAGAATGACTAATAGAACATAAAAAAGTTCTCGATCGGTCTACAACCTCCGAGAGTCAAAAACCAAAAGAGATGAGACATAAAACTGAGCATTTTACTTGTTTCCAGAATCTGATTGGGAATCAGACATGTCGATGGTGGACCACGCTTAGAACTGCCCCACCAGTTCAGTACTTTCTACACTAAATGACTTAGCAGGGTTATTTTCCAAAGGGAGCGCTATTCTCTAGTTCTTGTACGGATGTACTCCAAGCACTATGCTAGTGGCTTCGACACTTTTCCAGCAAGGGAAGAATGTATGGCCGGAAAAAGGATTCGAACAGATTTGGGGTTTCCCTCATGGGATCAAAAACCACAAAGCGCATTAAGTTATCGAACAGTTGGAGAGGTGGGTGTCATGCTATGCAAAGCTGCGGTTTTTCGCCTTATAATTGTTGATTAATTGCATGTCCGACTTTGGCAGCCGCGTGGTAATGACAATATGTCGTTGTTCTTCCTTGAACCCTAGGTGAGGTTGTTGTCAGTGTTTACTAGGCTTACGGTTCGGCGGATCGCCTTCTTCGTAGCCTGAGAGAAAATAAAGCTAAGTGTGACCACTCGGCCAGGGTCTATTGATTAATTGACTGCCAATGGGCGCGTAGTAACGCAGTCGGATGAGGCGCAGACCGTCGCGTGCACCCGATTCCAGGTCCCTGGCCCAGATTTCCTATCCATGCCAGCCAAGCCTTCCATCCTTCGGGATCGGTGAATTGCTGCTGTACTCGTACGGGAAGAAGTATTACATTGACTTATCCATCGGCTGTTCATCGTCGGAAGTCATTGCTTGGGCTAAATACACATTCAAAACGCCTCCACGATCTCCCGTAGAGGCAGAGCGCGTACCGGAGAGATTTATCGTAGTCGAGGAGGAGGTGGGGCACATAACTAAAAATTATGCAACCAATTGACTGGATACTCAGGGAAACGAACGAACAAACAAAAAACAAAAAATAGTTGTAAAGACGTCTCAGTGGGAAAAGCGCATTCATACATAGCTAATGGCCATCTGACATTTTATAATCGGCGTCTATCATAGCTGTGTCTGTTTACAACCGAAGTGGAACCGAGCATATTTTTTGTGAATTTTGTCCACTTACTCTCTACGCTGTCCTCTAAAAGCTGCTCCGTGAACCCCAAGTCAATTTGTTATATGATTTTCAGTTATGCGCCCGCCCCTCCTACTAGAATAGATCCTGGATGAAGGATCGATACCGTCCCTTATTCTGTAGGTTTAGTGCAAATATTGTGTACGTTCTCATTTGCTTATTTTCTGCAATAATTGCTGGGTGTGCAGATCACATCATAATGAATAGCATACGGCCTCTGATCGGTCGCACGAGGTGTGGGTGTTGCATTCGATCAAACAGCGCCGGTGGTGTAATCGTCTAAAGCATTACTGCCCGGTCAGCAGAAGGTGCGGGTTCAACTCCCGCCTGGCGCTAGAGTTTTGATCACAACGAAACATCGTTATAACAGCTCGCAACCTCAGTACCAGCCACTTGAGGCTTAAAGAAAATACTTGGATCCTAAAACGCTCCCCACCACTGTGCGTTTATTGCCCCATTCAGTAGTTGTTCATATGGAAGTTTATAAGGGGCACTGAAGATGGATCCTTTGAAGTCAACGAGGTGCGTGCTGGATTCAATCACTCTTCTTGGCAAGAGAAACAGTAGGCGCATCGAAATGAACTAGTTTTCGTTTTATCGCCAGAGGTTTGCACCTGAATGGTTTAGCGCCAACAAATCAAGGCCGCAAACTAACCCCAAAAATTTTCAATGGTACATCCCCTGTGTGGTACTCTCCTGGGTATGAATTCAAGTATGAGGTCGAAATTTGCTGCGAGTCGGTTCGAACACAGTTGACTGGATAGCATGAAGTTTACCAACGTAAGCAGAGGTTCAGAATCAAAGGTTTTCTAGCAGATGCAGTCGCGTACAAGCAGTTAGCAGTCCAGACTCTTGGTTGCGTGATCAAGGGTTCGATTCCTGGGATCCATCAACCCTTTACACTTTTTCTTTAAAACCAAAAAATATGCAGTTTCGACCTCCTTTGCTTTTCTAAGACAAATTTCCACCTTTACTTCTGACAAAGGTGCTTGTAATGACACTGGTAAAGAAGTGTACGAAATGTGTGTAAGCAGTCGTGCTGCTCACTCCTCAACACGCATTAGATAAAGTGGGCTTATTAACGTAAGTCTGCGAGATCATCTACCAGCTCCAGAGCGAGAAACGAGTTGGCCTGCAAATTTTATTGCCCGCTTCTCTAGACTAACGCCTTGGCTAAACCTCCTTCTTCAGAGACTCATAAATTGCTAATTCTTCACAGTAATCAGTCGGCCTAACGGGCTATTGGCTAGTGGATAGAGTCTCTTCCCCTCATCTGTAATAACCGCTAATGTTTAGTTGTTGTGAAACCCCTTTATCGGCCACTATATCAATGCGATTCCCGTCCTTGAATGCTATCCTTCAGCAACAATGCACATATGTAGATCTTGGCACAGGTTGTTCGAAATGCCGAAAACACATCTTATCATAAGTAGGAAACTGAATAAGTGTGAACAAGTGATGAGGAGTAGATCTAGCGATCTTACGAACAAATCGACAGCGGAGGAAGAAGAAGGCGGATGAAGACAGCATATCTGAGCCTTATGCTCCTACAAAATTCAAGTATGCAGCTGTGTCAGAGAAACGTGGGATGGTAAGAAATCCATAAGTGTTCACCTCCCAGCGACTCAGGCGTTAGCTCGGGAGGATGCAATTTTCAGGCAAACAGCTTCAGAGCAACGAAGCGCCTAATTCCTTGAGCAAGCCGCTCACTTCTACAAGTTCCGGCTGCTCCTGAAAAACTGTGAAGAACTCAGTTTGCCTCCAGTATCAATTGTGAGAGTTTTGGGACATTTCAACGAAGAGTTAGCCTAACACAAAAAGTTTGGACTATAGAACACAAAAGGCGTCCACATATGCATAATATTATATCTTTCCTGAGATTACATTATTTGTTTATTTGCCCATTTATTTATTCGCTTATTTAGTGAACTCTCTCTTTCTGGGTATGCTAAAGCGACGCATAACACAGAAACATAACGAGAAAAACTGCAATAAAAACGATATAGGAATGTAACCAAAACAAAATAGATTCGGGACAACTAACGAAAACATGATAGCAAAACATATGTTACACGTCGCATTTCTCTCTCTTGAAGGGAAGAGAAAAACGAAACTCAGGAATCCGCTTTTCCAGTAGATTTTGTAAATCTAGGGTACATTCGCGGCAAAAATATTTACGTTGACAGAATAGTAAGAGACGGAGATCTAAACAAAAGTATAGCGAATGTGGTAGAGTTTCATCTTCACTGAAAATCAACCAGTATACTCCTTCTCAACAAAGAAGATATAGAAAAAACGAAAGATGTAAATAGCTCTCCCGAAAACAAGGTTACCTGACTTACCGCCAGCAGGATAAGTAATATGAATTATTATTATTTACCATTATATACCAGAAGTTCAGTTGCCTAGCGGCCGAGAAACGGCTGGTTGGGGTGTCGCGCCCAAATGTTCGGAATGGAACACGTCGGGAGTCATCCTTTCTTTATTAGGCATTTTACCTTGACCATAGCAAAAAAATGGTCCTTGTCTCGCATACGCTCTACAGAAGAAGATAGCGGGATATGGTAATGATACGGTCTTTAAAACAGTTTTTGTGAATCCCAGCCACCATCCAGCGCATTAACGCGATTTATACATCGAAGTGGCATTCTCCATGCGGCGAGAAACAGACGAACCTCTACATACATATGTTTATGTTTATATTCCGGCTTGTGGGGCGTAGTTGGAGCAGACACCGACATCCGGTTCTTGGTTCGGATTTTGGCCCAGGCGAACCAAGACTTTCATCCCCCCGTGGTCGGTGAATTGGTAAAATGCTTGTCTGGAAAGAAAACAGCACGGACTGTGAACAACTTTGAGCAACAGTTGACAGCCGCAAGTCACTGTAAAGATCGACGCGATCCCTTTTGGGGATGCGACACGCACTCTGCTTCTACAGGACATCGTGGAAGGGATTTTGAATACTTATCTGGCCCAGAGCATGAAATGGCGCGGCAAACCGATGGACAAGCCAGTATGCTTATGCTCCCTTGACATGTCTGGTTCCAATTTGGGAACCCCCGTAAGTGTGTCTAGCCTGTTCGGAATTCCAACCGGGAACTTAGACCGGGTGTTTCGAACAACCAAATAAAATTATACGCATAAGCAACACTTTTTCAAACGTTGAAATGCAATTTCAAATAGAAGTGACGGAGTCCCAACAAAACTCAAGAACTAATCATCACCTTCTCGGCTTCACTTCAGAAGAACATTTTAAAGATTCAGAATGAAACGCGTCGCAGCTATTTATCGCGATTGAAAACCAACATTCTGAAGGTGCTCATTTTCTACTTAATGCTACTCCTATTATTGAGCGTATTCAAAATGATATTCTGCTCGCGATATATTACAGGGTGCGTAAAAAGTATTGACGCGCCTACCTTTTGTTTCAGCTCCAGCTTTCTCTTTCTACCCCTCTAGGTTTTTGTGTGTTATTTTTGTTGTCTGTGTTGTGCTCAAAAAACACTCACGAAAAAACTGAAGAAACATGATCGTCATCGCTACGGTGGCCCTTTTTTTTGTCTGTTACCCAGACAGCTGAATACTTCCTTAACAAGAGAATTAGGCGCTGTTTGAAACGGTTGGTGAGGAAAGAGGTCAGCAACCCAAACGTCAGCCACGGCTCTGTCATAACAGATGATGATTACAATATGTTCAAGCACGATAACGTTCAAATCCAAATTTATCAATCTTTGTTCGATAACGGCAAACGGATAAGGCGCGCAGGTGTGGACAGCTTCTCAGACGAGCACAGCTTAAACATGAATCCGCTGGATTACTCTTTTTAGGCGATTTTGGAGAATGAGGTCTGGGCTACTTTCAACAGAAGTGACCAGTCGCAGAAGGCTACCCTGTTAAAAGCACGGAACGAAATCCAAGCGAATACTTGCGGCGCGTGCTCATGAATTTTTCCGTCGTTTTCGTTCCTGTATTCTCAGTAAAGTAGCCAATGTCGATTACAAGTTATTCTATCGTGTTCGCAAGATCATTTTCCATATCTCTCAAGTGAACATTTTAAAACTTACTGCGCAATACTACTTCCACAGCCGTCATTTACTGCGTCAATACTTTTTACGCACCCTGTATACTGGAAGCACGAAATGGTTTCTCGAATAGATCTGTTGCTCTGCAACGACGGCTCTACAAGCTTCTCCTAGTTCAGGTAATTTTATGGCTTCCGGACTGCTGCCGTGACCATAATGTCTCAAAATTTTAGGAAACCTTATCTGCAGCAACAATAGGCTGCACTACTTAAGTGCCTGCTGTAGTATTTGATCAGGTCAGGTTAATAAATTATGTGACTCAACTTTTCGCAGCTGCTCTCTTCTCTGTCAGTTCTCATTGAAGGTAGGTTGCCTCTCCTTGACTACAGCACAGCAACGGTGACTATCTAGGTCCCACAAATGATGACTTTCTCTTGAGCTACAAAGAAAGTGTTGTAGTTTTAACCACCATTTTAACCACGTGTACCCAGGCGCAGTCGTCTGAGCCAAGTTCTCGAGCATCAGGTGGCTTTTTCACAGAGTCAAAAGAACAGAAGGACGTCAGCCAAGTCTGACTTCTTCGTCAAAGTCCTGAACGAGAGCTTATCCGCCGTTCGTGTCCCTCGAACGAAGAGACTCCACAGGGCCACTATGGAGCGCCACAAACACGGATGCGGAAGTTGTTGGCGTCCCGCTTTGAATTCTATTAGGTTGGAAAAAAGTCTTTTCATTTTTTTCAAAGATTTATTACTTCACAACTACAAAGTCAAATCAACTGAGATAAACTCTATTTTGTCCCACTACACTTCTCCAAAGACTGGGTAATTTTCCAATTCCTCTCGCTTAAAAGACTGCAGTTCTGGAGTCGAACCATTGATGAATCCAATTTTTGAGGTCTTCATCAGTTCCAAAATATTTCTCTCCAATTTCTTGCTTGAAAGCACGGAAGAGATGGTAGTCGGCACGAACGAGGTTAGGGCTATACGGTGGATGTGACATTACCTCCCAGCCCAGCTCCTTTATTGTTTCTGTTGTGAGTCTTGCAACATGTAGTTTTGCATCGTCATGCAGGATCATCACCTTCGACTCTCCGGCCTGTTTTCTTAGAGAGTTGCGACGACTTTGTGGAGTTGGCCGCAGTATGTGACAGCAGTAAGTGTCTCTCCACTTCTGAGAGTTTGCCGATAAATCACTTCTCTGATATCCCACCAAACACTCAAGAAAATCTTCCTTTCGTGAACATTGGGCTTGAGATCAGACTTAGGGCTCTCTCCCTTTTGTACCCATTGCCTTTTCCTCGGAAGTTGGCACACAGAACCCAGGACTCTTCTCCTGTCACAATCCGCGGAAGAAACGATTTTCTTCCTTATCTGGACAGAAGAGAAGCAGCGATGGAGAGCTGTCGACCTTTCTGAGTGTCTGACAGAGCATGTGGAATCCAAGCTCCAAATTTCCATGAAAGCCAAGATTCTTCAGATGGATTCCTACTATCCTATGAGACACTTCGAGCTTCTCTGCCAGCTGACGTGTCGTCTGCCAACTATCGGTACGAAGAAGATGGTGTAGTTCACTGTCGTCCAATCCAGTTGGCCTTCCTGACCATGCTTTGCCCTCAGTGAATAATCTCCCTTTAAAGACTTTCCGAAACACTCATAACAGGCGCGATGAGTAGTAGATCCCAAGCCATATATATGGTTAATTTGGTCTGCTGCCTGACGTGCTGTGGATTCTTTAATGAATTCATGAAGAATGCCGTGCTGAAAATGGCCATGAGGTAGATCTGGCATTGAGTTCGGAAGATTGGATGGATAACGAATTACAAGAAGAGTCTTAACCTGTGTCCGCGTGCGAACGGTAGACAAGTGTGATAGGATTACGAAATCAGCAATCAACATTGGCTAGTGCGTTTACAAGGGGAAGGGTAAAAAAAATTTTGAAGTGTGAAGAGACTTTTTTTCCAACCTAATATGATGAACGGGACAACGGGTGATTTAGCAAAAGACGCCGCCCGACCATGACCCACCGTATTCTTGGATATCCCCCTGTCTAAAGATGTATAAAACAGCTCCCATGAACTAGTTACTGCACTGTCATATTTTACATTTATGGAAGATGCGTGTGATATTACTTTTGGCACAGAGGTTCCAGCCATGGGCAGCAAATTATTTGGTGTTTCGTGTTCAATAAGTTCTTCAATGTCGAAAGCCCTCCAACAAATTAACCAAAAGCTTGCTGGAGGTAAGAGGTGTTGACTGCAGCGTGTTGATGTGAAATTTTGGGTGTTCCACGACCGCTCATTTCACATTACCATTTTGCGTCTTCCTTTAACGAAATCTCTTCCAAGTGTGAGGACAACAGAACATGGAATAAAAAAAATCCATCAAATAAGTCGGAAGCCGGAATATGGTGCGCAACTAGTCAACTTCTTATTGACTGAATTATTGTACATGCTAACTCACGATGATAGGCATGTTAACATAGACTCCGCTAAGTCTACGAAACGCACTGATTTCCACACTTTTTGAAAAGTGGCATATACACCTCTGACGCGCGCTGTATTGGTGGAGCAAGCAGAGAAAGGTAGGAACATGATCATGAGGAAGCCAACAGTGCCACCACATAAGCTTCCTGGGAAGTAATAGGGTTCTCTGAGAGAGAGTAGTATATGTGGTTATTTATTCATCAGTTTTCGACTACCACGAACAACGAGGAGACAGCAGTTGTCATTGACGGCAGTATGTGCTACTCGAAGGACTACAGCGCCGAAGCTCTAATCCAGTATGCTGACAAAGATCGCAGATGAACAGGGCGGCTGAAAGCAGCGGCTAAGTATGTAAGACCGGATGAAAGTCATGCATTTGCAATGGCAAATAACAGCGGAATCCAGTTTGATAGCCACATAACTAAGGGATGGAAACGCTTACTGAACCTCTCTCACAGCAAAAATCATCATTGGACTTGGACGAGCAATGGGAGATAAGTTACGTTCCATACCAATGTGTGTGTCAAATTTGTGGGAAATCGAACAATTAGAAACACTGCTTTATCAGCACACAGCCCGAGTAGAATATCCGCTAAGAACTGAGGTGTAGGGTTAGTCGGTGACACACCCTTGCCTGGGAGTGTGGCAGTGCAGTCGAAAAAGTCGCTGGCTGTTGCGAGTGCCCGGAATCAAGGACCTGAGTGCGGGTGCTCTCCAGACCAACCAAAGCTTCCATACCTCCGCCACCCGTGGATTAGCACAACCTGTGTCTAGGGAAAGTAAGAAACCAATTTCTCTATCCTCGTGAAGACGTAGTCACGCCGTACATAGTTATACGCACAGGTCAGGTACGCATTCGAAATGTCAGTTACGCCCATTAAATGTGGAATACACGGTGCGACATCAAGTACTGGGGTACGAGCGTTCCTGGGCCCTCACAAATCTGGTAAGTGCTTATCGTGCGGAAGCGAGCGAAGACGTGACATGCCTGGGTCAGACCTCAACGAAACGGTGAGTGAAAATAACACTCCATCAAAAGGCCTAGAGTTTTTAAAGGAAACTGCACAACCCCAACAATTTCTTTATTGCAGCGAAATAACAAGTAAACATGATACGATATATGTCATCTATTAGTAAACAACATATATTGATTTGGGCTTCGTGTTAGAACAGCCGGAGAAGGTGCCGATCGTCGCGTGCACCCGCTTCCAGGTTCTTGGTTCGGGTTTTTTGCCTCTGCCTTTCCTCCGTCTGGGCTCGACGGATTGGCACCAGAGTTGCCTGGGAAAGATAAAGGACTGGTATATTTATCGCCTGGCAACCACATTTCATGGTATTGGGCCAACACGCATTCAAATTGCATCCGCAACATAGCGTAAGAGTAGAAGGCATGGTGTGTTTGAAAAGGAATTTATTAACGCGTCCTTCACCCGTTATCCCTATACTGACTGATGAATGACTTTGAAAGATAGTTCCATTGAAGCCCTCCAATAAAGCTGCCATTTTGTTTTGTTCTTTGTCCTGCTGGTGAAGTGGTAGCAGCCAGAGGAATTTTGTCGCACTTCTAGACTGGTGCCTCCTCATTCCAACCTGATAATATGTACCACACTGAATCTGCTGCTAGAATACTAGGATCGCACCGCTCATATAATTTCTTCAGAGATGTTATCGTCATCACTGAAAACTTCCACAAACTTCGGTGTGCACGAGTAGACAGCTGTGTACATGAGAGGGCAGCAAACACAGAATGCTGCACAGTGAACTGCTGAAGGAAGTTTCGTCAATTTGTTAGTTTTGGAATCAAGACTGCTGACGAGGTGAGACTCGAACGCGCAGCTCACCAATACACCACCATCGCCGCTATTTGATCTAACGCTACATCAGCGATATGCTCGTGTAGACCATCAACACGAGCTATTTATTGGGTGACCTCCATGGCAGCTGCCCTAGGGTTCAGGACAAAGTATAAAACATTTCCACATAAGGGTTTGAAGTAAACGATTTGGCAGAAGACACATTGTCTCAAGGCGTTGTAAAAATAGGAATTTGCGAGAACATTGGCGATGAAAACAATTAATTCTCTCCCATGCATAGCTGTTTCATGGAAAACAAGCAAATCCCATTGGGAATGCTTGTAATTGGACAAGGATCTATGAGATTCAGAGAGCTGAATTGGAAATAATGTTTGGGACGAGAATGGGAGCCGTAAGGAAACTGCATATCAATCAGAATTTTTGCTGGGTACGAGATCGTCTGCATAAATTTTAGTCGTTGGTTCGTTTCATGTCGAAGGCGTCCCTCACAAGTGGCAGTAGCCAAGCTCACACGGGCCACAGATGAGTTTAGAGCTCGTAGGACACGGGATCGTATGTGATCCACAGATTCACTGAATAACAGCCAGACTTGTCTGATACTGACTGTGACCACAATGGAACTACTGCCTTCTCCTGAACAGCTTGGTGTTTTGCCGTTTCTGGAACTTCTACAATATGCATCGGCCGCGATCATAATTCATGGTATGCGATGAGCACACATTGACCAGGTTCGTCGAAGTCCAGCTCTAGTGTAGGAGTGGCAGACATTTTGACGTAATTCAAAGGCTAGGTATTTAGCCGTTATTCTTGGCATTTTTTCGTAAGGTCGCATTAGTCTGCTTCCTACTTCGAAGAAAACTTGCACTTCCATGTCAATTAGGGGAGCGTGCTGTGCACTGGCAAACAACTACGAGCCAACTTCTTCGATTCCGTTGCAAGCAAAACTAAATCTCATTCCTCCCGCACTTTGCAAACTGATGCTACACTTAACTACCAAGGAGCAAACACTCAAGTCTCAAAAATCTTCAATTCATGACCAAAAACTAGTATGGATCTCTGCGGTTTCATGGAAATGCTCCTAGCAACAGGTTGAGCACAAAGGATAAAGGATAAAGGATAAAGGACGGCGTTATTCAATCCCCTTTAGGATGCGCCACGCACTCTACTTCTACGGGATGTCGTGGAGGCGAGTTGAATGCGTATTTGGCCATACAATGACTTGCGGTGGCCAGCCGATGAACAAGTCAGCGCTTTATCCTTCCCAGACAAGTCTGGTACCAATTCACCGACCCCGGAGGGATGGAAGGCTTAGTTGGCCTGGGCGGGAAATCCGAACCAGGAACCTGGAATTGGGTGCAGGCAACAGCCGGCGCCTCCTCCGACTGCGCTCCACGCGCCCCCAAGCACAAGGGAAAACCTTTAAAAATGACAAGTGGCGGAAGATACGACCAGATTACTAACTAATACCGAGCCCCTCTGGGGCCTACTTTATTTGTGTATTTTTACAGTAAAGGGTGAAGAAAATACAGAGCACTATATGAGTCGCAATAAAGAAGGCCTTCTGCATTGTGGTTTAAAGTGCGAGAATATGAGTGCTGGAAGCCCCTTCATTTTTCGTTCATAATTCATTACTACACAATGCCAAGCGGTTAACGAAACAGCTCCAAGTGCATCATAAGGTAATGATGAAGGCGCCTCGGCCTTGCCATTAAGAACGCACAAAGGAAAAGTATATGGACGACAAGAAGGACAGCAAATAAAAGTGAACAATAAGTATGTAGAGAAAAATACAATAGATGTGTAAATCAACGTATCGGTTTAATAGTTTAGAACTACAGATAATCAAAATAACACCAAAGATGGAACAAAACTGCCTGGCATGCAGTGTGACGAGGATTACTTTTTCTCTCATTTTCCTGACCAGTCTTCGGCTACAATCTGGTGCAGGAATGACTTTAGAACGTGCACTCCCACCCCTACCTCCCTCCTGAAATTCCTTGAAAACAAAAATTGGGCTAGGAAGGCGTTCAGAAGCAAAGTAGTGACTACTTTTCACAGATGTTGCATTAAAAAATTGGGTACAAAGGCGCATTCATGGCAAAAGAAGAGCTACCTTCAAAATCAGGACCTAACTAGCATGTGGATATAAAAAAAAAAACTCTAGAACATCCTTCGTTTACCGTTCATAATTTAATACTCAACAACGCAGAAGCAGCCAACGATTTGGAGAAAAGCGTAGGCGGGAATGGAAAATAGAGAGAAAAGTGCATTTAAAAAGAAAACGCATTGAAAAAGAAAACCAGTATTGAGGAAGCCAAAGTATGAAAATAGGAAGACACCCTCGAAGAATGAAAATGGGAATACCGAAACCAACGAAGCAAACACCTGACGCCTTGAGGAGCGTGCACGTTTGCTGACCCGAAACTGCATACGATCCGAAGCCTTACTTGCTTCAGGCGAGTGAAACCATAGAATGCGACTGAGGAAATTTATACAAAATAATCCCTTCTTTCCCTTTCTACGTGATGTTGGGGAGGACATTTCAGCGCCTCTATGGCTAGCTGCTGTGGGTAATAGACTATTATCCTCCAAGGAACAAAAAGAAGCAACTGCCGATCAGCTACACCGAATGAAAACGAGCAGAGATATGTATACTGAAAAGCTCCGGTCCACGTTAGGACAGCACCTATTGGTGGGTCACTGAAATGAAAAAGGAAGGAATTCCTAGTGAGTTATTCCCTAGAATGAAGCAGCGTTGTCCGTGTTAGCAAGCAACGCGAGCATAGTTAAATCAGTCGTTCTTACTTTGAGTCTCTATTACACAGCATTTGCTGTCAAAGATAGGATTTCGACGCTCTACGACAAGAAATCGAATGTGGAGGATGCTTTTAAACTGGACAGGATGAGGGAGAAGTGGGTGAGAGCAAAGAGCCAGGCTGCGTGCATACGCGAGTTCCGGACTACTGAAGAAGCTACAGCGGCAGATCTTCGCTTTTTCTCGGCGGCTGCCAATGAAACGGCCGACGGCCCCTTCAGTCATTAATGGTTTCTCGCTGGGCTTCAGGCTCCAACACAAGGAGTGACTCCAGAAACCAGAGTTCGCTAGAGATCTACACGGAACCGCCTTCACGCGTGGGAGGTGTCGTCGAGTGAGCCGGCCACACAATCCCCGTGGGAGCGGTTGCTCGTGTGACATTATTCATCTCCAACCACAAAGAACCACGACCGAATCTGATTAGTCCCTCAAGCGCTTGTCTGATGCGCCTATGAGTTCCTCAAGCCTTCGAGAGACCTCAAGAAGTGCTCCACCTGGTACCTTCCCACATGTTTCGCTTTTCGATGACGTTGAGCTGCCCAACAGACTTCTTTGCGAAGGAGAAATGTAGGAGGATGAGGAGGAACGGGAGAAATAGGCGTACGGGACCGGACCGGCTCCTGTTTCCCGCTGCGGTTCTCAGCGCAAATTGATTGGGTCACGATCAGAGGCCACTCGACTTCTCGACGGGTTCCTCCAATGGAAATCTGCTCAAGGCGGCTGAAGGCCATCATCCGTATCCGTCAGCGACCCTGACGTCTGATCCCGTGGAATTTCCAAAACGGAAGGGCGCCACGGCAGCAAGACGGGCGCCGAATCGATTGTCGGCGAATGCTCGATTATACATACAGGCTGAGCACGAGGTGCAACCGGCTGGACGGGAGGACGACTAGGGCAGCGAGGTTCTGATACGAGCGATGGCGGCAGCAGCAGCGACGGCAGCGGCAAGAACAGCAGCCCGAGGGCCTCACTGGCGCTGGACGGGTGCTTGTCGCCGGCGGACGCGCTTCAAAGAAATGAAGGCTGGACCGTTGGCGGCGGGACGGGGCCGGAGAAGCTCACAAGGCGTGGAAGAGGACTAGATGGACGAGCTCTAGAGAAAGACTCCCGGTCAGCCAGTGATCGTGCCAGTACCAGTGTGAATGTTCTCGAAAAATGAACGACGATTTCTCCGAGACTGCTCGACCGTTTCGCCTGCTCATGATAACGGACTTCCGTCGTTATCAATGAAAGCCAGTATTGCCACCATTGTTTTCTGAACACGAACGAAGCAGAACTCAGCATTCGCGCACAGAACCAACTCTCAAACAAGGAATTCCGTGCCGATAGAGGGACTTCACTTTCGCTATTAATAAAAAATAAGAACAACCTAAACGGTGGCAACAAGCGTCCCACGAGCGTGAGTCATCGTTGTCGCTGATCTGCTTGTTATATATATCTAGCAGAATGCTTCGAGCGACGCATCGAAAAACGCGTTCTGCTCACAACAGAAATCGTGAACATCATCAACTGATCAGCTATTAGCTACATAGAGGCAGCGTGGAAGCGGCGCCACACTACAATCAACTGTCGACAACTCAACATTCGTAGGCATGTAAACAGAATATTCCATTTGAAAACCGGTTTTTTCGCCCCTTTTTATTGCTTCAAGCCTCGAGGAAGACACAACATATTACAAGCGTAGTTTCATGAGCTGTAGGTCAAGGTTGTTAAGCATTCACTTCTACAAGCAGAAAGCTAAACAGTAGTGATGCCTGTAAAATTATCAACCTTACGCCACTTCGAGTGGTTGCCAACGAAACTCCCGTATTAAAGAAGCACATCGTACTGGCTAGCTGATAAGGGTCTTCATTGATCAAGAGTGCACCCAACACAAGCAACCCGAGCGCTTCGAAAATCCGGACAAGGCAACTGATTAAAGGTGACCTCACAGACAGGGGACATTGGAGCCATATAAAGTCAGCGAATACAGTTTCCGTTTTACCCAATGGAAGTTGACGATATCTACAGGGTGCGCAAAAATTACCCGCGCAAAGATATCGCAGTGAAATTTCAACACAAATGCGGATTTGACAACGAAACTTAATACATAGCGTCCTTATTCCCTTACTAATAAAAACACATCAAAGTCATTCGAAGTGGCCTCCTTTCATACGAAGTCCTCATAACTTGCTGAAGCGGTTCGCGAATGGCACGCACTGCGCGATAGTTTTTTCTAATAAGAAAGTCTTTACCCTGGAACCCACGGTGAATCGTCAAAACGGTCGCATTCTCTCATAGGATGTTGGAGATGCTATCCGAGACGGGAAACTGGGCGGTAGAACGGCACATCCGGCTTCAGTTGTGGTTTGGGGTGCGATTACTTCAAACGGCAAGTCCCATTAGTTTTTGTCGAATCCGGCGTCTAAATTAACAAGGACGAGTACCAGAAAACGATTTTGGAGGACGTATTGAAGCCCTGGGCCGATGCACACTTCGGTAATGACAGATGGTGCTTCCAGCAGGACTCTGCGCCAGCACACAAGGCGAGGACAACGCAGCAGTGGTGCAAACGTGAGCACCCGTTTATTGCGCACGAAGACTGGCCTTCGAATTCACCGGGTTTGAATGCTCTTGATTTCTCTGCCTGATCGTTTATTGAGAGCAAAGTTTGCTCTACTCGACACGCAAGTTTGGCTTCTCTGAACGCTTCCCTGACTGAAGCATGGAATGAAATGAGCGAAGACTATCTCCATGCCACGTGTGATGCGTTCGTTACTCGTCTGAGGACTTGTGTTTGTATGAAAGGAGGCCACTTGGGATGGCTTTGATATGCTTTTATTATTAAGAGAATAAGGACGCTATGTATTAAGTTTCGTTATCAAATTCGCACTTGTGTTGAAGTTACACTGTGATATCTTTGTGCGGGTAATTTTTGCACACCCTCTAGCATCACACCAAGTACGATTCTTCCTCTTTTTTAAGGTAGGTTCTCATTCCGATTTTAGCAAATCTAACTGAAAAGTGGACAGGGGCTTGTCGTGGTTCGAGGTGAAGACGTTTTGGATACGTCGCTTCCCGGCTACAAACTATTGTATTTGACTATTTGATTTTGATAGTTGAACTGTGCAGTCTTGGCTCCTAAAATCATGGGCCGTTGTCGCCAGTAGAGCGTTCACGATCGTCGAGTATGCAGTGACAAAGTTGAGGAACCTCAAGCTCCTTCCTCACAGATTCTTGAACTAAGGATGCCTCAAAGACTTGGACATTACGAAAGCAGGTTGAGCATACGATGAACGTTGCAGAATTGGAATGATGGCGGAGCGGCATGAATCATGAAAACTTCCGCAGTTTCCCGCGTTGAGAGTGCGTCTCAGAATCAGAGACGCTGTTGGCTGCGCTACTTTCTCGAAAATTAGGGCTTGTTAAGTAATCCCACCATTATATAATAGAGGAGGGTTTTTTTGTCTCATCGTGACCGTGGGAAACTTCGTAAACTTCGCGGGCTCGGCGGTTTAATCACCCAAGTTTGAGGCAGGTTCTCGACTTCTCTCTCCGAAGGGAAGCGCAGGGAGGTGAGCGATCGCCGCTGCCGAGGAGGACACGTGAGGCGTTGCGAAATAGGCCGGCGCCGCGGCTCTGCCTGCGCACGTGTTGGGTGGCTACTGCTTCGAACTGACCCCTTTGAAGGCTCCTGTCCTTGCTACCGGTCAATTAGTGCTTGCAATTAGGTGCTGCTACAGTTGTGTTGCCGCAGGGTACAACTCTGCCGCCTGTGTGCATGGCCGAGGTCACTGCTCATTCCTGTTCTTGCTACCTTCTCTGTGTTCGGGCATAATATTCTGATGTGTACGAGCTTCCGCCTTCACTTTTCTGAGAACAACTCTGCCGCCTGTGTGCATGGCCGAGGTCACTGCTCATTCCTGTTCTTGCTACCTTCTCTGTGTTCGGGCATAACATTCTGATGTGTACGAGCTTCCGCCTTCACTTTTCTGAGAACAGCTCCTGCTGTGTTAATCCATACTGCCGCTCTTCGTTATTGCCTTTACCACCGTTTCACTTTGTTTCTCTTCGAGAGCCTTTTAAGTTGACGTCAGTGTTGTGGTGAGAATCTGCGGCCCTATTCTAGTGCTCCTCGCTCTACACGTTAGAGTATGCCCCTTGGTAGGAAGGCACATGTATGCCCATTCACAGCAGAAGTGAACTAACTTGGTTCACCATAGGGCTAGAACCCACCAGTGCTGCTGATAATTTTGAATTTCATACAACACAAAACGACGGACTGGGCGTTCCTACATCGTGGCCCTCCCGCCCCAGCCTATTTGATCCCCACTGCTAGTTGTAGCACTTATATCCACTCGTGTGCTTCTTAAAGAGGCTGACAACCACTTAACACGATGAGCCCTGTCCACCTGAGCCGTTTCGTGCCTGATTCTGTAGGCTGTAAGTAAGATTCTCCCATTCTAAGTTGGTTGGATTGAGCCCATCAGTTTCTCCCGCCCACATAAACTTCCTACTTTCTGCACCCTTCCAAGCTGTTGGATTTTTATTCGAGTGATAGCAGAGGTTGAACAACAAACACAACGGTGAGGAACATACATATCCCACCTTTGTGATTAAGTGGCTTTTACACTATCAGTCGATTAAAGGCTGCGGTGAACTTTTCGAGGGCATGGTGCGATCTCGTCTTTTATTGCGCTATATGCTTGCTCATAGGCTGTAAGTAAGATTCTTCCATTCGAGCGCATGCGACAGTTTCTCCCGCCCACTCATGATTCCTATTAATCGCTTGGGCCTCCTTCAGACGTTGCGATATTTATTGATAGCGTAAGTTTAACAACAAATACAACAGTGAGGAACATACATATCCCCACTTTGGTGGATCAATTAGGTGGCATTTTTGGAGTGCATGGCGCGATCTCATCTTTTAATACGGCATATGTTTGCTTCTTAGCTGCGGGCTGTAAGATTCTCCCATTCGAAGTTATTTCGGCTGAGCGATTTCTATTCGATTGATAGCAGAAGTTGAACAACAATTACAACAGTGAGGAGCACACATACCCCCACTTTGGTGGTTCAATTAAGACGCATTTACGCTATCAATCAAATAACCAGTGGTGCTATCGGTTTTCTCCCAGACCTAACCGATCGGGATTAGAGTTGCCTGATTATGTTGGCCGACGGGAGCGTTCCACAGTAGATTGGGCGTTTTGATCAGGCAGTCGATATCGATCGATATTATCGATCATTTGAGTGGTGCTATCGGTTTTCTCTCAAACCGAACCGACCACGATTTCTATCTGACACATTGGAGGTAGGGAAATCAGAGACAGAAAATCTCACCATATATATAAAGGAGGGAGTCCCTGTCTGTAGTGGTTCGTCAACAGCGGAAACCAAGTTCCCGTCCCACCTCCAGTTTTCGACTATACTAGACTCTCGGAATAATTCTTCCCGTACGTCCCCTCAAAATTAGTAGCTAATGAAGTCACCTCCGGAATTCGCCACACCTAGCGGCTCGAAGCACGACGACTGGACAGAAGTGTCAGACATTTCTTTAGGCTTGACAAGCTGCAATAGGCTGTGAATTCAACGCTAGATGAAGGAGTGCTGAGAACATTCTTCTGCGTGCTATGCTGAGTGAGTGGTACCAAGCTAGAAATCAGTCTGGAGTAGGCGCAACTTTCAACGTGCTCGACGCTACGGATGCTTCCTTACCCAGCGTTGGTTGCCGGCGAAGCCGGCGACCGACGCTGGGTGAGGAAGCATCTGTAGCTAGGTTTGGGCTACGTCCCTAACGTGGCCCGCCATACCCGACGCCGGCGGAGCCGGCTAGCCTGGCGTGGCCCGCACACTCCAGCGTCGGCGCCGGCGGAGCCGGCGACCGACGCTGGGTGAGGAAGCATCCGTAGCTAGGTTTGGGCTACGTCCCTAACGTGGCCCGCCATACCCGACGCCGGCGGAGCCGGCTAGCCTGGCGTGGCCCGTGGATGCGATGCCGGCGAAGCCGGCTAGCCTGGCGTGGCCCGCACACTCCAGCGTCGGCGCCGGCGGAGCCGGCGACCGACGCTGGGTGAGGAAGCATCCGTAGCTAGGTTTGGGCTACGTCCCTAACGTGGCCCGCCATACCCGACGCCAGCGGAGCCGGCTAGCCTGGCGTGGCCCGCACACTCCAGCGTCGGCGCCGGCGGAGCCGGCGACCGACGCTGGTGGTAGGAATAATGCGACTCCCTTCCTTCCACTGTGGGTGCTGTGATCGTTTGGATTCTGAAAGATAACACCAGAATGCCCAACAACACGTTGGTAGAACTTTTTTGCTAGTTATGTTCGGAGGAATTGATGATGCTGTCTCTCGATCGAGGCGAATAGTGTACTAGTCTAACACACGGCAGGAAGAATGAAGACGTTGCTGGCACCCGCTGGATCAGCTCCACAATCAATAGAACAATCTACATATGATAGAGCTAAAGTTATAGGGGCAGGTGAAGCACAGCTACATACTGCAAATCTAATAGATGGCTACACAAGGTTAAAATATAAAGGGAGGTGTTAACCAGCCCCTTCGCCGTACGCACCACATATTTTACCTTCACAGCATAGCAAATCGTGCAACCATAGCTTCTGACCGTTTGCTCACTCTTGGATTTCCCCAAAACGGTAAGAAAACCAGAAACCAGAAATTCCGCCCACCCTGGATTGGGATTGTTTTCACATCACTCCTAGACAAGCCTAGCTTTGAAGCTTTGAAGCTTCACCTGGGACTTCCTAGGCCGTCGAAGGACGGGAGGCTTCTGGAACTGCGATTTCCCTTGGATGATAAACTCTGACAGTGTTTCACTTTGCTCGCTCCAAACCGTGACTTCCAATGTGAAATTCTTCAGGCTACCTCTGCGGCCCATTTTTGGCGCTAAGAACGCCGACGATCATCTTGTAGAAGATGTCGTCTTCCCTGTAGAACTTCTCCAGCTCCACGTAGAAGACATCGATGTCTTCGTAGCGTAGTCGGATGTTTGGGCGTACGCAGTCACTGTCAAGGCTGGTGCGGAACCACATCGTTTCATTCGCAGACGTCCGATTCGGCTTGTCAGAGACTCGCTCATGGCCAAGTGTGTGTCAGTCCGGTAAGTCGCACTTGACCTTCGTGGCTTGGTCAGGTCAATATATCAGGTCCTAGACGATGCCTCCTATGCAAGAGTGCGGGCGTTGTAAGTATAGATCGTCAGACTAGTCCTGCTCAGTTTGCGCAGGTGCGTTCCGGGATTCACGGGCAAATGATAGATCGTGGCGCATTTTACGACCTTCTTGTCCAACTAAAATTTTAAGGCAATTTCGGTGGAGGAAAAACCTCTTTAATCGAAAAACAACGGTCACGTAAGGCCAGAGTCTGAGATTGTCTAAAGCTTCCGGCCATTTGGCTCAAAGTTTTAAGCAATCCATACATCAAATTGTTGCCAACAGCATACAATTGGAGGAAAAATTTTACCTGATATCTACTACGGAAGAACTTTGTGATAGCGGCTCATCAATCAAACGAAACTGCTGCACAAGACGAGTGCTTGGCGCGACTTCTAGTGACAGACATCGCAAGAACTGCTTTTTTTAGAATTTAGAATAGATTAGAAACACAATTTGCTGTAGAGGATGCGATGTTGTTGTACAGCTTAAATTCTGACGATCGGATACCTATGACAAATTTTCTATGGCAAGCTATTAGGTTGTAACGAATTAAATGGCACTGGCTCGCATCATTTTTTGGCGCGTCTTTACGCGTTTGATCAAGAACAAACCGTAACGTGTGGCATATCATTTAGAAGCGCAAACCTTGCTCTATCGGAGAGTACCAAATTTTCTATGTAAAAGTGGGAAAACTTTAGAGTTTTATTGACTTTTTTGCAGATGGACAAAAGGGTAATCCGAGGCATTTACTTGTATGAATTCAAGCTGGGCACTACAGCTAAGAAGGCGGACGAGAAGATCAACGCCGCATTCCGTCAAGGATGTTCCACAATTCGGACGGCGTATCGTTGGTATCAGAAGTTCCGGAATGGAGATGAGAGCTTGGAAGAACATGAAGGTCGTGGGAGGCATAGTGATGTTGATGAGGACAAGCTGAGAGATGTGGTAGAGGAGGATCCACACAAAGGTACCAGGGAGAAGCGAAGGTTCTTGGCGTCAGTCACAACACAGCTGCCCGGCATCTAAAGGAAATTGGAAAGACCAAAAAGCTGGAAAGATGGGTGCCTCACGAGCTGTCTGAGGAGCAAAGAAACCGACGATATGAGATCTCGTCCGCACTGCTTCTACAGAACGAAAAGGACCCATTCCTTGATCGCATCGTAACCTGTGACGAGAAATGGATAATGTACGACAACAGGCGACGATCGGCACAGTAGGTGGACAGCGATGAGGGTCCCAAGGTTTTTGCGAAGCCGGAATTGCACCAAAAGAAAGTAATGGTGACAGTATGGTGGTCTTCGCTGGGAATTATTCACTACAGCTTCCCCCCTCCCGGTGAACCCATCACGGCAGAGAAGTACTGCATTGAAATTGAAGGAATGATGAAAAAGTTGAAGGATATCCGGCCGGCCTTGGTAAACCGAAGGCGAGTTCTCCTTCTGCACGACAATGCGCGCCGCCATGTAGCACGAATGACGTTGCAGAAGTTGAATGAGCTGAGCATTGAAACTCTACCACATCCTCTGTTTCCTCCCGACCTCTCCCCAACAGACTACCATTTCTTGAAGCATCTTGGCGACTTCTTGGTAGGGAAGATATTCAAATACCAACAGGATGCCGAAAGTGCCTTCGAAGATTTCGTCAATTCCAGAACTTCTGATTTTTATGCTACTGGGATAAAAAAGCTTGTGTCACGTTGGCAAAGATGTGTAGAATCAGAAGGTTTTTATTTCGATTAATAAACTTGCCTACAAGCCGAGATATTAACTGCTTAAATTTACAGTGGTTCAGTGCCATTTATTTCGTTACAACCTAATATTTTCCGTTTCTGATCAATTTTGGCCATTTTCCCAGAAAACAGGAAACAGATAAAAAATCCCCTTCCTACCCTCCCCCCCCTCCCCAAATGGTCGTCACTTCCATAAAGAGCTCGACCACATTATCTTAATTTACAAGTTAACCTAACTGACGTCTCTACTGTTCCCAAGTTCTACATACAGGGGTCGGACCATCATCGCTTTCGCGCAAGATTTCTCCTTTTCCGTCACGCGAGAAGGCCGCGAAATTCAATGAGAGAAGTGCCAGACCATTAGCAGGCACCTTCCGCTTTTCTCACTGGCCTTTGGGAAGATATCGTCATGGACAACTCAAGGAGGAATATGACTGCGTGCGTTATCTCCACGTACATAGTGCTAATAATAACGCCAGACTCCATGTAGCTGAAGCTACTTTTTGAAAAATCCAAAAGCTGGGCTGGAATGCTGTACTCCATCCGGCATATTTTCTTGACATGGCCGCCTCGGACTACCACTTGCTCCGCTCCCTAGGAGCTTTCTTGGCGAAGAAAAGTTTCACAAAGTAGGAAAATTTTTTGCAAGCCGTAGTGCGTTTTTAAGTTTTAAACTTTGAAAGAAGTACACCAAAATTAGTCGATACGGCTCTTTTGTGGAGAAATTATAACAAGTATTCAAACGAAACACAATCAATCGAGTGTAAAATGCAAGGTTTCAGACGAGTACATGGCACAATCCCTCCCGCTCATAAATCAGATCTGCACATCTGGGTGACGGACCAAAGCAATACAGATGTCGACCACATTCGGAAAAGATGCGTCACTGGGAGACACTTTCACGACCAGTGCAGTTCACTACAGGGGATCACATATGGATATCATCTAGTGAGTGCTTGGAGTGCTGCTGTTTTTTGCCATTTTTGGTCTGATCAGAGTGTTGCAGGAAATCTGTAAACCTGCAGATGAAAATTGATTGCCGCTAGATTGGCGGAGGGTCCGATGTTTGATTTGTCCTTGCAAGAAACGGAGACAGTGGAAACTGGTGCTGCTCCGCATCTGACAAGGGGCGAAAAACAAGGGTTAGAAAGAGAACACGGTTCCCCTGCCGTGGTCAAAACGCACTTTACGGTGATAGAGGCGCAGGAATCGCTTCTGGCTATGCATAAAACACACTCGAACCTCTCACCTCTTCCTCGTAAGCCGGCAACGCTCTCCATCCGGCATTTATTCGTTGCCGCCTTCGTGGTGAATAACTCTCCTCGGTGTTTCTTTTCGCTCCTGTTAGGCATCCTGTACAAACACCACTTTTTTCCGAGCGCGGTAAAGCAGCTCCATGAGTCGCTCTTGCTTCTTATTGGAGTGCTGCTGTTTTTTGCCATTTTTGGTGCGAACAGAGTGTTGCAGGAAATGTGTAGACCTGCAGATGAAAATTGAGTGCCGCTACATTGGCGGAGGGTCCGATGTTTGATTTGTCCTTGCAAGATTTGTGCATTTTCTTCGTCAAGTTCGGTGTTTTCAGGGTATGGCCTTCTGCGAATTTCCGTAGTTAACTTTCACAATTCCTAACTCGGTAGGTTTAAGACTTTATAAAAGTTTCTACTAAATAAGTAAAAATATTACGTGAAGAATGAAGTGCTTCGTGCCATGTTGTTTTTATTTTTTGCTTCACAGAGACATGTCTGAGACACTTTGTTAATTAGAAAATTCCCGGCTACTTTGTATTCCTGAAGAATGGGTAAAACTTTGTATCAAATGCAAATTTTTAACAACACAATACACAATGAACAGAAGCGCCAATCAAGCAATTAAAATCGAAAGCCGTTACAAATGCCCACACCAGAACAACAAAAAGACCGTAGCAAATATCAGAAAATTCTGAAGGGTGAGCAGAATCCAGCCGTGTAGTTTCCGAGATGTTGCCTTGAATATGGTGATGTATCGACACCATGAATCCGTAAGAACATCATTCCACGTGGCCGCAATCTTGCGATTGGCGGCGTAACGAAGACACTGGATTCTGCTGAGCAAGGCATCAATGGTCAACTGAAGGAGAGGAATAATGCACAATCGTGAAAGGCTCTGAGGTCGTCTTCCACAGAAGACGTGACAGTGTGGAATAGAGGAAGAGTAGGCACGATTATTCACATAAGTATGCTATCCTGATTAATAGTGTCTTCTGCGTGTGGCAGAATGTGAAACAAAGATTCCGCGCACGACTTCGGCATCTTCAGCTGAAGACTTTCAGCCGTCGTCCGGTTCACACATTGCTCGCAGCTCGTCGATCATGGTTTGCGAGACCTTCTCCGCTTTTGCGGACTGAAATACATCCGTTGCCTTGGTTGCTAAGAACAGCTCCCGCTGGGCCTGAGCACTAGCACGACCTCACCTCTATCAGCTGATGGCAGTAGAGCGCTTTGCGACTGCGCGACACCTCCTGAAATACACGCACGAGTTGCTCGAGCGTTTTCACGTTGCCGATCTTGCGCTGATGCGACCGAATCAGGCAGATGGTTACACGGAACAGCCAGACGTCGTTTCCGTCGTAAATCATGCAGTCCCAGATTCGAAGAACAGTCTGAAGGTGGTTCTCAGTGCTCGTTGAGAAGAGATTAACACCAAGCAGGCTGCGAATGGAAGAATCGAAACGCGTACGTTGCTACATACTTTATGCGAAATTTTGATGAGGGCTCAAGGTAAGGTTAGACTATTTCTTGGAATACCTACTTCCCCACAACTGAAAGTTCTTTTGCCAGAGTCTCGAAGAAGACCGGAAAAGTAACGTGGTCTTAATAAGCATTTAGCCCATACAAAAAAGTTCAGAGCACGGGGGCATCCTTTACGCACTTAGTAACAGCAGAGGCTATTCAAAAGATTGTTGATCAGGCAATGTAAGCAGCACACTTCGGTCATCGATTTCTGTCTGAATTAAATTGCATACACCACTATCTAGGGCAACATTTGGGAATCCCAAATGCAGGCCAGATTTTCCGTAATATGGCGGGGAAGACGACCATGGATCTCGTTCTTCAAAGACTCTTAAGACTCTCTTTGTAAGACACTTTGAAGCCGCTTATCACAGGGTCACGTTGCATGCACCCTGTGCGTAGGAAAGTAAATATACCGAACAGAATACTACCGTGCCCAGCGCTGGGACGCAGGTTGAGCGCAAGAAGTTGTATTCTTGCTCCCATAGTGGTTCATACGTCCACAGAGTGTGATGGTGTGCTAGTGTCGTCGCGAGCAGGCGGCGTTGGCGTCCTAGTCTACACACATTGGATCATGATTATGGATTCTATTGAGTCTCTCACAAGCAGAATCGGGACTCTTTGACTGAGGCGATGTGGCTCCGTACCTGGGGTCAGACGTTCTCTCGGGGGACGGTCAGGAGGTACACCCCCACCCCCCCCATGCCCCTCCCCCCTCCCCTCACTGGCCTACATCCTGCACATTGCCCTGCCTACTCGGGCGAGTTTGCCTACGCGCCCCTCTGAATGATTGCTGAGGCCCTGGCGAGCATTTTGCTCGTCATAGTTTCATCCAACTGACCGATGAAGACTGAATTACCAAGGAGATAAGAGTGAACAAGTGTCAAGTGAGACCCACTACACTGCTAGTGCAACAGCACGGGCACGTTTCTTGAGCTGTTAAGTCTTGAGGACAACCATCATTTCATTTACGTAGCTTTAGATTGAGTTCAACAGTATGAATCCAACTTGACAAGCAGCAAGGCCGTTGTTTGGGAACGGTCTAGGATAACTAACGCTCAGTTTGAGCTTTCCTCTTTGTAGAAGAGGACTACTTTTATCAATTCATCAAAACTCACTTCTAGCGGCAAAGTTTCTACAAACCAGCAGAGCAGCCACTTTCCTATGAACAGATCCAGACCTACGTCGAGGTTCTTCAGTACTCGTGCGACTTGAGGGCATTCAACCCTGAAATAGGAGAAGACGCCTCGATGAAATCGCTGATGTAATGCTGGCACCTCTCTTCTTTGTTCTATGGCGTTGTTGAACTCCATCCATTTGTTTAAATGAGCGACCATACGTGAGAAAATACGCTTTTTCGGATAGAAAGAAACATTTAGAGTGTTGATGGTTTTTGTGGCAGAAGTCCTAACGTTTTGGTTTTCGGAAAGGGAGGAAAGCTGTTCGTGTTTCAAATGATATTCTACTGCAATCTACAATTAGTCTTATTTAACACACTTGAATACCTGTTCAATATTCAGGATGTCTCAAAAATTTATGCAGTTCTACATGGTCATAAAACGTTTTCCTTAGTGGTGATGTCCGTTCCTCCACGTGGTGCCACTGGAAACTGCTCGCTCTGCGAGCTAAGCTAATCACGGACATTCGAATGCAGGGTGACAGGCCCTTGTGACAGGCCGGCCTACGAAGACCCATGTCACATCACATGGTGTATGATAAGTCAAGTTTCTCGAGATAGTGCTACGGCGTCCGCGGGAGCCGACGCGCACTCGCAGAGCTCGGCGAGTGTGAGAAGCATGCGAGGGTCCCTGATGCGAGAACGGCATCGGGGGGCAACTGAGCTAGTCCGAAAGTCCCGTAACGTAAGCAGGACCCGCGTGGCTACGCTGAATGTGGGTACGTTGACGGGCCGCTTGTGCGAGTTGGTTGAAGCACTGGAGCGAAGAAGAGTTGATTTCTGTGCGGTGCAGGAGACGAGGTGGTCCTGCCGCAAGTCAAGGGACATAGGACGTGGTTTCAAGGCCGTTCTATGTGGAGTCCCCAGGACCACCAGCGGTGTCGGAATAATCGTCTCCGAACGATTTCGTGACTCGATTGTAAGCGTCGAGCGCGTTGACGATCGACTGATGAAGATCGTTGTCGCCGCTAAGGAGCGACTCTATCACTTCTTCTCTGCGTATGCTCCGCAGACTAGCTGCTCGGATCAACCCAAGGAAGAGTTTTGGAGCCTGCTTGATGAGAAGACAGCAGTGGTACCGTCGAAAGAGATGTCATCATAGTCGCTGGTGACCTTAATGGGCACGTAGGTGCTACGAAAGACGGTTACAGCTGTCATGGTGGTTTCGGATACGGATCACGTAACGGCGATGGTGAGCGCATTCTTGATTACGCGGAATCGCATAACCTCACCATAGTGAACACCGTCTTCCGAAAACGCGACTCGCACCTTATCTCATACTACAGTGGGAGCACCAAGACTCAGATAGACTTTGTCCTTGTGAGAGATCGCGACCGGAGTCTTGTCACAGACGCGAAGATCGTGCCGTATGAGACGGTCGCCCCACAGCATCGACCGCTGATCTGCACTTTGAAGATCGCCCCTCCTAGGCTGAAGCAGGTTGAGCGATGCGGTGCAGCTAGAACTAAGTGGTGGCGAATCAGAGAGAAGGAAGCAGCTGTGATTTCTCGCGTGCGGTTACCGGCAGTCACGACTGTCGACGAAACTTGGAAGAAGGCGACCGACGCGATACGCCAAGTTGCAAGGTTGGAACTCGGCACTACGAAGCCTGGACGACGCAAAGTCGACAAGCAGGCATGGCTGTGGACAGACGATGTGAAAGCGAAGGTTCGTGAGAAGAAGTCGCTGTATCATGTGTTTCTCGGCGACAGAACAGCCGACAACTGGCAGGAGTATCAGAAGGCGAAGAAGGCTGCAAAGAAAGCCACTCATTATGGTGATGTCTACCGAAAGCTCGAATCGCGCGATGGTGAGCGGTATTTGTACAGACTTGCTAAGACCCGCCATCGCCAAACCGAGGACATTGAAAAGATCTTTAGCATCAATGATGAGAGCGGCCATCTTCTGACAGACCGCAAAAAGGCGCTGAAGCGATGGCGTGATTACTTTGAGGAAACTTCCACTATGGAATTTCCTCATCCGGCCATCCCTTCTGTGGCTTCTGTTCACGGTCCCGTTCACAAGATCACCGTGGAGGAAACAGAGGCGGCTCTGAAGAAGATGAAGCCCGGTAAGGCGACAGGGCCGGATGATCTGGCAGCCGATGTTTGGAAGTCGAAGCTCTGGTATCCTGCTGAGTGGTTGGCTGAGTTCTTCAACCAGGTAGTAAAGGAGAAGAAAGTACCGGAGTGTTGGCACAACAGTATGACGATTCCGATCTGGAAGAAGAAGGGCAGTCCTGCGAACTGCTTCAATTACCGTCCGATTCGCTTGCTTTCGCACAGCATGAAGATCTTCGAGCGAATCCTCGATAGAAGAATCCGTGAAACCGTCAAGCTCTCCGACAACCAGTGCGGCTTTGTGTCTGGTTGTGGGACCATTGATGCTATACACGCCGCCCGCCTCCTGGTGGAGAAGCATCGCGAAAGACAGAAGCCGGTGCACATCGCCTTTCTCGACTTGGAGAAGGCTTCCGACCGCGTACCGCGTGAGGTTATATGGTACGCCTTTCGACAACACAACGTACCTGAGGAACTCATAGAGGGGGTGCGGATGCTCTACTCTTGCCCAAAGAGTAGAGTGCAAGCTGCAGCTGGAACCTCAATGGAGTTTCCCATCTCTGTTGGGGTGCAAGGTTCAGCGCTTTCTCCACTCCTCTTTGGTGCAAGGTTCAGCGCTTTCTCCACTCCTCTTTGTTGTCGTCATGGATGCCATTACGCGAGATCTTCAGCAGCCTGTTCCATGGACGCTGCTTTATGCTGATGACGTGATGCTCGCTTGCGAAGAGAAAGACGATCTCGAGCGGCAGGTGCAAGCTTGGTGCGACCGTCTGGCGAGGTTCGGACTCAAATTGAACGTCAAGAAGACCGAGTACCTAACGACTGACGTGAACGAGTCCGGCTCCATTAAGATTAACGCTACTGAACTTGCACGCACTTCGGTGTTTAAATACCTGGGATCAGCAATAGCGTCTGACGGCGGTCTGATGGTTGAAGTGAACTCACGCGTGAGTGCAGCTTGGTCCAAGTGGCGTTCGCTGACTAGCGTGCTCTGCGATAGGAAGATACCAGAGCACCTGAAGTCGAAGAGTTACAGAGCCGTCGTGCGCCCGGTAGCGTTGTACGGCGCTGCGTGTTGGCCTGGGACTAAGGAAGTTGAAACGCGCCTCAGCGTCATGGAGACGAAGATGCTGCTCTGGACGGCTGGAGTCACCCGCATGGACCGCATTCGAAATGTTGCTATTCGGCAAAAGTTCGGTGTCGCGCCGATACCGGACAAGATGCGCGAAGCTCGCTTGCGATGGTACGGCCAAGTTCTGCGTGGGAAAGAAGACAGCGTCCGCAAGATAGGACTTGAGTTGGAAGTATCTGGAAAGCGGCCTAGAGGACGCCCGAAGCAGCGTTGGTCCGATACGTTACACACGGACATGAAAGTAGCTGGTGTCCACCCTGATCAAGCGCAGGATCGGGAAAGGTGGCGTCGTAACACCAGAAGAGCAGAGCCCGCGACGATGCGGGACAAACGCTGAAGAAGCAGAAGAAGAAGAAGAAGAAGAAGAAGAAGATAAAACGTTTTCCTTTCTCTTTAATTATTCTCATTAAGCAAATAAAATGACGAGTTGATGGAATGTTGCTGTAAGTAAAGGTCTACAGCTCAACAAGGAAGGTGAACACATGAGTTTGCGTCTAGAGGTGCAATAGAATCGGTTTGCAATGTTAATTTGATTGATGTTAGTAGACGATCCTCACTTGGAGGTTTCCCATAAAAGGTTCCAAGGAATTTTGCGTACTGCTTCGCTAAACCTCATACACTTTTCAGGCGCCTTGCATAAAAAATCATTAGATTGCACACGACTTAGGCATTAGATTTCAAGTCGTATTTACGCCCAAAAAGTGCTAAGCTCTACGTAATATGTTCAAGAAGAAAGAATTCACGCTACTAGAAAATGTTCAGCGTACATTTTCTTACATGGACGTAATACATGAGATGTTTTGGAATAGTGCCGACTTTGCAGGACTGTTGGACTTCAAACTCTTCAGATTTAGGTAACAATGCATATCTTATGATGTATAACATCCTGACGCAGATAGTGCCAGTAGATCTAGCCGGTTTCTTTGGTGAAATGAAGAAGTCTAGGAAAGGAGCTCACATCTACAAGGTAGTCGGCTCAAGGCTTCGTAACACTCATAGTTCGATAACGCCATCTTAAATTGGATGAATGGTACGCTTTTTGAAGTTACTACGCGGTGTGTAATCGTTGCATATTCTATCCTTTCTAGGTTGAGTGGTCATTTGCGTCGTACAGTTCTTCGAGAGCATTTAGTATTCGAGGGTTTCTATCAGGTCTTTTGTTAATCGTTTTTCTTCTAATCATAAGTTCCACGTGTGTCTGCCTACATATGCTGCGCATCAATAGGTAAAAAATCATAAGTGGATAAATAAAGGAAACAACTGTTCCAAAGAGATGGATTGGTTTTGGCTTCCTCGACGTTTATCTGCATTTTTGTTGAATTTCCTCAACGCGCTTCTCCTGCACTGTCCAAAGCATTTGTGCTTTGTTTATTTTAGTGCCGGTACTTTTGAGAAGTCATACCTGTAGTCATACGTTTGAGACTGCACTATGTTGATTCTTGTCGCCTGTTTTTTCCTGTTTACAACTACTTTAACTTATGTTTGGTTTTGCTTTGTTTTTCTTGTGCATGGTTATCCATGTAGTGAATAAATAAATAAATACCGCCGGCAAATGAACCCGCCGGTTGTGCGAGGCGCGCATCGTTACTGCATAGCACTCACTAGTTGCTCATTTGCATTCAGCGATTGAAGTTCAGTCAACGCTGCAAGTGCGCTGGAGAGGGCTGGCATAACCAGCAGCTTTTTTGAAGTTTCTCATATTCTCTTTAAGCGAAACATTTCGTGTTGATTTTTTTGCACAATAGAACCCAGTTCAGGTCAGTCCATCCATCATGCTGTCAGGTCAGGTTGCGAAGCTGTCGTACTTCAGCGCTATCTCTGGTTTCTGAAAGCCTCACGACAAGGTTCATTATGCACGGTGCCAGCCGAGAGCGTTTGACCGTGACTTGGCTCCGCTGTTTGCTGAGCGGAATTGATGAAAGTTCCGAGTGGACGTCATACGTAGCCTTGTACCGGCAGGTACCCGAACTAGCTCGACCACCGGTTATCACCTTTTCTCGTTCTCTGTGAAGAAGGGAACGACGGAAACAAGTGGCCGCCCCGAAGAGATAGAGACTTACCCCAAGATCCACTGCAGCACTTTGGTGTCCCTTCGCAGACCAGACATTCTGTCGTTGTAGTAGTCCTGCCGTTGTTTAACCATCTGTACAAGCAAATCGGCAGCTTTCGATTCGTCTTTTAGCACCAGTAGAATCACACCCGCAACATAGTTTAGACCCTGAAACGGAGATCAGTTCTGTACCTCAATGTGAACGCTGCTTATCATAGGGGTGTTTGAAACAATGCCCGCTTTCGGTCCAAGATTGAGCTACCCAAGGCATTACCGACCACTAACACAGCGAACCTTGTGGTTCCAGAATGAAGAAGGATACTCTGTTCGCAACGCCCAAGACGTGCCTATGTGAGTACTTATCCATGGAGCCCCCTAATTTACGACGGCTTTGAAGGGACCGGAAAATCGACGTTACAGGAGGGAGTCGTGTTGTAACCGGAATTGCGCCTTTACACTCTTTTTTTCGATTTTATGCACAGATTCATCGAAAACATATCTGAAACGGCACTCAATGGCTAAGTAGCATTAAAATAAGCATAACCACAAAAACAGCTCGCAGCAAGAACTTCATGAAATCAACGATGCTTCGATCTTGAGGGATACGCTTTATAGTAGGAATGGATATGACAAAAATGCGTTAGATTTAACGAATACCAGAAGTAAGTTAGACGTGACCACTCGAAAAAGAATCTCCTGAACAACAGGATCAACAGGATGTACACCGCAGAACGAATTTTTTTTACGGTACATCGCGTAGGTGCTCTATGGCCAGCGTGTGTTCGGCTCTGTAGTAATTTCCGATAGCCAGTGAGTGGACAAGAACTTTGTTTAAAGCCACCATAGAAAAATGGTAATCGAAAAATTCGTTACTAACGCTTTTATGTGCTGCCCTGAACAAATTTCGAAAACCTAATGCTCCTAGAAAGTTGGCCAAAATGTGGCACAATGGGCAATTATAATATTTTTGGACTAACCTAATAGATGCTGAACGATTTAGGTGAAGTCATCCCAGGACGTACTCAAACGCTTTGTTTTTTGGTTAAAATGTCACCGTTGCTCCACCAAAGCTAGCCTTTTACATTCGGCGTTCATCCACTTTTTCGCATCGGATTTAGGACGATGATCGTTCGCACGATACGGCGAACGGTACTGGTCCAGCTGTTATCATTAATGTTCCTCGTAACTCACAAGGAAAGGTTCCCAACTCATGGTGAGCTTTTGCGATGCTAATTTGGCAGGATGTAGAGCCCTGTGAGTGGAGTCCAGAACCACAGTTAGTTTTTGCTGAGCGCCTTTCTAAAGATCTGAAAAGGAGGTCTGAAAGCTTGCTTGGCAACTATTATCAACCCCTACGACACCCAACCAGATGTGCCTCGGTGGCGCAGCTGGTAACACTGCCGCCTCAAAGAAACACACCTTTTCAGTTCAAGTCGGAGTGCTGCCTCTATTTTTGCACTCATTAGTTTGTTGTTATTACACTTTCTTATGATGACAGGAGTCAATCTTAGACCACCAAAGCTTACAACATATCAAGCCTCTCTAGATGCGCCTTCATGTGTGCTAGTTTTTTCAACTATGCAATCTGGACCATATCAATTCTCTGCGAATAAAAAGTCTTATACATTATTAGATTAGAAGTCTTAT
This sequence comes from Heligmosomoides polygyrus bakeri, assembly GCA_947359475.1. NCBI lineage: Eukaryota > Metazoa > Nematoda > Chromadorea > Rhabditida > Heligmosomidae > Heligmosomoides > Heligmosomoides polygyrus. The sequence goes on from OX375866.1 coordinate 68,545,231, forward strand.
ATTTACTTTTTCCCTTCCAATCAACAGCTATGTATAGTTGAAATCTATGAAAGAAGTAAAACACAAGCGCTTGTCATACCAGCAACATCTTACAAAAGCCAGTGAGGAACAATCTTCTCTCTGGCAAGGAAGGAATGACCACTTTTTCTTTGTTGAACGCATCTTCCTCCTCACAGTCATCATCAGGTGTCCAGTCGACATCTACCTTCTCATCGAAACGCGCCTATGGAAACCACCTAGACGTTATGTGTAGAAAGGTTCCATTTTCATTATAGCACCTCCAACCTGTACCTTTACCACCTCTTCTTCCTGACATTCAGTATCTCCACAAATGACGTCCAGGAGAAGCCCTTTTATGGCATCCGCAACCGCAATCTCTCTCCTTGTCGGAGAAGTGAAATACGGTGTGAAGGTGGAAAGTAGTCGGCCAACAACACATTCAGGTGAAAACGACATTTTAGCACACTTAAGTACCGATATGGCCCGGGTTCATAATATTCAACCAGAACATAAGCGTATTTGTGTGCAGTTACGGTGTCGTTGGTGATACGGCATGATATGGTAGTGGTGCAGATATGAATAGTTGAAGAACTAGCACAAGTGAAGGCGCAAATACACAGCCTTGGTTTGTTGTAAACATTGATCGTCTAAAATTGATTCCTGCGATAATGGGAAAGCGTAATAACAACAAACTAATGCGTGCAAAAGTATTGACAGCTCTCGGGCTCGAACTGAAAAGCCCACCGCTGTACTCCTACAGGGCGGCACTCCTACCGACTGTGCCGACGAGGTTCGTCTCGTGGGATGTCGCAAAGGTTGATGAGTGTTACGCACACGTCCTCACACCTCCTATTCAGGTCTTTAGAAAAGCTTTCAGCAAAAACTGACCGTGGTTCTGGACTCCACTCACAGGGCCCTACATCCTGCCAAAATAGCATCGCAAAGCTCACCATGAGTTGGGAACCTTTCCTTGTCAGTTCCAACACTGATGTCATGCAGAAAATTGAGTGGTTTCTTCAGCGTGTGAAAAGGAGGGCCAGCAGGCGGATAGGCTCCTAACTTATTGAAGTGTGAAGAAAGTGAAATCCGATATCTTACTGTAATTCCAAGTCATAGTCATAGTCAGAAGCAGCGCGACTTCGAACAAAGAGTGAGAGAAATATTCGATAAGCTACATTTTACCCATTAGAAGTCTACCGCCTTCCAAAAATACGAACTCGGACATGTCCGCGAAGTGGTGCCTTCGAAGTCGCACTGGGCACTTGCTTTTTCCAACTCGTGAAGACTTCACAACCCCACTACCTTCTTCAAAGTTCGTATTCGTTGCGGCATGAAATTTTGATGAGTTGCATCGCGAATATGAACTGAAGAAGGAATGCAAGGAGTGCAATAAGCAGATAAGTGATCGTATCTCGATTGTGTATCGTAGCGAACCAAGGACCTCCCAAAACGGAGGCTTTCGGGAAACGCTTGAATGGACACGATATACACAATATGCAATCCTAAGGAATTAGGTTCAATTTAGTGAACTCTCGCTTTGCTAAACCCACTCTACCACTCACTGTTTAAAAACATGCGATGAGTTGGAAAACCACTTGAAAAAATTCCTAGCTTTCAGAGAAAAGGTGGCATCAAGAATATGTAATAAGAAAGCATACTTCTCCATAACGCGATCTAAGCTGAAAGCTCAAGAAAAGCTGAAGCACTAACAGGGTTTTTTGAGATCTTACCACAAACTGTGAAACATTGTTATGTGGACCTAACCACCTAGTCGAGCAAGAACACACGGCATGAGAGTTTGGAAAGGGAGGTCTTACCAGAAAACAATCTCAACGGTAGGTCGGAACGGCCCAAATGTTGTATATGGGCAGAACCGCCTCTCTCTAGGAAACAAGAAAATGCAAATATGTCGACCCCAATACAACTCTGCGCAGAGTTAGGGAGAAAAGAAGTTGGGCCGTTGGCGGTGTTAGCCCTATGCCTGCACGCGGAGGGCGAGCTCAAGTTGGCTGGAAACAGCGATTGTGGGGGTTACGCCGCCCCTCTACGCACTGCGACACCATCGCTCGTTCGTCATCGCCGTTTCCGGCCAACTTGAGCCCGCCTTCCGCCTCCAGGCATATTGCTAAGGCTGCCAACGGCCCAACTTCCGTCGTCCCTAACTCTGCGTAGAGTTGTATTGGGGTCGAGATATTTGCGTTTTGTTGTTTCCCAGAGAGAGGCGGTTCTGCCCATATACAACACTTGGGCCGTTCCGACCTACCGTTGAGATAGTTTCCTGGTTAGATGTAATGAAGTGATTAAAGGCTTATATATCTGCACTTTTAGGGCGCGTGTAGCGCAGTCGGAGGAGGCGCGACTGTCGCGTGCACCCGATACCAGATTCCTGGTTCGGATTTCCCGCCCAGGCCAACCAAGCCTTCCATCCCTCCGGGGTCGGTGAATTGGGACCAGACTTGTCTGGGAAGGATTAAGCGCTGACTTGTTCATCGGCTGGCCACCGCAAGTCATTGTATGACCAAATACGCATTCATGTCGCCTCCACGACATCCCGTAGAAGTAGAATGCGCTGGCGCATCCCACAAAGGATTGAGTAACGCCGTCCTTTATCCTTTATCCTTTATATCTGCACTTTTAATGGAAGTCCATAAACAGTTTAAAGTCTCAGTCTCCATGTAAGCCATTGTCAATTATTTTCAGTGTTTCTTGATGCACAGTAAAGTTCTTCAAATCTGGAAAGGGTCAATATAACTGTTAATACCAAAATTCCCAAGTCTGAATTGCTCTCTTCTTTTGTGCCCATAAGTATTACTCTTACCCTTTTAAAAGTGAAGGATATCGTAATCAGGTATAAACTACAGTACCGGACGCGCACTTTGAATAGACGCCGCAAAAACCGCGATTTTGCGGTTTTTGCGTCTTTTTGGTAGAACTCGCCTAAAAGTCATCCATTTGAAGTCCAAGGGCATATATGACCTCAATAGCTCGAGCTCTATCTTTTGTTATACACATTTCATATGCAGAAATGAAAATGTCCGAAATTGAAAACTTGCGCTCCGTTGCGAAGGGCGGTCGCTGACGAGTTGCCGTCGCAAACCGTCGAAAACCGTTGCATGCTCACAATTCCTCTAATTTGAGTTTTTTGAGAAACGGTTGACACCGTTAGATTTGTCTCTTCGAGATCCCGGGGAGTCTTTGGAGTGCGCCGTGCATAATGTAATAGAATTGAACCTATCAGTAGAGTCGGCGCGACCGCTCGCAAATTGCACCCGCGAGCGTGTTCTGAGCGGTAGCTCTGTCAAGTGTGAACCTTTCCGGTTGCAGGTTGTGCATTGTATAAGCAAGAGGTTTGCTGAAACACAGCAACGTAGCTTATGATTGGATAAAGCTACAGCGGAGCCTAAGTGCAGGTTAGCTTTGTGTAACACGATTTTTTCCGATTTCAGTCGACTACTGTAGCAAGACGCGATGAGCTAACGGCCTACGAGTGCGCAGGCGAGCAGATCAGTTAAGGTACTTTGCGACGAACTGCCCACAACTCTCCAGCTGCCTAGACTGCCTTAGCCCCTTCGCCATATTAGAGCGGCTTTCTTCCGTCATTACTCGCCCATGTTTGAGTTTTCGACACTCGCAATGTTACCGTTCTGTTCATCTCGGAAAGCTCTATCGAAAAGTGTCACTCTCGACCAATTTTAGAAAAATCGATTTTTTGGCAAGTTTCTATCGAGAACGTGGGAGTCCTACTCAGAAAATTTTGAAGAAGTTACTTGCAAGCTGCATAAAGGTAATAGATTGCCTCAAACTAGTCATTGGTAAGCTGCTGCAAGCTAGCATAAACGTCGCATGTAAGTTACACAAAGACCTCTGCTAGTCATTCGTAAGCTGCTGCAAGCTAGCAGAAGATTTCGCATGTAAGTTGGACGAATACCCCTGTAAATCATAGGTAACCTCCTGCTAGTATAACCGTAGTTTAGATTTAAACTATAAGTGTATTCATTCACATATACCTTCCTCATTTACCTCTTGTGAAAATTTAATAAACGATAATAAAATAAACGATAGCATAACGAATTCCGACGGCCAAATTTTGCTAATATAAAACTTGAAGTTTGCTTTCTACTGAATATGTGGTGCAAGCCTAGAGTGGAAGGAAGGGTATTTCTGGCTGGGCTAACATTCTCTACTCATCCTCAAATGGCACGTTTTCCGGCTTGCACTGCCTTATAATAAGTTTCTCCTTCTTGAAGTACAAGTCTGTCACATATCAGGTTTTCACTAATATCTACCGTTAACCTTCATTCTCATTTTTAAACGTTTTTTTTAATAGCAACAGTCTAATCCAAGGAACTTACTTTGCTCGCCAAGTCAGTGATCAACGCGAAGTCCAACCAACGCCTTGGTGGGCATCCTGGTGTTCTCTTGACATCCCGTCAGAAACTCTCTGGTGCTAGGTAGTTGGCCGTGTTGATTTGCGACATAGCTGGAGCATTCGGAGATGTTCGTTCCGTAGTGTGGCGCATCAGAAACTTGTCCGTTCCTCATGAACGTCGTCTTCGTAAGATTCAGATGCAGTCCAACGTTCCAGCATACACGATCGAAGTCGGCCAGCATTCGCTATGCCTGGCTGATCCTCGGTGCTAGAGCACGATGTCGTCAGCAAAGCGAAGATGGTGCAACTACCGGCCGTCGACTTTCACTCCCTTGTCTTCCCATTCTAGTTTGCGCATGATGTTTTTGAGGGTGGCCCTGAAGAGCTTCCCTGATACGGTATCCCCTTGCCGAACCCCTCTGTTCACGTCGATGACGACGTAGTTGTAGAATGGTGAGATCTTGGTGGTGAATCCACTGTACACCTCTCGAAACTCCGATGTACTGAGTAGGAACACCCTGAGTGATCAGGGCTTCGAGGACCGCTTCATTCTCGACGGAGTCAAATGCCTTCTTCAGGTCGATGAACGTAATGCACAGCGGCAGCTTGTACACTCGCGACACTTCGATGAGCTTCGTAATGGGGTGTATGTATGCTTGAATGTCATCCACAGAAAATCTATAATTTGATCAATATCGATTGATGGCGATCAACATTTTGGAAGCGAACTCCATAATCGTATTCAGCTAATTAGATTACTCCCAGGGCTGAAGTTCCGGCGCGCTTGAATGACATCCACAAAAAATCGATAATAAGATCAATATCGATTGATGGCGATCAATACTTCATTTCGCGTTCGGTGTCCTCGATAACGCCTGGGCTGAAGTTTCGGGCCGCTGTTGAGCACCATCAACCGTTTAGTATGGCCAGTACGCAGTGCGTGCCCCCACTCTAGTTGCGACTGACGGACGGACGGACGGAAACACAGAGAGAGAGAGATAAAGAGAGAGAGAAAATAAGGAAGGTGACAGAAGGAAGGCAGGACTGTCGGCCTTGGCAGAGCAGCGTCGGCGGAGTGACGCCGTTCCGGTTTGAACAGATATAGCGATATAGCGCATGACCGCGCGCGTACGCTTCCTCACACGCCGCGTGTGAGGACGCGTTCGTAATCTTTCAAACCAATTAGAAAAACATTCGAAACATTAGCTTGCATGAAAGCTTCTTGCAAGCTTGCACTACAGTTAGTTGCGTGCAAGTTTAAAATTCCTAGGTGCAACCTTGCAAGTTGTGTCCTACTCAGAAAATTTTGAACAACTTACTTGCTCCTTATGAGCTCCAAAACAAGTTACGAGGTTACGAGGGATAAGGCGCAAGTAACTTGTTTTCGAGGTCTAAAGGCGCAAGTAACTTGTTTTGGAGCTCATAAGGAGCAAGTAAGTTGTTCAAAATTTTCTGAGTAGGCCGAGCCTACGCGAACGATGACGTCATCGAAAATCGATATTTTCGAAATTGGCCAAATTTCCTCGTCCAAAATCGTCTTTGGTGCGCTGATTACGGAACCGACGTCCGTTTTTGGAAATTCCGCCGATTTTGATATGTGACGAGGATGGAAGGATGTACTCCGACAATAGAAAGATTTACGAAATCTATAACAATGACAGCAAGACTGTTCTCCATCAAGATCTAACGCAATTCATTAGCAATATGTTGGTGTGAACTGGTGCTTCGGAAATACCTGTCAATCCCTCTAAATCAACTGTTTTCCACATTGGAAATGTGACTGCCTTATTTATAAAGTCAACAATTGTGCGCTGTTTTCTGGATCTGTTGTTCGTGACCTTGGTACTTCCGCTGACGATGAATTAAAGCTTGAAATGCATATCATTAATAGAGTGCGGAATGCTTTCTTCATTATGCATTTGAATTGTGGAAATATAGAATGCAATGACTGCTCCATACTGATTAGGCTCTATGAAACATATGTAATCCCTATATTGGACTACTGTTCGCAGATTTCGAGTCCTTCCGCAAAAAAGTTCCAAACTAAATTTGAAAAGGTTCAGAAACGCTTGATTGAAGTTTTATTTAGCAGATGCATACTTGATTCTTTTGATAAGAGAGCAATTCCAAACTATCCGAAAAGACCTAAGCTTCTGAATCTTAAACGTTTTCCTTACAAACGCATGTTTAATGGCTTACTCTTCTGCTTGAATCTCCTTAAATGCGAGTCCCGACAAAGGCCTTCATGTCTCTTCTCTCTTCGTCTTTTTGCCTTCTGTTCTTCGGTGTTTTTGCCTACATCACTTCAAAAGCGACTGTTTCCAAAATCCCAACCTTAAGAGCTGAAAACGTGAAAGTTTTCAATTCTCTTTTTTGTCGAGGTGCTCGTTGGTTACAAATGTTGCTTGGAGGCCTCCTAGGATTCCCCAAGTGGTTACGTTTCTTGTAAAAAAGGATGTTCAAAGTACACTCGATTTTAACACTGCATATCGCTGCTATCACCTAGAGGCAACATTTCGGTCTTCGGTTCTCTTCAAACTCTCATCGTCGTTTTGACATTGACCTTGACTGCAGTGCAAACGTATATGGGGTTGTACTGTAATTTGTGTTCCTAACAATCTTCACGCCAATTTCGTCTCTTATTGTTCTTAATAAGTCAAGTTCCCTCTCACTCATTTTGCTCTTAGCATACCCGCATTACTGTTTGGTTAACTCCCTAGCTCTACACGCCCTTGCGTCGTTTCTTCTTTCTACGGCAGCAGCTAACTGGGCGCAGACAGAGTTGACAGACCAACTAAGCTGGTATCCTGAGTCGCTTTCGATTGCGACTTGCACCGTTACCGTCAAGCCACTGCTCTTCTTCTCAACTACCCCACTATCCTTCCCATCAACTGTTATACCTTCACCAGAATATTTTGTTGCTGCTTGTTTTCCGTAGCAAATCTAGTGCTCAGTTGTTGTGCAATGCAGTTGCGTTCTAGTAAGTGCCTTGATTTTCTCAGGAGCATATGGATGGATGTAGTGATCCCTAGCGCTTTTCGCCGTGCCTTTTACGAATAGAAACCCTTTGGCTTACTTAACAAACGATCTGTTCGAAGCAGGTTGCCCGCTGCGACCAGGTTTGCCCGGCCATCGCTGGGCACTGTGGCTGTCGCCGGCACTGTGCTACTGACGGCTGCCGATATATTCTCGGTCACCCTCTACCCAAAGATCGAGAGCGACTACTATTAGGGTGGGCCAAAAGTAATGCGACAAATTCAATACATTTCTTTATCAATTTAATAACTCAATCACAACTCAGGGCGCGTGTGGCGCAGTCGGAGGAGGCGCGACTGTCGCGTGCACCCGATACCAGGTTCCTGGTTCGGATTTCCCGCCCAGGCCAACCAAGCCTTCCATCCCTCCGGGGTCGGTGAATTGGTACCAGACTTGTCTGGGAAGGATAAAGCGCTGACTTGTTCATCGGCTGGCCACCGCAAGTCATTGTATGGCCATATACGCATTCATGTCGCCTCCACGACATCCTGTAGAAGTAGAATGCGCTGGCGCATCCCAGAAGGGATTGAGTAACGCCGTCCTTCATCCTTTTATCCTTAATTACAACTCAACGGTGCTGAGGAATGTATTCGCCATTAAGGTCAATGACCTTGCTGCCATCGATCAGCCAGCTTCCTGATCCCATCCTTCCAGAACTGCTTAGGCCTGGTGCTGATCCACTGCTCGTTATGGTTGTTGAGGTCTGCTTGGGTCCTGGCGTCCCTTCCGACCATGAAGTCCTATAGGCTCAAGTAGTAGTGGTAGTCGCATGTAGAAATGTCCGTCGAATACGGTGGGTGAGGCATGTGAGCGTAGCCCAGCTGAGCAAGCTCATCCGTGGTCACTTTAACGATGGGATGCGGCGTTGTCGAAGAGGAGGACCTTCTTGAAGCGCTGAGACTGTATAAGTGCGAGTCGCCGGTCCATCTCTTCTATTTCGTTCAACATGGCCTTGGAGTCCATCGTCGTGCTTTTGGAAAACAGTTTCCAGTATACCGGTCCATGGGCGCGGGCTCGAAAGCTCAGAAGATGCTTCTCGCCATGAACATCCCGCCGAACGAAGGTCGGTCACCAGGCCTCACCCATATCGCTGCTCGGCAGGGGTAAGATAGATGACGTACTCCTCATCTTGGGTGACTATTGAGTCCAGGCTGGTCGGGGTTCGGAATTGGGCGAAATTTGCGCAACACAAGTCGACTCGTCAGACTGGGATTTCGGCATGAGACACACTGGGGTTTTGGCTTGCTTCTGGAAAAGGCGAAAGTGAAGAAACCAATAAAGGCCTCCATATTTCAGAACCAAAAGTGTATCGCCCACTAAAGAGCTCTCACATGCCCTACTGCAGCACACCAACATTAAAGAGACTCGGTCCTCAGTGTCTTTGTGCTTTGAGTCTCTGCATTATCGTGCATACCGGTCAAAGATACAGATAAGAAAAAAGGCCAAACATTTCCGTAACACCCGAAAAAGGTTCGCACTTGACCGTGCTCCCAAATTTCAGCGCTTTTCCGTGAAACATGCACACACCTGACAGTATCCGACGGAGGGCACATGCTGCGCCAGAGAGTACAGCACACGTCCGAGAGCGTTGCGAACCCTGTAATGCGAATATTCGAGAGGATCACGTCGTTAAGCGCGACGTAATGATCGCTATCTCGTTCGATGGGGTGTCGCATTCGATCATCGGCGGCCGACCCGAAGGCCATGTATCCCCGACGTCGGGTGGCTTTGACCTTAGAACCGCCATCACCTCGCAAAAACTGGCGTCGGTGAGTCGGCGGCAGGACTATGGGTTAGTTGGCAGCAACAAAAAACAACAACCGGGCGAACCTTTCTGTCTGGAGGTACTGGTTGTTAGGAAACGTCCTGGGCAGGTCAATCCGTATCGCCTCGACGACGCTCTCCGGTACGTTCACCATGCGCGGCGCTCCTCGTGGTGCGCAATTTCTCAGCCATATCTGGAACGACGTTTACGAAGATTTGCGCTTGCGGAAAATACGCATACTAATACCACTCTATATAAGATTTCACTGGGTAACACAAGAGCCTTCTACTGTAAGCAATAAGAATTTACGGAACCAAAATAAAGAACGGAATTATTCAGTGCATTTTGAGATGCACCACCCACACCACTTCTATTATATGCAGATGACATTGAATGCGTGTTTGGCCTGTACAGTGACTAGCTTTAGCCAGCAAATGGGAGGGGCAGTACTTTGTCCTTCCCGTACAAGTCTGGTACCAAGAAATCGATCTGGCTGGAGTGACGGTTTGGAGGGCTGTTGAGGCTCCATCCAAGAAACACGCATTGGTGACACTCGGCCTTTGGCAGCTTCTCCACCTATATCACCAGCCGTCCAATATATCGTGGAGAAACACAAAAATATTGATGCTTTTCTTTTTTCACCAATGTTCATGAACCGATAGTAGAGCACAGCCCATACACGCAATGAAACAGAACAGGAATATGAAGCCAACGGGTACGGGGTCCTATAATACGTCATTATGGTGTGCCAGCTTATGCGAAAATCGGGATATTTGCAAGGTGACAAAAGAACCCATAGCGTCCCAGCTCCTGGTTGGGCTGCGCCCTTTTTGAGCAAACAGGAACCTTCGTTTCCAAAGCAGCGCCCCAGGGAGACTATCCTGTGGGAATAAAGGTTGCTGCGACAACTGCAACCTTCTTCCTTAGCCCCCTGCAGGTTGTCACTGCTCAATGTGATAGCGAAGGAACCGCAAAGGCGAAGAACTCTCAGGGCTCATAGCGGGAAGCGGACAAGTTGGAACCTCCTGATTGCTTGCCCATACAATTGTCACCTGGCCGATCACACCTAGACTTTAATAGACGAAGCAACGCGCGGATTTCGTATGAAGAGATCGGACCGTGCGGAACGAATGGAACCTCATTATGCAGAGCTGGCACCCTGCCACAAAGCAAGAGCAACATCGGGAAGAGGCCTCATTGTGGTAAATACACGATTTGTTTTCGAGAAAAAAAAAAACGCTACAAATATCGTCTTCCACTTTACTTTCTATATGTAGCAAATGCATATGGATTGGCCAGCAGCGACCACGTTCTGCTTCCTCCTCCATGTCGCCTTAATTGTCAGCCGGTCAATCCCCGAGCTCTTATATGGTACCCCTCAGGTTCTTTGAAGAGCCACGCTTTGAGGTGGATTAATCTATTGGAGAGCAACGTCGAAACTTATTCCAAATTCTTTTGTGAGCATTCTAATACAGTACATGTATTTCTATTTCTGACAGTTGTGTTGTAATACCTAAAAATCGCCCCTAACTAATTCTACGCAAACAAACCCTTTGATAGGAGGAAGTGGCGCCTAGGGAAGGAATTCCTGAAAACGATCATTGCATGTGTTTCGACCATCTATCTTGTGGCTTCAATATCAATCAAATTAGGTGCTGCTTCATGCCACAATGATGATCATGATATGCAAATTTCAGACCTCTCGAGAAAAATGGAGAATATCGGGTTTCGCTGGATATGGTTGCTGGAAGATCCAAGTGACGGTTTCGAAGAGATAGTGAGTCAATCAAAAGCTAACCAGGAGGCCAGGAGGAAATGGTCCATAACTAGGTCACGATTTACTGCGCTCAGCATTGCTCGTACCTAGCGAATGCTCGCTGAGGAATGGAATCGTTCACTACCAGCTAGAACGGATTAACACTTCGCAAGCGTTCATTCTTTCAAAGAAATTGAGCGACTTTGTAGAGCCTCATTGCGTACCTCATTTCCTCCCTAGCATTGATTGGCGGTTTCCACTGCTTTTCTCAGCGCGTCCTTGCCCTTTTTCACCACCTTATCTGCTAGCTTCCCGTGGAGAATCGAGACTCCAGGTTGCGGAATCCAATCAAGGGGGTGCGATAAGGAGCGGTACTTCGACAGTTCACTGTCTGGGTAGCTTCGCGGGCTACGCGGAGCTCTTGAGTACTCATCCATCCTTTTTCCTCAGTTTCGCCGATGTACATTGCCTCGCAAGATGCAATCAATCGACCATTCAATCAGAGGACGAAATGAAGTGCGCAGTGAGACCTGTCAACCTGTAAAGGCACAGGGAACGGCTGACACCAACGGCGACATGGACATGGAGATGCGGGATACTCCCCAACATATGTATGTAAGTACCCCAGAAGCTATTGCGCCTCATAGACCGTCAAACCACGTAACTGAAATCTCTTGGCTCCCTTTCGTCCTGCCCTTCGAACCCAGCTCTGTAATAAATCCATTGTATGTGTTATTATTGAAGATCTTATACAGCATGCTACTGTATAAGATCTTCAATAATGTTGCTTTTAGATCTGAAGAAATGCTTAAGGACTGAAGTACCGTCTATAAAGCATTGACTAAAATTAGATTCATAATTAAACCAGTCGTACGTCGGCCTAGCGACAGCCTACGACTGGTTGGGGGCTTCGCCCCCAAAACCCGAGAATAGGACACCATGGCCGCTACGGGTTTCCTATTCTTCCCTAGGCCTTCTGACCTTTATGTTAATCGAGATGGATCGATTGATCCGACATCAGATCCGTGTTCAGCGACCTCGATTACCTCCAGGGCCGAAGTTTCGCGCCACTTGAGCGCCATCCTCAAAAAATCGATAATATCGATCGATATCGATCGGTAGACTTCAGATTCGGGCACTATTGTACTTTACGGACTCCAGAGGACGAGGAGAGGTCGAAAAAAAATTTCGCCCAAACCTCGTCCAGGGTTATTTGGGGTGCTGATCACGAATCTGACATCCGTTTTTGAAATTTCGGCCGATTACGGTAGGTTACGGTAGGTACCGGTGACTAAGGCTGTCGAGGTCATAATCACCGATTTCGCCCAAATTTCGCCTGTGGGGGTTATTTGGGATGCTGATCACGAATCTGACATCCGTTTTTCGTTTTACGCTGGAGTACGGTAGATTACGGTACATACCGGTGACTAAGGCTGTCGAGGTCATAATCACCGATTTCGCCCAAGCTTCGCCTATGGGGGTTATTTGGAATGCTGATCACGAATCTGACATCCGTTTTTCGTTTTACGCTAGGGTACGGTAGATTACGGTACATACCAGTGACTAAGGCTGTCGAGGTCATAATCACCGATTTCGCCCAAACTTCGCCTATGGGTGTTATTTGGGGGTGCTGATCACGAATCTGACATCCGTTATTCGTTTTACGCTGGAGTTTGGGCGCAATCGGTGACCATTACCTTACTCACCGGTACCCACCGTAACCTACCGTACTCCAGCGTAAAACGAAAAACGAATGTCAGATTCGTGATCAGCATCCCAAATAACCCCCTGGACGAGGTTTGGGCGAAAAAATTTTTTCGACCTCTCCTCGTCCTCTGGAGTCCCGAAAGTACAATAGTGCCCAGCGACCTCGATTACCCCCAGGGCCGAAGTTTCGCGCCGCTTGAGCGCCATCCTCAAAAAAATCGATAATATCGATCGATATCGATTGATCCGACTTCAGATTCGTCTTCAGCGACCTCGATTACCCCCAGGACCGAAGTTTCGTGCCGCCGACGTGTTCGGCACGTCTACGGCTCGCCATGCACGGTTGTCGACGTGCTCGGCACGTCTACGGCCCGCCAGGCACGGTTGCCGACGTGTTCGGCACGTCTGCGACTCGCCATGCACGGTTGCCGACGTGTTCGGCACGTCTGCGGCTCGCCATGCACGGTTGCCGACGTGTTCGGCACGTCTACGGCTCGCCAGCCACGGTTGCCGACGTGTTCGGCACGTCTGCGGCTCGCCAGGCACGGTTGCCGACGTGTTCGGCACGTCTACGGCTCGCCATGCACGGTTGCCGACGTGTTCGGCACGTCTACGGCTCGCCATGCACGGTTGCCGACGTGTTCGGCACGTCACCGGCTCGCCATGCACGGTTGCCGACGTGTTCGGCACGTCTACGGCTTGCCATGCACGGTTGCCGACGTGTTCGGCACGTCTGCAGCTCGCCAGCCACGGTTGCCGACGTGTTCGGCACGTCTGCGGCTCGCCAGGCACGGTTGCCGACGTGTTCGGCACGTCTACGGCTCGCCATGCACGGTTGCCGACGTGTTCGGCACGTCTACGGCTCGCCATGCACGGTTGCCGACGTGTTCGGCACGTCACCGGCTCGCCATGCACGGTTGCCGACGTGTTCGGCACGTCTACGGCTTGCCATGCACGGTTGCCGACCGACTTGTTCGGCACGTCTACGGCTCGCCATGCACGGTTGCCGACGTGTTCGGCTGCCGCGCCCCAACTCAACTGGGACGGACGGACAGACACACGCACACACGCACGCACACACACACACACACGCCTGCTGCTTTATATATAGTAGGAAAGCTGAAGATACAACCATTAAGCTGAGGGAGCTAACGGTTTTAATAAGTATCAACACGCTGTTCATCCTACATATTGAGACGTTCTTGAAATCGGCGCAGAACAACCAGATGAGGTGAAGCGAATTCATTCGCCTAAATGTAGACATCTTCATTTATAGTCAACCTCGGCGGAGAGTAGTTGGATACACCGCTCTCAGAAAGGGGCGGGACGAAGGGCGCGCCGACGACAAGATGTCCGGGTCCCTGCCTTCACATGGAGGCACAGCATTTGAGGCGAAAATTGAAGGAATCTAGAGAGAAGAGCGACGTTCCCCTTTCCTCAACTGCCTCCATAGCCGAACCGACTGGAAAATGACTTCAGAGTTCCCCGAGATGCGTTTACCAATCGTCTCCTATCAGCTGTTAAGTTTTTGGATGACGTCACGCCAATTAACGACGGTTTCGCGCGCAGCAAACTTGTCCAAAATAGGGCGGGCGGACAGGGCGGGAAGTGGGCGGCGGACAGCACGGTGTACCGAACGACTGCATCCCGTCAACCTCTGACCATAGCAAAAGAACAAGAACCAGAACTATGCCGGTCTCCGCGACTGAACAGGGCACGGATTTTGTCAGATTTTCTTATTTAGCGTATATGCTGTATTTTTTCGTTCCTGTTTCTTCGACTTCCTCAACGACCATCTCGAAGTCATCTCAAGCGGTGCTTAATAAAACTATACCTATATGATAGAATTGGCCGTTGAATTGTGTCATTCGTCCTGTGACCAGACTCAAGCTTGCGGCCTGAGAATCGAACTGGGAGTAGGGTCGCACCTTAACGCCGTTCTTTTTTATTTTTTATGGGGGAAGTCGTACTCTCTTGGTTTTGGCTGAGTTCTGCTTCATATTTTCAGCTTTTGTATCTCTGTAATGTCTGTATCTCTTAATGAGTTGTTTTTCCAGGCGTGACTACGACAATGTGGAGACTGACGCGCAGCTTCGTTTCTTGAAGTTAAGAATATGGAATTGAATATCGAAAAGTTTTAAATGGCGATTGCTCTACGGATAAAAAGAAAGATTTTCTGCCGGCAGATTTCGAATCAATGAGTGGTGTTCAATTTTTTCAGATTTTGCCAGGATGTCATGGACACGACCTGAAGGAGCGACATCCACGTCTGGAATTGCATTCTGCGAAATTTCAAGTGCTATTTACTAAGAATGACTCAATTGCATTCTCTGCAAGATTTTTTGAAACGCTCTTTGAACCAATGACGGAATAGGAACCGATGGTTGGACTTGTCACGGAAATAATTTTCCCTTTTCTGTAGCAAACAACATCAGAAGGTGAATATGAGACCGTATAAAGTTTCAAGTCCTGATTATTATACAGTACAATGCACACATACATACAAGCTTCCCCGCAGCGACCTTCGATATGATTAGGGCGGACCCCACTGAAATTTCTCGCTTTTCATGAAAAATAAAATATTTTCTACATGAAGCAACCCACCTATACAGCTTGAATTCTGCCACAAAAATTTCAAGTCTTGATCACTGCACAGTGAAAAAATCATGATTTTCTGAATCGGGCAGTTTGGATCGACCTCTGGTCGGTCTTGCACCGACGCCGTCAGAGCGACAAAATTAGATGTTCACAAAAATGCGTTTAACTAGCTAAGTTTGATGAACTTCGAAAAATCCAATAGGAAAATAAATAGAAGAGAAGCGTTTTACAATGTTAAGAGAAATCGAGAGAAAAAACAAAATAAGAAAATCGTTTTAAATGCTTTCAAAAACAAAAAAGAGGTCTTAGTGCGGGGGGGGGGAGTTCTGGTTGATTTTTGACAAAAATCGACCAAAAATCGATAAGCCACTGGCTTTTTGGAAGTTCGAAAAACATACCAAATTATGGTCATTTATAGAAAATCTTTTCAATTTTTTCGATCAAAAATCGAACCCGCCATGCATGAAGTCTTGCTTTTGAGAGCTGTTCCTACATGATGAGAAAGCTGAAAACTTCTTTCAAAAATGATATCTTCTGTATGATTAAAGGGTCCTATTTTTGGGTTACCTTTTCGAGAAAACGAGCAAAATCGAGACCCCTGATCATATAGAAAATCGATGTATAAAAACATCTCCTTTTCCCTGTGTATCAAGCAACGTTTTAGATTTAGTGCGGCAAAATTTCAACCACACAGGTCGTCTTCCTTAAGTAGAAGAGAAATTAATTAAAATCGACGATTCTGGATACGACTCTCCCTAGCACATCGAAGACCGCTACGGGAAAGCTTGGTTTTTTACTGTATAACACACAGGGCTCGAAATGGATATAACTATAGCTATAGGATGTAACTTCGTTCTCTCGTTCTCTGATGTTGTTTCCTTCAGATGGGAGGAACATTTTTCCGTGACGAATCCATTCTTAGGTTGCGTCTCCGTCATCGGTTCGATGAGTGCTCCAAAAAAATTTTATAGGGATAGCACTAAAGCCAGTTTTAGCAACTAAACACTCCAAATTTAAAGAGCGCAATTTCGGATGCAGATGTTGCTCCTTCAGATAGAAAAGTGTGTCGTATCCATGAGATCCTCAGAAAATCTGAAAAGTTAAACTCGCGATTGATTCGAAAACTGCTCGCAAAAGTTCTTTGTTTTTTAGAACAATGAGTATTCAAAACGTTAATCAGCTATGTGCTTTAACCACACAAATCATTTAATCAGTCTATCAATAACATGTCCTCTTCTGCGAATGAATCTTCACAGTGCGGAAGCCACACTTGGAAAGTAGAACTGACTGGGAGATTCAAAAATCACTCGAAAATTCGAAAAAGTCTACACAGATAAGGAATGAAACAGTGAAGGAGACAAAGGGAGGATAGGGAAGGGCAGTGTCGTAAATTCGATAGTATGCGATAATCGAACCCCACGCTTGACCCAGTTTGTGCCTGCGGATTAGTATGTTTCTGCAATTGGGCAATTACCGCTCTACTCTCCTCCTAAAGCTGATTCCGTTTCCATTTTTCGAGGGAAGGAATATGCCCGTATTTATGCATGGGAACACTGCCTTCCTCTACGTCAAACGCGTTAGTTGCACCAGTAAATGATAATGATTCACAAATATCTAACGGTAAATTAGCCGCATGCAGTTCCACTTTCACCCCGGCAATACGCAAAAATGGAAGCATCACTAAAAACGTTTTGTTTAGGAGCCGCCATGCATCTGAAGAGCTCTGAACGGAAACAAAAAGCGAACGAGAACTCGGGGACAGAGCTCGTAAAATTCGCTAGGTGTTTTATGTCTGCGCGTGCGGAGCGCAGTCGGAGGAGGTGCATGCTGTTGCGAGCACCCGATACCAGGCTCCTGGTTCGGAATTCCTCCCCCTCAGGCCACCCAAGCCTTCCATTTTCACGGCGTCGGTGATTTGGTACCAGACTTGCATGGGAAGGATAGTGCACATGAACCCTTAGTGCAGTAAGATACGAGCACAAGCCAAAGCAGAGATCCTTTCTATTCTGCAGAATTATTCCTCCATTTGAATTTTCTTCTCTATTGTCATTCGGTTCTCATTTTAAGAATATACGCGGATTCTTATAAAAATTGCGGCCATGCGGATAGGAGTTTACTCCACAACCGCTTCTCTGGATCACTTCTATTAATTCTTCAGCGTTTCTCTTTGAAACATACATGTCCTCACTGTGTCTCCTACAGTCCCCAAAAACACTGCTCAATGCGATGTCTCCACTTGAGTCGAGCCATTGTGCAACAGAACCCATAAGTGGAGTGCTGGGAAGGTTCTTTCCGCGGTTATTGCGCTCGCCAAGATGCATCGTCGCCAATAAATCTCCGCTGATGATCCCGAAGCTGATGTTTTTTTAGGGAGCAGCGATGCGAATGGCTGACGGGCCGCATAGAGCGACTACGGAGCTGCTGGAATTCACCTAACTGCCGTCGTCACACGAACGACGCTTCCTTGCTCGATCCAGTTCTTGTTCTCCACGGCAGCTCTTAGAAAGCGGAGCAACCGCAACGAGCCGCGCCATCTGAGAAGCGCACTCCTCTGGGGAGATTTTCGGAGGAACTCGCCTGAAAAACTCGACGGCAAGTGGCAAGAGTTCGCGCGTTGATGGATTAGTGTGGTCGTGATCAGCTGCGCAGATGCTCTCTGAGTAGATGCTGACCCTAACTGGAACCTTGTCAACCAGTAAACCCTGGGTGGGTTAGTGGGCAGTACCGAGTGATTAGGACACACAGAGCTCCGGTGCTCAGCATCAGTTTCCGCCGCCATCAAACGTTGGCCAGAGTGTTGCGTAATGTGTGCTCAGTCCCTCTGAACACAATTCAACAAACATATGCCATAATAATGCAGCTCTTGACCCCGTACCTCGCTAAGGCCGTTGGTGTAGGGTGGTTCCAATACGTGCTGTCACGTCCTCATGGTGCTAGACCCGAACCAGTTCATTTCGGGGATGCGGGGATCCCACTCCACGGAGGGTGAAGAAGAAGAAACGAAGGAGAACGTGGCGGCGCGCCAGACCTGTTTGCATAGTCTCAGCCAGAGGTGACCACGATGTGAGCACAGGGGCGGAATGATAGGCGGCGATGAGCCGGAACATGAGTAGCACTCGGCGAAACTGCCGTTCACCCACCTCCTTTCGCAGCGGTGCCGGAATCCCTTTGTAGACGAACCGTTTCACTGAAATTGACCAGCAGTTACCAATGAGTGCATCACAAAGGAAATGTCAGTTGCTGAAGAGGTCCCTCCCGGTTGCAAGGGTGCACTGAGAATCCTAGAATTAGTTTTCCACAGAACGTAAGAGCGAAACGAATACCACCGGCAGCAGCTGTTGCTACGTATCGAGCACCACGCACAAAACGAATTCTCTAACAACGACGTAGGTGAACGTCCGGTCACTACAGTGCAGCACTTGTCCAAGAATGCTTTTTCAAACTATTGTTATTTGAAACGCTCGCATACTCACACTTTCTCGTGTTGTTCGTCCACTTTCAAACATTGCTCATGAGCTAGGAAATAACACCGTCATCTGCTAGAACTGCAGTTTCAACGAACTCAACAGTGACGGCGACTGAGCCCCGATAAGCACAAATAAGAGCAGAAAATGTCACTGCAGCAAAGAATGGAAGGTCGATTGAGAGGTATGTTGGAGCTGCCACCAACACTCAGAGAACTAAAATGAAGGCACCAAAATAAGTACACCCTGGGGCTTATTGATCCTCATCGCAAGGTTAACCTCAAGTTATATAAGCCCCGTCATAAGGCTTCATGGAAAGCGAAGATAGGTTGTACTAGACAGAGCATTGCTTATAGAAACTGTTTGGGTTTTGCCTCAACTCCTGGGTAATTGCATACAGGAGCGACGCGAGCGTCCTATAATACTTCAAAGATTCTTTGACGTTGTATGGATTACAGTCGGAAGACTTTGGCTGAAATCGAGAAGCGGTCGAAGATAATATAGATGAAAATCATCTAAGCAAATCTTCTTCTGACCAGGGTGTAATGCTAGTGAGAGGCAACTGATTGGTGGAGGGATTCTGACAGTTTGGTAGCGACCTGTCTAAAAACGGAAACTCTCTATGTTCGAACAAATGCGGATTGAGTTGAATGGGAAAAAGCCTCTGAAACTCACAGCGACAGTACCTGCTAGAACATTCCAAGGAAAGCTCCACAGACAGTAGTCAGGGTTGTCCTCCCCTAAGGCAGTAAGTGGATTAAACTGCTCAAACCGCTGCAGAGGCAGCTGCACTGTTAGTGGTGAGGATGTTCAAGTGGACCTGTGGATACATAAGGGGTATGCGAAAGAGACTACGATGCAAATGCAATAATGAACTCTGAACAAATCCACTTGTAATGTGGACAAAATCCCTTTGGTGGTACGGGATGTCATGAGGAGGCCAAGAGCCATCCCATAAAGTGGACCACTGAGCTCAAGGTGCCCGGAAAGTGGTGAGACTCAAAGATAAGTTGGAGGGACTTTCAAAAAGCCCTCTCTCACAATGAATTCGGAGCGATGAGAAAGTCCCTTCTACAATATGGCCCCCTACAATCTCCTCCCTTCTACAATATTTCATGGGTCTGGATGATCTTGCGATTGCTTGGAAATGAGCAATAGGGAGAGTAAGAGGAAGAAGAACAGGAAGAAGAGGAAGGAGAAAAATAAAAGGAACAGGAAGACGACGAAGAAGCGAATCGAAGAGTGCCCTTGTCGCAGTAAACAAGAGACGCCAGTTTAGTTCCCATCGCCAGCTGATTTGGGTTCAGCCGTTGCATAGATAGAGTGAGAACGGGCGGGGAACAAAAACGCGTTGAGAGAACTCTGGATGCCGTAAAGATGAGGAGCGTGTTGCGCATGCTGGAGATGCTCATCAACGCCGACCTTTATCACGTATGGCTATCATGATGTCAGCCTAAAGGACAACTAGGAACTATGAAATGTTAGCTGAATGCTAGTCCGTGGACGCTCCCAAGACGTGAGGTGCGTGCTTGTGGCAATGCTCGCGTTCCCATTAATACAAATCCCTCATGCGTTTACCAGCTTTTCCTAGTAGGATTGGACAACAAAGGGAAGTGCTACCGCTGCTCATCAGAACTGTTGTTAATACCGTTATGTTCAAGTCGGATT
The DNA here is from genome assembly GCA_947359475.1 of Heligmosomoides polygyrus bakeri. Classification (NCBI taxonomy): domain Eukaryota; kingdom Metazoa; phylum Nematoda; class Chromadorea; order Rhabditida; family Heligmosomidae; genus Heligmosomoides; species Heligmosomoides polygyrus. The sequence goes on from OX375866.1 coordinate 68,565,594, forward strand.
TCAAGGCCAAGGTCGATATGTTATGTTTGGGGACGCAAGGCGTTTCCACGGGCAGTACCTGGTGCTGCGGGACCTACTGATTCTCGGTCTGGTCAATCGCTTCAAAGACACATCTGTGCAGCTCCTGCTAGTTTGCTGTGCCCTAATTGCTTAGCTGCAGCATCTGAAAGAGCACTCGACTTCTGGCAAATGTGGCACCGAGTCGGGCACAGCTCAGGAGCCGGTCCCTTTCGCAGCGCGCTCGACAAACATCATGCATACTCACACTCTCCTGGAGTCCGACAAGCGCTTCGAGAGCGAGTGACACCGTAAGTTGTCCTCTCCGTCACCAGTCCAACGACTCCAACCAAACAATAACACAACTTCCACCGGAAGAGCCTACCCTGGTTGGGCAGGTGTTGCTCCAAGCGGAGTTTCTGCAGCCCTATAGTCTCTGGCTTGGGCTCAGGAATTGGTGCACTATCCCTCCGTCATAAAGAAGATTAACTGTTACCCACTCGGTCTCAAACGATCAGGACCAATATCTAATAGAGATCCACCTCCACATATCAGGTTTCTCAATGGAAAGGGAAATAGTTGTGTGAGGGAATGTTTGCAGAGGTGGAAACATTAACAACGAAATTTCTGCAGCTTTAATGAAACTTTTTATACGAAAGAGCAGGAATGAGGTTATGGTCTCTCTTTGCCCTCGGTTTTAGTTCTTTGTTTTCCTCTTCTATGCTACTGAAATTGTCAACTTCTTAGCTCAGTTGTGCTAGAGCGTTACCGTGGGAGTAAGTAGAAATTCATTTGAACATCTGTGACACTCGTCAGCGCTCATGTTTCCGCAGTATTTCTTGCTTTCTGATTGGTTAAGTTAATTATAGGCTAGTTCAGCCTGGCAAAAGGATTTTCTTCAGCAAATTGTACGTGGACATATTTCTAGCAAAAACTCTTGGAATGCCCACTTCAGTTGACCTAAGTTGCTCTTTCTTCAGCTGCTATGTAGTGGAGATCCATAGCTCATAACAGGACCAAAGTGCCATCAGTACAGGAATTACAACTGGGACTCAAATAAGGTAACTAACGATTCACTGTCACCGGCGAGAAAACCCGGTTTCATTGCGAAAGAGCCAGCATATATAATAAGCCCTCATCAGGCTGAAAACACGATTTTGCTCTCCTTGCTTTAATATAACAGATGAGATTTGAACTGAAAATTTTGCTATAAATGTCAATGCTTGCGTTGAGAAACAGGACACGATTTTTCATGCCTTTTTCTATCAAGTATTTTCCGAGCTTTGAGTTTTAGAAGCTTTTTGGCTTCGGCCATTTTCCCACCAGGATGATTCACGCTCTTGCTCCTTTAGAATGTTATACATTTTATGAAAACTTGAACCCTTTGTAGGGAAACATTAGTATGTTCGCTATGGTGTACGCTTTTGCAGCTACGCTAGATTGCTCTCATTCATCATAGCACTTTCTCACAATTCGCTGTCGACCAAAACCCATTTCGTCAATCCAACACCTCAACCACCCGTATCACCTGCCGTCCCGTTGATCACCGGCTTGCTCGAGCGGGCGCCAGCAGCGTCTCCATTCGTCCCTGTTGCGTGCCAGAGTGCTCCAATGGATCCTCCTTTTTCGAGGGACACGAAGAGCGTCACATCGGTCGTTTAGGGCTTTCACGAAGAAGTCCGACCAACGCGTTGGTGGGCGTCCTGGTGTTCTCTCGATATCCCGCGGAATCCAGTCGGCAACGGCTCCCGTCCAGCGGATATCTGCGAGGCGCATAACGTGGCCGGCCCACCTAATTTTCGACAACCTGGCAAACGCGACAGCGTCTCTGATCTTCGAACGTCGGCAAGCTCGGAACTCTGGAGGCCTTCTCTCACTGGCGTGAGTCGTGTCACTCCGAGCATCCTCCTCTCGATTCCACGCTGCGCGACGCTGATCGCGTGTTCATTCTGCTTCCGTATAGCCCAGGTCTCTGAGGCGTATGTTAGGGCAGGAAGAACAGTGGAGTCGAATAGGTGGACACGGAGTCGGACGTTCTTCGTCTTCTTCACCACTTCTTCGACGCTCTTGAAAGCTCCCCAAGCCGCTCTTTTCCTCCTACTCAGCTCTGGTGCTAGGTCGTTGGCCATGTTGACTTCGCGACCATGATACACGTAGCTGGAGCACTCGGAGACGTTCGTTCCCTTGAGCGAGATTGGGGCATCAGAAACTCGTCCGTCCCTCATGAACATCGTCTTCGTAAGATTCAGCTGCAGTCCAACGCTCCCACATACACGATCGAAGTCGGCCAGCATTCGCTCCGCCTGGCTGATGCTCGGTGTTATGAGCACGGTGTCGTCAGCAAAGTAAGATGGTGCAGTTGCTGGCTGTCGACCTTCACTCCCATGTCTTCCCATTCTAGTTCGCGCATGACTTTTTCGAGGGTGGCGCTGAAGACCTTCGGGGATATGGTATCCCATTGCCGAACCCCTTTCTTCACGTCGGTGACGAAGTCGTTGTAGAATGGAGAGATTTTGGTCATAAATCCACTGTACAGCTCTCGAAGGACTCTGATGTACAGAGTAGGAACACCCTGAGTGAGCAGGGCGTCGATGACCGCTTCAGTTTCGACGGAGTCGAATGCCTTCTTCAGGTCGATGAACGTAAGGCACAGCGGCAGCTTGTACTATCGCGACACTTCGATGAGCTTTGTAATGGTGTATATGTGGTCGATCGTGCTGAATCCTCTCCGAAATCCTGCTTGCTCGCATGGCTGTCCTTCGTCCAGCGTTCTGCTGATCCTATTCAGGATGACTCGAGTGAACAGCTTGTAGACTGAAGACAGCAGACAGAGCGGGCGATAGTTGCCAATGTCATGCACATCTCCCTTCATGTACACCAACACGATCGTGCTGGTCTTCCACTGAGATGGAACCTTGCACTCCGACAGGTAGCGTGTGAAGAGCCGCGCCAGGGTGTTGATGAGCGCTGGCGGGAGATTCTTCAGGTGTTCGGGTCTGATCCTGTCGGGACCGGATGCTGTACGTTTCTTCACCGACGAGATGGCGTGTCGGATCTCGGAAGGGAGAAGAGGGAACGACGTATCCATTCTGCGGAAAATGGCATGGGGCAGGTGGACGTGGCTATCGAAGAGATCGATATAGAAGTCGTGGATGATCTTCTCCATGGTCCTTTTGGAAGAGGTGACGGTTCCGTCAGGACGTCGGAGAGCGTCCATCTTGGTCTTGAAGTTGGCGAAGTTCCGACGGGCATTGCGGATGCTCAAACTTACCTCTGTAGCTTATGCCAACACTCTCGCCCTTCTCTCCTTAAGATCCTCCTTTATCGCCGCTCTGCATAGCTTCGCAAGCTAGGACGTCAGTTGGTAGTTGCCTGACGTTCGTGCTGCTCCACGCTGGCGGATCAGCTCGAGAATTTCCGGGGACAGACGTCTCTTGGTGGTCTTCAAGCTCTCGGCTCCCTTAGCACTATCGCGGAGATGGTGCACGAAGTGGTCGTATTCCTCGTCGGTGTTGTCCATAACGGTATCTTCCCAAAGGCCGACAAGAACGGCGTAAAGGTCCCAGTTGATGGCCGTTCTGGAACTCCTCTTCTTGAACTTTGCGACCTTCTCTCCTTGACGAGAAAAGCGAAGCCTCGCGCGAAGGAGGAGGTGGTCCGATCCCGTGTAGAACTTGGGGACAACGGAGACGTCGGTCAGGCAATACTTGTAATTGAAGATGATGTGGCCGATCTCGTTGTGGAACTGGCCACCGGGGGATTCCCAGGTCCATCGTGGAGAGGGAGCCTTCTGGAACTGTGATTTTCCATGGATGGCCTTTGTCGACATGATAAACTCAGACAGCCTTTCACCTTGCTGGTTCCACTCCAAACCGTGGGTTCCGAAGTGAAGTTTTTCCGGCGACCTTCACGGTCCAATCTTGGCGTTGAAGTCGCCGACGATCACCTTGTAGGTGTGATCTTCCTTATAGAACTTCTCCAGCTCCACGTAGAAGGCTTCGACCTCTTCGTCGTCGTAGTCGGATGTTGGGGCATACGCAAGGAACACAGTCAAAGCTGGCACGGAACCACATCGTTTCAGTCGCAGATGTCCGATTCGGGTTGTCAGGGACTCGTACGAATCGATGTTCATGGCTAAGTGCGTGTTGACGAGGACACCAACGCCGCCTACTCCCCTGCTGTCGCATGTTCCGAGGAACAGTTCTTCTTCGGAGTCGTAGGCGGCGTGTAGGGGGTGGTGTCTTCTCGTCTCGGTCAGTCCGATGACGTCGTACTTGATCTTCCTGGCTTACATCATCAGGTCCTCGACGGATGCTTCCGATGCAAGTGTGCGGGCGTTGTAAGTACAGATCGTCATCCTAGTCTTTCTCAATTTGCGCAGCCTGGTTAGGCCCTGAGATTTTAGCAGCTTCTCCGTACTCGTCCTTCCCATCGCTGCAGAAATGGGGGCTCTTTCGGGGTCAGGGGAATGAGGCCCTTTAGTGCTGCTGTGTTTAACTGGAGTACGCACGGTAGCTACTCAGGCTCTGCCGTACGGCGAGGAACTCTGGGCAGCCATCCAGACTGCCCGAAGGGACGGGGCGAGAGTTTTGAGGCGGCCTCGAATCGCCTTACGATGTACTCCCAGTCTACCGAGTGCAGGCTTTTGGCTGGGCCGACAGCCAAAAGCCTGCACTCGGTAGACTTACAATCCGCACAGGCGCAAACACATCCACGCACACTGTGCATGAACGTGCCGACCCGACACAGTAGGAGCAAGGAGTTCATCCCCTGGATCCCACCTGCGTCTCTGGGCGTTACACGGTCGCATTTGGTTCGCGTTTCGTTCCCCTATCCACCAGCCGGGGATGCGCCTCGTGGCCCTGCGACAGGCTGCCCGAGATCCCTCTTGACAAGAGAGCCCGAAGGCTCTATCGAGGGAGATCCGTGGCTCTATTGAATAGAGAGTTAATAAACAGTTCGAATGCATACAATGTCGTCTCTAATGAGAGATCGAGTTTCCCATCGATTTCTGCAGGCAATGCTTTCAGCAAATTTTTATTTTTTTTATTTATTTTTATTTATTTGTACGTGAAATTCACGCGAAACATAAACATAACAATTCATTAGGATACTAAGAGAAATGTTCACAAAAAAAATCTCAAAAAGAGAATGTGGTGAACAAGAAGATTGAACATTCTACAATCATAAAAAGGTAAGCAATTAAGCGCTTCGGAAATGTCTGCCTAGAAGCCTTTTGAATTTACTCAATGAGTCAGGAATGGGAGATGTTTTCGAGAATTTGATGAATTCGGAACCAGCCCTTTGTGTAAAGAACGTGGCACGCAGAGAAGTCCTAGATATTGAAAAATGAAGCTTTGCCTGTGCACCTCGAGTGGTAGAAGGTAATATCGTGTAAAACTGTTCCACAGATAGACCCTTCATTGAATTTAGAATTTTGTAGATCATGATGAGGTCGTACCTTTTTCTTCGAATAGCAAGCGATGAGATATCAAATATTTTATTGCGTACAGGAGCAGGCGGTATGCTGGAGTACTCATACCCATGAAGCCTTATCCACAACTTTCTAGTAAAGTTGTTTTGAACTGCTTCAAGTTTCATTATATTGCGACTCGAAGACGGATTAAATACGGTTGCACCATATTCAAGTTGTGGTCGTACATAGGACTTATACGCTGAAATTAGATGTTTCACTGAATTAGTGCTCAAGGACTTGAATATGTTGTGGATAGTTCTATTAGCCTTACTGGATACATCATCACAGTGAGTATTGAACGAGAGCTTGGGGTCAATAAGAAAACCTAGATCCCGAACGATGTCCGTGCTGCTGAGTTGGGACTCTCCAAGGTAATAAGTGTGCCTATTTTCAGAACTTCCAAGATGGAGCAGCTTTGTTTTAGGTGAAGAAAGTGGAAGTTTCCATGTCGCCGACCATTCAGCAATAGCGTTAATAGCAGATTGGGGTTGAATACAATCTTCAGTCCTTTCAACACTTTTGTAGATCTTTATATCGTCCGCAAACATTTTGCAAGACACATTATACCTTTGAATTATTTCTGGTATTCCAGAAGTATAGATGATGAAAAGAATAGGAGACAAAACTCCACCTTGCGGCACTCCACTTGTAACTGGATATGATTCTGATAATAAGTCATTTATTCTGACTTGAAAGGTCCTTCCTGTTATATAGCTTTTTATCCAGTTAACTACTCTAAGATGCAAGCCTATTCTGCGTAGCTTAGAGAGTAGAAGATCAAAAGGAACCTTGTCAAATGCCTTAGTAAAATCGAAATATACAACATCAATGTTAATTTTGCGGTCTAGCGCACTCGTCCAGTCATTAAGGACTTCAAGCATCGCAATTTCTGTAGATCTCCCTGATCTGAATCCATGTTGATTGTCAGGTAAAACATCATTAGATTCGACATGCCTAACGATAGCTTTTTTCAGCACCTTCTCAAACACTCTACAAAAAACTGACGTAATGCTTATGGGTCGGTAGTTGGATGCTAGAGAGAAAGGTGGCTTCTTAGGAATAGGAGTAACGTATGAGTGCTTCCACCTCTTAGGCACGCTGCCGTGCATGAAACTGAAATTGAATATGTGTTCCAGGGGATAAGCAATCGCAGCTGCGATATTACGAATAAAGTATGGATCAGGTGTTCGGGAAAAAGTGGGTGAGAGATTGCATAACATTACATAAATGTCTTCCTTATAAAACCACACTTCGCTGTCGCTTAGCGATGGAACACAAATATCTGGTTCAGCGCAGGAGTTGTGAAAGTGGTCAGAATAAGACTTCGCAAAGTTCCTAGCTAACAAAGCTGCTTTAGCTGAATCAGTAGTTGCTGAGTAGCCATCCTCATCATTTAATACAGGAATTTGAACGTTTTGCTTTAATCTCGAGTTTAGAAATTTGTAGAACGAAATTTTTCTCGGATTTTCAAGAACTTTACGTTCTATGTAGTTGTTGTATTTTCGGAGTAAACGATCGAACTTCTCACTAATAGCTTTAAATTTATCAACGTTTCCCGGAATGGGATTTTTTGAGATTCATTCCAAGCTTTCTCTTTGAGGTCACGAAGTCTGCGAAGATTTGGTGGAATGTTATCGTGAAGTAAAGCTTTTTTCTGAGTAGGAATAAACTGGTTCACGCAAAAGTGTAGAACTGATAGAAAGAATTCGTACTTGTCATCAATATCCGTGAAATCCTCTAATATCCTCAAATAAATCAATAATCAATAAATCCTCAAATACGTCATAGCTCTTCCTATTGAATTCATTGCAATCAAGAAGACCATTTTGCTAAAGGAGCCTTTACAGGACACCTTTTCAGCTGACGAAGAGAGGCTGCTATTCCAGAGATATTGACTACTACTCATGATCAGAAAAGATTGAGCCCACCAACTATAAACCTACACATAAATTTTCTGCCAATATAGCGACGCCACCCTGGAAAAATTCAACACTTTTGAATGCTATGTAGTATTCAGAGGATCGTCAACTCACTATAACCGGGCGACGATATTAACATTCCTGTAGAGGCAATAAATTCAAAACATTCATCGACTAACCATCAGTGGACTAACCCAGAGCTGAAGTTTCGGCCCGCTTGGATGACGTCCACAAAAATCGATAATTGCATCAATATCGATTGATGGAGATCGATACTTCAAAGGCGAACTTCAGATTCGTGTTCAGCGACCTCGACTCTCTCCAGGGCTGAAGCTTCGATCGCCATCGTTGAGCGTCGCCATTACTCCGTTACGCCGTGCCCCCACTCCAGTTGTGACGGACGGACGGACGGACGGACGGAAACACAAACACTTCCTTTGTATATGGTAGGATAATTAATCCTCTAGAAGCGATTGGTGGTTATGGAACCTTGTAATTACGTACATCCTGGTTTTTCAAATAACACACAAATTAGCAACATCTATGAAGTCTTTTCAATAAAGCATAAAGCAACTTGTTGATCACTAGATTTCCACAAATTCCACTGAAGGAAGCAAACCTTAGAAGAAACAGATAGAACACGCCTTAGAGATTGAAGATTCCCTAGAATGGTGACTGAATGGAAAAAACTGAAAAACTGAAAAAACTGAAAAAAAACTGAATGGTGACTACCTGTAGCGACAAGCGAGAGTTTAGAGCAATTGTTGTTTGTCTCGAAACGGGCCTTGCTAGTGATACTCTGACAATAATGAAGGGCAAGCTGGGCTGGACAGCAGTTGGAAGAGGCTCGAATCAAGGCTCTTCGCCTTGGCTAGAGTCAAGCTCTGAGCAACCAAGTCTTTCAACTTTCCGGAGTTGGTGCGTTGGTTCCAAGTTTGCATAGAAAGGACAAAACACTCACTTCTTCATCCTCGGCCGGTGCAGTTGATTGCGTAGATCAAATACGCATCTAAACTGTCTCCACCACAGCTCTCGTAGAAGTGGAGCGCATAGCGCGTTCCGAAAGGGACTGACTAACGCTGTCCTTCGTCACTTATCATCTTTTGAGGGACAACCAGAATTGGATCCCCGGGTCCGCTATTCTGGTGCGGTGATGCCAGTTTACGTGAGCAAATGCTTGTCGGCGTGGACACCAGCAACCATCAGGTCCACACGCGACATATCAAGCCAACATTGCTTCGGCCTCCCTTTTGGCTGTTTTCCGGGTACATCTATGTTAAGGTCAATCTTCCGACCAGTGTTACCACTAGCGCGGAGAACGTGGGCATACCACTGAAGGCGAGCCTCACGTAGCTTGATAGCCGGGGGCAGACAACTCCAACGCCGCGCGAACCCCCTGGCGTCGCGCACGGTGCGACGAAATTGGACGAGTTGTTGCGGTCCGATGATTCCGACGGCTAGAAACGCTTCCTATAGGGACATGCCTTTGCCTTATTTCAACGTTTCTTGGAGATGGTATATGAATGTGGTTTCAATAGGACGATCAGCGAGAATTTATGCAGGAATCATGACCATGGTTTCTAGGGTCAGTTTTTGCCATCTACAACTTCGGTCAATTTTTACCCGTGATTATGGTTATGCTACGGAAGAAGGCCACTATCACCCATTCTCGAATCAATTGTCTTACTGCAGACTGTTGCCTACCACATTCTGTGGGATCTTAAGTTCCTTGCTAGAAATGTGGTCTGGGAGCTTAAACACTGGGAACATTTCGTACTCCGCGGCTAACCGTGCGTCACCGAGCGCCCGTCCGCGTTTCAGCGCCGCGACATCGCACGCGGCTAGCGCGTGACGTCGCATTGGAGTTAGGTCCTGGAGCCGCTTGATAGCAGTTGGAGCGGCACTAGTTCCCTGACGTATGACATCGTTTCGAATACGGTCCAGATGCTAACACCACCTGTCCAGCGCAGCACTTTCATTTCCAATAGAGTCTCATCCTCCTTGGCTGCAGGCCAGCATTTAGCTTCGTACATCGCTAATGGTCGGACTACTGTTCCATTAATATTCGATTTAAGGCGTTCCGGTATATTACCGGCACATCCACTGCCTCCTATCAACGAACGTCATCTGGACCACGCTGTGCTTACGCGTGAGTTAATCTCGAACGCCAGACTACCGTCAGACGCGATTACAACCAAAGTACTTGAAGCTTGTCTGAAAGAAGACTGCGGTGTCTTGGACTCGGCCTCGTCTGGCCTGAACCCGAACATCGCTCTGCGGTCACACCAACATGTGCTTGTCTATCGAGTTCGGTCTTGGCAATCTGCCTACAGCAGCGTTCAGGAGATAGGCTTCTGAAGGTCTCTCGAAATGGCATCCATTACGACAATGCAAAGGAGCGGGAAGGCGAAGAGCCTTGGTGACCACCGACGGAGCTAGAGGAAACTCCGCCGATGTGCAAGGTGGCGCTCGCACTCTACTCTTTGAGCAAGAGTAGAGTATGCACACCAACTCAACAAGCTCTTCGGGAACGGAAATCTGAACGACGTCGCGAATACGTCCATATACAATTCCCTCAAAGATATTCGAGTTGTGCAAAAGCAAGCGAATTGGACGGTAATTCGTGCAGTCAGCAGAGTTCCCCTTCTTGTTATAAATCGGGATCGTTGTGCTTTCCTGCCAACTACTAGGTGCCTTCTCTTCTGCAAAAGTGGTTGAAAAACTTCGTTAGCCACCCAGCAGTAGTGCAGCTGCTCAACTTCCACAGGTCGAGCGCTATGTCATCGTGACCTGTTGTTTTGCCTAGCTTCATCTTCTCTAAACCCGCTTCCGTCTCCTTCACAGTGATTTTCTCCACCGCACCATGCATATGAGAGACGTAAAGGATAGGCGGATAGGCAAACTCTACTGTCGAAATTCTCTCGAAGTACTCATGCCTTGGCTTTTTTTAGCCCTCTTGTGGTTCGTCAGCAGATGGCCGTTCTCATCGTTGATTCGCAAAAAAAATTCTCAATGTCCTCAGTCTCACGATGGCGTGCTTTGGCAGGTCGGTTAAGATGTCGTTCACCGTCGTCGAGTTTCTCGCTGAGGTGGTCATAATGAGCGGCTTTTGCAACAGCTATGGCCTTCTTAGTCGCTTTCATGGCCTCCTTGTACATACGCCAACTGTCCGCAGTCTTGTCGCGCAGGAACTGATGATATAATCTTTTCTATTCTCGGTTTTTCTCTAACATCGTTAGTCCACAGCCATGCCTGCCTCCCGTTCTTGCGGCGTCCAGGCTTTGTGATGCCTAATTCAGAACATGCAACTTGTAATGTCGTATCGGTGGTATCTTTCCATAGTCCGTTGACCGAATACGAGAAACAAAAGCTGCTGCGTTTTCCTTCAACAGCCATCACTTGATTTCCGGTGGGCCGCATCGCCCCATATGCCTCGCCTCGGAGGGGTGATCTTTAAGGAGCATGTCAGCGGTCGATGCTGTGGGGCGATCGTCTCATACTGCACGATCTTCTCGTCTGCGACAATACTTCCGTTGCGATCCTTCACAAGGACAAAGTCTATCTTAGGCCTAGTACTCCCACTATAGTATGGGATGAGGTGGGAGTCGCGTTTTCGGAAGACGGTCTTCACAATGGTGGGGTTATGCGGTTCCGACGCTCATCATTGGCAATTACGGCATTATGTGACCCGTAACCGAAACCACCACAACAGCTGTACCCGTGTTTCGTAGCACTTACGTGCCCATTAAGGTCACCGGGAACTATGATGACATCTTTCGTCGGTGTCTGCCTCTGCTGTCTTTTCATCTCGGTCAAATGCAAAGGAACCAGAGATCTAGCAGGACCCAAAACTCATCCTTGGCTCTCTTAGCCTGCGAGCCGGACTGCGGATCGTACGCAAAGAAGAAATGATACGCTGTTCAGCAGCTACAACTACCTTCATTAAGCGGTCATTAAAACGTTCCACGCTTGCAATCGCACCTCGGAAACATTCGGAGACGATTACACCAACCCGCTGGTGGTCCTGGGACTGCCGCATAGAGTGACCTTGAAGTCTCGGCCTATGTCCCTCGACTTACAACAGAACCACCTCGTCTCCTGTGCAGCACAGAAGTCGGCTTGGCTCCAGTGTTTCTGCCAACCCGCACGAGCGGTCAGTCAACGTGCCCACATACACCGTAGCCACGCGTGTCCTGATTACGCTACGGGACATTCGGATTAACTCAGTTACATCAAGGACTTAGTTTCTAGTGGGACCACGTGGAGGAACGGAGATCGCACCATCTTCGGCAGAGCACCTAGCTCAAACGACTTTTCACCTACTCTCCGGATGCAAACTGGATAAACATTCTACGTATGAAATCTTTAGGTAAACCTATTCGGTTAGAAAGGTCTTTCTCCAGCTTTCAAAAGGGATTGTTTTTGAAGCGAGTGCATAGTAGCTAATTCTCTAAAGTACCATCCCCTGCGTGCGAGAAAACTAATCGAACCGTAGTGGTGAGTGCTGCGGGGATGGTCCCCCGCTGGTGCGAGGCACGGCGCCATTGTCGGGAAGCCATCCGCCGCCCTCATCGGCCTCCCTCTCCCCCGCCAATCTATCGTGCATGTGCTGCTGCGAGCGATAAGAAAAGCGACGAGTTTTCGTTGAATAGGTAGCGCGGCGGGCGACGATGACGAACCCGAATGAGTTCGCCCACGACGCAACGGTTCACAGAGATTGATGGCGAACGCGCGGAAGGCCGACAGCAGCACGTCAACTTCTCCGTGGATTTCGTGAAATTCGAAGACTTCAATTCTTTGAAACGTTGAGAACTAATTATGCAGGGCTATTTTTAGTTATTGTCACACAACACGTTGCTTGGATTGCAGCTGGTCTTCACCAGTTATTAATCACTACCGGGCCAAAGGGGTTCAAGGTTCATTTTTCGTAGGAGTAATGAGTTTTAGACGTAACCTTATTAAATAACTTTAAAAAGTGTTATTTTGTTCAAAGACCAGGATAATCGCTGCACTAACGTTGCGCCGTAACAGATCGTGGCTGTGGAAGAGATTGTGCTGTCTTTCCATACGTAAATTGAGGCGCGCAAGAACTCTAATTATTGATAACCTTATGAATGCCCAAAGCAAAGGCCGTTTACTTTGGACACGCTCAAGTGCAGTCTTGCCTGAGGGATTCGCTAGCGGAGGCACAAACAACTTGATCAGATTGGCGAGGATTAGTTATTATTTTGGCGACAAATCCGACACGTCGAATAAGGGTAAAAGTTAGAAACCAGTAGTATTTCGTCGGGACGGTCTATAGGTCCCTTCCAACATCATCTCTTCTTATTGCAGATATATCTGTAATACTCTCGTCAACTAACACGATTCGATTTCAAAGCGAATAGAATTCGGGCAGAATCTGACATTCAAATAGAAGGCAAACGCCATTAATTAAGAGACCACATTTGCATGAAGATAGAGACGAAACAATACATGTTTATTGCTGTTGCTATTATTGTCATTATTATCTTACTCTTATTCTATTATTGTCATACTATAAGAATTTTAAGATTCTTTACTGGTAGATCTGCATCCAATTATACTAAGTAAGTGGTCTCGAGCATATGCTCCCGAGAACCTAGGTGGTCACAGAATTTTCCAACAAGAACCAGCGAGGATAGGAGATCCTCATGAAACGCTCCTTGCCAGGAAGGGAGAGCATTCCTTTTTGAACAATTTCAAGTCTACTTCACTCTTCAATCAACCGGTGTTCACAACGGATTTAACCCTACAAGAGGTCCGATCGACCATTTCCTTCCGAATGTTTCGTCGCAACTACGAAGTCAACAGAGAGAGAAGTCACTGTGGGAGCAGGTCTTCAAATACTTCGCATGAAGAGCTGCAAGCATGCAGGTCGAGATGAGTTCCAAACTGCTCTGACACAAGAGGCGCAAGGCCCCTCATAAGGCGGCTGCATGCATCGACTGCGCCATAAAATGATTGATTTGAGACTGCATTTGGAAAGAATTGAATAACTCCAACGCTGAAAACAGCACTAGCGTCACCTACACACCTGCAAGATGTCAATATTTAGAGCTCTTCGAGAACTGCTTGAAAGCCTTTCCTAGAATGAGAGACAGAAACTGACAATCAACGGCATCAATAGAAAACACAAGAAATTAAAGAAAGAAACAACTTTAAGATAACAAGAGATGAGAGAGATGTGAGAGCAGATGAGAATAGAAAAGAGAGGAGAAGATTAAAGAAAAAGTAGGAGAAAGGTTCGTTTCGCCACTTTCTTTTCTTTCTTTCTTCAAATATTTGTTTTGTGCTCCTCTCGTGGCTCTTCACTGAAGAAGAGGAGCATTGAATCAGACTTCGTTTAACTCTGCCATGAAATTTAATTTTAATAAATTATTATATTTCTATTTTTATTTTGTTTTATATAAATACATTTTAATTTTTCCTCATGCATTGCTTATTCTTTAGGCATTTGTTTTACTTCCTTCTAGTGTGGTTTGACTACGTGTCCTTCTTTACTTTTTGCCTTTTTTAGCCTTTCTGTTTTTATCATTGCAGCTCCCAAGTTCAGTATCCTTTGCCATGCCTCCAATAACCATTATTTTCTAACATGTTTTATTTCTCGAATGATCAGCAATCAGCTGAAGATAGCATTCTGAATCTCAATCCAATTCCTAAAATCAGCATAAGGATTCTTCTCACTGGTTGTGCTAGTAGTGTATTCTAGCCTTATTAAGTTTCAGCTGCTATCCTAGTTGCTGGTTCCACGAGGGCGGTTGGCATACCCGTGTCCCGAAGCTCCAGCAATGACCTATGACAACTATTTGTTCATGGGTACCATGGCCAACTGATACGGATAGCAGCCGCTTTTTTAAACGGCAGATTACACCGTGTGCAACCATTTGTGGTATAATCTTAACCGATTTCCTCCGATTTTCTGGGCATGGATAATTTTCAGCTGAGTCTGGTCATTACTGCTTTTTCTTTTTTTTCACTATTTTCATTTTACTTGCCCTAGTATTCTGACGTATTTGATTGTTTTGAGGCGCACTCTTTGCAGTGTATAAATAAATAAATAAATAAATTATCAATTTAATAAGTGAATTATTATTTTATTTATTTATTTATTTATTGCATTAATTTAAATTTAATTTAATTTAATTAAAAAATAAACGAATAAACAAATAAATAAGAAAACTAAGTAAACAAATAAGTTTAAACAGATGTGTATCTCAGATATACAATCAATCAAAACAAGTAAGTGCGCATTACGCAGGCAGTTTTCAATGTTAGATGCTGTGTCAAATAGAGTCGGAGCTATTTGGGAGGCGCTCGGCATCACGAAGTGGCCTGGACAGAAGTACAAGAATAAATGCGTGGTGTCTTCAAAACACATCAAACAACGCCTATCTCTATCACCTCTGTCGCGATAGTTGCCAACTGCGTTGTGTTTCAGTGCAATACAGTTGGTGTCTTATGGTAATTACATGATCGACTTCCACTGCGATTAAAGTGACGGCCGACTGATGGTCTTTTGAATCTTCCTTCCACCAGATTGTCCACACTATTTCAGCAAAGAAATCTACGAATTAAGCGCAGCTTCAATTTCAATCGACATTTTCGCGCAAACTATTACAGGAGTTTTCGAACTACACACATCCTTAAGTGTAACCAAAACTCCAGGGCTAGTTTTCAATGTTTAATCTAGACGATCCAATTCGTCGGTTCAAGTTTCTCGTACAAGAGCTGAGTTTGGGGCAGAAAAGTGAAGATTAGTTAAGTGCAGAGGAAAAAGTGAAACAAAACGAAGCAAGTGGTATATTGAGTATCACCTCTCGGAATGTAAGAATGAAGGAAGAGCAAACGCAGAGCCGTAGAATGGTAGTACTGAGCACTGCTGACCCCCTTGATACCAATAAGTAGTTGAAATCCTATTTTGAAGACTACGTACATATGTTCTCCAAAACTCAATTTCTCGGAAGTAGAAGAGGAAACAAGTGGGAACCATAAAGAGAGTGGGATGTACAATATGTACTTATGCTCGAATAACCTAGGTATTCGAATTTGAATATTCGAACTCGAAAGTTCAGAAAAATTGCGTTTTTCGAATATATTGGGTTTCGAATGCTCGAAAATTTTCGGCATTCGAAACCATTTGAATATTTGAAATTTTTGGGAGAACATAAGTATAGTATGATAGAGGAGAAGCCAAAAATTGTTGCTGCCCATGCTTGACTTGTAGAAGGGCGTTTTAGAGGCACAGACACTAAACGACTAATCAGGACGCGAAGCTCCTTTGAAGCTCACCCAGTCTTCGAGAAGAGCTCTTCCATCTTTTCGACATTTTAGCCTAACTGCCACCACCGAAAACTTTATCGCTTCCCATCTGGGGCAGTCGGATGTTACGTAGACCCTCATCCAAACACAGCTGTTCTCCCCACATGTTTCTACACAACATTCCGAAACAACGAAGGACACTCACGTCTTCTAGGATTCTTTCGGGGATCCGCTTTTTCCCAGCGCTTTCTCCTGCGCATCACCACTGGAAAGTAGTCGGACCAGAACTTGGCATAGTCCTGTCTCGCCTCTTCCAGGTCATTGTCAATAAGCGGAAAGAGGTCGGAACTGCTGCTCCATGGACATTCAAATCCCAGGTCGTCGACTTTGCTGAAAAGTTCTCATAAAAACGGGTGGCATTCTAAGCTTCCATATCTTGCAACGCTTTGAGTGATGGGCTCCACTCGGGGAGAACCACATAAAAACGCCCCGAACGACTTCTGCCTTGCTCACATTTTGTGTTTTACCGGAAGCAAGTCAGAATCAATACAGAGAAAGTAGGTTGCCACCTGTATTTTGTTCCCTCTAGAATCGGCAATAGTACAATGAACCACTGACTAAATAAGCCTGGAGAGACGTTGTATTGTTCCCTCCAGAATCGGCAATAGTACAAAGAACCATTGACCAAAAACCCTAGAGAGACGTTGTAGAGTCCTTGAATGTCTTAATTTTTGCAGCCTAGAACTAGCTTTAATCTGAGTGCTTCCTTTTCCGCCGCGCGCTATAGTAATCGCTCGTGTCGGTTTTATCAGTGAGCGTGTTCCCGGCGTGTTCCCCGCTCCCGGCTCCGCCTTGATTCTCATGCCGATTCACTTTCGAATGCAATTACGCGGCGGATGGTCATTGTGGTTTTGTCCGAGCTGCAGCGGTGTCTGCGCTCTCTCGGCGGCCAGGCCTAGGCCCGTCAGGCGCGTGCTCCTCTCATCCGCCGAACACCCTCGCCGACGGCGCTTTTCTCGCACTAAAACTTATGGGACCAAAAAACAACGTCATCACACCACACTAAAATGGACATGGAATCTCGAGTAGAAGTCGTTCAGTTGTTCGCGGAGAGCTAAGGATGCTCGGAGCGCCTTAGCCCACGTCTCGTGCTGAAATGAATCATAAGCAGCTTTCTGAAGTCGACAAGGATGCTGGGACGGGCGAGCGCTCCTGCTGCCATTTCTGCCGCTGCTCCCTCCATTTACACCTTTTGGCGACGCCAGCGCTGCTGGTTGCGTTCGGTTCGATCAAGAGAGGTCCGACAATACAAAGCAAACAATCCGCCTCGCGTCATGGCATCGCAGTCGCAAATCATCGACTCGGGCCATCGATTGCCTATAACTATTCAGAATAGCTGAAGGCATCAGCGCGAACGGAGCACCGCTGCAGAAGCTTTGGACGACAAGCGTGGTGGCGTCAGGCGAGTACCCGTGATAGCTGAGATGTTGTTCTCGTTAAACTCAGCGATGGTGCAGCAATGAGCTCGGGATCTCACCACACCAGCAGTCGTAGATCTTCCAGAAGTGCCTCAATTCAACATCAACTCCAACATTCCGTAGAGGCCGCCGAAAACCGGAATGGAGCCATGGACAAGCGAGCGAGCGCCTTCATCTAATATCTCGATAGTTCGACGGTGGAACAACCAAGGCGGATAGTGAAGAGCTCGCTAATGTCTTCACGACGCGATAAAGGTCTTTGTGCAGCAATTTTTGAAGAAAAAAAAGCAATCGAATTTTAGGGAAAAGACGAATCATATGCAGACGTCCCGTTACACCATCGAGTAACCCACTTCCATGGCTGTCACTGCTTTACTCAACAGACGTGCTTAAATGCTACAGAAAAGGACCAAAAGGCAAAAAAGCAACCAAAAGCTACTTGAAAACAGTATCAGACTAAGGTTCCAACTCCTCTCATCAAAAGAAATGGTCAAGATTTACCGACTGAGGGCTGTGATCAAGAAAAACGCCCAAGAATAGTCAAGGGTCCGGATTATTTACTTATTTGGTAAGTCCTAAGCCACCCCACAGACGGTACTGTTAGGTGTATGGAACCGCCATCATGAGGAACTGCTCTTGAAGTGTAGTGGGGTATAGGCAACTCTTCCACCTAGAAAGCAAAAGAGGATGGTCGCAGTCTGCATAGTCAAAAGTTAGCTCACTCTCTTTATGGTTTGCATGCTTCCAATTTTCGACCACATTTTCGAGCCGTAAGAAGCAGAGATATAATCTCACCTATAGCCTTGAAGAGGGGGCTTCGAACAAGCGTAGTTTGTTCTTCGCTTTTAATGCTCCTAGTTACAACACAGGGGCACCCTTTGTGACGCAGCGGTCACGATTTTACCTGGGCTGGGGTCTCAGCCTCCAAAATGCAGCATCGAATTGGAAGCAGCGATTCGGGTTCCAAAGTCGCCATCTCTCTAAATGTTTTTGGACACAATTGCAGTGATATTTCCTGGGTAATTAAGCGCTTACGTTCTCCTATTTGTAACTGGTAACTAGTCATTTTCGGGGGCTTTTCGAACATTCCTTATTTTTGCTGTGCCCCTTCGCATCTGATACATCTCCAGGATAATTCGAGCCGGCAGGCCGCATTTACATTAGACTTCATTCCTTCAGCATTTCAACGTGCAGTTGCTTAGCCCTCTCTGACCTCAACTGTTATGGAAAAGAAGGAAGAGGAAGTGTGTTCTTACTTGGTCACCTTGACTTTCGCCAGTAACGCGACACAGCAGCAGAGAACCCCCGTCGTTCCCAAATTAGCTCGAGTTTATGCGCTCGAGCGTCTCCGTTCTCTGACAGATCTGCGTTTCTCTTTGGGAACATCATAACATCGTGGGACCGAACTCGCTGCCGCGTTTGCTTCGGCGTCGGCAGTCGTGCGCTGGACTGCCCTTCGGATTGCCCCATTGAGCCGCGAGACGGGGAACGTGTGGCACCCGCTTACACGAGTAATAGTATTTGGGCAAAAAACTTGGCAATTACGTGCCGAGCCGCGGGAAAAGGCAGTACCGCAGTCTCGAGCTGAGTGGGTGCACTTGGCCAGAAAGCGCTCTTTGACAATGGCCGGTCGCACGAGGCAGGCAGGCGTCGGTGCTTTTTTGGCCGTCGGCTGTCACTCGAGCAGGGCAACTGCGACGGTCACTCTGACCTGGGTGAGGCGCGTCTTTCGTTCGGGGAAGAGCAGTGACCAGAAGGACGACTCACCCTCCGGGAGGTCCCGTGAAGTGCCACGTCGTCATGGATGATGAACTGCTGCCGCCGGCCGGTGTAGCTAGCGACGGACGGCGTGTCGCGTCTGACGCCCTCTGCCGGCGTCGTGCAATGTCGCCCAGCACGCGGCCCGCTGCTATTACAATTCCATCGCCGAGTTGCTTCCTCCAGCTGACGCTCTTCGGCGCTCCATGGCGCCCGCTTCTTCGCCGCCGCCGCTGCTGCTTCCCAGTGGCCTTCACACTTGATCCCTCCCGCTCACACGTGAGCGCCACACAGGAACATAAGAGGGCGCCAGCATAAACAAACACGCACTGATAGCGCGGCCATTACGCTGTCGTGCTGGCGGCCCTGCGCACCCTTCTTTAGCCCGTGCATCGGCATTAGGCTTAGGGAATGAACCGACAACTCCGGTTGCCTGCAGTCTACGGCTCGCGGAACGACGTACGATCGACGTAGAGATCCTCTTGAAGACCGCTATTAAAAGCATGCGTGGATCTAATAGAGCGCTTTACATTGCTCAGGATGTCGTAGGTGCACGGTCACACGCTAGCGAAGCACTTCCCGCGTTCTGGAAAATCCACTCAAAGAGTGCACTACTTCTCTTCCATCCTGAGGAACCGCTCATACTCCTGGACGGGCACAGGACAAGGTATACGTATCGACTAGTGTCAATAAAAAAAGAGATAAATCAATACATAGGCCTTGCCCTGTGTCGCCCCCGTTGGGGAGTATGACGAGGCCCTGAGATATATGAATCTGTGTCGCCCTAGGAAACTGATTTCGAGATCCCGACAATGGTGAGTACGGGCGAGTCAGACGTGTTCTCCTCTAGGCAACGATGGTAGTTGAATTTAACTAAATAGAGATAGATAACCCGTCAACGTCAATGAATTTCCTTCATTGCTGGTGTCATTAGCTAGCCAGAACCCTTTCTGGAAAAGAACACTCACTAAAGTCACGTTGACTCTCAAAACAATTTGCTCCGACTTCGCTATAGAGCAACAAGGGTTTTGCTACTCGAGATATGTCTTTAGATACCTTCGAAGGATAATGCCTTACTTCTAGTCGGAGGTCAATAGTTACTTTAGGGCAAGAAGAAGAGCGGAGAAGGGCGAAATGGAGGCGAAGATTTTGTGGTTTCACGGATTCATGTGGAAGCTAAACATGTGCACCATTCCATCCCTCCCATAGTGAGTCGGGAATACCATTCCCTCTGGCCATTCGTGTTTTGAATTTCTTGCTTCAACGACTGGAGGAGCTTCACTCGCACCCACCGAGTTGAGGCATAGAAATGGTGATTCCTTTGGGAAGCACAATTCTCTTCCTATAACCTGTTCAGGGCTTTGAAATCCTGTATTCCCGAGATCTACATACGTGCTTTCAAAAGCTATGTTCGACCTATCGTTGAAACTGGAACTACAGTATTCAATCCATCTAGAAATAGGGATATCGATCTTTTGGAAAGCGTACAAAATAGCTTCACGAGGAAGCTTATGATAAGATGTTTTTCAGTGGATTACAGCTCGATTCCAAGTGGTTCCCAACGGTCTGAGTTCTTTGGTCTTCCATCATTGAAGAACAGAAGGAAAACTGCTGATATTGTCATGATGTATAAAATCCTGTCCAGGAAGTTATCAATCAATCCGGAAGATTTCTTTGAAGGGATGCTGACAAAATCTGTAAGAGGAAAGCTTAAGCTTCGAGTGTCGATTCCTAAGTCACGGATTAGGTCAGATTTTCTAACCTACAGGGTTCTCAAAGAATTCAACTTGCTGCTTGTGAAGTACGATGATTTGGCGAGACTGTCTGTGCACGTGTGTAGAAGGTCTACTACATGTTGAATTCCGTGAAGTGCTCGAAGATATGCTACTACTCATGCATCGTTTAGCAGTGATTGTTAATTGTTATGTTTTGTGCTAGAAATTTTTCGTTCGTTCCCTTTTTAACATCATTGATGCTAGACTTTGTTCTACGCCATAAATAAATAAATAAATAAATAAATAATGTAGGACCATTCTGCCTGATATATGCACCGCGTACAACTTTTTCCCAAATTGCGATTCGATTTTCCCCCGATTGGGGCCGTACAACAAACGGCTGATGTGTTAATTGGCGCTGCAAAGTCCAGGTTTTTAGCGCGGCGTAGTAGCTCGTTTCCTCGAAACTACGACTCTGCATTTAGAAGGCTAAGAGCAGTTGTGGTGGTGGCTGTGACCCATGTCTAGATGCATTGCCTTGCAGAATCCGGGTTTCTGCAATCAGGCCAGCAAGACAAAAGTGGTCGGAATTGACTGAGCAGTTCTTCGCAGTAAATTCCTTCGCAGTATCGCTTTGAATGTATGCCGTCTCACTTAGGCCGTATGTCAGAAACGCGTACTCGTCCTTGATCTCCATGTCTGACAGTCACGAGCCAACCGCAGTGTCTGTCGTTTCCTTTGCGTTGTTCGGCTAAATCACTTTAGACACCAAGTCCACTCTGGGGAATTGTCCCTAGACTGCTCGACGTGTCCCACACGTCATTGCGCGCAAGCGCCACAACGGCAGTTATTCTGCAGTGCGTAATACACGTATTTACACCCTTCACACGTAAATTCCAACTCATCAGTGATGTTTGACAGCTGACGAGGACCACGGAAGGCCATTTCCTGCTCGACTTGGACCGACATCGGTTGCACCACGGGTCCACGGCGGATTTGGGGCCACAAATTGACTCGGGGTCACCATACACTAGACATTGGATTCGACGTCGATTGGAATAAATCGTAACCGTGATTTCTTTCAAACCGTTGAAACCGGTTGAAAGAATTACGCGGATAATGCATCTTTGAAAAGCGCCGCATCTAGGGATGATTCAGGAAAGAGCTGCCTTGACAAGAAGGATTTTCTTATAATCCAAATACTGATTTATCTTTGGACCTCACATCAGATATCCGCATCAGAATATTGATTAAAATTAGTTGCCTGAATTATCCGACAATCCGATCTGGTGAAAATCCCCTATTTGAATCGCCCCAAGATCTGGGCTTTTCGAAAACCCCATTGTTGAGGCCTCGACACACTTTTGCGGCAACGCGGCACGAAGCAGGTAACCAAACTGCCTGGCAGGAGGCAAAACAGCCGGTTAGGCGGCAGTCATCCTCAGCATTGCCGCCCATTTCATCCCTAACGTGGTTTCATTACCATTATCAGTTTCCATCATAGATCCCGCCACGATCAGCTAGAGCTCAGACAGCAGTTGTCGACAGCAAAGCGGCTGCAGCGGCAATAATGCCTTGAATCATTGCTGCTGCCGCGGCATGCGCCTGCCGCCCAGGCGGCACATCAGCGGCAACTTCTGTTCCTCTGCTCTATGCTTAAGGATAGGGCTGCTGCGCTGCCGCAAAAGTGCGCGGAGGCGTTTAGTACAGTCCTCACTTCGTCATAGGTGTAGAACACACTAGTGCTGCGTAAAATTTTTAGTTTCGTTCAACACAAAATGTTGTATAGGGCTGCCGCACAGGGTGACCCCCTTCCCTCGAACCTATTTGCCCGTATTTCTCAATCACTATAATCGTAGACGTAAAGTTCATCAATATCGCGCCACTAGCGTTCACGACTGAAGCCGTGTGGAGAACGTGGACTACACCGGTCCAGCGTAACTGAGATCTTGGGGTTTGCGCCCAATGACGTGACCATACGTGTGAACGTGTCGGAAATTCCCCAAAATTCACTTGGTGCCCAAACGGGTCAAACCCGTTGTCCTCGCCACAAGTTCACGATCGGCATAGAAGCAAAAGGCTACAGTAGAAAAAAGCAGAATTGTATTAGAGGAGCAGCTGAAGCTATCGATGCATTTGTTTTAGCTCCATTAGAGAAAGGACGTCGCCGCTAGCCACCTCCTTGCGATTCGCTACGAATTCTACTCCTGCACCTCTTCATGAAGGCACCCACTAGGGATTATATCGCCTATAATGGCTATGGCTTCTTCACTGGTATATGAATTTATTCCAATGTATTGGTCAGTGGCTTCTCTTCCCTTCGCATGTCACCGAATCAGATGGCTTATGGTTCACATGGATGGTTTCGTCTGTATGGACGCCAGCTAAGCCACTCTCAGCTCGTGATGTTCTTGACGTCGACGCAGCCACCTTACGCACTACAGCATTGCGAGTGCCGCGGCGATGTAGGGATCATCGGTGGGATTCAATCACATGGCCTATCCTTTCATCGTTCCGGTTTCATCCAGCCAGAACAGAGTGCCCTCAAGCTGTAACTACCAACCTGTGCTAGCGCTGGTAAAGTAGGAAAACAAATAGGAAAATAAACGGAATCAAGAGAGCAAATTAATGAGGCAGTCACGTTTTTTTGGCCAAAAAAGTTCCACATCTGCGCTTTAGAACAGCCTTCACATTTTTAGTATACTTTTGAAAGCCATATTTGAAGCTCCGAAACTGTGAGTAGTAGAAACGTCCTGCAGAAGTGGCGCTAATATTCTTTGAAATCTTCCCTACTGTTGTTGGCTAGTGTGTACTGTGCGACACGAGACTTTTAGGTGGATTCTTATCTCGCACCGTCCGACGTTTCGACTTCTCTTCGTCTTTAGGGGTCTGAATGTGGTGCATAGGTTTTGATTTGACGCCACCACATGCCTCGACTATCCCAGCATTTCCGATCTGCATCCACGAACTCAACGAGTCGAAGAGAGAGGGACGCGAACTCACCAACTGGATCCACCTCGAGGGCCGACATTAGTTGACCAGTAGGGGCGAATGGAGCACACTGTGCACCCAGGTCGTCGACCGGTCCTTCTACAGTTCGCAACGAGATGAGAACAGAAAAAGCCACTCGTTACAGAGAGGCACTCAATTCAGTTGTTCATCAGTCGATTTCTCATGAAAATCCAGCATGCCTCTAACGATTCCTTTTTTTAGGCTCCTGCTTTTTAGGTTTTTCTAGTAATCGTAAGAACTACTGATATTCGATGGGGCCCGTACACATACCAGCTGCCGTTCCCAACGTATTGCTTGCAACAGCATGCTTTACATCGATGTGGTGCGCGAATTGTCGTGAATCAAGATCTTCTTTGAGACAGGCAACATATGTGCTTCTTGTACTTTCTTTGGGCGCAGCACCACAACTACGAAACATTTTCGTTGCATGGGTTCGCCCAGTATCACCTAGCCTTCCTTCCCTCCAGGGTCCTTGCTTGGTGCCAGGCTCGTCTGGGAAGAATAAAACACAGACCTGTCCATCGGCTGATCGCAGCAAACCATCCTGTTGGCCAAGTATGCATCCAAGCTATCTCCACGACACTCCGTAGATGTAGAGTGCGTGGCCCATCCCACAAAGGGATTGATTAATGTCGTCCCGTATCTTTTACCTTTATGCCTACTTTTTGCTGTTCTTGGCTTTCTTCCTGAGCAATAAATCGTGTAGCCATTCAACGATGAGTTCTGCACTCCCTCCGAAGTCTCAACAACAACAAAAACCACGAATCGAATTATAAGCGTTTTCCCAGGTTCAGACAAGCGAGTGGTGTCTCTCGCAATGGTGCCGACTTCTGATTATTCACCGCTTCAAGACCTGCAAAGCATCGGAAATGCGACCACAGTGAGCCTCTAGCCATTTATAGTGATTCTCCTCAGTATTAAACCTGTTGACGTGCACGTGCTTTGGCGAGAGGGCCATAAATGCCCTCACTCCCTGTTACACGATCGTTTCCTTCGAAGAATTAGCTGCAGCAAGGACATGCATTTGCTGAAGAGCAGCCCTTCACAGTTCCGTAGTTTCACCTTCTTTCGGTGAACATGCTGAACATGCACACGCTGAAGGTTATCGGTGAGGAAGCGTTAGGAAGTCCTCGTTAACTCCCGCAGCATGGCTCACTAAAGAACGTCCATCCCTCGCCATAAAACTCTGCTCCTGGCACCATGATTGCCGCCACCTCCACCACTGCTTGCCTTTTCACGAAGACGCATCTCAACAATTTCTCGGTGAAGCAACCCCCTAAACACCCAAAATAGCACTCCAGGCCATCTTCCGCAGGCGACAACACAGCAAGACTGCTGTGCGGGTGCGTCTGCTTCATTTATATACTTATTTATTTGTTGCTTTATTGAACACCAGCTTTTGGATAAAAGCTCGGCTATTAACCCATCTATTTTCGCCGACACTCAATTTAGCTGACAATAATTAACCCATCGTCAGCATATCAATATTACCTAGTTCCAGCAATTCCGTCAGTGTTGCCTATTCGAGGTCTCTCACAATGCAGGAGTCTGAAGCGTATCTCTGAACGGGGAAAGCGATTCCTATAGGAGTTCGTTATTAGTTAATTTAGTTTTCCTAATTAGTTCAGAAATGTGCCTCTTTTTGCAAAGTCGTAAAATCCAAGGAGTATAAGGTCCTTGAAGTTGCCATGAAATCGGCGGCGCAGTGCCGTCATGGGGGATCTATTGTACGACTCGCGACTCGCTTCAGGCTGCTCGGAATGCAGTGGGTAGCGGCTTTGCTTCATGCGAGGCAAGTCGGAAGTTCGGTTATCGTGCTTTGCAGTATTTTCGCATCTCAGTGGTAGAGATTTGAGGAGTCCTGACGTCTACACAGTTTTCTGTAGATTTTTCCAGCAGTACTGTGTAGAGTAACTTTGTTGTGACTTGCTATTACTGGCCGGTCTTTAAACAGCTTGTTTCCCTACATCGACCAGTGGAAAAACCGTCCTGCTCGAGCTTTGAAAGGCGTAAGTTTTACTTCGGTGCCCACTCGGCGACAGTGCCTCAGGGGTGTTGTGGATCCCGCAAATTGGCCTACTCATGCTCTTTAGGCACGTCTTCAAGCCACAGGTGTCCATACCTGCTCTCTTTCCTAGACTCTTGTGCCGGCTTCTCGAATTTTCTGACGATTCAAGCTACCACACCTTGAGAGAACACCTTGAGTATTCAGGCTTTATATTCGGGCGCTACTGGCCAGATTCAGCAACCCTTCGTGGGCTTCTTTGGTTACATTGAAGGCGCTTATGAAGCGATTTCACTCCCGCCTCACCGTGCACGACATCCCTTCCGATCTGCAGAAAAGGGCCAAAATCCTGAAGGTAAGTGTCCAAGTTGCGGGTAGCTGAATTAGAATATAATGATATTGAAGGCCATGCGTTTTGTGCATGTGTATCGCTGGTAATGCACGTTCATACATCGTAATGTTGAACACCTTTCTCATTGCCTTATGATTAAAAACCAGTTAGTACGAAACAAGTCGCAACAAAGTTAATCTTCACAACACACAGCTGGAAAATCCGCACAAAACGTCTGAGAATTGTGTAGACGTCGGGACCCTTCAACCGGTCAGTTGAAATGCAAAAATGCCGCAACGCACGAGAACCGAACGTCCAGCTTGCCTCGCGTGAAGTAATGCCACCACCCACTGCACCCCGAGCCGATTGGAGAAACTCGTATCGCGGGCGCACAAGAAGCCCCAGCGCTCGTGAGGGCACCGCGCCAAAGTTAAGGTCCCTACTTCTTGGATTTTACAACTTGGCAAAAGAGGAACACATTTTTATACTGAGGGGTGGAGATTCCTTCTATACGACTCGCTTTCCCCGTTTAGGCATGCGCGTCAGACCCTTCCCTATCAGCGACTGTCGTATGTATTCAGAGGAGATTCGCTCTAGAGAGAGAGAGAGAGAGAGAGAGAGAGAGAGAGAGAGAGAGAGAGAGAGAGAGAGAGAGAGAGAGAGAGAGCTGCTGCGCTTAGTCTACTTTCATGAAACCATCACTAGGACTCCATCCTTGCGTTGTTGTAAAGAAGAGGCGAAGGAGAAGAAATAATTTTTTTAGAACCGTTTTTTGAGCCTAAAACCGAAAACGAGCAACAGCAGGACCTAGTTTGATTCATGTCTCGCACAAGTCCTTAGGCGGAAGCCAAGCGGCATAAAATCCCTTCCCCTATGCTTTCCATATGCTCGTTGGCAATAGAATCCTCGTAAAACCAATATCTTAAGACTCGAGGTTTGTCTTGTGTTCACTGAAGCTGGTAGCAGATGCAGTGAGCAACTATTATAGTTCATCCAACCTTCGGTAATTAGACTTAAGGCCGTGCAAAGCCAGTAAACAGCAGGTTCAACGAGAGTAGTCACCTTACAAAGGGTAAATGTTTACCGTTAGATACTATTCTGCATTAGGCAATTCTGCACACAAGATCTTGTTCTCTCCTAGAGCACATGAGTGCTCAATTTTGCAGGTAGGTAAAAGGCGATTTGGTGAATAGCGTTGGTGAACGAAGCTAGGGGACGTCAAACCAAGGATGGTCTACCCGCTCACCTTGAGTTCATTGAACTGCTTTGGAACCAATGCTTGGTGGATTCTATTACTACAAACGGTGACTGTTTTGATGACTGCGTTGACAGTAGGCGAACGCAGCCATAGTGCCAGCATGAGTGCCGACGATATCTCAACAGTCACCGGCAGAAAGCTCGGAAGAGCTTTCCCACAACTTCACGATGACGTCGCCAGTGTGACAGTGCCGAACTGCCGCGTTACTGGGCGGTGAATATTTCCTTGTCGAAAAACCGGTCCCCTCGTTCGTCCTAGGCGCCCGCATATTTTACTAAGGCGAGCGCTGGCGCTCGATTCTCCCAGTCACTGGATGGAGGCGGGGTGACGGAGAGGAGGGAGCACGATGGAGACGAAGCGCTCCAAACGGGCAGATGTTTGAGAGATGTTGCGAGCGACAATAAACAGCGCATAAAGTTGGGGAAGCACGCCGATCTCTGCGCCTCGCCGCCGTTCCCGCCGCTGCGGCGCTGCTTCCGAGCTGCGCTGCCTTCAGACAACCCCCTCGTCCAGCTGCTGCTGCCGACGCACAAATGAGTTCGTGAGCGACCCCTGGAGAGCGGCCGGACGAGCCGAATTTAGCGCGCGTTCTGGCGTTCATCGCCCATCGTTGCGGGCAATGGCTGGGGTGCTCGGCGACAGTGTGGGTAGCCGTCGAGCGGTGATCGTAGCCCTTAAGGGTCAGCCGCCATCCTTGGACAAAGGCTCGTCTCGGTGCCAACGAACATTCAGGATTCGGCTTTTCGCCGCATCGCCGTTGCTTAGACAGCGTCTCGGTCTACACGACTAGACGTAGATGTACACGGCAATTTCAGCCATGCGATGGACACGTCTTCAGCACGAGCTGAAGTGGTATATCTGATGTGAGAATGAGGCCCGAAATGGGTTAATCCAATGAAGGTTGCTTAGCTAATTACTTCCAAGTGAGCGCCACAGGCAAGGATTCGTCATCTGAAGTGAAAAAGTGAAACACAATGCAATCAGGCCGTTTTTTAAATGCGAACTTGCAACGTTATAGAATTGAGCCATTCGCGATGCTCTACCGCGATCTGAGTACGATAATCTCTCCTCAACATAAAACTCTGAAGGGATAGGGCACCCTACTAACCAGGAATTCCACCAAAAAGCCAGTTACTTCCTCCGGTTTCCGTGCACTTAGTCAAGAGGACAGCGAAGCATGACACGAAGTCTCACATCTGCGTGTTCACTCTACCTCGAAAAGCTTCCTAATCCCCTTACACTCAAGCTGAGCTGTCATCTGAAATCTGCCATTTTCTATCCTGCATCCTCGCCCATTTGATTGACAACTATTAATGACATTTCACATGCAATGCAACAGCAGCGAAAGAACCACTGACCACTAACCGTATCGTAAATGCTGTCTCACTGCCAACTTCAGAGATTAGCAGCATGACGAGCTCACTCCGTGGCCTAAGACCACGGAGTGAGCTCGTCATGCTCTTGCCTCTGGTTCTGGCCTAAGTCTCAAATGGCTTCAACTTGATTGAAATCTCCTGCTAGCTCGGCGGTGAAACACGTGTCCTTTTTTTCTTAGCAGCATCATCGTCCGAGAACGATTTGCATACTGGTTGCTCCCACTTGGAGTGGAACTTCTTCTGATTTTTTGCGGTTGTTGTGGGAAAAGCGAGAACTCGCTTGAACCTATTCCCTTTTCATATTTCAGATTCTTAAATCTGTAATGATTTAAATTTAAAGCGAAAAGCTTAAGGAAATGTCTTGTGTAGGTAGCGTGCACGTATGTCTGAACTTACCTTGATGCTCCATTTGCCCGACATTACTGAGAGGCTTAGGAGCTGCTTACCCCTCTGCTTGCACCACCTAACTCGACTAGAGGCACGGATCTGGGCATGTGTAGACGTAAGCCTTACCACTTTCAATGTCCATAATGTTTCCCGGCCTTTTGGGCTACAATCAGTACCAGATCTGGAGAGCCCATCTCCCGAGATCACTCCCTCCCTGCGAGACTGCTTTGCACAGTAGAGTTTAATCGTGCAGCGATATGCATGTAAACCTTTCGATCCGCTCCACTTTGACTAGATTAATCTCCGGATTAGTAGCTTTTATCCCGAACATAAGCTACTTTGAGAAACGTAGATTATCCTAGCGAAGCATCAATATCTGAAGCAGAAACATCACTAAGAGAATACTTAATTGGCCTTTGATTTCAAGTGGCGCTTCTTCTTTTTCGACCGCCAAACCCTATTGAAGTTGTTCTTTTAAAAGTGGCTAATTATATGGTACACTGAAAGGCGGTTTACAAAAAAAGAGCTGGTGTGATGTATCAAACTGGGTGTTTCAGCGAAACTGTTTTATGTTTGTCCATTCATCTAGTTTTTCCAGTAGACAGGGTGCGCAAAAATTACCCTCACAAAGATAACACAGTGTAACTTCAACACAAATTCGGATTTGATAAGGAAACTTAACACATAACGTCCTTGTTCCCTTACTAATAAAAACATATCAAAGCCATCTCAAGCGGCCTCCTTTCATACAAACACAAGTTCTCAGACGAGTAACGAACGCATCACACGTGGCACGGAGGTAATCTTCACCCATTTCGTTCCATGCTTCAGTCAGGGAAGCTTTCAGAGAGGCCAAACTTGCGTGTCGAGTAGAGCAAACATTGTTCTCAATAAATGATCGGACAGAGAAATCAAGAGCATTCGAACCCGGTGAATTCGAAGGCCAGTCTTCGTGCGCAATAAAATCCGGGAGCTCACGTATGCACAACTGCTGCGTTGCCTGTGTGCAGCAGTGGTGCATGCATAAATATCAAACATCAATATCAATATCATCAAGTATATGGTCCTACAAGGTTGTTTCTGTCAAGGTCTGAAAGAAGCTCGAGAAATTATGATAGGTCACCATAGAGCATGTTGCTGATAAACAAGCCTGTCCCTACGCCATACATCGGAGCGCTAATGAGCTCGAGCGCCTCTTCTTCAGAGTTACTGCGGCTATCTGCGTTAGCCTGGCTGATCTACAATTCGTTTCAATGCACTACCTTGCATAGCACATTTGTCTTTCGATTAATTGGTGTAAATTTGCGACAGCATGCTGTTGTTCGGGCAAAATCCGCTTCGAGAAACTGACCAGACTATTCATCGTCGGCTTAGCTTAACTACCCACAACTCGACTCAATCACTAAAGCGCCATGCATTTCAAGGAAGACAGTGGTTGTTTCGATTTCTTGTGTCAACTGCTTTCTTTACTGCTGCATCCATTTCTTCGCCTGTGTGCACTTAATGTTAATAGTGCGTCATCTAGGCACACAAAATACATGTCTGAACGCTTATAAAGTAAAGCGTCCAACGAGAGAAGTTTTTCAAAACACTTGCGTCTCGGATGAGCCCCTATGTTCACCCCGTCCTCGCAGGTCGAGGAGTGTTCACGATTTGAAGAGGAGAAGCACCAGCGAGCGATGATGCCCGACCGCAACCGGCTTCGCGACGCCTTCGAAAGCTGAGGACGAGCCGGAAAAACCAAGTGTAGCGCGAAACGCCACTGCGGTACTGGTGGCGCTGGCGGTTGCTCCCACAGACGCCTGGCTCTACATCCGACGAGCACAGATGGCCGAGAGACAGGCAGCCGCTGCCGCTCCTCCCGTGCTGTTAATTGACCCATTTCTCAATGCCAGCCAGGGTTCCGTCTCCTGCGCGTGTCAAGTGCGAATTCAACTGGAAGCGAACGAACCGGGCATGAACGAGCAGCCGTAAAGGGGCCGCGAAGCAAAGTTGTATGCATAGCCGAGAGGAAACGTCGGCGGCTGCAGGCACCCGCTGGCGCGGTCGCTCGGTCCCGCGTGGTTGTGGCCTCCCCTCAACCCGCGCTGACCACTATCTCTTCACGTAGCGATTGATTATGTGGAAGAACGCAAAGGAGCGAACTCGTCCCCGTCTGGTCACACCGCTGTCCAGCTGGCCAGCCGGGACGCCGTCGACCGCGACTTCTAGAGAGCACATCACGATGCAATGCGCGTGATTCCGTCGCTGGCCAGCGAGGCTCGCCCCGAATAGCATCATTTGCAAAGCGAACACCCGTTTCATCTTGTCGTGAATCGCATAAATCGCCGACTTTTTCCCCGTGCACGAGAGAGGCGCGGCCGTCCATCGAAAGTGACAAATCGCCCTTACTCCGGTCAAGTACTCGTTTCGCTGTCATGCCGCCCCCCCCCTCACTCGCTTTCCACATCACCGAGATCCGTCTTCTCAGATTGCCGCATGAAATCTCCCTACCCTCAAAGCATTTGATAACCGCTCCATTTTAAAAGATTGGAGGAAAATAGCCAGCGGGAAAACAACCTATCAATGTTTCTCTTGGCCGCTTTAAAGGTGTCCTAAGTTGGAATGCATGCATTGCACAACCCACAACGAGAGCACAGTAAACAGCCCCTGCGGCTACTCAAAGTACTATAGTGCAGTGCGAACTTTCAGTTTTCGATTTCTTGATAAACATTTCTGAAAGAAGTTCTAGACGGAGAGACTCTTCCAATAAAGGTAATAGAAAATAATGGCAAACACCAACTTCGGAAGTCCGAACGGTACCTAGGAGGGGTTAGATGTTGGGTAGTTGTTAGTAGACTGTTCCTCTTAGTTGAGCGGAAGGAAGCTCTATCTTACTGAGTTAACATCACACTAAAGGATCAAAGGCAGGAAGGCACCGGAGGTGGAAGAAAATATTAAAAACTTTTCATGAGATAGGCATCAAACCTTAAGGATAACCCTTGGCCTCCCGTATTCTAAACTATTTGAACAGCAGCGACAGTTGACGTTTTGGAAATCGTTTTCCTAGTTTATACTTACAGGTTCGATTAAGGCGTTACACGGAGCTGAGCTGAAAGTGCTTCGCACTGCCTTAATAATCCGTTCCTTAGAGTTGTCTCTTTAGTGATCCAAGGATTCGTTTTCTTTTGTTCTCACCAGGCGGCCGTCTTTTAATTCCAGAAGCACAACATGTCAGGTCAATACCATTAATGTGTCTTCGGAAACAACTCAGGCTTACGAAAGCATGGAGAAGACGAGTATGTCTGACCATGTCTTTAATGCACGTACCCTTTTCTCCCCATAGCGTAATGTTCGGCGAGCGCTGTCTACTCCATTGTTTGAACAGAACGTGCTCTCAGAGCATTCCACGTGAAATAAAGGATAAAAGGATAAATGACCGCGTTACTCAGTCCTTTTTGCGCCACGCATTCTACTTCTACGTGATGTCGTGGAGGCGATTTGAATGCGTATTTGGCCATACAATGACTTACAGTGGTTAGCCGATGAACAAGTCGGCGCTTTATCCTTCGCAGACAAGTCTGGTACCAATTCACCGACCCCGGAGGGATGGAAGGCTTGCTTGGCATGGACGGGAAATCCGAAGCAGGAGCCTTGTATCGGGTGCTGGCGACAGTCTGCGCCTCCTCCTACTGCGCTACTCGCGCCTTTCACGTGAAATACCTACCTAAAGGGCCTCTCTCTGAGGACAGTCAACAACTCTTGGGTTCATTCCTGCCATTCGTCATGAAAGCTTTGGTCTAACCAGAGTAGAAACAGAAACCTTTATGTGACCATATGAGGGCGAATAACTTCATCGCGCAGAGTCGCACATTTACATTGTGACTCAGCCAAACCAAGCATTCACTTCTATGCCTAATAGTTTCAGAGGACTGCTAGCACAAAGCGAGCCTAAGTTTTTCCCCGGAACAGGTGCGTGGCTTTGCGAGCAGCAAAAGTGCCTTCAACTCCTTTTCAGCGCGTGATTCGTTGGGACGCCGTGTTTCGAGGACACCACGGTTCCTTCTTGGAAGCGAATATGTTGTTCCAACCGCAGTGCAGAAGGCAAACATTCTCACCTGACATTATCAGATCCCTCTCTCGCTTTCGATCCATCTGTCAAGCGTCCGCGATATCTGGCAGCAGCTGTTCCACCTGGACTCCTCTTGTTGAAGCCGTTCGGGGGTCCATGTTGAGGCCTAACTATGCCGCTTGGGAGCACACCTGTGAACGACCACTTCTCGTGCACTTCGAGCTTCGATTTCACGGCTTCATCTGCGGATCTCCTTCATCCCACTCTCCGTCGCTGTTCTTTATCGACATATTATACTCTTGCTTCAGGTCTCTACCAACCGAAAGTGCTATCTTTTCCGGTGTTACTTTCACTGACGCAGTTTTTCTACTATTTAATGTCGCGCTCTTGAGTTCTTGAAAGTCTCGTCGCATTCCATGCCAAAATTAACACGACCGTGTCGCCAGCGCTTCCTTCAAGGAGAACTCAAAGAATGCTTAGCGAACTATGTCCTGAGAAAACTGTACACTATGACACTGCTTCTCCTTGAGGACACGTACCAACAAGACGACAGCCATTCGCCATGCATGTGTATTTGCAACGTATGAATTCAGGACAGTTTTGTGAGTAATCCCTTGAACATCTTGTCCCGGCTAACGATAGCAGTTAATGCCTGGTCGGGCAACATTTTCAGTGCGATTTCGAATGCGTCATTCATCCAGAGAGATTCGGTCCCGACGCTGTTTCGAGCGAACGAAGTACCAAAAAGGTTGCTCGTGGGACTACGCGGGTGGTGCCATTCGACTTTACGCTGACAGCGAGAGGCTGAGCACGAAACATAAGACTAACACGAGGCGTTACAGAGGAAACAGCCCTGTGGAGACGCATTTAATGAGTTGCTTCGTGATTTCTTTTAAGACCCTCATCAGAACAAAACGCTGTGGAACCTCCGATTTAACGCAAACGCCGTTCTGCGAGGTCGAATAGCGATTGTAGAAATTTACGCTTTGATCTCTCTCAATAGCGGATCACCGCGTCCACAGCTGACTTCGCTACGACTAGAACGACCGGTGCTGTTCGGCGCAGGCCAGGGGCCGAGTGCGCCACGAGCCATGGCTGTCGGTGTTTCGCTGATAGCCAACTGATTGGCACCGTATCAGCTGCGGTTGCTCGTCGGCAGAGCGCGAGACCATTCAACTGTCGGGCATTCCCACGGCTTGATGAAGGGATTTCACGGCGAGGATGACATGCGCCGCTGGCGGCCGGCCGGCGCATGGCTCGAATTTCACCTCCGCCACCGCCTTCAACCCCGATGGTTCTGGCCCTCCTGATTGCGGCGAAATTCGCCGAGTCTGCGAGGAGCGCACCCCACTGCGCGGAGGTCCAGCGCCGTAAGGATGCGGACGGCGGCGTTACACGCGCAAAAGTCCTCGGATGTCCTTTAGTCACACTTGATGCGTCCGAGAGGAACGCGCCGGTCGCTAGACTCGCATGAGTACTTCGACGCCACGGGCCGCTCCGGTCCCTCGCCCTCAGCTCCACTTCCCAGCCTGCCCCTCCCGGCCACCTCTGCTCGCACTCCCTCCGTCGACACGCCCTCGTCTCTCGTTGTTTTGTTTACTCTGCCGCGGACGGATATTGGCGACAATTAATTGTCGGGAACGCGGAACGCGACACCACCTAACAGCAGCAGCACTTTTTCCGCCGCTTATTACCTCCTGATGAAGCGGCCGTCCCGCTAATGGCCCGGCAACAATCACAGCCTGCAAAAACCACTGCAACTGCTGCTTTTCTTCGGAGCTGATGACGGAGGCGCTTAATATCACGGTGTTATGGAGAAGTATCTCAGCATCAGGCAGGTCTCACGGACATAGCTGGAGCTATCGCTTTAGAACTGACCAAAACTCTGAAGAAAATGTACCAACCCGTCTTGTGAGAAAATGTTGTTTCATAAATAGCGAAGTATTTTCTCCGTAATTCTGTGAGACGGTGCTAAAGTGCAGCAGAATTACGCAGCTACAGCGCAGCGCCGCTACAATTCAAAGAGCACTTGATCGTTCTTTGAAATGTAGCCGTAGCCATTGTGTGCTACTCGAAAGCGCTGCTATCGTTCCGCCTGCGCAGATTATAGGATTAGCCTTCTTACAGTAATTTGTTTTGCTTCAGCACTTCAGTCAGCAGAACACGAAGCGCATGCGCCAGATAGTCATTCTTTACTTGAGAATATCCTGCAAAGGAAGCTCATCGGCTAGCCATGAGAGCTCAACAAAATTCAACAACAACACTTTCCTCCATTAATCGAAAATTTGGAATGTGTTGCGCATCACAACGTGAAGTTCTACCACTCTTGATGCTTAACACTTAATATTCGCTTTGCTTTGAAGTCCACATTATCCGCTTGCCAGCAATCCCGTTCGAATTCGCTCGTCGCATTTCTTATGAGGCTGAGCGTGCCTAGACATTAAAACACGTCTGGCGAGGAATCGCCTCCCCCCCCCCAAAAGAAGAAACGTGAGCCTTTAGTGTCGTCAGTGCCAAGCCGATTGCGCTTCCAGCTGCATGGTATGTGTCGGTGTCCCAATTCTCCGCATGGATTCCGCTGTTTGTTCGTACGTGGCATGTTTGTAATTTCGAGCGCCTCCTTGTGTCTCCAGTTTCGTCGCCACGGGTCTCTCGACTCAAATCCGCATTTGGGAGCCCATGAAGGAGCCGGGCTAAGCACTACTACTGCTAAGGTGTTTCCTCTGGACGGCTGGAGAGCGGCTGACCCACTTCGGCCGGTCCCTGCCGGCGAGTGGCGTCAGTGTGGTCGTCGTCGTCGCCGGTGTCCCAGTGTTGGTGGCGACATGGTTGCGCAAAAAGCGCTGCGCGCATGCAACACTGATGACATGGTAACGGACAATACCCCCCGCTCGTCGCCGAGTCCAGCCGCTTGCCCTGGTGTCGCAGCTTCTCGCGTTGTGCATTATTCATGGCGCTTCATAACGCGAGGCGCTACGGCTAATTGCGCTCACGATGGTCGCCGGCTTAATGCGATTAGAAGGCAGGAGGAAGTCGAGGAGGTCGGATTTCAGGGCAAGTGTAGGGTCAGATTTTCCTTCCACAAAGCTGCAGTATGCTATCCCACTTGGTGGGGAAGCCGTTCAGCTTTTTCCGATCCCGTGCTGAAGGTCTGGGTCGGCAGCATATGCTAGCGCAGGTATAGTTGACCACACGTCAGTGGTGTAAACTGAACACCCACGCTCACTGAACAATAAGACATGCGCTGCTTTCTTTTCGAAGGCTCGTAGCCTCGTGATCACTAGGACTGAGGCCGGATCTCGACAAAAAGAAGTCGAAACACAGAAAATCGCGATTCTCTTGCCGTTCTCTTTTCAGGACCTAACTACTAGGTGACTGAGATTCGGCATTTCTTATTTGCTTTTACCAATTCCGGGAAGAAATCATATAAGAGCTTATATTTCGTGGGCAATGGTCACTCTAAACATCCACTCCTCATGCAGAATTGTCCTCATTCAGTTCAAAGCTCTTATCCAGTTCGTAAAGCATCACAATATCTCCACGCTAGGGCAATAAGCCTAGAATGAAGCTCTCCTTTTTCTTGGAAAACCTGTCCTAATTTCCTCTACGACACTCTTTCCGAAGTTCGTGAATGGCACTGACGATGAGAATTGCCAGAGAGAACATAATATGTAGTATCACCTCGAATTTTCTTCCCGGAACAAAGACTACCACTTTCAGATAAAAGTGTAGCCTTACCTACAAAGCAAACATTTGTTTTCCCTGTGAGGCTGTGATTTCGATTTAGGCAATTTGAAAAGTGCGAAAGTCAAAGACTATCTAAGAGAAACTTGAAAAGAGGGAGAAAGAAGAAAAGGAAGAAAAATTAAGTGATGGCAGAGCTCTATACACATCTCACTCATGCCACTAGACCAAGGCTATTCAAAGTAGGACTTTCAAAACTAGGACTCCATAGCTGTGCTTCCATTAGGTGTTTCAGAGCGGTCACTTGGCCAATTCTATGAAGCCACCTCTTCAACGAGCAGAACTGTCGCTTGTTCGGCATAGCTACATCCCCACTGGCCTTGTTGTTCCACTTTGCGCTGGTGCTTTCGCACTCCTTTTCCATCTTCGGCCTTCTCTCTAAGTTCTTGTCGTCTTATGGTAACTGGAACGTGGACTTTCAAAGCACTGGTTTGACTTGCATTACATTTCCTTATTGATGTGTAATATCAGAGACAACTGCTGCAGGAGATGGGGTGGCTCACCGAGTGGCGACCAAAACTGGTCAGTGCCTTTTCAGAGTCTGGTGATGAGCACTTAGCATCGAGAGTGTCTTGTAGCAGAAGAAACTTATTAACACCGGTCCCTGGGCAGCATGTAGAAGGACGAACGTTTCGCAACTGCTGGAGTTTTTCTACGTGTTTTTCTCCGTTCTTCTCTAATAACGAGGCAAGCGGCAGCAATTTCCTCTTTACGCTGTGCTCCCTTTCACATCCTTAAATACCTTTCCTTTTTTCTTTATCTACGGTATTGAAATATGCACATTTCATAAACAGACCTTCTGAAATGCCTTATCAAAATGTACTGCATCTGGGAAGGAGTTCAACTAAAATTGAAAAAAAAAACCTCCGACGAAAACCGCATGTTGATAGCGGCATAGCGACTTTAACCGCAGCTATTGTTTTCCATATAACTTGGGAGCAAAGAAAAAAACATTTGCTATTACGATTCTCGAAAACTATGTTGTCCCCCAGCTACTGTTAAGTCTTCGTCTTATTAGACTTTTGCGGTAAAAGTTTGTCGATTGCCTATCGATTTTTGCGAAACGCTTCTTATAATGAACTCAATTCAAACGGCCGATGAACAGAAGCTTTCAAGGTGAGTAAAAGATATGGAAATTAGATTCTTGGAGGAGTTGGCTCGAGTCAAGCACGCACACTATTCACCTCGCATATATTCATTACTGTGGAACACTAGAGTTAAGGTGGCCGAGGAAAAGTGAGTGAATAGCGTACTACCGATACTTGGCCTGAACTATGCAGCTCCTTCAACAATGTTTGAATACTTTTGTTCAACGCCTTTTTGTGTTGAGTTCACTGTAGGAGGCGCAGCGTGAAAACCTACTCGTTATTTGGTGGACTTTTTGTTCATAAAAATCGATCGCGAATTTTTGCTCCATACTTAGTTACCGAGCTCGGTAGATTCATCAAAATGAACTGCTGGTTCCTTAGCCGAGAGCACCCTTAATTTTAATTCACAGCCACGTGAAGGAATATAGAAGGATAAATGATGACCGATGCGTCAATCAATCCTTGCTTGTGACGCGACACGCGCTCTACTTCCACGGGATACTGCCGAGGCGGATGTCAATGCGTTTTTGCCCAAACAATGACTTGCCAGCCGGTGCAGAAGTTAGTGTTGTGTCCTTCCTGGCAGTGTGACACCAGTTCCCCGACCCATGAGCAGTGCACATTTCGGTTGCCCTGGAGAGGATCCCAACCTTGGACGCGGATTCGAGATGCCAGTGAGAAATTCTCCTCGGGCAGCGCTACCGCGTGATCTAGGGGCTGTGGCGATGCACAGTGGCATACACAATGGTCGCTTTTCTGAGCAGCCTTATCCGTTTCATTGAAGCGCACTGGCAGCAAAACCCGCACCACCTATTTCCGCGGAGATGTCAGACGTTCGCCTCAAAAAGCGGAAGTCAGCCGTGTTGCGCCTGGCCTGCCCGGTGCGTAGCCATCGACGGTCGTTGGCCGTGTGGCGCAGGCGCCTTTGAAGTGTCAAGAGGGGGAGGCGAGGCGGTCTGGCGTCTCCGTGCTGGGCGCCGCGTCTCTGCGAGTCGTCGAGTCGCAAACTTCCTAATGTTTTCGACAAGTGGCCGAGCACGACAAAGTAGCGACGAGCGAGCCGTGTTCTTTTCTCAGCGACACTACGCTGCGATAATAGATGACCGCGACGAGACAGCGGCCGAGGCGCGGCGACAGCAGACGGGCGGCCGACGGGCGGACCTAATCCGCCTGCGTCACCCCGCTGACCAAACAATTATTGCGCCACCGGCTAGAGTTCACGCACACCTAAGCCCACCAGAACCACCGCGTAGCTCGGCCGGAAGCCACCGGTAGAAGATGGCAGTTCTGGGCCGAGCCCCTGAACGGCCACCTCTGGTGTGGTCGCGCAGCGATTGCAAGGAGTTGCCACTGCTACCCTTTGTTCGGTTCAGTTTAGAACGGGTGCCTGTGCATTCTTCATGTTCGGCCCATGTGGAAGTTCTCTGTAACGAGCAACTCACCTAATGAGTGTGCACTTACACAACAGAAGCGGACATCAGAGCTCACCATGCGCGTCTACAGACGCTTCGTTTATCATTGCGCTGTCTTGAAGGAAATCTCACCATGTTTAGTGGGTCCCTAGCTAGCTCGCCAGTTGACTTGCCACGCGGTATTGGTTCCTTTAGCTAAAGAATCCACTGACACCGGTGATACACACAAGTTTATTATTGCAAAACGTACTACTACGGAACTACTATTGGTTATTGACTATTGGTTACTGCACAAGGAGCCGCGAGTCGTCGAAGTGTGGGGTTGAGGAGCAGACGAGAGTCGTAGGAGTCGACCAGCGTAGCTGACCAGAGCCACCAGAGCCACGATCGCGAGCTCGCTCGGCTTATATGTGCAGGGTCGAAGGCGTTCTCACGGTGGAATGTAAGCACATCCCCTAACGATTATTGCAGCGTAGCTACACCACGCAGAAGCGGCGTAACAAGCCGAGTAACCGAAGTCGACTTTAGGAACCACAAATTGCAAAATGATTCAGCTGGAGAGATCCCAACGTCGATGGTATAAAGGGTGTTCTCACCCTGATTGACCATTTATGGTAACCATATATATTTATCAGAAGACTACTCTTTTAATGCATCTACAAACTTTTTTGGAAAAGCCGAATAGGTTTGAATTGAGAATGATAATAAGTTCTTAAATAATTAACTTTCTATCTCACGTTAAGCTTTGTATTAACCTTTCGGTACATTGTTCTTAAGATTTGAGCATTTATACATTTTTTGGCCGTAATTGCTAAACGCTCATGACATGGAAAGGCGCTACTTTTTTATCTTGGCCAATAGCTAATTGATTTTGACTCGCATACATAGTGCAACTGGCAGGAGACCTCGCTTCGTGTGGTGCTTCGAATTTGCAATCGTTTCGTCTCGCACCCTGAACAGCAAAAACGTCGAGATCGCTGATTATCAAGGATGTGCGGAAATTTTGCTGGAAAAAGCGGAAGACGAAAGACGGAACGGAAACGCTCAAAAATGGCCGGAAACCGGAATACGAAACGCGGAAGCGGAAATAACACATGTTCGCCATTTTTCCAAAACTACATCTGAAACGGCATCAGAAGCGGCTTCTGTTGCACTTTTTCTTGCTCAGAACTTAGCCAGCAGCAGAATCTTCACAGTTTTATGCTCATACCCTTCATAACATAACATAACGAAGCAAGAATTCATAGTATTGCTACGATAACGTTTTGGCTACGGCTAGAGCAATAAACGAAAACAAATTCAGGGTCTTATCTTATTTCTCACCATTTCAGCACGCAGCCGTATCTAGTTCCTGCGACGGGTTTTTCGCTGACTTCTTTGATGCTCTGGTATTTTTTGAACGGTAGACTTAACCGAATTAACCACTTGAGGTTACTTACAGACCCGCATAAAAAAACGACTCGGGTAAAGTCTAAAACTGGAGTAGCCAACTAGATCATTTTCCGACCAGGAAAGAGATCCCTCTCAACACTTTTAGAAATCTGTGTCATCATGGACGGGATCATTTGGTCACTGCACAGATATTTGCATACTCAACATTAGCAGTTACATTGTAATCCCTAAAACCAGTAAACCAGTAACGATCAGAATTCATTCTGGGACCTAAGATGATAACTGGATGACTGATTAGTCATGGTGGGTCCACATTTCCACAGCAACATTAAGTCTGTGCCAGCCTAGAAATCCTACGCCCAAGGTGGCACAGCTGGAGAGTTCCTAGACATGTTCTCGAAGCAATAGTTTTGTGTCAGAATTCAATAAGTCACCACAGTCAGTCAAAATAACAGCTCATGGTAGATATTCATGATGCCTCATTAAAAATATGGATCGCATAACTCCATATGGACGAATATCACACCTAACGAAATTAAAAGTTGAAGTTTGCACCTTTGACCAGGAACACTGATGAAAGCAGACAACCGCATGCCACTATGTATCTTCACTGAACCCTTTGTTTCATGATACTGCGCTATATGCTTACAAAGTTTTTGTAGCTATTTATAACTAATGGATCAAGAATTTTATGACCATTCAAATGTTGAGCGCATTTTCTTAGCATACAGTGCATACACAGCCTTTGTGGCACATTAATTTTGCCCTGCACCCAGCCGTTGCCATTTTTGGGTCATGTTTTTGGTAGTCTAACCAACTTCAAGAATATTAATACTAGAGTTGTCAAACAGTATTTCTCTCACAACTATATGAAGGAGGACTCTTTTTAATTGATATGTTGATTGTGTTCAATAGAAAACTAGTGTGGAACAGTGTCCATTTCCGTTTTCGCCTTCCGGCCCAAAATCGGGCGGAACACGGAACGGAACGGAAGAGCCAAAAATGGTCGGAAACCGGAATTCGAACACGGAAACGGAAATTCCGCACATCCCTGCTGGTTATGCAGGCATCAGATCTATTAGGTTGTCCCATAAGTCTTCGCCGTTTTTTTCAACGATTCACTGCAGTTTTCGCCGGCGGTCTCTTGCATAGCGCTGCATAGTATTCGAAAGAAAATGATTTGCTCTATCAGAACTTGTTTTGCGTTTCTTTTTTCATCATGAATTTTGTCAATTTTTAGGTCGTTGAAGTGAAAAGTGAAAAAGTGAAAAAGTAGCCATTTGCGCAGTTGTTCTCTCCGCTTAGGTTTGTAATTTTTTGCGCAATTTTTTATAGCATTTGGAAGACAATGTTCTGTACTACAAGAATATGTGTTAGTGCTCTTTGCTCATTTGTCCTTTATTGATTTTTAGGCCATCAAATTGGGACGTCCGAAGGAGGATGGTTATTTTGCCGACAGCTCCTACTCTGTGGTTGGACTTTTTAGGTTGTTTTTATATGTCATTCGCAAGAAAATGTCTTGATCTATAAGAATATGTGTCGCGTTTATTGATTTCCTTTGAATATCAACAAAATGCCAAAAAGAGAAAAATCGTCTTCACCAACAGCTCCTTCTCCTTCTTCAGTTGTTGATATTCGACAGAAATCAGCGTGAACCAATAAGTCAGAGTCGGAGTTTTGGTAAAAATTCGGACGGAAAAGTCGGACGTCCCAATTTGATAGTCTAAAAATCAATAAATGTCAATTGAGCAAATAGCACTAACACATATTCTTGTAGTACAGAACATTGCCTTCCAAATGCTGTAAAAAACTGCGCAAAAAATTACAAACCAAAGCGGAGAGAACAAGTGCGCAGATGGCCACTTTTTCACTTTTTTACTTTTCACTTCAACGACTTAAAACTTGACAAAGTTCAAGATTAAAAAAGAAACACAATAGACGTTCTGATAGAGCAAATCATTCTCTTTCGAAAGCTATGCAGCGCTATGCAAGAGACCGCCGACGAAATCTGCAGTGAATCTTTGAAGAAGAAACAAATGGCGGGGACTTATGGGACAACCTAATATGTGCAGGCTTGTGCGGAGTTTCCGTTTCGGGTCGAATTCCAACTTCTTGCCGCTTTGAAACCCTTCGTTCTGTAGTATTTCGTGTCCCGCGCTGCGGTGCGGAATGCAGAACAGAAACAATCCTATGAATCTATAAAGCGCTGATTGTTCTGCGTTGACTAGCCACCTCGTGGAATTGTGAGCGAAGCAAAAGAAAGGGAACAGCTATGCATCGCCCTCCTGGCTCGGATTTCCCGCCTTAGCCAACCAAGCCTTCCATCCCTCCAGGTCAGCGAATCGCTACCAGAATTGCCTGGGAAAGATAAAGCATATGTTGACTTGTTTATCGGCTGGCGATCGCAAGTCATTTTATGGGCAGCACACGCATTCAGATCCCCTCTGGGTACCGTAGAAGTAGAATTCGTGGCGCATCCCAAAAGGCGTTGAGTGGCACCGGCCTTTATTCCATTTTATCCATTGCTTAATTGTTTTTCTTTCAAAGCACATAGAAGCAACCGTTTTCATATCAACGAATCTGTTTACCCTTCCAATGCACTGTGATATTCACTTGAACTGCGGTGTAAAACAGCGCCTCTATTTACCTGAAATTACTCATGAAGGTCCGAAACAAAATGACTGCATCAAGAGTACCTAAGAATGCTCATCTCTACGAAGAATGAAGTTACCGGAATCAAACGGCGTGACGGCTC
The DNA here is from genome assembly GCA_947359475.1 of Heligmosomoides polygyrus bakeri. Classification (NCBI taxonomy): domain Eukaryota; kingdom Metazoa; phylum Nematoda; class Chromadorea; order Rhabditida; family Heligmosomidae; genus Heligmosomoides; species Heligmosomoides polygyrus. Next base: position 68,609,028 of record OX375866.1, read on the forward strand.
TTGGAAAGTATGGAGTGCTCAACCCTCAAGTTTTAGCTATCCTGCTATCCACTTTTAACTGACCAGGAAGTCTCTCAGGCATATGTCTGAACTGCGAAAACGAATACCACTCTGATATTCTCCACCTTTCAAATACTAGGAAGGGATGTTCCCTTTTTGCAAAGTCCTTGAAACCAAAGAGCCAGAGACCCTCAAAGTTTACTATGGGATCGCATGCACTCGCACGTAGGTTTGAACGGCAAAGACGATTACCACAGTGAGATTCGCCCAGCACTATATTGCACTGTCAGCATCTAGCATGTACGTACGTGTTGCACGTGGAGATAAGAGAGATGGTGAAAGACGTCGAGGCAAGCAGTTCGGTGGCTCAGTGGGAGTGCCGGTGCATCGAAGGCACAGGGTAGGATGTTTGAATCCTTGACCTCGAAGTATTTTTGCATTTTTAGTGTTAATTCGTTGTTTGGTATCAATCACCTTCCCAACTTTTCCTATGCATGCATTTCATTGTAGACTGAGAAGTACGTGTTCAGCCATACATTTTCATCAGCTGCCCCTCTATGTGCGACACTTTGTGTTCTCTCTTGATTTTTGATGGGACCCTTGGCTAGATGGGGAGTGGACCTTCTCAACTAGACATAAATAAAGCAATTAGAAGAGTATATGATGGCACCAGTTCACAAGCCAAGAATGGCCGCCCAGTCAATCATGTCATCTAGCATGTGTTGCACATGATCAAAGAAGGGCATCCGATCATTGTACAAGTGCAGTTGTACCCTACTGCCCGTTGAAGGTGTACAACTAGACACACTGGTGATGATGAGCAAGCAGCTACTGCAGACCCGGCAGGTCAGCGAGTATAGGTCACCGTCATATTCTAACGTATCGCTAGATGGCGGCACGTTTGGCCTTTAAACTCCTCTGGAGAGCCGACCAATTAAAAATGTTACATATAGAGGGATTTTTTATTGAAGAGAAGAACTTTAAGTTTCAACTTCATGTGGAAAGTCAAGAGACGATATTATCCTTAATTGTTTCGGCGACGGTAGCCTTTGAAAAGGAGAAATTCCCGGCTTTAGCTGACGTAGTCGATCTACTCGACCAAACGACGAAGTGCTATGTATTAGGTTGCAAAAAAAAGTCTTTTCATTTTTTCAGAGATTCATTACTTCACAACTGCAATGTCAAATCAATTGAGATAAACTCCACTTTGTTCCAATGCACTTCTCCAAAGGCTGGGTACTTTTCTAATTCCTCTCGCTTAAAGGACTGCAGTTCTGGAGTCGTACCATTGCTGAATCCAATTTTTGAGGTCTTCATCCGTTTCAAAATATTTCTCTCCAATTTCTTGCTTGAGAGCACGGAAGAGATGGTACTCGGTAGGGGCGAGGTCACGGCTATACGGTGGATGTGGCATTACCTCCAGCCCAGCTCCTTTATTGTTTCTCTTGTGAGTCTTGGAGCATGTGGTTTTGCACTTAATGTCTGACAGGGCATGTGGAATCCAAGCTCCAAACTTCCATGCAAAGCCAAGACCCTTAAGATGGATTCCCACTATCCTATGCGACACTCCGTGCTTCTCTGCCAGTTGACGTGTCTTCTGCCTACTATCGGTACGAAGAAGATGGAGTAGTTCAGTGTCGTCCAACTCAGTTGGCCTTCCTGACCTTGCTTTGTCCTCGACTGAGTAATCTCCCTTTAAAAACTTTCCGAACCACTCATAACAGGCGCGATGAATAGTAGATCCCAAGCCATACGTACGGTTAATTTGCTTGGCTGCCTGACATGCTGTAGACTCTTTAATGAACTCATGAAGAATGCCGTGCCGAAAATGGCCATGAGGTAGATCTGGCATTGAGTCCGGAAGATTGGATAGATAACGAAGTATAGGAAGGGTCTTGACCTGTGTCCGCGTGCGATAGACAAGTGTGATAGGATTATGAAATCAGCAATCAATACTGGCTGGTGTGTTTACAAGGAGAACGGTAAAAAACTTTTCGAAGTGTGAATGGAGTTTTTTCCAACCTAATAGATGCTTAACATTAACCGAAGATAAATCATGTCGTGCCACCTGACTGCTGTCTATCAGTTATCGCTTCTTGAAGATCTCGCTGCTGCAAGTCATCCTACTCTATTGTTCTAGATGGAAACAGTTCAAGGAATTCTCTCCTTATGACCTGTCGACTTCGTGGATTGAGGTTTTATCCGCCTTAAACTCTGACACCACATGGTCGTGAACCCCTGGGAAACATTTCCGGCGGGGACAACTTCTGTGTGGAAGAATACGACAGGCGCGCTTTTTCTAAAACTAGTAGCTGATGCGCCAGAGAACACTGAACATCGAGCATCGGGAATCGGTGGGCGATCGGCTTTCAATACCGCTATGTTTTGCAAGACAGTTTGTGAGAGGAGTCGAGCGCGACCCCTTTTTCCTCTGACGAAAGACGGAAATCTGTTCGCATGGCGTCAAATTACAAAGAAACACCCAGTTAATGAAGCATCGGACGGAAGCGTGCGCTTGACTCGGGGATGATAGATGGCGCTAATGCATTCAAACACGATTGAATGTCAAGCTTCGGCGACGCAAAAACGGTCAATCACTCCGCGGCTCAACAACAAGCCGCGCCGTCGCTGGAGTGTTAAACTGCTGGACAAAGTGTGTGTTCCTTCAAAAATTGATTGTTGTCGTCTCTTCTTCACCTTGACTGATGCATCCCAAACTAGTGGTACGTGAGTCAGAGAAAGTTGACAATTTCGATAAAAACGGCCACGAATTTCACTTTTAAATTATACCACGCATTACACGGTATCCCCTTCTCCCGTTTCGGTTTTTTCCCCAATTTTCTAATTACTACACTTTCACCGTAGACCTAAACGTAAACTTTCATATCATTCCATCTTAGTTTAACAGATAGTAAACTTTAATCTGCTAATCCGAAGAACTAGAGTGTTATAATTCTGAAAAAGACGTCATGTGTAATTATGTAGAGGTTCTAATGTCTTTGAAGTCGACATGGAAACAAACTCGGTTCCACCGAGTGGCTCATCACGGCGGAATTGGTTGTACTACTGAGGCTAGAAGAAAAATCTCCTTTTTAAGGGTACCTTTCGGTGAGAATCCAGAAAAAAGAAAGACAGTCTTAGAATGCGCGCGGTCGTAGAATTAGCCGGTATAATCAGCCGCAGAAAGGTCATCTTCGACGCGCAGCTCAGCTAGACGATTACGCGCAGATGATCTCGCTGTCTCGACGCCGCATACAAAAATGGACTGAAGCAGGAGTGCAGACATGCTGCCAGGCGGAAGCGCCTCGGGTCCTCTTGTCCAGAGAACTACCTTGTATTAGTTCACCTTTGACAGGAGCTTCCAAGAACACTGAGGTCCCACAGCGTGTACATAGAACGAAAACGAGCAAACGGATACAAGTTCTATTATGTGATACACTGGCTTTCCGAAATATTCTGGTCGGGGTTTCCTAAAAAAGTCATTAATTTGATTTAGATTAGATCGTATTGTAGAGCATGACAGGGATCTATCCTTGTGGTGGCACCTCACTCTGTCTGCTTGACCAGAGCTAAAAATTTAAAAGTAAACTATTTTATAAAGGCGACGGACAGGACGTGTATATGAGAGGATGCTTCTTTACGATTTCCAAGCATGGCGAACCCACATTGTTTGTGTTTGATTCGCTTTTCTACCGATGCCTCTACCGAGTAGGATAAATCCCGTGGCAAGTACTACCTGCGCGCATTCTGTTAAGCTAACCCTCGTCAAATTCAAGCCTTCTCAGTATTTCAAACTAGCAACCAAACTCAAAACTTTCGACTTCAACAGATGGCAGCTTTTTTTCAAAGCAGTTGCGAGCTGCCCCTTTGCATTTTAAGTAAATTAGTGAGCGTTACCATAAACACGGCTTTGGTCTACTGCGTCGCCCTTCAATCATAATTCCCTCTTCCTAGCATTCCGTTTTGCTTGCAGTTATCGTCATCGCTTTAAAAACGCTTTGTAAATCACATAGAAGTCAACTCAGAATATCTGAATAGGGTGCAAGACGAAGAGACCTCACGTTTCTCACGTTTCTAATCGGAGTTCTTCGGAAGACGGGCTCACTATTTAACATGCTGGTTTGTCGTAAACGAACAAAGAACGTGGCAAATTCGTATAAATTTCATAGAAAGCTGACCTCTCTTTGCCGATACGCATTGCAGTTGCAATAAAGTAAAGCCAGAAGTACGATGACCTCACACCCTGTGAATTTTCTGCATTTTCAATGCTTGACGCGGACGCATTCGTAGGTGAACCATCCCAACCGGCAAAAGCATTTGCACCACTTTTTGCCCGACCAAAGGAACTCCGAGCAACGAACGCGTAGTGCAATGAAGTTGTTTGGCGGGAAGTGCAAGCTGCTTAAATTGTCCTTCCGCTCGTGCCTCCGGCCGATGTTGCCCACCACTCCGCGATGCCTCCCTCGCCCCGAGTTAAGCCCATAATGAGCCAGAAATCAAGCTGTCCGCTCGATGAACACGAAGACATGGCGAGTGCGACGCGTTTTCCTTCTCGTCTCTCCACCCGTCGCTTTCCAAACCCCGTTCTCGACATCCCGCATATCAAATCAACATCGTGAGAGCGTATCGCGTGTTAACCCGTGCCGCCAGTCCTTTTAACAGATGGATTGTAGACCTCTGTCGCCTGGGTGATCTCGCCTGAGTTGCAGCCCAATTTGGTTCGAAGACACCTCAACGCCCATTCACGCTTCAATCCACCACTTCTTACGAAGTGCCGGCCAGCGGAAAGGAGTTCATCGTTGTCCGTCACTCGCACGCATGCGGTCCCTCTTCGCGCCGATGTTATCTCGGTTCCATCGCGTTGCACTGGGCGGGTTAGCAGCCCCATGCTGACAGAAACCCCGACACTCCGGGCCTTCCATGAGACGGCTACTCCCGGTCCCCAGAAGTGACGCGCAAGCACCGGGTGCGAGTGGCCGAAGAGGGGCCGAATGAGGCGTGTCGGCTCGTTTTTCTGGTTGTCGCCGAGTTGCCTAAAGAGTCGCACGCCTCCCATATAATCGCTCGGCGGCCGCAGCGTCGGCGCGCTCTCCCCGTGCCGATTTTAGACCGCTCCACCGGAAAAAGGGCGTCCGACCTCATGTGCGCGCGCTCAGAGCTGGCTGGATGCTAAGGATAGCGGCGGGGAACGGCTTCTGCCACGCAACACACCTTGCCTACCGAACAAAGACAGTAAACGAAGCGGCAAGTGATGGCACTGAAAGCGTAATGAGATGCGACAAGACCGTAGGCCTTCTCGGGACAACAGCTAGCGAGCACGAGAGAGAGCGTCCGTGTTATTACTGATGCTTCGATTTGAGGCAGCTGACAAACCTAGGTGAAGAACAGCAGCAGTCGGTGACGAGCGGAGTGTTGCAATAAAGTTGGACAACATTTGGCTTTGTTTTCCCCGTTGTAAAGCGTTTAGCAAGCTGCTCTAAACTGGTGTTAGCGGCATCTGCACGTTGGTGAGCACATTTAAAAGGTGAAAGAGCGAGGAATTCGTAAATCGTTCTCTGCCTTGGATGTGTGTGTGTGTGTGTGTGTGTGTGTGTGTGTGTGTGTGTGTGTGTGTGTGTGTGTGTGTGTGTGTGTGTGTGTGTGTGTGTGTGTGTGTGTGTGTGTGTGTGTGTGTGTGTGTGTGGAACTCATTGATTACTCACGGCATGCTGCGGAGTCTTGATTTTCCGTGCGTATTTGACCCACGGAAGCGTGGTAGCACAGACGGGGAGACGCCGACTGTACCTTGAATCACCTGTAGGTTCGAGTCCCCTCCATGCTCACCAAACTCTCCACCTCCCTGGGTCGGGAGTGTGGTTCCAGACCCTTCTAGGAAGGATGGAACACCACTGCGCACTCAGCGGGCTGACCATTGCAGCTCATTGCATTCAAATTGCCTCGACGACATCTCATAGAAGCAAAATGCGTGGCTCATCCCACAAGGGTATTGATTAACGTCGTCCTTTACCCTCTTTCTTCTATCTGGCCTAAAATGGCTTGCAGTGGCCAACCTATGAACGAATCTCCGTTTTGTTCTTCCCAGAATGTGTGGTCCCGAATCCTGACTCTGGAATGATGAAAGCGAAGCAAGCGTACAATCGACTTGTGACGCCAACCGAGATGAGACCTCCATCCGAGTGCGTCATATATCTAAAATGACGCTTTCAAACATCGCAGCTGAAAGGTGGAGCATCAGCGCGTTCTTAAGCAGCCTTTTTCTTCTTCAGAATACATGCCCTGACTTCGATGCGCCGTAAGAAACAGCTCCCAAGTAGTAGAGCCCATGTGCGGCGGACCAGTTGCACCGGGATGTTTGATGAACGCCATTGCTCCTCCTTATGACGGTCTTCATGATGCTTGATCATCGAACTCTGAGCTTGTCTTCAACGTTCGACTTGTTCTGACGAAGAGGATTTCACTTATCCGGGAATACGTTCCTTCGTTCCTCTACCTTACCATCGCTCCTTTACAGAATACTGGCTTCGCTTTGCAAATCCAATCTCGATTACGGTGTTTTGCGCTAAGGCGTTCGAGCGGTGGGCAGCATCGCGACGCTGCACGCAGCCCCTCGTCACCTCTGCAGGTCATTACGTCGCGCTGTGTCAATACTGCCCGCATCAATGGGCGGCGCTGAGTCCGAAAACTGATGGAATCACTTACGTGTGTCTGTGTGTATGCGCTGCAAATGATCTATGACAGGCGCATAACAAAGCGCGCGTTCGTGTGCGACTTTTACACCTCGAGAAGTGCACCGCTAGGAACGATGTCGCCTGCGACTGCGGCTGAAGCGCACTCATGCGGCTGTTGCTGACCCTGACAAGGGGAGCCTCCAAACTGGTGGTGAGCTTTTGCGATGCAATTTTTACAGGATGTAGGGTCCAGTGTGGGGAGTCCAAAACCATAGTTGCTTTTTTTCAGAATGCTCTTCTATGGTCGAAAAAAGCGTTGGACGCATGAGCGCGAAGCACACTGCTGCCACCAAGGCCAATGTGGTCGGTTGGCGTAGGGGTTGTATCGTAGCCTTACAGGACCATGGTCGTGGGTTCGATTCCCCTGCACTGGTGTTTTTGCTTTTTGCAATTTATCGTCATTTGGACCCTTTATTCCCATTTCCAACACATTTTTGAAACAAAAACATGGCAACAAATGTCGTTTACGTTCATCGAGCTCTTTGAAAGTGGAAAGATGAGAATTTTTGACTTCCAGGTCGAGCGAGTCAAAAACTGATTCCAGATTCGTGATCAACACCCTAAATAACCCCCACGCACAAAGTTTGGGCGAAATTGGTGCTTCTGACCTCATCACCCTCACTCGAGCCTCGGCCGAGGGTGGGCTTTGCACCTCGGTCTTCATGGTCAAACAAGGGCGCTCATTGAGGTGCGAAGCCATTCGTGGTGGAAACCAATTAAATACCTTAAGCGGTGGAGTGTTACACAGAAGATAAAATATCGGTGCTACTACGTTCTTTTTTGAACGGGTGCTACAGAGAAGTAGATGTTTAGTTTGTGAGCAGTGTATTTAGCTTACATGCTTTTTTGCAATCTTCCATCATTGTTGAGGAAGGTTGGTAGATCATTAGCTATTCTCACCAGTTCGTTACTACATTTTTGGCTCCATCCATGTGGAGAACCTAGTAGAATTTGCTATCTACAACACCTTATCATTTTGAGACAGCTTGACTGTTCGAAAATCGAAAGGATCCTATGCACTGTACTAGCGAGGTCGGAAAAAATTATTATTCATACTTCGATTACGAGTGTTACTTGGAGAACTGATCACGAATCTGACATCTGTTTCTGGATTTCCCGTTTTCTTATGACAGGTTAGAGAAGGTGTGAGTGAGGGTGGTGAGGCCAGAAGCACCAATTTCGCCTTAACTTTGTGCAGGGGTTTATTTGGAGTACTGAACACTAATCTGGCATCAGTTTTTGACTTGCTTAACCTGTAAGTCAAGAATTCTCACCTTTCCACTTTCAAAGAGCTCGATGACCGTAAAGTACATTTGTTGCCACGTTTTTGTTCAAAAATGTGTTGGAAAAGGGGATAGAGAGTCCCCCTGAAAGCGCAAAATGCAAAAGCGACAGCACAAGAGGGAGTCGAACCCAACGCCTCGCTCCTGTGAAGCTACAACACTACCACTACGCCAACCAACCACATTGGGGTGGATGGCAGCACGGCGTCATGAACTTCACGCCTCCATACGCTTTTTTTCGACCACAGAAAAGCATTCCGAAAGAAAACTAACTATGGTTTTCGACTCCCCACACGGGACCCTACATCCTGTAAAAATTCCACCTCAAAAGCTCACCGCATCTTTGGAGGCTCTCCTTGTGAGAACGGTTCCTTCGCAACTATTCCACACAGAGCCGTCATATAGTCTTGCTTCATCGGGGAAAATGCTTGTGATAATGTGCGTCTGCCCCGTCACTAACTGCCGAGTGGAACCAGTTTGCCCGGCCGGGACTCCCTCAACGCGGCCGCGGCGTCGTCGTCGTCGCCGCTCGTTGTCAACGTCCCAACCCCCGACCACCACCGCCGCCCCGACACGATACAATCGCCGACCCTGCCCTCAAACAGATGGGCACGTGATAGATGACACCTTGCCAGCAACCTCAGAATGTTGCGCTGGGGAAGAGAGCCGGCTAATCCTCCCGAACAACTCGCATGCGGCGGCCATGCCAAGGACAGCCAGATTTTGTCAGTGTAGCAAATGAACGCCGACCATTCATCACTCTCTCGCAGCGAATTGATTGGAAAAGCAGAAGCACGTCATCCCACCAGAAACTGTGGCTTTGGTCTCGTGGAAGGCGAACTACGCCGAAGACGACACGCTGGCGCTAATGTGCTTAGTCGTTCTCATATCAGCCACGACCGGGTCGACGAGGTTCATTTGTTTGCCTCTGGGGAGAAGCGCAGCGGACAGCCAGCCGTCGCCGGTGGGAGCGCTGACGGCAAGCGTCACTGTTCCTCAGGGGCAATTCCGGGCAAAACACTTGCGAGTGCGCAGGCTGCGACTGCAACTCTGCTTAATCCTCCGACCATCTTCACTGCGCGTAGTGTCTCACGCTGAAGGTAGAGGACACTCGCGGTAGGGGGACTCCTCAACTACATCTCCATAACATAGCGAAATGCCTGAGTCAGGAACGTCTTGAGTGGTGTACATGCACAAGTCTTTGAATACCCTTATACAAACTAAGACATACTATTCTGAAAGTGTGTCCACCCATCTAATTAAATAAGCAGTGTAAGTGCCATCGCAGTCTTCCTACTTACGCCCTATCGGATATCTGAAGGTGTATGATGCCACCACGGTCTTCCTACCTTTCTCAGTCACAAGCCTTGATGAAATACTTTTATAAATCGTTATTCAAATGGAGTCGAGCATGTGCTTGTTTTTACTCCACCATTGCACTCGAATAACTGGAATTCCGTCGCAGTTCGATCCCGTCCGTCGTTTATCATTATTCGTTGTCGTCGCTTCGTGGTTTCCCTTTCTCGGCGTTCAAACGTAGTGATAGCTTCATCAGCCTTTAGCTCGACAGACGCAATCATTCAGCCAAGCTTCTTGTCCGGGCTGGTTAGTCATTCTCGGTACCAAGACAGGGCTAACTGCATTCCTATTTCCGTTCCTTTTCCCGTTCATCGCGCAGTTCATTGAGCAAATCTCGCAGCTCTTTTTGAGGCCTAAGGACTGTAGTGCTCTCACATCTGCTCCAAGCTTTTTCAAGCGGTTGGCCAGAGGTGAAAAGAATTTGAACGCGATCCAGTTTACACTTGAACTAACTACGTTTTAATCTTCGCACTCTCTGTAACGCCTTGTAAAAATCCGAACTAATGTTTTTTCTCCATGCTTCAAAGTGATGTTTAAACCTGAGTCGAACTAATGATGAACTTTTGAGTTTATTTATTTATTTATTTATTACAATTTGGAAGGCACACAATTAAAGCAGCAAATCGTGATCATAAATGTGAAAATACAAGAAAGATTAGAAACAATTAGGTTAAAACGGCCGTGGCTAGAAGTACTTCTTAGAGAAAAAAGTGAAGAAAAAACAGACACATAGACAACGAGGTTGAAGTACGAGATATTCCCCGCAGATTACCTTGGTTGTTTGTGGTGTTTAGGGAGAAAGATTTAAATATACTGACGAAAATGAAGAAGAACACATTTCGATAGAGTCAGCGATCACATATTTTCTTAATCCTGGGAAAAAATTCAATTATGAGAAGTGATGTTTGCTTTGCTCCTAGCCCAGGATTTTTTATAATACTAAAATGAAATAATTCGTAATTGCATAAAGAACAAAAAGAATATAAACTAGCATGAACGAACGATCTCGTCGTAAAGACATAATCTTCGTGAAATATTTAATGCGCTAGGGCAGTGGCGTTCTAAGCACACTATTCCGGAGCGGGCTCTGCATCTCAAAGGCCTCCTATAACTGAGACTCACCCGGACGATGGCAGAAGGAGGCACGCGTGTTGAAATACAAATGTCGATATGGAGAACGAGAATTTTAAAAAAAATAATAAAAAATAAAAACCCTTCTTCAACATAACTTCGTGGGGAAAAGGTGGATCTAGAAGAGAACATAACCTGCTCCTATAATGAGTTGCTCTCCTCTTGAGCAACTTACCTACCTACTCTTATAACGGGCATGCACTGGATAGATGGGCCTTTCTGTCCTATATCCTTCACTTCTGACTTCTGTCTTATCTTCTTCCTCTATCTACTCTCTGTGTATCCGCTGCCATTTGGAAGGAAAACGTTTTCTCAATGCACCTGCGTCGTGCTCATGCATCCATGACTTTATCAACACTCCGTGCGGCGGCGTAGGTGCCTTGCTTTCCCTTTTCTTCAGATGCTTTCCAGCTTCGTGGAATCGGCTGAGGGGAACCGATTTCGAAATGCTTAGTTCTCAGATACGAAACTTTCGTGACTGGTGGATGCAGGCAGCAGATCGTGAACAGGCACTCCCGACGAGAGACTGATTTTTTCAAAATCCACTGCTCTAAATGTGAAGTCGGTCACGAAAAACAGTAAGTCGAGACCATTCCTGGGAAATGAAATACCGATTGAGCACCCGAATGCCACAGTGCTTCTAACGGTTAGCTAGTTACTTATGACCAAAAAATGCCCTCGTGACCGACTTCACATTCAGGGCTGTGGATTTAAAAAATCAGTCATTCGTTGGGAGTACTAACTACTTATGGCGTAGACGTGACGCTAAACAATTCTAGGTCTCCAAAGGTTGCTTTTAATTCACTGAAGAGCTGAAGTGAAGTTTTATTTTTAAATCTCAGGATGAGAAGTCTGTAATGAGAAGATGGGCTGTACATCAGTGCCAGAACGGAAAGCAACTAGCCAGAAGTCTTCACGATGTGGATGCCTCAAGCTGCCACCGTGATGAGTGCACCGCGAATCACCAGATGACGCCAGAAACAGTTTACCTCTGCTTTTCACGCAGGAGTGAGGTGAGGGCCCAAAAGCCTTGAACAAACACGGCTCCAGGAACACAGATTCCCAAATGCACTGGTCAAGGAAGGGTAAGGGGACGAATGTGTTTTGATTCTTAACACAACACTGCTTCGCAACAGGCCCATGTGTTGCCGAAACTGCTGTGCAGTTGTATGAAGAATTGTTAACAATTACGCAGCTCTTGTTTACTCTACGGTCATGCGCTTACCTTGCCCCTTTATGAGCGCAGCCTTAGAACTCTGTCAGAGGGCCACCAGGTTGGTTGCATCGAAACGCCAAGCCCAGCCGATACGTGGCTCTGCTTCGCTTATCGTGCGGGTTCCAGTTGCCGGGCGATAAAACATCGTGTTGCTCTTCCGACACGCTTTTTACGCCTCCGAACACTCAGCCGAGATTAGGCAGGCGTCGTACTTTCCGCTACGGTGCTATCGCCTTCCAATCGGTTCTGGACACTAGTTACTATACTTGTGCTTTTTTAAAATTTTTCGAATGAACGAATAATCGAATAACCCTATTTTTTCGGTTATTCGAATTTCCGAATAATCGAATAACCCCATTTTTCGAAAATTCGAATGAGCGAATAATCGAATAACACCATTTTTTTAGTTATTCGAATTTCCGAATAATCGAATAACCCCATTTTTTGGTTATTCGAATTTCCGAATAATCGAATAACCCCATTTTTTGGTTATTCGAATTTCCGAATAATCGAATAACCCCATTTTTTGGTTATTCGAATTTCCGAATAATCGAATAACCCCATTTTTTGGTTATTCGAATTTCCGAATAATCGAGTATTCGAAAAATCGAATAATCGAATAAACTTTATTAAAACTTAATGCACCGGTGCAAAATAGGTTCACCCCTGGATTGTCCATTGGTACCCGAAGAACCCGCTGCCGAGGTTCAGTAATGTTACCATCGTATTCCTCACTATGGAAAACTTCTATAGGAGAATTGTAAGCCGTTTATCTTATCAGTGCAGGATACCACGAACTCTAACTGAAAATTTAAGAAATGGAGACCGGTGCAAAATATAAGTTCGCTTCATAGAACATCTGATTAATCACAAAAGTACCTACAAACAAGATAAGATTAGTACTTCGTCACATCACCTTTGTTGCAACCATATCGAAAATTCTGTTTTGCATGCTACTGATTAGGTTATCAACAGGGATGTGCGGAAATTTTTCTGGAAAAAGCGGAAGACGAAAGACGGTACGGAAACGCTCAAAAATGGCCGGAAACCGGAATACGAAACGCGGAAACGGAAATGACACACGTTCGCCATTTTTTCAAAAGTGCATCTGAAACGGCGCCAGAAGCGGCTTCTTTTGCACTTTTTCTTGCTCAGAACTTTGCGAGCAGCAGAATCTTCCACAGATTAATGCTCATCCTCATCATAACATAACATAACGAAGCATGAATTCATAATATTGTTATGACAACCTTTTAGCTATGGTTACAGCAATAAACGAAAACAAATTCAGGGTCTTATCTTCCTATTTCTATTTTAGCATGCAGTCTTTCCATACCTAATTCCTGCGACGGGGTTTTCGCTGAATTTTTTGATCGCTGCTATTTTTTCAACGTTAGGCTTGACTGACTTAACCACTTAAGGTTAGGTTACTTACAGACCGCCCCCCCCCAAAAAAAAAAAAAAACTGACTCGGGTGATGTCTAAGACTGGAGTAACCACTTAGATAATTTCCTTACCAGGAAAGAGATTTCTCTCAACACTTTTAAAAACCTGTGGCATCATGGACGATTTGGTGACTGCAAAGATATCTGCATACTCAACATCAGCAGTTACATTGTAATCACCAAAACTAGTACTCAGAATTCACTCTGTGTTCCAAGACGACTGATTAATCATGGTGTGCCTCTTCCACAATATTCAATCTGTACCAGCCTAGAAGCTTGCTGATATGAAGGTCACATAGCTGCACAGTTCCTACATGGTTCTCGAAGCAATAGTTTTATGTCAGAATTCAATAAGTCTCCAAAATAACAGCTCATGGTAGATATTCGTGATGCTTTATTAAAAAATGATTCGCATAACTCCATATCGATGAATATTACACTAACGAAATTAAAAATTGAAATTTGCACCTTTGACTATAATACTGCGCTATATGCTTACAAAGTTATTGTAGCTATTTGTAACTATTTGGATTTGGATCAAGAATTTTATGACCATTCAAATGCTGAGTGCATTTCCTTAGCATACAATGCATACATAGCCTTTGTGGCACATTAGTTTTGCCCTGCATCAAGCCGTTGCCATTTTTAAGTGTTTCTTGGTAGTCTAACCTATTTCAAGAATATTAATACTAGAGTTGTCCAACCGTATTTCTTTCACAATTATATGAAGAAGAACCCTTTTTAATTGGTAAGCTGATTGTGTTCACTATAAAACTAGTGTGGAACACTGCCCATTTTCGTTTCCGCCTTCCGGTCCAAAAATATGCGGAACACGGAACGGAGCGGAAGAGCTCAATATTGCCGGAAACCGAAATTCGGAACACGGAAACAGAAATTCCGCACATCCCTGGTTATCAATAACAGTTCGCTCAAAATTGGCCCATGCATGAAGTATGGCGTTCTTCAGATCAGAAACCGATGTCTCAGCGGTTCCATTTTTGTACACTGTGTACAAGAATGTCCCACTAGCTTTCTAGTTTGCGGTTGAGATCTGAAGAACAGCTAGGCCACTTCAAATGTTGAGTTCTGTTGCAGTTGAGCCAACCTGTAGTTGACTGCGATACGTGTATGGATGCACTGACTTGTTGGAAAATAAGGTTGTACCTACGAAATCTTCTGAAATATGGCAGAAGGTAATTTCCGAGCAATTTCTGGTAGTCTTCACTGTTCATCCTACGCGAGACGAACTCCAAGGCAACAAGTTCGTATCCAGAAAACGCAGCCGAAACCATGAGACTTCCACCGACAAAGTAGCACCTGTAGAATACTCGCTTCTCTCTCTCCTCAAATCTCTCGAATAGTGTCTGTACCCGTCGGGCCCATCAAGATTCCACTTCTTTTATACTACTGGAGAGATCTGAGTGAAGAGGTCGAGTATCCCCTAGGCGCAACTTTGACGGTGAAAGTCTCATGGTTGGGCTGCGTTTTCTGGATGCGGACTTGTCTCGCTCGTTTCGGAAGTTCGTCTCGTGTTGGACGAACAGTGAAGACTACCAGAAATTGCTCCGAGATCACCTTTTACCATATTTAAGGAGACTTTGTAGGCACAACCTCATTTTCCAACAAGATAATGCATCCACACACGTATCGCAGTCAACTGCAGGTTTACTTATTTATTTATTTATTTATTTATTTATTTATTTATTCAATACCCTCGCGATAAGCGCAAGCGCCAGAAAAAAGTATTACAACAACACAACAGCATGAAGACACACCTAGAGCGAGTCAAACCAATGTCCTATGAGGAGAAAGGGCCACCTTCAGCTTACTCCTAGGTCGACTGATAGGAGGCTCCTCAGGCTCCCCGTTTGTTTGAGATGCACGCAGATCAAAGAATTTGGAGCCTACAAAGCGCGAAAAGTGGATTAACTTATAAACCCGACAAATATCAAAGAATTTCCTGCGAGAAGCCAATGTGTGAAGACCCAGGTATTTGTTCCTTATCGATGCTTTAGATATTTTAGAGCAAAGGAACTCGCCAGTGCGAATAAGAACCTTGTAGTTAGTTAGTAGTCTAGCAGTGGTCTAGTTTTCCTCCAGATCTCACCGCTGGTAGAGAACTTGTGGGGCATTCTTGTACACAAAGTGTACAAAAATGGGACCACTTACACTTCGGTTTTTGATCTGAAGAACGCCATACTTCATGCATGGGCCAATGTTGAGCGAACTGTTATTGATAACCTAACCAGTAGTAGGCAAAACAGAATTTTCGATATGGTTGCAACAAAGGTGATGTGACGAAGTACTAATCTTACTTTGTCTGTAGGGACTTTTGTGATTGATCAGGTTTTTTACTAAGGGAACTTATATTTTGCACCGTCTCCATTCGTTAAATTTTCAATAAAAGTTCGTGGTATCCTGCACTGATGAGATAACCTGCTTAAAATTCTTCTATAGAGGCTTTCGATAGTGAGGAACACGACGGTAACCGCTGAGCATAGGCAGCGGATCCTTCGGGTACTAATGGACAAATCGGGGGTATCTACAATTTTGCACCGGGATGTATTAATAAGGACGATGCGATTTTTGTGTTAGCCAATTTCGTTTGATACCGTTTACTCACTCCAAAAGCGCATTGTGTAGGCTCAAGTAAATAAGTTAAGTTAATAAGTTAAATAAATAAAGTAAGTTCAACTACAACATTCGCCAGAGGCAAATAAAAGATTTGAATTCTTTAAAAAAAGCAAATAATGAAGATATTTAATATCTTCTCAGAACCGTTGACAATACTCGTTAAATGGCAAGACATGAGAACTTTTTTCCTGCAAACAAAATCCTACAAAAAAAAATCATACAGAAGTACGTGTGCAAAACATCTACGCACGAGTGCAAACCTTTGCGAAAAAACCGTTCACTCCATTTGTTCATTTCATTATCTCACAGGAATCTTCAGCCAATCAAATTGTAGAGTTATACGGCATTTTCAGTCGAAATTCAACGTTTTTGAAATAAATTTCAACGTTCTTCTGGAATCTTGCCTGTGTAACAACGTTGAATTTGATTTGAAAAACTTTGAATTTCAACTGAAAATGGTATATAGTCGTGTCATATATGCACACTGTGAGCTTCAGTCCCGAAGTAATCGAGGTCGCTGAACACGAACCTTAAGTTAGTTTTTGCAGCAACGGTTGCCATCAAGAGATATTAATCAAATTATCGATTTTTCGTAAATATCACTCAACAAGATCAAAACTTCAGGCCTGAGGTAATCGAGGTCACTGAACACGAATCGGAATTCATTTTTAATTTTCCGTCGAAATTTGTGTTTATTGTGCAAATTCCGTAGAGTATTCAAGTGTATGACATCGATGACAGTCGTGGTCGCAGAGAACGCAAATGTGAAATTAGATTTTGAAAATATCGATGAAGACACAATTGATTCGCCTCAACGAATTCCCCATAGAAAATCAATAGCTCGATCAACATCAACCGATAATTTCAAAAACGAATTCAAATTTGTGTTCAGCGAGATCGACTACCCCAAGGGCTGAAGTTTCGGACCGCACTCGGTCGCCATCAACTGCAGTCAGCATCGCCAATATGTCATGCCTCCAGCCCGGTTGTGTTGACTGATGGAAACAAGCACGCGAACACACACTACCCTTCTATGTATAGTAGGATATTGAATGCGTTTTTGTTACGGTGAGCTCCTCGACAGTGTGCTATCGAAAACAATCGTCACCGAAATGAACGCCGCTCACAAAAATCATCACTATGCCACATTCTAAACAACCACGTATTCGAAATTCGAATATTATTCGAATTTTCGCACCTCGAATAATCGAACTCGAATAATTATTCGAATTTTCAAACCTCGAATAATCGTATTCGAATAATTATTCGAAATTGCAAACCTCGAATAATCGAATTCGAATAATTATTCGAATTTGCAAAACTCGAATAATCGAATTCGAATAATTATTCGAATTTGCTAAACTCGAATAATCGAATTCGAATAATTATTCGAATTTACGAAACTCGAATAATCAAATAATCGAAAATCGAATTCGAATAAATTATTCGAATAATTATTCGAATTCGATTATTCGAGCACAAGTATACTAGTTACACTGGGTGAATTAGTATCCGCTATCCAACGTCGTCCCACCGTGACCTGCCACGAAGATTGCGCAAGTTATTCGCAACGCTTCCGGAATTCGTCAGTCCGGGAAGTCGTTGGCGGTGAAAGACACATGTCACCAGAAGAACTGCGCCGGCGCAGCACCAGCGTGGTTTGTGAACTGGCCTTTTGTTTACCGCCTCTGCGCCCGTCTGCGTCCGACGGACTCCTCGTTCCTCGTCTACGACTCCGCCGCCTGTCCTCATCTGTCGTTCTGAGAATTAACTGTTCGTTGCTGTTCTGCACCGTCATTATAACAGCCACAAAAGATCGCCTCGCCATTTTTCGACTGTGGCCCGGTAGCAAACCAACTTGAACGCGGTGGCGAGAATGCGAACTGAAAAGCAGAAAACGTTCCTGAATAGCACTCTCGTCGCTACGAATCGCCGTCGTATAAATTTCGCCCCTTCGCGCTCCACGTTCCCCGCTTTCCTCTCCTCCGACGTCACCTCTTGCTTGCTGGACTGAACTTTCTTATCTCGTCGTGTGTTTGTTGTGCCGCACTGCAATACTTTGATGAAGTCGCAGAGCTGTGCCCGTCGACGCAGTGACATCCACGATTCAGCACTTCACATGAAGCAGAAGCCATCAGTCCAGAGCTCGTCAATTGATTAGGGTTTTCTGTGATTTAGTGGGGCATTGAAGAAAAAGTGTTCTGCGACTTTTTTGTTCGTGTGACAGAGGCAAAGCTAACATATCGAGCCATAAGACAGGGATAGTTGCATTTTCCACTTAGCACAAGCCGGAGTCGTATGTGGGCGCCACACAAAAATTAGACTAATGGTCTGCGTATCGTTTTGCTTGAGCTCACTCTCTTTTTGGTTTTTTTTTTACATCGTCAGATAATTTAACTTGTTTTCCTGGAAGACGAATCGACCACCCCTTCTGCGTTGTCTAGTACTTATCTGCTTTGAGTACAATAAGCTCAATCAAAATTGCAGAAGCGAATTTTTGAAGGTGCTTCTACAGTGGAAATGTTTGTCGGGACGCCTTAACAAAATTCAAGGAAGGTCTAGCACTGTTAGGCTTCGGACAAATTCTTTGAGAATATTCAAGGATTTAAAGACTGCATGTGGTCCTTCTTGATCGAACATCCAGAGCACGTTTTGTTAACCATACTAGGTTCCTAGAACTACAACCAAAGAAATAGGTATACTGGACTCTTTGAGGAACAAAGCGGTGTAGATCTGAGCGGCTAAGGTCCACAACCTTTTGAGTCCAAAACGCTCAACACTAAGCACAGTACCCGCATTTGGGTCAGCATCTGCCAACCTTTTTAGAGTGACGATAGTCGCACGGCTCAGCACTTGACAGCAATAATATAATATAATATAAATAATATAATATTAGGTTGGCAACTAATTTCGTGGACTCTCAACCGCCTTCAACAAAAGTGTTCATAAACAAATAACAAATAACAGTTTTCAACCAAAGTAAGATCTGTTGGAACGTGGGACTGCTTCCCATTTATCAGCTACCTAGCCCTTTCCACAGCTGTAGAATTCTTGTGCTTTTGCAGCCAAGAATCCTTGGAGGTGCATTTTGACATGTCCTCCAACCAAGAAGTGCTGCAGCGTGCTGTAAAGGTGCTAGTCATTTGGCGCACGGCCTGTGCTGTAAGGTGGGTGAGTTAGACGCTCCCAGCTAAGGTCTTCGATTTTTTGAAGCTCCCGATTCGTGATCTGGCGTTATCTTGCTGATAAATAATTCCGCTCCTGAAAATCTGTCTGAACCGATTCCAGCGGAGTTCAGCCCGCGCGCGGCCAGGTTGAGAAGAGTAGATTACAGCATTAATGCTGGAACCGTTCTTGATGAGCTCCCAGAAGATAATACCTTCTTGACGCCACCAAACGGAGGGAACGTAGCGAACCGGACGCCTCAAAAAATAGAAGACCTTGACTGGAAGCGTCAAACTCGTCCACTTTACAGCATAGACCTTGCGTCGAGTGACTACCACATTTTTAGTTCGGTGCAGTACTTCTTGGTCGGAAGACGATTTAATAATGTGGACCCTGCCAAAATGCACCTCCAAAGATTCTTGGCCTTAAAAGTACAATAACTCTATGGCGCGTGTAGCGCAGTCGGAGGAGGCGCGACTGTCGCGTGCACCCGATACCAGGTTCCTGGTTCGGATTTCCCGCCCAGGCCAACCAATTCCCTCCGGGGTCGGTGAATTGGTACCAGACTTGTCTGGGAAGGATAAAGCGCTGACTTGTTCATCGGCTGGCCACCTTAAGTCATTGTATGGCCAAATACGCATTCATGTCGCCTCCGCGACATCCCGTAGAAGTAGAATGCGCTGGCGCATCCCAGAAGGGATTGAGTAACGCCGCCCTTTATCCTTTATCCTAACTCTATGTCCGTGGGATAGACCAGCTACCTGATATATGGGAAGCAATTAAGCGTTCCGAGGGATCTTATTTTAATTAAAGATTGTCATTAGTTATTTGTTAATAAAGAGTTTTGCTGAAGATTCTTGAGAGTCCACGAAATTAGTTGCCAACCTAATATAATATAATATTGTATTGTATTGTATTGTATTGTATTGTATTGTATTGTATAATATAATATAATATATTATAATATAATATAATATAATATTATATTATATTATACACAATGTAATGTAATGTAGGGTAATATAATGTTATATAATACAATCATCATACTGTAATATAATGTAATAACGCGCTAAGCGATGAGTCATACCATCGCCGCAGAAATTAGCCATAAAATAGGGGGAATATTGTGGCACGAAAATAGCGGAAATTACCCAGACATCTCCTACCTGGCTCTAAACTTCAGCCCTGGGGCAATCGAGGTCGCTAGACACGAATCTGAAGTTCGTTCTTGAAGTAACGATTGCCATCAATCGATATTGATCCAATTATCGACTTTTTGTGGATGACGTTCAAGCGGTCCGAAACGTTAGCCCTGGGGGTATCGAGGTCGCTGAACACGAATTTGATAGTCGTTTTTAAAGTTTCGATCGCCATCAATCGATACTGATTAAAGTACGGGGCACGAAAATAGCGGAGAGTACCCAGACGTCTTTCTTTCTTTTCCGGGATTAAGAAGACGTGCGGAATACGTCGCATGACGTGTTTGGGGGTTCAGGTAGAAGTCCCGATGACGTCGCCTAATGTGCCTGGGGATTCAGAAGGCGTGCCGAAGACGTCACATGGCGTGCCTAGGGACTCAGAAGACGTGCCAAAGACGTCGCTCGACGTGTTTGGGGATTCAGGTAGACGTGCCGAAGACGTCGTCCGCTATGGGGGAATCCCTGAGGCGGGCCAGTACCGGTAATGGGGGACCGTTTCACTAAGGGTGGATTAGAAGTGAGGAACCAGTAGATCGCTCTATCATACTATGTACTGTACGTACTGTGAGCCTTTTGTACTCCTAGGTAGGGAAAAGGCTGTACAAGTAGCTAGCTTGATGTGATTGTCCTTAGCTTAGTGATACTGCAACATCGCGCGAAGCGCGTGTGCGAGGCACGCCGATAGGCGTAACGGAGCCCTTTTATAATATATTTATGTAATATATAATATATAATATCTTCAAAATATAAATCTTCAAGTAAGGGGCAAGGGTTCTGTTCCAGACTGAATCTCCAATAGTCTCGTAATCAGAATCTTTCGAATTTTTGTCCTTTGTAGGTTCTGTACTATGAATCTAAAAGTTTTCCTTTTGTTCTCGTAGCTGTTACAGCTCTGGCATTCAAAGCAGTTATTCATCCAAGCACTTGCTGTGTCTTTGCCTTGCAATCCCGATAAGAACTCTCAACCTAGTACATTGGGTACTCTACCTCATTTGGCATAGATTTTTCCAGCAGCAAAATGCCCTAAAACGAGTGCTGAGCAGTAGTGCTTGAATAAAAAACCGTCCGCTTTCCAGTCTGCTCGTATTTGCATCTCTTTAGAGGCGTCTGACCGTATCAGCGGCATGAGTCATGAGAGTCGTCGCTCCTCGCACAAGTACTGTTTGTCGACACAAAACGTCATCTTGAACGACCGACAGGCGCTATGCCAGGCCAGCATCTTTGTGAATTATCTCACAAGAACCCCTTCACGAATAATCACCGCCGCATCCAGCGCTGACCAACCTGCAGGTATTGAGCGCGATACTCTCGAGCATGCCCGTCTCGAGTGATAAGGTGTGAAGCGGAAGGGTAGCACCTGCCGGCAGCCCTCGTACCAGCAGCAGCCGGACAGCCATTAACCCGGTATCCGTTGCTCTCGCCGTCCCGCTGCCTTTCGGAACGGGCTCGCCGGGATGGCCGACCGGAGCTCGGTGCCAAGGAAGTCGGAAGCGATGCCCCAGACCGTCTGGATAATTGCGTACCAAGCGCATTAATCGACTGCGTTCCTGTCGTGATTTGTGATTTTTTTCGGCTCGCCCTGACCCCTCTCGGCTAGCCGCCTAACTCCGCCGCCGTCATATCTCGGCGCCCGTTCGCTCCCTCCTGAAAATCTCACAACCTTTCGCTATCACCGGCGCTCTTCATAGCCATTCCATATCAGGACGCTGATTGCAGGCCCGTGTTTTTGCGTTTACTTGTCAGAGAGACTCCGAAGCGGCCACTCGTAAAGTGCTTCTGGCGTCTGCCGGCCAAATGACCACAGATCCCCCGGTAAGCGTTATTCGCGTGTGTGCCGTCCTGGCTCGCCGCCAGTCGTCCTCGTCGCCTCAATTGTCGCCCTCGTCGTCCCCGCCTCCTCCCGTCCTCCCTTTACGCGACATAGCAATTGTCGGAGTGCTTGAGTAGTTCGCTAATGACCCGATCTCGAGCCGTGTCATTCGTCGTTCGTTTTTTCGACGGCAGTTTGTCAGTTTCAAATTCCCCGTCACCTTCAGGTTCTCCGTTGCATTGATTCGCATCTCTGATAATGACTGCGTTGAGGCCGATAGTCCCATTGTGCCCTCTTTAGCACAATTTCTGGTCTTTCTCCCGTCATACTCTGGCCACCGAGCGTCGCATTCCGATTACTACTGGAGATACGAGCATAACCAGTTAGAAAACCGGTAACCAGCTAACGTAGGAAGGATTCGACAAGGTTTCCTTCTGGGACACGAACGCACAGGTCGAACCACTACAACTTCTCCGCTTCAACTCTTCCATAGTCAGATACAGAATTCGAATATGCTGTTTTAGCAACAGCAAAGAAACATGCGCTTCGCAGACTTCACTTGGGCTCACGGATTATTAGAGCTGACCATGTTCTCTGTATCAGTTCATTCAGTCCTTGTAAACACTGGTGTACTTTGGATTTGCGTTTTATTACACGACCGTGTAGCAGGCACTTGGCGTGGATCAGCATAATTGAATGAAAGCACAATGTAAGTGGGATAATGGACACCGATGGCGCCTTCTTTGGCAACTGCTTGTCGATCTGGTCAACGTGGCTAATTGGTGAACTCGCGACAGTGTGTAGTGTTTCGAGCACATCGTTCTTCAAGAGAAAGTAAAACATAAGTTGTGAGCCTTCAAGTTGTCACAGAACCGACTTTAGGTGGCTCACAAATACTTTCATCTTGTCCTGCTAAATAATCGTCACAAGAACAACAGCGCGTTTTATTAGGTTGTAACGAATTAAATGGCACTGGCTCGCGCCATTTTTTGGCGCGTCTTTACGTGTTTGATCAAGAACAAACCGTAACATGTGGCATATCATTTAGAAGCGCAAACCTTGCTCTATCGGAGAGTACCAAATTTTCTATGTAAAAGTGGGAAAACTTTGGAGTTTTATTGACTTTTTGCAGATGGACAAAAGGGTAATCCGAGGCATTTACTTGTATGAATTCAAGCTGGGCACTACAGCTAAGGAGGCGGACGAGAAGATCAACGCCGCATTCGGTCAAGGATGTTCCACAATTCGGACGGCATATCGTTGGTATCAGAAGTTCCGGAATGGAGATGAGAGCTTGGAAGAACATGAAGGTCGTGGGAGGCATAGTGATGTTGATGAGGACAAGCTGAGAGATGTGGTAGAGGAGGATCCACACAAAGGTACCAGGGAGATAGCGAAGGTTCTTGGCGTCAGTCACAACACAGCTGCTCGGCATCTGAAGGAGATTGGAAAGACCAAAAAGCTGGAAAGATGGGTGCCTCACGAGCTGTCTGAGGAGCAAAGAAACCGACGATATGAGATCTCGTCCGCACTGCTTCTACAGAACGAAAAGGACCCATTCCTTGATCGCATCGTAACCTGTGACGAGAAATGGATAATGTACGACAACAGGCGACGATCGGCACAGTGGGTGGACAGCGATGAGAGCCCCAAGGTTTTTGCGAAGCCGGAATTGCACCAAAAGAAAGTAATGGTGACAGTATGGTGGTGTTCGCTGGGAATTATTCACCACAGCTTCCTCCCTCCCGGTGCATCCATCACGGCAGAGAAGTACTGCATTGAAACTGAAGAAATGATGAAAAAGTTGAAGGATATCCAGCCGGCCTTGGTAAACTGAAGGCGAGTTCTCCTTCTGCACGACAATGCTCGCCCCCATGTGGCACGAATGACGTTGCAGAAATTGAATGAGCTGAGCATTGAAACTCTACCACATCCTCCGTTTTCTCCCGACCTCTCCCAACAGACTACCATTTCTTCGAGCATCTCGGCGAGTTCTTGGTAGGGAAAATATTCAAATACCAACAGGATGCCGAAAGTGCCTTCGAAGATTTCGTCAATTCCAGAACTTCTGACTTTTATGCTACTGAGATAAAAAAGCTTGTGTCACGTTGGCAAAGATGTGTAGAATCAGAAGGATATTATTTCGATTAATAAACTTGCCTACAAGCCGAGATATTAACTGTTTAAATTTACAGTGGTTCAGTGCCATTTATTTCGTTACAACCTAATAGAAGCGCAGTCCAAGGCGCCCTCGTGGCGTTGACGGCAAGGAAAGGTCTGCGGCGCCAAGTAGCCATCAATCGGATGAGCGACCGATCTTGATCGCCGGCCGCGCTAGTCGGCTCGATTGACACGACACCGCGCCCAGGCTGGTCTTCTCCCTTGGTACCTCTCTGTCAGCTATCGGGTCCTGAGGTCGTCGTGTGTTTTTTATCCGCACCTCTTTGCCCGAATTGTTACTGATTCGAATAAAGCCTCAGGAAGTGGACAACTTCCCACGGAGTGCAAGGCTGCCTTTCTTTTCCTCTACCTCCCTTCTCCCACATGTCAGTGATGGCCATTGCCGTGGACCGACAAAGTGTCCAGGGGAAGACGACGCCATCGCGCCTAATTAACACAAGCAAAGTCTATTCAAGAAAGCATCATGACGAGATCTGTCTCCTGTTTGAGGTACACGTACAAGCTCGCTCGCCTTCGCACTCATCCGGTACCCCCCCCCCCCTCCTTCGCGAGTGACGTCGTCGAGCGGTCGCGGCGGCCGGGCCCGACATCAAGTCACCTCCTTGCTCTTCTCTGCCCGTCCATAATCGCTGACGCGCCACAAATGTCGCCCTCCAACAGCTGCTGCTATCCGCTCGCAGTATCCGCTGAAATTTCCGCGCTGACCACTTTGTCGCCGCTTCCGCACACATTTCCGTCACCGCCGCTGCTGCTCATGAAGCGCGTTCTCACTCTCTCCTGTCGTCGCCCCGACTCGCTGTGTTTGTTGACAGTCGCCGGCATTCTCATTTCGAACTTCCACGGCGCTGTGTCAGCTCGGCGGCCGGCTTCATGCGCCACCAAAGGCCACTCGCGTGTCCTGCACTCCAGCTGCGGCACTCGCGGAGGACTCTGCACCAGGGAAGTACGCGCTATCACATGGACAGCACTGTGTGACCGGAGGTCGCGAAAAAGTGCCCGCAATTGGCACCTATCGTCAAGCGCTTACAAAGCACTTTTTCTTGCACGTTCCTCCTCGAATATTCAGAGTGAAGGACTTTCGGTGAACGGCGACTGAGTCTCAGTTTTTCCGCTGAATTTGCTTAGCTTCTGCAGGTGGTGTTGCGAGACACGGCTTGAAGTTGAACCGATCTCTTCTTGCAGATCGCTAAGAGAAGCAGTTGATAGAAAACAGGACATTATTCAGTGAAAGGTTTGGTTGGTTTGGAAGTATCCCTTGAGTGGGTCGCATTTTCGCCACGTTTTGGTAGACTGAATGGTCCGTCGAATGTTATGGTATCAGGGGGTTGGAAAATAGCGCCTTTAGATATTGTGGCTAGTTGTTTCTCACTTCATTAAAAGGGGTGATCTATAGAAATGGGTATCTGATCAGTTTTGGGCCAGTTCTTGGAGACCTAAGAACCCAGGCTGTCACAAGGTAACGCGAATAACGTGAGTCATGCTGCGGCATCGCTCAAGGATGTCTCGGACGGCTAGTCAGGGAGAAAACGCCGCACTCTCAACTTTGAACTCGTCTCGCAATCTTCAACTGAAGGACTGGAGGGAATCGCTCATGGACGAGACCAGAAAGAGTTACACAGTGAGGAAGACTATGACCGTATTGGACAGCAGGCACCAAATGAGGAACTGTGGAGTCCGCAAGAAACAACATGCGGGAGCGGATGGAGCTGTGATGTGAGATCGCCACCCGCTCGAGGGTCCCTAAATAAACCAGTAGTTTTTAGCGTGCTGATTGCGCATCCACTGAGCTGAGGCGTCAAGAAAGAACACATTCTTTTGCGTAGGCTTCTACTCACTGTTGTCGAAGTTTGGGATATGCACAGCGTCCGTCTATTTGTATCCATTAACATGGGCAATCCTGCTTACCACACGCCTTCAACGGCATTTAGAATTCAGTGGCCCCGAGAAGAGCATTACATCTTAACGTTAGGATTACCTAGTGATGGAGAGAGCTAGGGCAACATCGCATATTGTTCGAGACACCCTGGATAGTCTGTCAGGGACGCTAGGAATACCATTCCATCTCTCTTTCTCTCTTTCGTGACCCTGTACCATTTCACTACTGTTGCCTGCAAGGTTGGTCTGCTGCTGCACGATGCTTGACGAAAATCCGTGTGCATACAGCATGTTTCGCGCTTTTAGCCTATTGCATTGCGTGATGAAGGCTTAGCACTAGGAGTCCTTTCCTGTGTTGGAAACAGCTTGCAAAGGCGAGGCTTGTCTGAGAAGTGACTTCGTAGAGTTAAACGTGTGGCAATGTAGTAGATGCCTGGAGTCAGGGAGGTAGCGGCGTATATACCTGCGACCCAAGCGAACTCGAGCTTTTTTCACACCACAAATCTTATTTTTTGCAGAATGCGAAGCACAGTCGACTACCTAGGTAACTCCGGGCAGAAAAATTTCTATTGTTCTAGCATAACTTCAAATAACCATAGCCTTGAAGGAAAACGGTGACCTCCACTCATTCGTTGAAACAATTGTAAATAACGTCGGACGGAATTTGATTCTCCAGATAGTACTCGAGTCACTGCACTTGCGAAGAGGAACCGGTGTAGCCATCCCTCCCCTGCCGTGCCGCTGGACTTAGAATGCGTCCGCGGGAGTGTTTTGGTTGCTGATGACGTTCTTCCGCAATAAATTGTTCGCTCGCATGAAGTGTTCCTCGCGATTAGTGTGAGGAAAGCGGCGTACTTTCGTGGCCCGTTCGTTCAGCTTCTCCTGATATGTTGTGGTACCTGACGCAGATGGTTGTGACGCGCTTTCGAGCTGTTAAGATTCTTCGCCTTGTCCGTGGGAGCATGTTTTGGCTCTATATTTCCGGCCGAACTGCGCGACTTATGCTCCTCGTTTGCTCTTGTTGCATGACACAGAGTTCCAAGGGCTTCTTTGCTGCGTAGGAACTTTTCGTCAGCTCAAAACACAATTCTCTGTGCCTCATTGAACTCACGTTTTATCACAACGGAAGCATCTCTTGCTCTTCTGTCGACCCTCCGTTATTCCACTTGATAGATGTTGGTCTGGGTGCAAATAAATGTATCAATTCTGTCGAATTATCTAAGGGTCAGCACGTGATTGTACAAGCCATTTAGCACTGAGGAATGAAGCAAATTCTCTGACTTTAGCCGAGCTGATTTTCCGTGGTCATTGGTCACCCTTCAATCTTGAATTGAATTGAATTGAATTGAATTAAATCTCTGCAAAAAATCCTCCTGTCCTAATAGTAAGGTAGGCGTGAAAAGCGACCGGCTGCATTTCGGTTCTTAGCGGAGTGGAAGGGGTTTTCAGCGTCGAAAGCGGCGACGGAATGATCTCCCTAGCATTTCGTGGCGATAATCTGGGGACTAATCGAATCTCCCCGGGGTCGTCTCATAGACCAGTCGCCAGCGAGCGCGGGCGCTACCGCACTCCTCGTCGCCCCTTCAACTCCTCCAGACGACAAGCCAGTGCCGTGCTCGCGACGTCTTCTTCCACACGCCCGCAACAGTGGTGGCCAGCACGAGGGTTCAATCAGTAATCGCCGCTTGTCTCTCGTCAATCTCGCTGCCTCTCGCGCGATATTTGTTTTTCGGGCCGACCGCGATGCTTGCGAGCCCCAGGACAACTGTCCTTTCGCTGTTCTCATGCCGCCGACGACGTGACACGAACAGTCACCAGCAGCACTTCGAGTTCCTCTGTTTACCAGTAGACCTTGGTCTCTGCGGTGTTGCCGTCGTCGCTTCTTGCCCTCCAAGCGCAGTTCCAGTCACTCCGTCAATCTGGTCGCTAGCCCTGCCCCGAAGTACTGGCTGATGTGCGCCTCAGCACGAAGTCCGCCGTTCGCGACTGCATCGCCCGGGAACTTTATTTCGGTCCGAGTGGCCGTCTGCTGTGTTGCTGGTGTGCGATATCAATTTCCCGATTTCGTTGCTGTTTATGCATGCTTGGCGGCTAGCGGAACGCTGGGCGGAGTCGCCAGCCGATCCCTTATCCCGGCGGGCGAACGGGGTGCATCGTACCTCAATTACACACTCGTTTCCTTCTTCATCACAATCAATATGTGTGTCATGAATTCCTGATGCCGTCACGATTTCCCCTTTGAGACCTCTCCCGGCGTGTGGGGAGCGCGCTGAACTTCCCGCTCCGCTTCATTGCTGCCTTCCACCTTATAGCTAGCTGCTCCTGCGCCTTATCTTTATGATAGTGCTATCAGCCTCCGGAGGCAGCTGATGACGAGGCGGCCGAGGATCATGTTGTATCCTCCGAAATAGCGACGACCCGCCTCCATCACTTGGCTGCCCTCTAGTAGCTCCTACAGCCGGCCTCCTCACATCTCAGAGTCTCACTGCTGGTGCCAGGTATTCGATAGGTATTGATTGGGCCGGTGGGTTGCGAGAGCGCTGTTGAGACAGCCTATTGACCTTGTTGTTCGAGCTGCGCTCCTCCCATCCGACCTCGACTCGATTCCGCATTCAAGAAGCCATCGGCGATTAATCATGACGAGTGAAATCAAGCAATTCTGCCGAGTCGAGGCGTCTGGTCCGCCCGGAACAGCCGCCAGATGGGCATTCGTGTTTCTTGCCAAGACGATTGCAGCGTATCATGCATGAAAGTGCTGGCCGTTTCGAGTGGCTACTTTCACGAAATGCACCTGGGCTTCGCTCGCTGTTGAGAGATTCAATCCGAAGGGCACCTCTTGCCCGTACTTTTCGTTGCTCATGGGAAATGATGCGTCTTGCGTGCTTGCACAGAATTGCTCGTGGAAAGTTCAAAGGCTTGGCTGCTAATTGTACGAAAAGATTTTCCATTCTGGATAGACTTCATGGCGAGAAATTTTAATCAAAGAGAGCATGTAGAGATGGTCCGATGGAAGTCAACGTTCCCGACAACTCCGACATTGCCGCTCACTTCTTCAAATCGGCTTAAATTAGATGAAAAGAGTGGCACCAACGTTTTGTATACGTCCGTGCCACGTTGGAACTTTTATTGGCCTGACGTTTCGACCGTTTCGTCGTCTTCACTCGACACGTCAGGCCAGTAAAAGTTCCACTTAACAACCTCGTGGCACAGAAGTATTATACACGTTGCTAACACCAATGCCGCGGCTCCAAGATGAAAGGACACGGATTTTACTGAAAAGAGTGGCTTTTTCAAGGCAGCTACTTCCGTGAAGCCTGAAGTCTGGTCTGCGACATGTAAGAGATGCTGAATCAATATATTTAATATGCTACGCTTTTGCGTAGTCACTGCTTAGTGCAGACGTTTTTAATTGCTGCTTTTTGGCTGTTGGAGGCATTTGGCGAACGTTTCACGATCGTCTTCGCCTCTTCGCTCTGACAACACTGATGTTGGTTTGATGTCGCCTCTCAGACAGACAATGATGGAGAGCTACCATCTTTCTTATAACCTTTGTTCAGTAAATCTCGGACCAGCAACAGCTTTACGTTCATCGCTTTGTTCCAGGTTGACCTCACAGAGGTTGTTTGTGACAACTGAATTCACATGTCACGAGGGCCTTGTTGCAAACGTAATATCCTTCGCTGAAAATGCTCCTTTCCCTCCATCCGTCATGTATTGCGCTTACTCCTAATCACCATTCCTCTTCCTATCTCGCATGCCATCACTATTCTTTCTACTTTTCTCAGCACTTTCTTCTTTTTCTCGAACAAGGCACGAGATTAGAGCCGCATCGTGTGAGGGATCGCACAGTGTCGCTCTCCTAAGCCGAGATCCAATTTGCCGTTTTTGCCACCGAGCGTCACTCACATCAGCGACTTTGAGTCAACGACGTCCATGTCTCTACGGATAGGATCGGATAGCGCGTGTCTGTGCTGTACTTGGCTCGCGTTCTGGGGACGTCGTCGTTTTTGGCGTCCTACCAGGAGACTATCTCAACGGTAGGTCG
Source organism: Heligmosomoides polygyrus bakeri (assembly GCA_947359475.1). Classification (NCBI taxonomy): domain Eukaryota; kingdom Metazoa; phylum Nematoda; class Chromadorea; order Rhabditida; family Heligmosomidae; genus Heligmosomoides; species Heligmosomoides polygyrus. Next base: position 68,639,102 of record OX375866.1, read on the forward strand.
GAACGGCTTAAGTGTTGTATATGGGCAGAATCGCCTCTCTCTGGGAAACATCAAAATGCAAATATCTCGACCCCAATACAACTCTGCGCAGAGCTAGGGACGACGGTAGTTGAGCCGTTGATGGCGTTAGCTCTCTACCTGCACGCGGAAGGCGAACTCAAGTTGGCTGGAAACAGCGTTTACGGGATTACGCCGCAGGCCGGGAACGGCCCAACTTCCGTCGTCCCTAACTCTGCGCAAAATTGTATTGGGTCGAGATGTTTGCATTTTGTTGTTTCCCAGAGAGAGGCGATTCTGCCCATATACAACAATTGGGCCGTTCCGACCTACCGTTGAGATAGTCTCCTGGTTAGATCAGAACGTCGCGCTAACCGCAGCAGCTGTGCATGTGGCCGCATACTCTGTTATTCTCAGCGTAGTTCTTCAATGGGATGTGCAGACACCGTTCCCCTTCTGTCACTCAAAACGTGCGCCTGTCTTCCGCCCAGTTCGCGTGCTGTTTGATTGTGTTCCAGCTTGGCTCGATGTTTATTCGCTGCCGATCAAACGACCGAACTGGGAGCGCGTTTACTGCTCCCGCTAGGTGTAAATTGAGTGCACTTGGGAGACGGGGGAAGTATACGGCGCCGACGACCTCGTTATGTATCCCGACCATTTTCCTCCTCTTCCTTCGCATCACGCCCTCTCGAAGGTTTCTTTCTCACACACTCCACCTCTTTGTGTCATACACTCTTTAGGCATGATCGCCTGCCCGCTTTCCTCCCGATGTAAGAGTATTTGACTAATAATAAGCTTATCCTCCTTGTTACAGCAATTATCTGTGCCACCATTTCATTCCATTGCCACCGCTCTTGTTGATGTTGTTATCGTCATCGCTAGCTTTTCTGTGCTACCCCTTTCAATCTCTTCACTGTCGTTGTTTTCCCTTTCTTCCACCCTTACATTCTCTACACTCTGCTTAGGCAGTATAACTCTGTTCAACTTCAGGGTCCACCGGTGTTCGTTTTTCCTTTCCACTCGCACGCATGCCATCTTCCTTTTATCCACTGGTATGTACTCTCTCCTCTGTTGTGCATTTTTGCTCGTTTTCTCTCCACTTCGCAGTTTTTCTTTTCTCTTTCTACAACTTTGCTGCTATCGCCATCACCGTCTTCCTCCTCATTACATCCTTTTCGTTCAGCAGACCTTCTCTGATTTGCTCACCTCTTTTGGGTGCCGTTCTTTTTATCCACTCACTCGACGTCTCAACCGACACTCGTCCTCCTTCCGATGCCGGTCCAGGTTCGAGCGCTTGGTTTTTAGTCGTTTTCCATACGCTCGCTCACACACATACGTACACACACACTCCCCGCTTTCCACGTGTTGTTCCGTCATTGTTTGGCAGTGCTGTGCGAGGGGGCAGAATTCGGGCGCTCAGCAGTCAGTCATGTTTTCCCCGCTTCAACATTCATTACTTTCGCATGTTCTACTCTCTTCAGCGCCGCGAATTCCCTCCATTTCCGCGCTTTTCGCGTTTCTAATCGACTCCAGGGCTCGCTGAGGAATGCTTGTCGAGATAGCCAGCCAGCCTTCCGGCGTCGGCGCTGTCCCAGTGTTGGGCGACGACTTAGGGATTAGCGCAGTTTCACAAGTACCTGAGGAGACGCGGGATGTTCCGGGGTCATCTCCCGTCTACAGAGTCGGGTTGCGATTCTTCGCTCATTGTATACACGCCACTCTCTCGACGCTCGCTGGCCACGACGCGCTTTTCCAGCCCGTCGTCGTCCGTCGATCGCGTTATGGTAGGTCTCGAACGTCGCGCGCAATCCGACCCAGCGCAGCGTCGCTACTGAAGGTGAAGCGACTTCCAGTCAGTGTAGAGAAGGTTACGTCTCCGCGAGTGCCTGCTCCAGCGAGTACCGTGCCCAACAGCGAGCTGCTCAAGCGCTCGTCCGCTTTTTCTTCCACTCGTAGCGAAGGTATCTTCGGCTACGCGCTATCGCATTACGTCGTCCACGATCAGGCGCTCGCCTCATTGTGGCAAAAAAGTGAGAATTGGTCAGCCCGCTCACCTCTGCTGCACTCCTCGCTTCCTCTGCGCCTGCCTTCTCGCCCGCCTTTTCCAGCCATCATCAACTTTGAGCCCTTGCCGGACCTGCTGCCGAAAAATTGAGCATCCAGTCTCTTTTCACCATTGCATTTGCGCGCTGATTGAGATTATTTATTTTTGCTTGTCCCCGGAGCTTCCTCTTTAATTCTGATCGCCCTTTATGCTCCTCAAGTGCTTGCGCTGCACTTGCAAACCGATCACATCTCCTCTCGACCGGAAACTGCTGCAGAAGCAGACGGCTGCTGCCGCTAGCTGCCTGGCTTCCCGTCGTCTTTCTTCCGAGATGCTTCTATAGAATCGTGTGGCTTCAGAGAGCTGCTGCCAGTGGCAAGCAGCAGCAGGTATCGGCGTCGGCAGTTGTCTCACGAGGCGATAGCGAGTCTTTTATGCGGCCACTCATCACCTGTTTGATTCCGCTGTAGCCGTTTTACGACCCGGCATGGGGCCTCGCGAGCGGTTAGGGATGTCAGCGTCGGCAAAATCCATCCATCATCCAGTGCTCTCTCTTCCACATTGTCAGAAACTCCTTGCGCTCTTTCATGTGCTCTTAGTGCTTTGCAGTTTACGCATAAAAGTGTTGCGGTTGCCAGGCGCAGTATACTGTCTACCTTTACCAATCCTGCATATTTTCTACCACCAAACAGGCCTCATCAACGCAAAGTCACGTAGCAGAGGTCGTCGAAGTCTTCCTTTTCATGAGATTACTAATTCTTGGCCAGTTGTTCCTTCTTAATTAAGATGACCGCCACCGACTTGCTACTCGCGGTCAACACTAGAATTCGTCTCCATCTGCTGCTGTCCCCGTTCTACCCGAAAATTTCTAAAATTATTTTCTTCGAGACAACGCTCATTGTTCACTCAGAGGGACTTCCGCCTGCTAATTAAGTGTTCAAAAAGATGCGTTGTGTTTGTCAACGTGTGGCGTCACAATTGACATCATTCTAATCTCAGAAAGTAGTGACGCTGTTTCTGTATTAATATTAAAGTATTAAAGAGGCGGTTTAGCTGCTCTTGTCGCTCGTTACGAATCACTAGGTTTGAAGTGTTCAAAGAACTCTTAGTTCACAGACGGAGCGGTGGTGGTGGTTCAACTTTTTGCTGACGAAAAAACGCTACGCTACGCGGCATCCGTTTGCATTGAAATGATCGATTCGGGATCACTTGGCAAACTCGATTTCTTGCTGTTTGTCTACGTACGAAGTGTTTTTTGCTGCCGTGAAATGTCACCTCATTCGTTCTTATTAACGCGCTGTCTTCTCATAATTATTCGCGTTTGGATTGCGCCGCTTATCCCTTCGCTTGTCCCAGTGGCAAGCTGTTCGGAAGGTCATCGGCCGCAGTTCTGCACCGCGTGCCTTGGGGACTGCCCGGACGGAATCGTTCCGCTTTTTTCCCGAGTAATTGAGCGGCGATGAGGACGAGGCGGTCCGGACTGGTCGGAGGTGTTGAGCGGTGTGTTCTGCGGAGTGGAGGATGAGGAGGAGCACGAGGATCGCGCAGCGTCGCCGTTTTCGCTTTCGCCCGTCGCAGCGACCGGCCGGGGCCACCGTAATCGTGCGCTCCGCCACCAGGTTGTGTCATAGGTGCTAAGCGTTCGCGGTCGTCGAATAGCCCTCTGACGATGATTAGTGCGACGTCGTTTCGGTACTCGCAGGTGGAGCACTCCGGCGACGTCTCATGGTCGTACTCGCGCTCGCGGCGAGCGTGGACCGCTGGCGCCCTGAGTCGCCGGCGACGCCTGCTCGCGGCGGCACGGATAATCTCCGTTGAGCTGTTGCCTGTCGCGAAGAGCGGCAATCCACTTGTGTGTCCACATACACCCACCACAGAGCGCGCGTAGCCCAAGCTGCAGAGCCATATGTCCTCGCGGCTCGAGAACATCGCGTTCACGCCTTCGTTGCGGCTCCAGCTCGTCCCGCTCCCTCCCTCTCTCCACCGCGCCATCGCCCCACGCAAAGAACAGAACACGCTCCAATTGTGTGATTCACACGACCGTCGGCGAAACTTCTCCAGGGTTCCGTGTTACACCGTTTCCTCGCCTGGCAGTGGAGACTGTCGAGCCGAAATTGCCCGCCTATCCCTCCTAATCTGGTTGCGTCAGAACTGGCCCGTACGGACCACCGCCTCCTCGATCTCGCCCGCTCCGCTTCGTCCGAGCTCGCCCGTCATTTGTACTGGTCCGATAGTCTACTGCCGCAACTTCCGAGGTGCCCTGCCTCGTCAGGTGCTCCTAGTGACTAATCATGTTACCGACTTTAACGCTCGGTTCTGTTTGATCTGTCGCGCTCTCAAGTCTGCATTCCTCATCATACTCTCTCACATCGCGCAGTAGATGGGTGTCTCTTCGATGATAGTTGTAATGTCAGCGTTCTTTGGAAAAACCAGCAGGGGTGTTCGAGTAAAAGGTCATGCGGCAGCGACCGAGTTTTCTTTAGTATAGAAGTGCAACGATAACGTGGGAGAAAGCTGCGAGCTAGCACAGTGTATATTTGCACCCAGACGGCAGTACGATCCGTGAATGGGTCCAATTACTGCCATTCTAGTTTAAGCAACTGAATTTATATCTTTATTTATTTATTTATTTATTTATTCAAAGCATAGATTATAATCTAGCGTGAAGAAACACTGATATGTAAAAAAAACAAAACAGATTGCAGACGTCAACCATTTAAACAACACACAATCTGCAACACACCTAGACGTCTAGACAAAGCGAACAAGGTTAGCAAGCAATAGCATTTCTACACGCTTGCACAGACATCCTCGATAGGTCATCGTACTTCCCAAGCACAGAGTTTAATTCCTTAAGAATTCTATAGGTTAGGAAATCGGGCCTGGCTCTCGATTTTGCAATAGGTACTCGAAGTTTAAGTTTCCCTCTGACGGTTCTTGACACTGTTTCACCGAAAAATTCAGCTGGGTTGATAGATAGCCTTCCGGAAAGTAATTTGTACATCATGACAAGATCCGAAATCTTTATTCTATTCTTCAGTGAAGGGAGCCCAAACTGGACAGAGCGCTGATGTCCATTCGGTAGTTGGTTATAGTCTACTGAGAAGCATGTCATCATAAGCTTTCGCGTAAAATTGTTTTGAACACTTTCTAATAGATCGATGTCCCTCTTCTTGGTTGGATTGAACACGGTAGTACCTGTTTCAACAATTGGTCTCACATAGGTTTGGTACGCACGTATATATACCTCTGTATATCTATGTATATCTATGTATTTATTGCTGTGCATTTTTGCGTTCCACTTTAAATTTGAAATTTACGTTAATTTTTTAAATGTTTTTATAGTTTACAATGAGATGCACGTTCCGTTGCCTGCACCAATGTTGCTAGTTGGGCTTACAGTATTGCGTTTTGCTAAAAATTTCCACTGACCTACTTGTGTCGTTGAAGTGGACTGTCATGCTTTCACAGGATTCTCCCAATTTCCCAAGCATCTCGACAGCTTTCTGGGGATATCCCTTAGATCTGATAAACGCTAAACTCTCTCTCTCTCTGTTTAATGGAAACAGGTGAAAACTGGAGGGGCAGCAAAAAGTTGAGCTTGTCATATTATACTAGCCATTGCTGCCTCTTCTGACTGCCCAGTACACTGGCTAATATGATATGACGCAAGTTCGTAGTAGTCGTCATGCATACATCAGACCAGGGATGCAAAACAAGAGCTCTCATCCCGGAGGAAACTGCCTTTCATCATATCGCGGTGACTTCGGTGTATTCCATTGTTCTTGCCCTTGCCAACGTCAGCGCTCCTCGGCCGTCCTTCGGTTGACCAATCTAGTGGCACGCTATTCTACCAGAGCTCGGTGTCGGCTCGGCTCGACCGCACAAGCAATTACCCAGCGCTGTTGCAGCGTGTTAGCACCTGAGACATCGCTTGGCCGATTTCTGTCGTTTGCCGTCAGCGCGTCTACGCGCTCTATCGTCTATCACCCTCCTCTAGAAGACGCTCTATGGCGTTATCACTGCATATCACATCTGCTTATCGAACCTAATCCATCAACGGATGAGCTCGGCCGCATTGCTGTCTACGAGATTGGATCGTGGGGGGGGGGGAGGAGAGGAGTGCTAGAAGTGGAGAAGAGACCGTCTGCGGAAGTCCGGATGTAGCAGTTCAGCCTTTTTCTCACCACTTTTCTCCGAGTTGTTGGTTGTCTGGGTCTCTGACGCATACGCGCTGCAGACGTTAAGAACGGGCAGAGCTGGCATTCCTAGAATTGGTGGGTGGCTGATGGACAGAAGCCGACAGGGCGACTTCGTGTTCTCGCAATTCGTGGTCAGTCCTCATAACGATTCCTTCACTGCGATGTTCCATCCAGGGATGCACATTTCACGGCTAACGATTTGAAGAATTAACGGCATTCTTTGATAAAATCTGGTTTAACGATTTGACGAAAATTCTTAGAAATTTAATGGAATTTTCAACGGTCTCATTTCTCAGTGAATTTATCACATTTACCCTTAGTATTCTCTAATATTGCAGGTGTCATCCTCCCGATTAGGACTGTTCTTGAAAAAATCTATTGAAATCAGGAATATTATCGTGTTTTCATGAATTTTTCTTGAATTTTTGGAAATAATGCATTTTGGGGGCGCCTGTAGCGCAGTCAAGGGAGGTGCCGGCGGTCGCGTGTACCCGATATAGGCTTCTTGGTTAGGATTTCTCGCCCATGCCAATCAATCGTTCCATCCCTCCGGGGTCGGAGAATGAGCACCAGACTTGTCTGGGAAGGATATAGGGCTGACTTCTTCATCGGCTAGCCACCGCAAATCTTTGTATGACCCAGTACGCATTCAAATCACCTCAACGATATGCCGTATAAGTAGAATGCGTGGCACATCCCAAATGGATTAAGTAGTTTTTTACCCCTATCCTTTAACGCATTTTGGAGCTAGAATTTTCTTCGCCGAGCCCCCAAGCACGTCAACGAATAATATACTGCTCCAATCTCCTCGTAAGATATGCCTATCCTCGCCTAGCGCTGCTTATCCCAGAATACTTTTGCCAGCCACCTGGATCAGTCGAGTCGGAGAGAATGTTTTCGGGCGTTGGACGTATTTAAACGATTTTAGAAAGACGCTAATAACAAAAATTAGGAAAGCTACTTTTCCTGGACGTTAACACGTTGACGACGAGTCACATCTTTTCGGTAGTGTGGGACCATGTGGCACGATGTTGTGTCACGGTCCCGATGTTGCAAAAAAATGGGTTGGTCCCACGCACTCGAAAATCGTGCGTTCGACAACGTGTTAACATTCCACTCGTAGGCGTTCAATTGTATTTCTATTAGTTCTTTCTGTATTTAGTGGACTGGTGCCCGCATCGAGATTGTATACGCTCGTAGGATCTCAGAAAAAAGAACCAGGAAAGGGGGAACTCCGGGCACCTGCCCGATCGCACATTTTAAGGTGCCTTGTTGGTGATCATCTTGAATGATAATTCCGTACCTGTTCTTATTCCACACTCTGTAGATGATTCATTTGCTGAGGGCCTGTCTATTTTTTGTGTTTGTTGATGTTGAATTGTTTATTTTACATTGCAGTGGTATACTCCATTCCTTGAACTTGAGCTGCCGACCTCTTGAGGTTGAAACGTATAAAGTTTTCCTCGATTTTTTTTCGCTTGAAATAATGGTTTGCAGCTAATTGTACTTTTAACGAGACTTAACGATTTACCGAAACTTTAACGAAAATTTTCCGTTAAAAAAATCGTTTAAAAAAGTTTAACGCACAGAATTTTGTGTGCAGCCCTTGGTTCCATCGGATTGTTTTGCGAGAGTGTCTGGCACGTCACGCTGTCCCTTATCTCCCATCTTTGTGATGCCCTCTCAAGGGTCATCAATACGGAGCTTCATTCTTCGAGTTGGAAAAATCTTCTTGGGAGCTTCACCGCGCGAAATGAAGAAACCTGTGTCAGATCGGCTTGTCTTTTGGACTGTAGGTTATATTACAGACTATAGCAGACAATAGATTGGCTTGATGTTTGCATCGTCGATTCCTTCATGTTTTCAACTCCTGTTTGCCAGTATCCCTAGGCCTCGGTATCCTGTCCTTCGAAGTATTCGGCCTTACGTCTATATCCCAAGCTCAGCACCACATCTAATTTCTCGCGTTTTTCTTCATGAGTCGGTATTATCCTGATGCCTCATATGAGGAAGCTATTAATACGACCACACATTTGACTTACTGTCTGTCTTCTTTCATGGTACTGGAGGTACTGACATGATACAGGTTGCTAGGGCTATTCTACCTTGCGAAGGTGCTGCATGTTTGATCGTTATTAGCCGGTTCTGTTTATTTTAACGTGAAAAGCATAAGGTAGCACCGGGAGCCTAGGGCGAAAGGGACACGTGTAATTTGAAGAGCTGAAATTGATAACAATATTCAGGAAAACGTCCGATTTGTAAAATCGTTTTGTCCTGGTAGAGTTCTAGGCTGGTAGGTTTGTCGTCACAAAGCTCCAGGAGGTGTGTAAGTGAGTCCTTGTATGAATTCGTAACTGGAATTACGCCTCGATGTAGTTGTCCAGCTAACTGTAATAATAGACTGACTACTCTGAGTGTGGTGGCTCTCAAATTCTATCCCGCTTTCCGTTCCCCATAATTTCGTGAATACGGAGATAGTGCTGTGTGGAGTTCACTTCGGAAGGGGAACAAGCTGTAGACAGCATTTCCGTTCTGGAATTCTTCTCCGACTGAAGTTAGCCGGCTGAGCGTTCCCGGATGATCCTCCCTCATGTCTTCCGCTCCTCCTGGTTAATGAATCCTCTTTGTAACCACTCGAACAAGCACGAGGTCAACGCGGGTCGCATGGTTATTCGGCACGACCCGCTCCCGTCCCCCACGCCGCCCGCTCGTCTTCATCTCGGCGTATCTCTGAAGCGTCCACCCGCACTGTCATTGATATTCTCCGCGTTTTTAGCCCTTCGATTTGCAGTGCTAATAGCGTCGAGTTAGCGAAGTGTAACGAGGATGGGGCACCCTCTAGCTGGTCACCCGGGAGGGCGGTGTCCCTCGTGTGAGGTCGCCGCGTACAGTCGTCGTCGAAGACGTAACCAGTTCTCTCGGCTGCGCTCGTCTTGTTTGTCTAGCGTGCTTAACGTATGCGGTGCTGTTCGTAGCACTGGCTTGACGATGTGTTCGCAACTGCCCAGCGGACGGAAGAGAAAGTTCTCTCACTCTCAAACTGGAAGCTGCGGGGGCCTGTACCATAGAGGAAGGGCATTCCAGCGAGAAGTGTTCAGAGCTTCGCCAACCTGTAGCTAGGCGGGATCGAAAAACTCGTCAACATCGGCTTGTGTTGGAGGTTACTGCTAGGAGACCTGTCACTGTCAGTTTTCATGTCTGATAGGAAGCCATCGTTTCTTCAGCAACCTCTGGTCATTCCACTCTTTCGCTAGACGTGTTGTTGGAGTTTTCGGTTCAGAAGCTTCAAGCTTCAAGGGCGCGCTTCTCGTCTGCTCACGGGCCCAGAACCCTGCTCGCTTCTGATTTGAACCAGTCCTGAGGCCATCCTTTCTTCTTCTTACCAACCGTATTTTGAGCAAATCTCTTAGTTCCTAGTTCGGCCCAGGTTGTACTGTAGCTTGCCAAAGATCGTCTTTAGCAGAATCTCTTCTTGATAGCGTTCCAAATACATGACAATTGATGTTCTCTCCTCCGAAACAGAAACAGCATGTGTCATTCGATAGTTCCCGGGTAATTTAACACGTCTAAATTATGTGTCCACAATCCCTGATGGCACCGCGAAGTTAGTGACCAGTCTGAACTCGGTGCGCCCTGTAAAGGCCCCCACAGAGTTTTGCGGCAGCGCCGCGGCCCTATGCTTAACCATAGGGCAGAGACGCAGAGCTCACCGCCGGCGGCGTCCCTGCCCTATCCTTAACCATAGCGGCGAGCGGCGTAGCCGCAGAATTCTGTGGGTGCCTTAAGGCCCCCGCAGACTTCTGCGGCGAGCGGCGCTGCTCGGCGGCGCCGCTGAGCGGCGACGGCGAACGTCGAAACCGCTGGGCGGCTTGACTCATCATCAGTGGGAGCGGTGACGGCGAGGTACTGTACTGTTTCTAGTCGGGACCGACTGGTGCTTAACAATAACGCGCCCCGATGACGATCGCGCGCCCGCATCGACCGTCTCCGCTCTGGATCCCGCCGCGAAAGGGCAGCGGCGACGCCGCAGAAGTCTGCGGGGGCCTTTAAGCAATGGGCGCGAGTCCGCTGTTGCGTCCGCGGTGCGCATTTTTTTTTGCGCAGTGGAGGCCGCCCTTTAATGAGTCGCTTATCTTCGCCTTAAACCTCGGTTATGGAAGAATCCGTGCCTCGCAACCTGAACATTTTTTTCATGCTGTATTAGCATAGAGCTCTTACGCCATTGAATGGCTTAGGATCTTCGTTCGGATTTCCCGCCTAGGCTAACCAAACCCTTCACCCCTCCGAGGTCCGTGAGTTGGTACAGGTTCGTCTGGAAAGGATACAACACTAATTTGCCCATCGGCTGACCACAGCAAGACGTTTCATGGGTCAAATACGCATTCAAATTGCCTTCACGTCACCCTGTAGAAGTACTATTCTATACTGTCTTTCTAAATTGAGTGGGTTCATTAGCGCCGTCCTTTATACTTATCCTTTATAGTACTTGGAGGAGGTCTCTCTAGCATGCCGCACGCGACGCTAGTAGCTACATGCAGCGTACGTATGCTTCTACCTCTTTGTTTCACACCCGCCTTCCATTCGGCTCCATTTGGGCCCAGGAAGGAGGTCCAGTCTGAGGGCAGCCTTAGCACGCAAACGCTTATCACATCCTTAGGTTGCCCTTGGCCATCTCCGTACTCTGCGCCGCGTGGGCCGTTATGTGTTGTCTGGAACTAGCACGTCTTTCTAATTACTGTTGGAGCTTAGGAATCGGGGCGCTGATCATCCTCGTCCTGCATCGTCTTCTGGAGTCTTGGACGAGCCATGAGCGCCCTTCATACTGGTGTTACTATAACGTCCGTCGTGTTGTGGTGTTGTCTTCAGTGACTGCAGGCGGCTCAGTCGGTCTAGCGTGCTTATGAGAGACCGATATCGCTTCAGCACATGATGGCATGTTTTTCGGACTTGTTTCGGGAGCCTCTCGCGCCTGCGACCGACCCATTCCATTTTTCTGAACCTTCCTAGTGTCGTACTGCTGCTTTCGTTCTCTGATTACCGAGGAGTCTTTAGTACCAGTGTCTATCTAAGGCTTGTTTGGAGGCAAGGATAGCATTAAACGAAAGGCATCGAAAGACAAGGTTCTTGAAAGGAGACCGGCACTTATGAGCTTATTCTCTGGCCTGATAACGAATGCACTCCATCATTGACTTCTTGCTTATTTACTTATGCTCTCCACAGTAGTGCAGTAGCAGTCAATCAGACAAAACTGATTTTGAATTAAAGAGAACAGAAGGAAAAGAGGAATTAAAGGTTAGTTGGTGCAGAATCTTATATGGGCCGCGTGCTAACGACATCACAACGAAGAACAACACAATAAATAAGCAACAATACGTCGAAAGAGGCAAACTAAGCCGGTCTGGCTATCCGGGTCGTAGCAGTTTCCGAATTCTTGTTGTTGTTTGGGGAGGCACCCAAAAATCGTTCTTTATCCAGGCAAACCTGCTAACCAACGAGAATGTGTACTGGAATAATGTGTAAACAACACATAAAAAAGCAGGAGAGGAGAAGTTTTGTGTACAAACAATTGAAGATAAATAAAACTGAAATTCGGGCCAAGATGACTGAAACCAGATAGTTTTTTTTAATGAATATGAGCCTCGTAATGCGGACAGAACTTTACATTCTATATAGCCGTTTGCAAACGCTCTGGCCGTGTGCTTTCTCACATTCCTTTTCACATAGTTTATTTTGATTTTGTTAATGCTGAACACGCTCGTCTCTTATGGATGCGGTCCCTCCTACTAGGACTGCGCCAGGGTATGTTCTGTAGAAGGAAGATGCGATACTCTCCATCGAATGCCCGTTAAGACTTTGAGTTTTGAAAACGTGCTTAGCGTCCAGCAAACGTATCAAGTTGGATGAATCCTGCTCGGGAGCAAACACGGAGCAGGCACTACGACCCTTCCAGTATACAACACCGCCCCCTCCACAATGAGTGGGAAACGTTGTGCTTCCTCGGCACCAGGGTTGACCAACGAGGGCTTCTGTGGAACTCGCATCTTGTGTTGTTTTCAAGCTGAAAATTTTTTACAAACACATTCTTAGATGAACACCGAAACGCATCCATCTAGTCACAAAGTTCGGAGCAGTACGGGTAAACGGCGGCAGTGCGCTGTTGTGAAAATGACTTTGTGAAGTTAGTCTTCAACTTTTTCGTTGGTCTTGATCGCATTATCTCAGCCTATAACACTTTGAGCGCTATGGTACTTGGGGGGAGGTCAGCTCATAAAACGTTACAGTAACATGAAAAAAAGACACACACTGATACTGATACAACAACCAAACAATCCTATAACTGTGCTCTATGCTTCCATCCGCTGACGAGGTGGAGACCATTGAACAGGGGAAGGATTTCTGGGTATGGCCCGACAAACGAACCCGAGATGAAATGGCCTACGTTCTGGAGTTATCTCCCTCGGCCAATACGGAAACAAACAAAAGGTGGATCTGGAATCGAAAAGAGAAGATAAGGCAAGAAGAGGTGCACTAACATTGTATGTTCAAGCCCTTCAAAATCTGATTATCCGCAGCATATGTTCTTAGATATGAAGGATGACAAGTTGCCCGAATACACTAGTAACTTTCCCTTTGCCTCGTTTTTGTTGCTTCATTTTTGTCTTCAACTTTCACGTGTGTCTATATTGCACGTCAATAAATAAATAAAGAAGTAGGGGCGGGCTAAGGGAGTAGGCCACCGAAAGAAGTGTAAGCCGACCACTCCCGCACTCAGATTCCCGACTGACGCTGCGTGGGGCCGGCCTTCGTTCGGCTCCGTGCCCGAGCGGAGTTCTGGCTGTGCAGCTCGCGGTGAGCAGGTATGATTATGGCGATGCGGTCGTGTTACTCGCGCCGCGGGTCGCCGTCGACCAACACCAGTGCTCCGGCTGCGTTTAGTGCGTTGTTGCGTTTTTATGGACGAGCCGTTAATTACGCGCTTCATGCGTGTGCGAGTGCGTTCCGCTGTCTGGGCAGCGCAGCGAGCCGGAGTCCACCGGAGGGGCTCCGAGCACCCGAGAACGAGGGCTGCTCGGCTGTTCGTCTTCTGCGGGCCCCGGAAGGCGGTCGGCCTGGCTGGTGGTGGCGTATCCCGTGCGGCGGTGGTGTCTGTGTGTGCGTCCTCCTTGATTGCCAACGTCTGTCGCTCCCTCTCGGCCGCTGTCTGTTTGCTCTCTCATCGTCCCCGTTGTGCGTGTGTGTGTGTGTGACGCTGTTCATTATGTCTCCGCTTTTTGCTCTCCTGATCTTTTTACCACTCTCGATCAGGATGTTGTGTTGTTGCGACTGCTTTTTCCTCATCATAAGCACTTGTTGCTCCCTCGGGTACTCACTCGGCCAATTAATTACGTTTTAAAACAGTGATGGATCGCGTCGACGTTTCAGATTCGCACCCTGCTTCCTCTCACTTCCTCCTGTACATGCAACTGGTCCTGGAACCAGTTCGAGCGTATCGACCTTAGTTTTTTCTTTCGGTTTGACTCCCAAGTGGTCTTGACAGTCTGCGTTCCACGTTTTCGTTTTTGCATCGAAGTTAGCTTCCCACTACTTCACACAGAGGATTATAGACCTTATCATCAGCAATGCATACTGAACAAAATGTTTTTTTTCGACAACGAACAGCATCTGAATGGATTTTCACGTGAACATGCATGACTGGGCGCGTGGAGCGCAGTCGGAGGAGGTGCCGGCGGTCTCATGCACGCGATACCTTGTTCTTGATTCGGATTTCCCTCTCAGGCCAAACAACCCTTTCATCCCTCCGGGGTCGGAGGCCTGGTACCGGCTCTGTCTGGGATGAGCAAAGCACTGACTTGTTCATCGGCTGGCCACTGCAAGTGATTATATGGACCAAATACGCATTCAGATCACCTCCACGACATCCCGTAGAAGTAGAACACATGGCTCTTCCCAAAAGGGATTGACTAATGCCGTTCATCCTTCTTCCTTTATGTGTGACTCGGTGATGAGAAGGAGCCCCAACACCTCTTTTGACTGCTAGAGCTGGCGACAATTTGTGACTAATCCTTGTTAGGGTGGAATAGGTCTTCAGTTCGAAAAAGCAGACATGTAAGTGGAGAAGGTGTGCTGGCCTCTTTTCCTTACTATTTACTCACGTTCACTACTTCAGCAAAGTGGATATCCAATGTGTGCGTTTGCATGCTAGGCAGTAGATCAAGTTTTAAAATGTCGCAGAGCCCTTTTCTATAGGTCTCGTTAACCTCGGCTAGTTCCTCATATTTTCGATTAGTACAAAGGAGTTTAGTTTGGAGGCACTGCTTCGAAGGCCTTTTCCAGAAGCCTCTCGTGAGATCCTGCTCCATGGTTGAAATCCACGCCTCTGTGCTTGTGTATCGCCTGCTGCTCCGTCCTCCTAGTCGACGGCAGAAGCCCAATAGCTGTCTCTGTCGGGGGCGCGGACCGTGTGCGAGAGGTCGTTCAGCGAGCCCGGACGACGTCTCGGGACTCGCTCTGCGAGGGCGATCGGGTGTTAACACCCCGGAGAGGAGTGCGATGCCGCCGACCTGTGCCTCGGAGGCACCTCGCCAATAAGCGGAGAACAAGCCGACGCCTATCCTCCCCACTTCCGCGTCGCGAACAGGAGTACGCGACATCGTGCTGGTGGCGAGGACGGGATCGGCTTTTCTGGCGCGGATTCGTGTCCCTGAATTTTTCGCAAGACGCGATTCTAGACTGCGCCTTCTTTTCACAGCACCTCTTTGGGCCAGGAGCACCTGCTGGAGGAATTCTGTCCCATTCAAGCGAAGTGTTCGCAATATTCGAGCGAATCGTGGGCGGCACTTTCTGCCCTTATGCAGTCGCATTTCAAAGTGTAATCAAAGCGAACCTTGAAGTCCAACGTACCAGATGTTGATTTTCAGAACAATTAGTCAGACTCGAAATTTGGTTGCTTATTTATCATTGTCTCTCACATACCTTGTCTTTTATTATCGATTTTATTCATTTCCATCCATTGACATCCCCAACATTGTCTGTAGATGAACGCGGAATGGAATTAAGAAGGCGCTGAGGAAAGGCACACCACCAATGAAACTGCGCCGTGAAGGAAGAGAACGAAGGAAGCGGCTGGAGAACGGACCCACGGGCAACACGTTCCTCGCAAAATGTGCGGAAGTGACTTGCATCGTGCTATGTTCTGGAGTCCACCTAGTGCCAGCCAGCTGGCAGAGTCTGTCAGAATACTTGTCCGATAGGGCACATTGGCAAGCGGCAGTACTTTTGATAGCCACCCTGGTGCACTTGAGAAGATCTAGCAATAGATAAACCAAAGTGATTAAAATTGGAAAATTTCTTGGTCACTTCACGTTGGAGCCCTAGCCAGTGTAATGTAGTTGAATTCTATGGCTGGAGCCAGCATCAGGGATGCAGACAACTTTTGCTCCCTTCCGCCACCTGCCCTAATATCGTGTTGCACAGTTTCGCTACGGGCACCTTCTAAAGATCTATTTGTTTCACTTTTCAGCTGATCTGTTAGAAATTCTCCTTCGTTTACGTGAACGTCCGTGCTGGATTCGCACTCACAGGCCGCTTGTCGTTGAGCAGTGGATGGCCTTCCGTGGACTTCCTCGGCTCAGCCGGAATGACCCAAGCGGCGAGCATCCGTCTCCGCTCCCGTCTCGGTCGGCTTCGCGGATGTGGGCCACCGAGGGCCTCTGCGGTCCTGGCGATGGCCCGCAGTGACCTTTGAGTGCGTGTGCGCTGCGCGACGGCGACTCTTCCAACTGCCCTGTGCCCACGCCCTGACGAACCCGCGCCGATTTCTCGAAAGGGGCGCGCATTTCCGCTCCTCTTCGCGCCGGTCGCTTTCCTCCGACCTTTCCTTCCTCCTCCGAACCGCTCCCGGTCGAGTCGCTGCCTCTCTGGCTTGTGCTGCTGGCAGTTCAGCCGTGCTGCTGTGTCGCATCTCCTTATCTCTGGTCGACCGCAGGTCAGCGGGTGCTTCCTCGGCCGCTCTGCACGCCATAAACGTTCGCTCGCTCGTGTCCTCGCGCACTTGGTGGCTCCAAATTCGAGGTGCCCCCGAATCGAATTGTTTGGCTTCGAATCCGAAGTATTGTGCCTCATTTGCAGATGACAGAAGAAGGGGAGCATAGTCGAAGTCCGGACCAGTACGCCCAAGCCGGCATCTGGGAAGTCGAACCGCTCTACTATAGCATACCGGGTCGATCAGATCGCAGTCGCCGTGGCAAGGTAATCGAAGCGATTTGCTCACCATTTCGCTCAGGGTTTCGGCTGTGAAGAACACACAATGAAACACCAGTTTTCAACCCTCCATGCTGCCTAGAAGCTAGCGTAGTGGAACTTCGTAAGTAGTGATCAAGAAATGGATTTTTTAGCATTGAGTTAAAGCAGTAAATTCAGAATAGAATACGCTGCTCCATGCAACAAACATAAGTTCAGCCTTTTCTTTACACGAGCTAAGTTCCGACTCCACCGGCACGAGTTCGGTCGAAAATTTTTCTTTTCGCTGAAATTTTGTCTGGGGGGGGGGGTATTTGGGGTGCTGATCACGAATCTGACATCCGTTTAATAAGCGTTAATATCTTATAAAGGATTTCTCTCCTTGAAGAAAAAGTGGAAGAGGTACAGTGGTGAGAGCGATGCAATGACAATGAAACGTTGACGAGTTTTTATTGATAGATATTGTGCCTAAAAATGACCACAACTACCTGAAATGTATCAGCGGAGGAATAAAAGGCAAGAAAAGCATTCGATGAACCGACCACTTACCCGTATCCTGTGTCTTCCTTATATTATCTAGCCGAATCGTGAAGAACAGATGTCAGATTCGTGATCGGCATTCCAAATTACACCCCTCTAGACGAAGTTCCAGCGAAAAAATTTTCTTCGACCGAAGTCGTGTCGGTGGAGTCGGAACTTTTAACTAGTGCCCCTTTCTTGAGGACTGCGATGTTTTCGGCGTTGCACGTTTAGCAAGGGCTAAATGTAGGCTAAGTGCTTGAAACTATAGGCACTTACTTTTTCGAGCGCTGGGTGTTTCATGTCCAAAAGTTGCCGTTCCTCGATATGCCATTGAGGGTTTGGCCCAGCTGCTTGTAGGCTGCTGAGGATTACTTTGTTCGGCGCATCCGCTCTCTTCAGGGCCGTGTGCTAGGAGCCAGTAGGCTCGTAATCATGCTGAGGAAACAGGCGCTCTTAGCAGCTTTGCTCGTCAGCTTAGAAGTGCCTGAGTTGGGCGAAGTTCTAGAATTTTGGACGTTGACTCGTCAAGACTGCAGTTTTCACTTTGGTCTTTCTAGCTCCCTCAATTTGATCTTAGATAAGAGCATGGGTTTGCGTATTCATAGGTAGGAAGCTCACGTGCTGTTTTGAAATGCTGAGCGCTACTTCCTTACTGTTTGTCAACGGCTCAACGATGTCTGCATTAACATCTAAAGTAGCCGAATGTGATAGTAGAAATACGCAAATAAAGTAGCAGAATATGGTAGTGGAGCTCTTGCCAGAACTGCTTTAGTTATTTCACAACTAAAGTTTTGGCAAGAGTTCAGAAGTCAGTGGAGGAAGGAATTGCTGCAAACTGGCAAAATGACACCACGCATAAAGTGCAATGTTTCAGGCGTACAGAAAGCGAACAGATGGCGAGATCTGCTGTTTTGAGGCTCACGATGGTATTCTCTACAAGCCCGGAGATACTGTTTATATTGAGGCAACGCCGTCAGATCCCTATATTATCGGCTCAATTACAATGTTTAAAATGGTGATTTTCGTTTTTTTCTCGTTTTTCTTTTCTTACTCGTTTTACGATTTTATTGTGCCAACTGCTCTTTTGTGTTTACGCGATGTTATCATTGTGCCAGTCTGTTCGAAAACCTTATCTCCTAATCTTCCGCGGTTCTAGAAACTGCTGCGTGTGTCGCTTTCGGACATAGCACGGCTTCCTAACAGTGCCTAGAAGTGAACGCTAATAATTCTGAAGTTGTGCCCAAGGGGACCAGCGCGTGTCACTACTGCCCTTAAAAAGAGGCACTGTACTGTAAGACTGTTAACACGTAGTATTGGTCACATTCAAGAGCTCATTGGGTAAAGTAAGGTAGTGCCGGTCGTTCTTTGTGTTGGAGGTAGAGCTTAGTGTGTTCGGTGGTGCTGGCTGCTTGTATTCAGTTTCGTCGTCTGCGTCAGACCGATATCGCATCATCGATCACCTCTGCCGCTTAACATCGTTACCTTAATTTGGCCGCCCAATTAACGCCAGCCGACATACCCACGAGCTGCACACGACGCCCCAGTTTAACAACCCATCGCGTCCATTTTTTGCGCTTTCTTTTGTCAGCTCTCATGCTGCGGCATGCTCTACTCTCCATCTACCGACCGTTTCGTGTTCCTCGCACCCAAGGTCTGCAACTACCGAACGCTGCTGTCATAGCTGAGGCTGGTATTGTCTCCAAATTCCACCCTTAACTACTGCGTCATTCATTGACAAATGTCTGCGAAGGCACATCACACTGATTATGATTGTGACGACAGTAACTGATGACGTATATTTGTCTAATCAATGATTAGCCACCGATTTGTTACAGTTGCCACAGTTGAATTTGCTGATGAGTGGAAGGGTGGATTTTGATTGTTTGGAGAGTCACGTCAGCCCATCTCCAATTAGCGGCTGGGAGTAATTGCTACAGAAAGAAAAAATCGAGTTTTTCTGATTCCACAAGTAGAAGTCGGATGGACAAAAAACTGCATCGTTTAGTTAGGAGCGACATATCGTTGCTAAGTGAATGACGCTTCAAAGCTCCTCATCTGAGTGGTTTAGCCTCAGGGATATATTTCATGATACTAATCTTAAGCGTGATTTATTTTTTATCATGTTCAGCTAACTTTCCGGTCTGTCACATGCGTGCCTATGGGATTACCAACTTCTTAGTCCCGCCCAGGAAGCTTAGTGATGACTAGTGTACCATGGAACGTATAACCTCGTCCAAAAGACGTTATAATCTTCTTCTTCTTATTCTTCAGCGTTTGTCCCGCATAACGGTCTCTAGAAAAGACGTTATAATCATGCGACGAATAAGAAGGGGAGGGGCACGATAACGGTCTCTAGAAATTGGAGCGAAACGCCTTTTCTGCTTCTTTGCTCAACCCACTGCGATTTCATCCCAGATGAGAAGTGCAGTGGGTACCCACTTATTGTGAATTTCGAGTGGTGATAACGGGCGGGAATGCTTTAAAGAGAACGGTTTTATCAGGGCGTTACATCTTTTTCCCCTTCTCTGAACGCTTTTTTCTGCGACGCTTTTTTCCGCTGCTATGGCAGACACCATTTTTCAGTTTTCGAACACTTCGTCTTCTGGTCAGTTCGTTCGTCGTCGCAATCGCCGGGTGAATACCTTCGCGTGCGACAGATTACCCACAAAAAGAGAACTGCTTTAAAGTTCCGCTGTCCCATTTTCTGCGGCGACGCGTTGCGGGAGCAACTCCGCTGCGTTCATTCATTGTGGGTGCAGCAAAGCTTGTCGCTCGCTGACGTGATTAGTTCCTATAAAAATAAAACTATAAAAATAGCTGCGTGTGGCTGTTTTCCAAGAAATTAATAGCAAAACTCAAGTTTTGGAGCGCCGTTAGGAACGAATTTCATTCGTAGTTGTAACGGGTAGTTATCATGCTGTTTTCCTCATCTTCCTCTTAGAGTGATGTCTACTGTTGATCGTTGCGAAAAAATGTCCTCATTCGAATATCATATTCAAAATTTCGCTATTAGTCACGGGATAAAACATTTCAAACTTCTTCACCAGTAGGTATTGTTTTTAAATGGAATCACTTTCAAATTTCCTCCACCGCGTAAAAAATAAAAATGGTTCTGGCCAAAGCTTTCATTTTGGGAGTTTTCTTGGTGGAAAGGGTATCAGCTGTTTATCTGACGTCTGCTAAATAATTCATCCAGCTCCTCACTGGTTCTATGCCAGAATGCCACCGGAAACGAGTTAAAATTATCTGCTTAGAATACAACGCGCATTTGGGAATAACACAAAACGCTGTCGTGATGCAATAAAAACATGAAATGTGGAATAACAAAAAGTGAATTTCAATTTATGGTTGTTATGATTTGGACATGTGGGATAAGTGGCTGATGTTTAATAATTTCTCAACCATAGTGTATCGTCATACGGCTTAGGAGTTTGAGGCCTTCACTGCGATAGAGCTGTTTAGCTGTTTATAGCTGGGCAACGGAGTGGGCTCGGTCTCCATCAGCCCCGTAAACACTTGTTGTGTCATCCGAGCACTATCGCTGAGATGGCCTCATAAAACAACCAGCTATGCCGGAACATATGGGGCTGTTGCGCGGTCGTAGAACAGTCAAACAGAGGGCCAAAAAGTCCGTTGCAGCTATTGCAGTGCGGCTACAGCGCATTAGAAACTTGGCGACTTGTTCGTCTAGCGGAGCCAGTTAGCAAACAGAGATTGTTGACAATGCGGCGTGTATTGGTGGATTTGCGAGCCGACCACCAGGTGATGGTGTTCTGGGTTCGTTTGCCGACTGACATGTGCGAGAGGGCTCTCGATTAGTGCGAATTTCGTGAGATTAGCTCCATCTCAGCAAATCTGTTCGATGCATTAGTTCGACGCGTAATTAGCTAAGCATTCGGGTCGGGCACGTCGAGCGGATATTTGCATATTGAGCGGTATCCGTCGAAGTCCAGTCGCCGGATGATTGGGCATAGGGCGCCGTTTGACGTGCCAAATGGCGCGCTGGGCAATTAGAAGACAGCCGGCCGGCCTGCTTTGGCGCCACCTCGCGCCGCGCACACTGTCACTGTTCGCCGCGTGGTCATCCACTGCGATGCGTGACATCAGATCGATGTGTGTGAGGAAAACGAAAGCAACACTGAGCGATGAACGCAGGAACTGGATCCGAGTCGTGAAAAGAGTGCGGCCAAAGGCGCCCCGACGCCCTCACTCGGGATTTGCCGCGCTACACCCGTCGTCGTCGAATCGGTGTTGTTCGATCGTAATCAAACACAAGCACATGGACAGAAGAGGACGAGCCGGCGGATTTGTGGGCATCGAGTGACTGAGCCAAGTCTTCGCTTCAGAAGTGCTGCATCCTGCGGAACGGAGAGGAAGAGGATAAAAATGAGGGCTTTCCTTCATGCCAGTGGTGAAGCAGTTCACATGTCCATGTCAGCAAGTAGTGTAGTTAAACTCTCAATCGAACGTTGAGTGAGACCGAACGAGTCTTGTTGGAAGGTCATGCAATGAAACTCTTAGTTACTAGCATAAGAACCGTACAGTGGATGACCAGTGGATGAGTTTAGACCATGTTTCAAAGAGGCTATTCGTTTCGTGGCCCTTATCCTTTTTTGAAGCTAAGGATGAGTCTGGTAGATGCGTAATTACGACTTCTGTTTCACATCACGTGCCAAAAGCAGGTCGACTAAAATATTAGTATCTTGGGTGCACCTGGTTTTACACTTTTAAGGTTCTCAGTTGAGGTTTGGCTGATTTTTTTTTCAGTTTGCTAACCAATTCTGCCTTGTCGTCATCTATCTTTGGACAACTCTGCTTCCATTGTGTGCTTTCCTCATAACCACCCGAGGACCGGGATTTTTGCCACTGTAGGGGTATCAACACGAGTTTATGTTTATGTGAAGAAAATGAGTGATTGGATCATCAAAAAATGTTTTGGAATTAGGCAATGCAGCAGACGCTGTATGAGGAAACGAGTAATGTATGCTTCCTTTTTGCGCTCATTTGATTTTTGTTTTTAGACGAAGCGGGATATGCTGTCCGTGAAGGTGTCGCGATTTTTTCGGCCGGAGGATGTGCCGGAGGTCTCGCTCAGCCTCATATCACAAGAGCGACTAGAAATGAATTTCGCGGTTGAACCTAGTCCCGAGGTACTTTCACGAGAGCTGTTCACCTCCGAGACTACCGCATTCCACTCCATCTCCAGCTTACGGTGAGTAGTCCTTGCTTCTCATTTGATTTCTGCTGTTTGTCCCTCGGCAGGGTGTTGCTGGGCCCTCGCGCGCAATTCTGCCCGACTCTCTTTCCACCCGACCCTAATGGTCGTTCTATGATATATTGACGTCGCTGTTGTTGGTGCGCCGTCGTTTCTTTCACTGCACTTCGTCGCTTTCCAAGAGTTCTCATGCGTCGCATAACGCCGTTTTGCATTGCGTGCCACGCTCATCACAAAAAATGAGATATTTGCGCTCTTTAACAGGTTTTACGTGAATATTTACTAGTTGTTTGTATAGCCCGAAGGAACAATGAGAGTTCTGGAATGGGATGGGATGAATTTTGATAACAAATGGGAGTGGTTTTGGCTTTTCAGGACGTTTTGGCTGCACAAGAATGTTGAGTTGTAATCAAAACTGTGAAACTTTAAGTCAGTGACATTTTCTGGTGCGATGGAAAAGACCGGATCGGCGAGTAATGAATGCAGGTTCTGGTCCAGCCTTAAGCGGATTTTTTGATTACAATCCGTCGACGTGGTCTTTTATATCATTGGGAGACTTTCATTCTGGCTTGAACAACGCTACAAACAAGATATTTTTTGTGGCGGGCAGTTAAGTGAATTGCATATTATCGTTAAGCCGCTGACGGTGAATTTTTTCTCCTATAGAGCGGGTATCCTTGAAAATTGCTAAAAACCTCTCCCCCAACAGTTTAATAGGTGAAGAAGCGTGTGAAAACCGTTTTGCATGGATTGATGATTTTTCACGGTATCTTTACGGCCTCGTCTGCCGAGGACATTGCTGTGACTTTGTTTTTTTTTTCGACTTTGTTTGTAAAATTGCGTTATACAACAGCAATAAGCATAAACACACCCACCTTATCTCGCAGTAATCCATTAGTTCCTTGCGGTTATTCCATGCGTGTTTGCAACCTAAAGCTTCACTCAAAAAATCGTCTCATGCAAAGGCCGTTTTGGGTTTTCTGTTTGATTTTTTTTTGTTGTTGTTGAAAACGAGTTTTAGCGTTTATTATTAAAATCCATAACCACTGTATGTCTAAATTTTGTAGCGCAGGCAGCTCTTCTACTTCTTAGCACTTCTGTCTTCTACTTCGTGCCCTTTTCCTGATTAAGTGTTACCCGGAATGCGAAAGTTCTAGCTATTAATATGCTGTTTATGGTAAGGAGTGAGCACCTCATTAAAAGGTCTTCTTTTGTACTGCCCGTCGGTTGACCTTGTCTAGGCGTGTCGCGCAACTGTTGACCGAAGATATCAATAAATAAAGAATTATGAAGATGCATATGTAACAGCCGTTTCTTGCCGTTTCAACTCGATAATGTTGAGCATCCCTTGCTTCTGCACTTCAACTGCTGGCAACTCATAGAGCTTTTTCGTATGCTTCTGCAGCGCTGGTTATGAAAGCAGCTGTGTTTTAGTATAGTTTCAGTGCAAGCAAACTACTCTTTTTTCGAAATTCATTTCCCCAGCTAGCACATTCTTCAAGTATATGTCCCCAACAAAGGCATATGTTTAGATATGCTTTAGTTGGACATATACTTTAATGTTCGTTAAAGTTAAAGTTTTTAACGTCTGCGTTTAGTTTAATAAATACCTTATGAATCAAAACAATTTCTTTTGGAGATTGTTAGCACTTCCTTTAATGCTCCCTCGTGTATTTTCTGCACTGAACAAAGCATGCGAGCGAATGATGTACAATGTCACTATAACAGTCCACCGCTCAGCGCCAATGCAACGAGGTTCTAATTGCCCCTTTAGGAGACGTCCTTATTACATGTAATGCTGTCAGTTCGAGGCGAAGCACTGGCTTAAGTTTTTTCCCCTGAATTTTGTTCCCAGTTTCGGAATCTTCTTCTGTCTCGAGTTGTTCGCGTTGCGCACAAATGCTCGTGTTACACAGGATTTTTGGAGCATTGCAGTACAAGCTGAATCTCATCGAATTCATCACCGTAGTGCAAAAACACTTGTTCGAAAAGTGTCAACAATAATGTTCTATCACGCGGTGCCAACGAGGTGAATGTCGCGCTGACGAAGCGTATTTTTCGCTGTAAAGTGGTTATTTGGCTGAACTCGGGTCTCTATTACTGTTTTATTCATTGAATGCAATAATTGTGTTGGGCTTATTCCTTGGCAGCGCTATATAACTTCCATTATGCTTTATCTTTCTGTTTAAACCCAGAATCTGTAGGATAGAGGTTGTATGCTGCTGCAGCAGTTGCTGCTGTTTTGCTGCGATCGAGCAGATTTTCAATATGTTGTCTTCGTCCTAGCAGCCACGACTTCTGGTGCTCTGAAGGCACGACTTCTCTGGCACTCTTATTATGCTATTCTAGGTTTCACACTTTGACCTTTTGAGTGGGTTCTGAAAGGAAGACCAGTTTAGTGCTTCTGCTAAGACTTTATGAAAGTTGTTAGCTTCCTGGCTCTCTTAAGGGAACTTGCGAAATCTTGACTCTCCTTAATTTGCTGTGGTGATACCGTGTTTCTTGAAAAAGTGTACGCAGACGGTGGGGACTGGTTTACGCCGCCTGTGACCAAAGCAGGTCGTACGTTTCTTGAGTTTCTTCTTGAGTACAAAGCAGCCCATCGATATGATATTGACTCAAATATAAGAGAGCAATTACGAATGCGGGCGAGAGTGGCCACTGTTATCGCGATTGAGCAATTCATAGGAGGCCCTAATTAGTTGGCCAATATGTTAAGGAAAGAGGCAGAGCGAGCCGTTTCACTTATACAATGATGGCAGTAGCGGGCGACTTCTTGTTCTGTTGTTGTTCGCTTCTTTTTCTGGGCAGTGCGGCAGATGCACTGGGATCATTCTCCGCTGTATCATCACGGCTGGATGCCGTTAAGGCGCCAATTAGCAGTCGCGCCGGTCACTAGGAGACCGACGGCCGCGTTGTCCGCGGAGCGTGTCAAATCCGCGAATGCCTCGCCTGATGGGCTTTTAATCGCCGTTCGCATCATCGGCCATAAACGCCCGAGATTGCCAGAGTTTCAGGCGCCGCGAACAACAGCGCTGCAGGTCGCGTCGTGTTCTGTGGCTGCTTCCACGTGCCCCACGGCGAGGAGGCAGGGGACATCCGCGTGCATTTCAATCGCACTCGACAAAGTAGATAATCGTGTTGCGAGCTGAGGCCGGTCCGTAATCACATTCCGCTCGAATTTCCCTTGTTCCGCGCCATATTATTCGGGGACGTGCTCGCGAACGCAGCTTGTGTGCTTGTGCGTAGAAATGCCTTCCACACCGTCATATTTCATGCGCGATCTAATCGTCACAGGTACTGCACGTCCAGCGCCATTATCGAGCGCCGGCGCCGCTATTTCCTTAGTCACCTCGCGGCGCTCGCTGTTCTTGAATCGTTGAGAGGATTTCAAAATCGCCGTGATTGCAGCATTTAGAAGAGCATCTCATCTCATTGCTAGGTCCTGGTAGATGAAGGACGCTCTTTAAACAACTGATTGTTCTAGATTGAGTTGAGAACAGTGGGGTATCATTTGTTGAATGTTTTGAAAGCTGTTGAGAAACAGGTTTCCATATTCCCCTTGAAACGCAAAAGATATGAAGATAAGATGTTGATATCAGGGAGAAGCAGTTGTTGTCCACAGTGTTTGTCCTCGGGTGTAGAATTCAAAGAAACATGCTCTTGCTAGCTAAACAATATGGAGCAATTCGCTTAGTTGAGTAAGCCATGATTAGTGTTGAAAAGCAGGGCTCAAAATCCCCTCGGGATCCAGGTGTTTTCCCTGTGTGTGACTTTCTAATGCGACATTTTGGAATATAGCCAGGAGGATGTGATCGGGATCATTCCTACATTGTTTGAGCGTTCAGGTTTTGACAGCTGCCAACTGTTTCGCAAAGATTCGTCTTTCCACTTCGTGGACTCTTAAAAACTATTCGGAACATTGCGCGATTGCCGCCGTCGAAGACTGGTTATTGCGCGTGCGGTGACCTTTCCTTTCATCTTACCGTGCCGAGAGGTGCACCGATCTGTTGCGTGTATGGTTAATTCTAGTGATAGGAATTGCAAAATTTGCTCCGTTGCTTCATCATTGTTGTTGTTGTCCAAAATTCATGCTCCTTCTTTCTCAATGGCTTTCTCTTCTCGACTACTCTGCCAATTACCAGTTCTGCTAACGGGCGGTGTGGATGTCCTTCTGCACACGGGAACAAAATGCACCCAGATGTGTTTAGAGATGAGGGAATAGATACGCCAGTCATCAAGGAGTGAGTGGTTCCCAAGTATGATCGTGCATTCCGTAGCCAATACGTCGCTATTTAGTTCGTAGTCGACTTTCATTGGTGCAGAACTTCTCCTTTGACAGTAACTGCTGTTGGAAATAAACTTCTTCTTTTGATGGCAACGTTTCGTACTCAATTTTACGTCACAGAGCGAGTCCTTTGGTCCTCGAAGTCTACTCGCTTCATATTGTCTTAGGAAGGGCAAACAGTATTCCGCAAGTTGCCTATTTTTAACTGCGATAGGACTGTTGGGGCCGATACATCGTGAACATTTTTCATTTAAACGTATGTAGTAGAACATCGGGAAAGATCCCCCAACGGATGCATTATTTGGATGGCAGCAACAGTCTTCTGATGTGAGACTTGCGTGCGTTAATGGCTATTCGAGCCCTACACAATCTCCGAATTGTTGATGGTCGTCTCTGCGGTGCTGAGTGAAGTGCTCAAGTTGCGCAAGGCTGCGTATGACAGCGACGCCTTCCTCACACCGCAGCGTCACTCTCATGGAAGCTCCGAAGTTCCTCAGCGGCCGCTCCACCACGCGCCGCAGATGCTGTCCGAGCGGAGGTGTCGGCTGCCCAGAGGTCCGTCCTGGCGCAGCCCTCCGGAGTGTCATGGTATCTGCCGGCCACCGAGCGCTTAATTCGCCGCTCAAACCGCTCTCACCGCCGTCCAGCGCCCTCCTAGCCCTCGTAGGCCGGCCGTTGTTCCTCCTCGGTCTCCAGTCATTCAGTGGGCGTGGTTTTCTACAGAGTTGTCTGGCGCGTATTGATCGGCGGCCGACGGAACGCACCAGCCGGCCTACCGCTTCCAACCCCTGACCCTCCTCGGCGCCGATCCCAGCCGTCCGGCTCAACACCAGCCCTTCCTGCTCTTCTGCCGTACCGCTCACTCACTGCTCCTTGTTTCAGAGGAAAGTGCGAGATCACATTCGTGAAGGACATCCGAAGTCTCGGCGACTGCGATCTGAGCCGCGAGAACAGGTTCTTCTCCTGCCTGTCCTACAACCAGGAATCATCAAGACTGGCGTCTGTTCAAGGT
This sequence comes from Heligmosomoides polygyrus bakeri, assembly GCA_947359475.1. Classification (NCBI taxonomy): domain Eukaryota; kingdom Metazoa; phylum Nematoda; class Chromadorea; order Rhabditida; family Heligmosomidae; genus Heligmosomoides; species Heligmosomoides polygyrus. The sequence continues at coordinate 68,666,621 of OX375866.1, forward strand.
GAAATCCGCGTCGGAGCCTCGTATCAGGTGGGTGTCGCCCTCTTCTGCCTCTTTCTTTCATTTGTTTCACATTTGGAAGTTTGTGGCTGTTTTCTGTCAGTGCTTTTATTAGTGCTTTTGGATTTCCGAAGAAAACTCGCAGGTCCTGTCCTGTTCCTTTCTTCATTCGTTAATTGCAACCTTTTCTTTCTATGCTGTTACGTGAGAGAGATTGTTCTTAAAACACAAACATCCAGCGACTCTGCTGCTAGTGCTGAACAACGGTTTCTGATAGACTGACTACGTTATGCCAAGCCGAATTCGGACGGTTTTTGGGGCATTCTCCTTTTACGTTATAGGACTTGAGCAAACATTGTCCTCCATTTCTTCATACAATTTGTCTACTGGAGGCTTTGAAAACCTGAAGCGTGCATGAATGTTTTGTATTCATCATGATTAGTTGCTTGCAAGATATCAAACTCGCCGGAACTCGTGTGTGATGCCGGCCATTTGTTGAGTGAACTGGTATCATGCCTTTAAATCACGTGTGGTATATCCTTCGCAAAACATTTTTCTGTTCCTTCTGTGTTTCCCTTCAAAAATGAGGAAGGCGTTCAACGCTCTCCATTTTCTTGTTGATAGGGGTGAGAGCACTGGTTGTTCGTAGTGAATCAAGCAGTTTTGGAATCAGCTCTAGAGAAGTGGCGCTGTTTAGGGTGGCTCTTCTTGTTTCGAGTATTCGACCACTGCGTTGGACCGCACTCCGCTTGAGTATGTATTAAGCTTTGTCGGTTGCCTAAAGTGAAGGGTACGGGTTGAACAGCTGATTTTACTGGTAAGACATCATTCTTCTTAGCTCAGTATTCCGATAGTGGGTGTCCATTGTTTCAACAATAAGGTCTCTCCTCTTTTGGGTGACTGATCTTTGTCGCTACGCTTCTGTAAGTCTTATGATGCGCCCTATTCTAAATAGAACGTCGTAGCCTTAATACGTAGGCTCTAGCCCATGGATTGATGGTTGTCTAAATGTCGTTTTCGTTAAAGGCCGACGATGGCGTAAGTGCCAAGGGTGCATTTCTGCCTGTGGTTAGCGCTTATCTGAAGTGACCGTGGTGACTTGCTTTCGCCTTCCGCGCACTCTTTTCTCTCGCACCCCTCCGCAACTCTCGTATTAGCAGGCGTTTTCGGATTCTTTTCGCGGCCTGTTGTTAGAGGCATCGATTGCTGCTGTTGTCCGCTTTCAATTGCCGCGTGAATGAATGAGAAAGCGAGCGCGAATTGACCTTCCGAGCGCTGGTACTGCTCAGCTGTTCCCTCTTACACAAAAGGACCCGGTTATTATGACGCTATGCTAGAGAGGTATTTGCATGCTCACCTAGGGTTGTATCTTAAATGAAGTTCTTAAAATTTATTTGCATTTATTTTAATTCAGGCCAACGTGGGTCGGTGAGGTTGTTTAAAATGTAAATGTTAAAATGTTGAAGTTCACAATTATTCAACGTTTTGTTCTCTTTCAACTTATTTTCCTTCTAATCAGCTGACGTTATGGTTTTCTTGGTAATGGCTTTTCTTATCAAACAGTGACTTTAAGAAAGAGCTTGTCGTGTCAGATAGGAATGGTATTTTTGAAACGGAGAGGTCAGCTTTTCAGCCGTTTTATCATTGTGCCTAGGTAACTGCCCAGAAGGGTAGTTCCGAAAAAGTTGGCGACTAGGTGAAAGAATGTTCTGTTCTATTTTCAATAACCATTTAGGGACGAGTGGGTCTGCATAGGGTTATCGGGCCTACTGCGTTAAATAATGTTGTAGAATAATGATGGAAGGAATGTACGAAGCTGAGCCTACATTTAAGAGTGGGCAGAATCCGCTGGAAACGTCGTCAAAAACGCAGTATACAATCACTTAATCGCCTCACTTGATCAGAATATTCTTCGTAGAAGAGGTTTTGCTGCATAATACTAATCGACGAATAGCTCCGTGATGAATAACTTCTAAGGTCAATAGCGCGTTGAACTGCCTTTGCCCTCTATGAGCCTTATAGCACATCTTCGTCAAGATCAGCGAGGTTAATTTGCTTGTGCCCACCCTAACGTTTGCTCATCGTTTTGCTGGTCGCTGTAGAAATGTATGACCTTCAAAACTGAGGATTCGCCCATTGTAGCCTTAGTTGGATTAGCGTCGTGTTGTATAATTCGTGATCTGTTAGCTGTCCTTGTGACGTTTTGTGCCGTTCCATCCGTAGACCAATCATGAACCTGAGGTACCAGACGTTGCGACAGCGACGCAGGCTATCGATCGCGGCACATCGCTGTTCGCGTTAGCTTAGTGGGTCGGGGAACTTGCAGTGTGCTCATTTTGATTTCTCGTTGAGCTTTTGCCTTCCAGTGCTACCTGGCTCAGCAACCGCGAGGTTCTTCCCACAGTGTTCATTTAGTAAAAGACCACAAAGAGTTAGTAGTGGTTGGTGATCCGTCAAAGTTAGTGGCAGCGGTATTTATTCGATGTTTGCTTTCCGTTCTAACAGTTGGTTGGATTTGTCTCCAAGATCTGATGGTGGCAAAGGGAAATCGGTGGTGGAGGGAGGGGACCTTACGAAACGAGAACCAAAATTCCTCTTTTCTTTTCATTCTTCTTCAATTAGAGCTACTATTACACTTACATGGCTTAACTCTTTGATAAAAAGTGCAGTTCTGATGTTCTCAGACTGGATTGAACACGATTGAAGGTTTTCTAGGTGGCGTTGAAGTAGATCCGGCGATTCGTTTAAATTTGCGACGGGCCTCATGCATTAAAACTCTTTGGAGGATAAAATTCATGGAAGCGCAGGAAATACTCTAGTTAGGAGAATGTTCTTGGAGGGATTCTTTTGCTTAGTTCTAGAAACTGACTTTTAAGCGTAGTTCTGTTCTACCAATTTTCGTTTTACCTTTTGTATTAATGGTTGTTCCTCGTGCCTTACCCTACCTCGACAGCTGTAAGTGAAGTGAACTCTTTGGCGTTGAGAGCTATGTTCACACTGTGCTTTTATACGATTTTAACTGCTAAGTGTCCCTGGAATTGTGACTGAATGGCATTCGATGACAATCTAATGTAGCTGCTGATGTTGTTCATTTTTCAAAGAAAACTAATCGTCGCAGTACTCTGTCCCCTTCCGCATTTTTTGCAGTTTACATATAGTCTGCTTAAAAAGCTAGTGTAGCACCGGCCTTCATGTATTGCCTGAGAGACAGCAATGTTTTCGCTGTTCAGTTTCTGTGTCTGGTCTTCTTTGACTTACGGTGCGGCTGTTTAGGCTAAACTGCCGGCTGAGGCGTCGTGCTCAGTGGCAGATGAGCCGGATCGCGATGAACTGCTCTACCGACCCGGCATGATTGATCCGAGCACCGAAGACAAATACATCAAACTGGCGCGAAGCTTTCGAATGTTCGCGATGATGGAGACGAGGATGCTGGACACCGAGAAGCACTCGAGAGTGAGTCAGTTCGGATATCATAATCGCGTTGTTTGCGCTCGTTCGCTCTCCACCGCTAGTCGTGGTGTGCGCTCCGGTTGTCGCATTGAACTCTTGTCGGTGTCGTTCGTTGTGATTGCGCCGTAAAATTGGGTTTGATTGCGCATTATCCCAGATTAGTCGCCACTGCCGAAGCGCCGTGACACCTGTCTTGCGTCGACGAGCATACGGTAGAATGCCAGGTGCACGCGGCAGCAGCGGCGGCGTGTTCTGTTGTTGATTTGCAACGCGCGGTGTACTAATGTCGTTGATATACGGGTGGACGGACGGCGGGCAGCTATTGTTCGCGCAGGGTGTTTCTTTCGCGGCGTGCGCCGCTTCTCTGAGGAGACGTCATGTCGTCGTCAGTGTACGCTACATCAAAGTTCGCCTGGACTTTATGCGGCCATTTCCGTCCTTAGCCGGAGTGTTACAGTGAGCGGTATTGAAGGAACATCCATCACTTATTGGGAAAACAGCTTGACAGGTGAATTTTTGACGATTGGTGAGGTCTCTAGGAGGTGTTAGTGCGGTAGTTACGGAGAAAATTTGCTCTGTTCACCGGTACTTGTCTCGTGAAATTGTTGTGATGTAAGCCAGATTGTATCTAGAAGAGTTTTCTTTTGGTTAGTAAAGGGGGTTCTTTCAAAAATTGATCGCTCAGCTGGATAAGAAACCCTGGGGCAATGGTACTTTAGGGGAGGGGTCACTACAGCATGCCGTGGTGCGCAGTCGTGGGACACAGCGAATGATAGTGCATACCTATCTGCTGTTTTCGATTACAAATCCGTCTTTTATTTGCCTCCGCGTTGTGCAATTAAAGGAACTCCTCCAGAATGTGGGCAATTTTAACACGACTGCTTTAGTCAGGCGACACCCCTATGCCCATGCCTCTGCCCAGTTCTGTGCTCGCCTTCCGAAACTTTTCAAATGTCAGATTGTCAAATAATGATATGCTCTGTTGACCGCTGCGTGAGAGCACGTTGTTATGGATCGCACTTATGAGGACTCCTTGTCTGCACATTTGTCACGTGCAGTGGCTTGCAGGGATCGGGCGGTCGAACCGCAATTATCCTATCGTGCGTGTGATAGGCCTAATATCAGTCCACCTGTCCCTTCTCGCAAAATTTGAGGACTAGGTTGGCTAGAGCACGAAGTCGTGTAGAAATTCCTTGGTTATGTATCCTTGACGCCCACCTATGCTCGCCGCTCACAGCCGTGCGAGCTTCTCCAGTTATGCGCTTCAATAATCCATCTTATCACGTCAGCGATAGCTTTGTGGAAGAAATCCTATTTGCATACCAGAGCGTACATCTTCACTAAATCTCGCAGTATTACGCTCTTTCGAGTACCTAGCTGGCAACCTCTTGGGAGATGACTCCACGGCGATGTTTTCCGCAGGGTTGTTTCCATGGTTAGGGCAATCGTCTAAGATTTGAAGTGCTAGCGTACTTAGTCTTGTTGGAGAAGTTTTGCTTTAAAGAGCTTGCAAAGCAACGCGCCGCGCCCTGAACGGCTATCGTTGAGGCATCAAGACGTGCGATTAATCAGCGGCTGACTCAGCTGGTTCTGAATAGCGCCTGAAGTGGAAATGCGAAGAGATGGAAGAACTCGTGCTGTGTATGCCGTTTCTACTGTAAATGCACGGTGTTCGTTTCAGGTGAGTGACCTACTGTTCGACGATGCGCTCACCACATTGCATCGCTGCGGCTACAAATTCGATGAGGCGCTCAAGGAGATGAATGCTAACGATAAGCTGCTGTCCGCTGACGCGAACTTCATGACCGTGGAGGACACGAAGAAGTTCTGCAAGGGCATCAAGACGATCGGCAAGAATTTCACGCGAATCAGTCGCGAGCTGCTTCCGCTGCATAGCAGAGTAAGTGGTTCGCTTCATCGGTGACGCACCGTTAGCACCAGCCATGGCCAGGCGTTTCAGGATCAGCTGGTCGGCTTTTACTACTTGTGGAAGAAGACGTCCGATGCCGTCAAGCCGAAGCCGCTCTCTCGGCAACGCAACCAGGTGACATCGATTAAGAGGGGCGCGAAGAACGCGCAGATCAAGGTGAGCAGAAAGAGCGCGTTCGCAGACGAGGTGTCAGGTGTCCTAATCTAATCTGATATAATTAAGACGTCGCGACCGGCGTCGACGGAATTACTGGATTACGCCTCTGCCAGCGAGGGTGAGATGGAGGCGTTGGACGCAGACAAGGTGGCCCAGTACGCTTGCCATCATTGTTACGGCTCCAGTGAGTTCTTTTTTTTTGCAGTGTTAGTCGCGGAGGCATCGTTCGACTTAAAAGATCCATGTAGATTCGAAGAACCTATGTGCTAATTAGTGCTATAGAATACCAGTGGTTTGCAGAGAGCCGTGATTGGCATCATGCCGGCCGTGACGGCCTTCTGCTGTGTTCCGACTGCCGACTATTCTACAAAAAGTACGGGCAGCTGAGGCCAGTTGATCGGCCCTCTACTGTGCCGCCATGCCTGTTCAAACGCAGTCCGTCTGGCACCGATGCGGATGAGGACAGCGGTGTGAGGACTCGAGCCGGAAAGAAGGAGCGCCGAAGGTTCGTTACTAGATTGCTAGCGCTTCCTGACGAGTTTCAGAGTTCTGTGTGTAAACTTGTTTTCAAAGTGTCGGGATCAAGAACGTGCATTGACGCCTTTTCAGTTATCTTAGGAAGCCTCTTGACACAATCATAGCCATTTAATATCTCTGTCGGCTTCAAGTAACGTTCCTGGAAGTTGAGGCGTAAATGATATAAAATGGGCTGCTTTTTAAAGTGTTCGTTTTAAAACCAGTTGAGCGAAACCTCTTATTCCGTGTGCAGAGAAGTATCACTTGCACATTTTCTCTGCCCTCCCATTTGTCCTGTGCGGCCTTATCCACTTGACACCGATTGATTCGGATGCTGAGCCAAAACTCTGATTCTGGTGAAAGGCATGTTCCCAATTGCAAGGATTGCTGCTTGAAATTCCTGTAGGCAACTACGCATGCGTCGATTTTGAGCTCTCACGGCGATGAGAGACGAAACATGGGAGGGAGGTCCATTCGTCCTTTTGTTTTCCGCTCGCAATGTTGTGTTCAGCCGTACTCCGAGAAAAAGGCAATGCACAAGGCAGTTGCTCCTTGGAGGCTCGATTTTTGTTGGAAGGAATTCTATCCCATTTGGAAGCTCAGGGGCACTGCTATTACAGATCATAGAAAGCGATTTGCATACGCGTTAGCATATAGCTGCACCTGGGACGATCAAGTCCTTCGTTCGTTTCGTAGTTCGATGAAGAGATAGGAACGGGAAGCGCGCAAGGCATTTCTGGAATTGAGCTGACGTTCTGCATACCGAGGGGATAGTTCTGGTCATCAATTGCCGTATGCTTCATCGTTTTCGCCTTCATTTCGACGCCGAAAGTGGTTCGAGATTTCAGAGCGTCATACAAATAGGATATGCATTCTAGGATCATTCGGCTATCTTAACTGTGTGTTCAATTGAAGCTTGTTCTCTGGAGAGACTCCTGCCTATCTGCTTATTGGCGCCGCGTGGAGGTCTTTCATGGGGATTAACGTATCTTCTTCCAGAACTCCGTCTATGGGCGAGGAGCGGCGCAGCCCGAGCCAGGCGGCCTCCATTCACGAGTTCGACCTCGACAAAGTCCCCATTAACAAGACGAAGAACGGCAAGCGAAAGCGATCCAACAACGTCCACCAGCATGCGAACGGACTGCACTCCAACAGCAGCAGCGCGAAGAAGAGACGAGTGCGTTCTCCATCGCTCTCTTTTCAACGTCCGTTCCCACACTCGATTTGTGCTTTTCACGTCTGCGTTGTTTAGGAGGATGCCGACGAGGACAGCAGCAGTGGCAAGGAGGAGACCCTGGCGGACGAGAGCAAGGCGACAACGGCTTGCAATTCTGTCAAAGCGGAAGACGACGCGGCAACCGAAAGCAGCGCTGCTCCGGTTCCTGATGAGAGATTTGTAGCGGATGAGGCCGGCGTTTCCAACTGCGAGGTAATTCGCTTCTTTGCGCCGCAGTGTTGGCCTGGCGACGTGCCTTCGTGCTGCTGATGAATGATAATGTCTTCTTTCAGAGCGCAGCAACGAAGCAGGAACCAGATTCCGAAAAGCCGCTGGAAAAGCTCGAACAGGTCGCGATGATGGTCGAGGATGTGAAGCCAGAGACGGCGAGCGTGGTGGGTGAACCCAAGAAGGAGGAGAAGATCTTCGACGACATCGATTCCGACGAGAACGACGAGAACATCGCCACGATCATTGACGACGACAACACCTGGAAGCATGGTGACCAGGTAACCGCTGGGGACTTCGTCTTCTTTCTCGTTGTTGAGGGTGTTTCCGACTTGTGCCGCAGCGAAAGCGTCTGTGTTACAGGAGGCGTGTTCGTCAAGCAACGCGATATTCGTGCAGTCGATCGTCCGCTCGTGCGGTCAAATGAGTGCGCGCACTGATCTCTCGTATCGCATGCCGAACGACTGCGAATGGGCGAGGCGGAAACGCGAGAAGAAGGAGAAGGCAGCGGCGGCCGCCGTCGCGCAGCATCAGCAGCTGCAACAGCAGCAGCAGCAGCCGCCAACTCCGACGCAGCCGAAGAAGGTGAGTGGTCGTCGTCGGTCGCGTTAGGGCGCCGCTAATGGTGAGCGATTTCAGGCCGACATGAATGGCATGATGCCGGCAGGGATCGCCGACCTGTCGCGGGTCGCTGCTATGAACGGGCAGATGTCCATGTTTCACGGCATGGATCCGATGACGGTGGCGATGATGCAGCAAATGCAGCAGGCGCAGATCATCGAAGCTCAGCAGCACGCAGCCGCCCAGCAGCAACATGTGCGTTTTTGGTTCATCTTCATGTGAAAGAGAGGATGTTTCGTGACGCGGGGCTTGTTCACCTGGTGCAGCGGGTTTGGAGTGGAGCATTAGTAATGAGGGGTGGCATTGTCCTTGCATCGTTCAATCAGACTTCGAAACCTTCATCAGGGATCGTACTGAGCACGAGGGTATAGTCATCGCAACTGTGAAAGTCTATTCATCAAGTTTGCTGCTAGGGCAAAGCTGCGGCTCATAGAGGAGAATTAGAGATCTGCTTGACCGACGCCGGGTTTTCTATTGCTCAGCATTTTGATCACATTTCTTGGCCTGCGACACATATGATAGGTCGTGTCTTTCCGACCTCGATGTTACGACCATGTAGTTGTCTCCAAAAGTGTAACCATGGCTCAAGCCATCAGAATTGGTCTTCGTTCGACGAAGCACTGTCCGCATTTACGCTCTCGGATCGAAAGTAGGGTAGAGTGCTCGATATATGGGGTACGGTACTCGATGTTCGTTCACCGTTTTGTGCTCGAAGCGGAAAGTGCTAGCGCGGACAAGGCGCTTCGTCGAGCAAGGCCAAAACTGTTGCCGAGCCTTGTTCAGGCCTAGGCCGTTGTGGTCCAACACTGTTCCTTCCCACGATCAGCTCTTTCGAATATACAATTTTGAATGCGGATTCGCTTCGGAGTAAAATCAAGAAAAATAAGCAAAATATAAAGAAGAGTATTATCATTTACTGGTGAAAGTAATATTTGAGCGAACTCATCCTAAAGATTTGTTTAGCCATTTATTGTAAGACGAGCCGGATCTATCCTAGTTGGGAGGGGTCAGCGCTACAGTGTCCGTTTCGCCCAGCACTCCACGACAAGGCACCACATTCTCTGAGATCACAGGAGAGCCACATCGCTTAAGCACTGAGACCAATTCAGAAGAAGTAGGTGAAAAAATACCGCATCTCCCTTACGATTAGGATAGATCCGACGGGCCTTATATCATCTCACAAGTGGCCCAGTTTCGATTTCCTTTATATCATCTCACAAGTGGTCCAGTTTCGATTTCCTTTTCAAAACCACATGCCTTACGATTTCAAGAGTTCTAGCACTGGATAGCTCAGTATTGGTGGCAAAAGGAGGCTATGAACTGGAGCCGCACTGTTGTTTGATCGGGGGACCGAAATGTGTCGCGCTTCTCGTGTTTCGCGAGTGCTGTTTGTTTCTTCTGGGGACAACTGTTCAGTCGCGCCCTGAGTGAGTGCTCCGTGTTTCAGATGATGAAGCTGGAGATGCAGCGGCAACTGGCGGCGGCCGGCCGCATTCCGATGATGTCGTTCATGGACCAGCAGCGGATGGCGGCCGCGGCCGGCCTGCCGTTCATGCCGAGCCAGCAGCCGACGGACATCCAGCGGTTTCAAATGGAGATGATGCAGGCGCAGCAGATGGCTGGCGCGATGAGCGGCATGGGCCCTCCGCAGGGCCTCACCAACCCCGAGATCCAGTCCATCATGATGCAGATGATGATGGCCAACCAGATGGGCATGCAGGCGATGGGCCCCCCTCCGATGCAGAACCCGGCGGCGATGTCGGCCGGCCTGCCGCCGAGCATGGGCATGCACCCGGCGCTCATCCCCTCCTCGCAGGCGAACGGCCTGATGACGAACTCGGACATGATGCGGCGGTTACAGCAGGAAGGCTACCCCATGCGGCCGCAATAACATCCGCTGCTCTCCCCTCTCTCAACTGCTCTGTCTTTCCTAGTTCGGGGTGTCGCCCCGCGAGATACTCTATGTAAATATGAACCTCCGCCAAACTCAGGTTACCGAGTGCCTTGCGCTCTTCTCAATATTGTTTGTTCGTGTTCTTATTCCTTGACGGCGCTCTATGGCCGTCAGCGTGAAACCGGTTGCTTCCGAGTCCTTTAATGCTCGTTTTCTGTTCTGTTCCGAGTGGACGCGGTGCGCGCGCTTCTCTGTGGCGTAGCTTCCTCCATCTCGTCCCTCTGCTCTCGCTGAAGTGTGGGTGTCTTCATCAGATGTGTTCCATAATCTTGTAGCTATATGATGGCGCTTGTTGTGATAGTTGATATTTATGTATAACGATCGGTCCAAGACGAGTTGTTTTGTCACAATGCCCGGAAGATAATAAAAATATAAACAGTTTCCCTTTGAGTGACCGCCGCTCATCGCACTGGAACTGGTCACGGGAGAGTCAAGGTCCAGGGTCGGCGCTCCGAGCCAAGCACGCCGCGTCCGTCGCAGTTCTGGGAGGGGAGCGGGAGGGTGATTAGGTGGCACGGAGCACCACCTCTCGAGTGTTTGTGCAATTGTTGTTTGGCTGTTGATTCCGGGAGTTTAGGAATTGCAGAGCGGCGTCGCGGCTGTTTGCACAGTTTGCGAGCCCAGCTGGCTCCGATGTTTGTCCTCATCTAGGGTTTCGGTTGCGAATGCGGGGGACGTCGCCAGGATAAACCATAAATGGCCGCACCCAATCCTGGAACAACAGCGGAACCACCGTGAATTTAAACAGATTCATGTCGCTATAGAGAAACCTCGAAAGCTCAAAAAAAAACGTGGAAATTCAGTAGTCAGTATCAGTATCATATAAATTCAGTAGCACGCCAGATCGGTCCAGAGACACAAGGTGCATGAACGGGAGTGGGCAGGTTTCCTCTGTGATAAAAAGCCCATTTTCTCCTTGAATAGGCTCCTTTTGACCTGACAGTATGTTGCCTATTGCAACATGCATCGACTCCAGAACGGCTTAAGCCTTGCGCCTGCAAGCGCGCTTTCTAGCACTCTAGGCGCTTTGCTCTGCAGTTGAGCTCTACGAGGTGAATTAACGATTTCGCTCAGGGAGGAAGTGGCTTACCATTATCCAGTGAAACCACTCAGAGGTTTTCATAGTTACCTCCAACATAAAATCGCTGCTACCCCATGTTGAAGAGGAGAAGCTTTGGACAGAGTGCAGTCTATAGTCGGCCCGTGAGGGTACTTCTGCGCTCCAGTAGTCTCCTTCAAGAAGCATCTGCAGATGATGCCTTATGGCTTTTGCGCGTTGCGTAGTTTTCGCTTTGAGAAATTTCTAGGGTGTTGCGCCAGCTCATGTTATTCTCTGGTGCAGTCCGACGAATTATCGAAATCAATCATTGGATAATGCAATAGGGGTGTAGACAAGCCACAGAAACGACAAAAAGAAGTGACTTGGGGAAGAACTTTTTTTAGAAGAACTTCGTTTTCACGGAAAATAGCGTTTGGGTGCTGGTCATAATGTTAGAGCCTCTAAGTAAAGACCAACCCGCTTCTGTCTGCTTGTTACACTGTTCTCTATCACTGTGCCTGTTGTTCTCATTGGTAGGGGAAATCGTCTCTCGGATTTCGAAAAAGGCTGCAGTGACGGTATGGAAAGCTGTGGTATGACTAACTGTATGTAGCGTAGTTCAGGAATTTGGTCGCTCCCACCGTGTCGTCGACTCGTATCTCCGCATCCAGATGCGTACGGTGCTAGGAAGCATACAGGAGGGAAGGAGATTGGGATGATAGAGAATAATAGAGTGGTAGAAGAGTCACAGAGCGAGCGGCATCGAATGTCTGCTCAGATCAGGGCAAACCTCACATGGTCAAACTCGAAAATGTTCTCCAGAATAGTCAGAAGCGTCTTGGCGTGGAGAACACATGTACGACGTGTGCTATGTGCTCCATTCATTACAGTCGCAAATCATTGTAATTGACTCGCTTTTGTGTGCCAGGACGTACGCTCCACTGGTAAGGGAGCTCTCGTGTTATGACTTGAGCTATTTTCTCAGTTTCAGATTGTGTGCTCCGACAAAAAGAAATTCAGCTGTGATGGACCCAATGGGTTTCACAACTATTGCCATGATTAAGGAGCATGGCAATAGCTGTGAAAGGATCCATGAGGAAGGAAGAACTTCAAAGCGTAACTTCAAAGGGTGGAGTGGTGGTGTGGGCTGCTTTCTGTTTGAATGGAGGAGATATATTGCATTCCGTTCCGAAAAAGATGAACTCGGCTCAGCACCTGTTCACTTTGGATGGAACAACGAGTTTCATTCCCTTTTCGAGGAGGAATCGACGGCGAAACTTGATATCTCTACAGGACAACGCCTCCTCCGTTTCATGTGAGAGGGTGGCTGCAACGTTATCATGTCAGCGACTTTGTACTGGCCAATTTGCCGGACCCAGTCCCATAGGAAACGACTTAGACTGCATAATATGTTATATTTAGATGAACAGCAAGCCATACGGGACCACAGATGAGCTTTTAAAGCGGTTCTGGAGGCTTGACACATCGTCAACCGCAACCTCGTTGATAAGCTGATTTCAACTATAACCAACCGCGTCATTCGGTCATTGACATCGAAGAAGCTCTATAGATTATTGACATTGTTGTTCTTGTTTAGATTTCTCGTTGCAAACCATGCATCCTCTACTATATATTTTTTATTGGTTTGTTTATTCTAGGCGCGTTACAAACTAACAAAAATGATTGAACAAAGCAAATAAAATACCTGAACAACTCACTTAGATATCAACTCTACGTTTTCAGCACATCTCGTATAGCACAATACTGAAATATTTATCAAGCAAGAAACATTCTACGGGTATGCGCAGACGGAATCATCAGATCATGATACCTCCCGAGCTGAAAATTAAAATTCTTCAAGATCCTGCACGTTAAGCAGTCGGACCTAACTCGCGTCCTTGCTATCGAGATTCGAGCTCCCCTTTCGGATCTGGTCAACGTCCCATCAAAGACTTCTAGTGCGCTGATAGAAAGCTTGTTGGCAAGGACATTGCACATCGTGAGAAGGTCAGCGGTTCTCCTTCTATTTCTCAGTGACAAAATACCAAAAAACAGGGATCGTTATGGTCCACGAGGTATTATATTAGATTGTAGTTCATCGAATAACACCTCATCATTCCTTTCCTAGGGACGTTGTTTTGAACGCTTTCCAAAAGGTTATATTCGATTACTTTGTGACCTAGGGATGGTGGCTCCTTAGGAAAGCCATTTGTTCAAAAGGGTGACGTTTTTTCTTCAAACTCTTGTTTTTCAGCATGGTGAAGTTCTTCTATCTATGCTCTATCTTTGCCATTGCAGCAATGAAGAGATTTTTCTCGAAGCGTTTACAGTTGCTGAGAAAAACAAAAACCACTAAATTTTCGGTGGCTCTAAAGTTATGTCCAGCAGTGTAAAATGTGCAGTCTTTATGCAAGTCGAGGATATCCTAGGGGTTGCTTCTTCCGGTCCGGTGTTAAATTCAAAGAAATGACGCAATCGTGGTACTGTTGATGTGAGGATTAGGCAATCCATAACAACCAGACGGTAAAACGTGTAAGCTCACTCAAAGATATGAGAGAGATGGTGCTGCATACTAGTAAGGAATCAAGTGTTCACCGCTGTAAAATTTCTAGAAATCGAAGGCTGAAAATTCGCACGTATTTTTGGCGCACTCTGAAGTGGTGGATTCTGGCTATCGCTTTCGAATTAGAACGCCTCGCGATCAGTTTAAAATAGGCCTGATCATCCAAAGAAAAGCTATCAGTATGTAGAAGTTCTGTCATTCTGGACAATGAACTTGAACCAGTAGATTTCTTATGACGTGTTGGAAGCCAGATTCGTTGTTCGTTGTGCATCTTACGGTAAGCTCCCGATTAAGGAACTCGATATGCACGCGATAGGTGCCATTTGGTTGTAGGGAAATCTGCTGTTGGATGCATCCGAGTTTCTGCCCATAGCTCGCGTAGTTTTCAGTCAGTATCCCGACGGAAGGCTGACTGTCACCGCATTGATAAAACATTTTGATGCATTGGTTATATTAGGGTGTCCAGAAACTATCTGCAGAAAACTTCGCAATGTTCCAGATTTTTTCTAGAAGGTTCAGAAGATTTCAACATAAGTGCTATATAAAGACACTATCCTGCTGCATCTGCATAGCGTATCCAGCTCCGTCTTCCTTGCCTATTTCACTGTACGATGGCCGTACTGTCTACCCATATTAGACACGTACTCCTTTACGAGTTTGAATCTGGGCACTCCGCTGCAGAAGCCTATCGAAACTTGTGTCATGTATTGGGCTCTGAAGCTCCTTCTGTACGGCCTGTGTATAGCTGGTTCGAACGCTTCAGAAGCGGCAAGAGGAGTTTCGAAGGTGAGCCTCGCTCTGGTCGACCGACGACAATATCCTTGGATGAACTGAGGAAACTGGGGAGCAGCATCCATATGAAGGTGTGCGTTATTTTGCTGCTGCTCCTGGCTGTTGCCAATCCACCGTGGAGCCCGGTCAGTGGCTCCCACACGAACTGACCGACGACAAAAGGCGAAGGCGTCTGGACATATGCACTCAGCTGCTCTCCCGAAGTCGCACCTTCAACTGGCTGGACACCATCGTCACAGGAGACGAATAATGGGTCCTCTACGTGAACCACGCTCGTAAACGTGCATGGTGCCAACGCGATGAAGTGCCGAAATCTATCGTAAAAGGTGAAATGCATGCGAGGAAAGTCATGCTGAGCGTGTGGTGGGGAGTTTGTGGGATCTACCATTTCGAGCTGCTGCCTGACAGCACGACTGTCGCTGCCGAGGTCTACGCTACCCAACTGCAGACTGGCCGACAAGGTGCGCAAGGAACAGCCCTGGCTCAAAGTTCGCCTGCTGCAAGATAACGCGAGCCCACACACACATCGCGAAGACGAATTCTCAGAGAATTCTGGAACTCGGATGGGAAGTTCTGCCGCGTCCACCGTACAGCCCAGATCTGGCACAAGTGACTACCACCTTTTTCGATCACTTCAGCATCATCTGGAAGGGAAGCGTTACGAAGATCGTGACCACCTCGAAAATGACCACCGAGCTTTTTTCGCCTCCAAGTCGCCGGATTTCTACGCCAGAGGAATTCGAAGTCTTGTGGAACTTTGGCGGAGAGTAGTCGATGTTGATGGAAATTGCTTGGTTGATTAATAAAATCTTCTTCTTCTTCTTCAGCGTCTGTCCCGCTTCGTAGCGGGGTCCGCTATTCTGGTGTCATGACGCCACCTTTCCCGATCCAGCGCTAGATCAGGGTGGACACCTGCCGCTTTTAAGTCCGTATGTAACGTATCAGCCCAGCGCTGCTTCGGGCGCCCTCTAGGCCGCTTTCCTATTACCTCGAAGTTAAGGCCTATCTTGCGAACGCTGTCTTCTTCTCCACGCAGAACGTGGCCGTACCATCGTAAGCGAGCTTCGCGCATCTTGTTGGCTATCGGTACGACACCGAACTTCTGCCGAATGGCATCGTTTCGGATGCGGTCCATGCGCGTGACTCCGGCCGTCCAGCGCAGCATCTTCGTCTCCATGACGCTGAGGCGCGCTTCAACTTCCTTGGTCGCAGGCCAACACTCAGCGCCGTACATCGCTACTGGCCGGATGACTGCTCTGTAGATCTTTGACTTAAAGCGCTCTGGTACTCACGCGTGAATTCACTTCGACCATCAGTTTGCCGTCAGACGCGACTGCTGATCCCAGGTACTTAAAGACCGCAGTGCGTGGAAGCTCGATGCCCTTAACCTTGATGGAGCTGGACTCGGTAAGGTCCGTCGTTAAATACTCGGTCTTCTTCACGTTCAATCTGAGTCCAAACCGCTCCAAGCGATCACACCAAGCTTGCAACTCTCGCTCCAGTTCTCCTTTATCTTCGCTAGCGAGCATCACGCCATCGGCATAAAGCAACGTCCAAGGGACGGGCTTCTGAAGATCTCGTGTGATGGCATCCATGACGACAACAAAGAGGAGTGGGGAAAGCGCAGAACCCTGGTGTACCCCGACAGAGATGGGGAACTCCATCGAGGTTCCAGCTGCAGCTTGAACTCGACTCTTTGGACAAGAGTAGAGAATTCGCACCCACTCTATGAGCTCTTCGGGAACTCCATGATGTCGCAAGGCGTACCATATCACTTCACGCGGTACGCGGTCAAAAGCCTTCTCCAAGTCGAGGAAGGCGACATGCACTGCCTTCTGTTTCTCGCGATGCTTCTCTATCAGGAGGCGAGTGGCGTGTATGGCATCAACGGTGCCACAGCCAGCCACGAAGCCGCACTGATTGCTGGACAGCTTGACGATGTCTCGAATTCGTCCATCAACAATTCGCTCAAAGATCTTCATGCTGTGCGAAAGCAAGCGAATCGGACGGCAATTGGAGCAGTCTGCAGGGCTGCCCTTCTTCTTCCAAATCGGGATCGTCGTACTTTGGCGCCAACACTCAGGCACTTTCTTCTCCGCCACAACCTGATTAAAGAACTTCGCCAACCACTCAGCAGGGTACCAGTACGTGGACTTCCACAAATCAGCTGCCACGTCATCGGGCCCAGTCGCTTTGCCTGGCCTCATCTTCTTCAAAGCCGCTTCAATCTCCTCCACGGTGATCTTCTGAACGGGGCCGTGGGTTGGAGCCGTTGAAGGGATGGCTGGATGAGGGAACTCTACCGTAGAGATTTCCTCAAAATAATCACGCCATCGCTTCAATGCCTTCTTGCGGTCCGTAAGAAGATGGCCGTTCTCATCATTGATGCCGAAGAACTTCTCGATGTCCTCGGTCTATCGATGGCGATCCTTTGCAAGTCGGTACAGATACCGCTCACCATCGCGAGACTCGAGCTTCTCGTTGACATCTCCATAATGAGTGGCTTTCGCAACAGCCACGGCCTTCTTTGCAGCTTTCTTCGCTTCTTGGTACTTCCGCCAGTTATCGGCTGTCTTTTCGCCGAGAGACACGTGATAGAGCGACTTCTTCTCTCGCACTTTTGCTTTCACATCGTTCCTCCACAGCCATGTCTGCTTGTCGACCTTCCGTCGCCCAGGCTTCGTAATGCCGAGTTCTGACTGTGCAGCTTGACGAATCGCGTCGGTCGCCTTCTTCCAAGTTTCGTCGACAGTCGTGACTGTCGGTAACCGCACGCGAGAAATTACAGCTGCTTCTTTCTCTCTGATTCGCCACCACTTAATTCTAGCTGTACCGCATCGCTCAACCTGCTTCAGCCTCGGAGGGGCGATCTTCAAAGTGCAGATCAGCGGTCGATGCTGTGGGGCGACCGTCTCATACCGCACGATCTTCGCGTCTGTGACAAGACTCCGGTCGCGATCTCTCACAAGGACAAAGTCTATCTGAGTCTTGGTGCTCCCAGTGTAGTATGAGATAAGGTGCGAGTCGCGTTTTCGGAAGACGGTGTTCACTATGGTGAGGTTGTGCGATTCCGCGTAATCAAGAATGCGCTCACCATCGGCGTTACGTGATCCGTATCCGAACCAACCATGACAGCTGTACCCGTCTTTCGTAGCACCTACGTGCCCATTAAGGTCACCAGCACTAGGATGACATCTTTCGACGGTACCACTGCTGTCTTCTCATCAAGCAGGCTCCAAAACTCTTCCTTGGCTTGATCCGAGCAGCCAGTCTGCGGAGCATACGCTGAGAAGAAGTGATAGAGTCGCTCCTTAGCGGCGACAACGGTCTTCATCAATCGATCGTCAAAACGCTCGACGCTTACAATCGAGTCACGAAATCGTTCGGAGACGATTATTCCGACACCACTGGTGGTCCTGGGACTTCCACATAGAACAGCCTTAAAGCCACGTCCTATGTCCCTTGACTTGCGGCAGGACCACCTCGTCTCTTGCACCACACAGAAATCAACTCTTCTACGCTCCAGTGCTTCAACCAATTCGCGCGAGCGGCCCGTCAACGTACCCACATTCAGCGTTGCCACGCGGGTCCTGCTTACGTTACGGGACTTTCGGACTAGCTCAGTTGCCCCCGATGCCGTCCTCACATCAGGGACCCTCGCATACTTCTCACACTCGCCGGGCTCTGCGAGTGCGCGTCGGCTCCCGCGGACGCCGTAGCACTATCTCGTAACACTTGAGTTGAAGCAATTGTCGTATTTCTGCAGATACTTTCTGGACACCCTAATAGATCTGCTGGTAGACATTTTACGCCTTATGATGTCCTTCATATCTTGGTGTGATGCGAACCAGAATGTCCCAGCTGACAGTTTTTTGGATCACAAACATGCGCGTGTTGATCCAACTCTTGACTTCTCGGGAGACTAATAGATAGACCGGTTGCGTTGAACTTTCCACTGGTTGAAAACGTGTTTAGTGTTGCATGTGAAGGGGCACATGAGAAATGGCTTCTTGTTGCAGCACAAAACTGGTGCCAATTGCTCCACGCATTCTGCTCGTTAGTAAAATCATGTTGTAGAAATTCTAAGACTTGTGCGCTTCTTCTGTGCGAAATCGATGTAGGGGAAGGCGATGTGAAATCATATTTCTTGCGCTACTGTGGCCCTCGCTAACGCTTCCCACCCAGTTACAGCCAGCCCATCCTTCTAGGTCCAGGATCCAAACCTATAAAACGCCTGTTACAAGAATTGTTTTGTGAAATTTCTGGAACTACCAGCTGAAGTCCATTTTGGACTGAACGAATTTTTGCTAAGGTCTTTCCTTAGTGACTGTTTCCAACTCGTGAAAGATCTACGTTTCGGTATACGTTTTCAATTCCCAGAAAAAGGTCCCAAAATCAAAGAAAAAATCGAATTTGTACATCCCATTTATAAGGTGGGCTTCGCTCTAAAAAGAAATAACTAGTACAGGTCGGATGGTCACTATCGATCGATTATATCGAATTTTGAGAGAGCTGAGCGTCTGAAGAGGGGAGCTACTTGATTATGTACATTGGGCGTATATTGGGCGGTGGACATGTGGACATGCTTCACATCAACCATTCAATGAAGATCGGTCTCAAACAAGAGCTGCGACTATGCTCCGGCCTATTGGCGGAGTATTATCAGTTGGACATCCTGGAGTAGGAATCGCAGGAATGCTGTGGGGGGTGTTCGCGCTTTGCACGGAAGTCTACAATTCGCGAGACGAGATTTTATTCTATTTGATGAATTTTTTGTTTACAGTAGGATCATTGCTGTCATATTGCTTCAGCTTGTCCCTTGTCTTGTGCTTCGACGCTTTGCACAATTTATTGTCACGATATTAGAGCGAGGGCGGAAGTATGAACAGTATTGGAGACTTTCGATTACTAATTTTGATCGAACAAGTTTTCTATTCTTGTCCTCAGTGCAATAAGTAAACTAGATAAATGTTAAAAAGAGGTGTCCTTTTTAGCAAATGTGCAGTTGATAACGTCTTTCACCACTTAACAGGGAACTGATTTGAGTGGAGTACGTAGGTAGCTGAATGGTGTTTGGGATCCTGATTACAGAAATTAAGGCTAAAATTGTAAAAGTGACCCCCTTAACGAATTCCGGTCTGTTCGGGTACATCACTGTGACTGTTGATTGGCTATGTGAAGGCGTGTTGAGATGCATATTTCAGTAAACACGTGGTAGAAATTATCACACGTTTTGCTGAGGTGTTTCCAAGCGAAAAAGTTGTTATAGGAAAGTTTTTTCTCTTAATTCGAAAGAAGTTAAAAATAGATGTCGGATTAACGCGCAGCACCGCAAATGACCCTTATATACGAGCGTGGGAAAAAATCGGTGACCCGACCTCGCCAACACTTGCCATCACCTACATAAACGCAGCTTACCAGCTTTTATACCTCGTCGGTCAGCGCATGTGTTCCTTTGAAAGATGGAAACGTGTCGCGGCAACACATTCTATTTCTATTGCATGTATATACCATTTTCACATTTTTGCATTGGACACCTCATATCAAATTGGACACTAGCTTTTGAAATCAAAGAGAACCCTTCCGAATTGAAATGACCTTCAGTCTGTTTAAGCTACAGATTCACTAAGATGGTTAGATAATTTTTTGTTCAAGGAAAATTTGGTATCTCTTTCTTTAAAATTTTTTAGTTCACGTGCACCAATATATGCAACAAATTTATAAAAATTTTATTTTTTGAGAAAACATAAGCTGAATTTTGTTTTTGAAGACCAACAAGGGAGCAATCATGCAGTGCATTGAAAGAAGCGGATCGCACTATGTGCTCAAAAAGTCCCGCAACTTTTATGAGATTGTTAGTGTAAATACTGCTTACATGCAGCATCAATGTGAGGATATGTGTGTTTTTGAAATTGTTTATATAGCATCGTTTGCAATGTGAGACTCGAAACAGAAATTTTGCTATCATTGGAATAAAACCGTTTCAGACGAGGGCATGGTGCAATCTCTGGTTTGAAACTAAAAAATGGCTTTTTGGAGGTCTCTAGGTTCATGTAGAAGAAGCTCATTTGAATTTGAAAGGGTTCGCTTTGATTTCAAATGTTTTGGGCGAGCTTAGAGGAGTTTCCAATTTGATTTGGAAAATGTCCTATTCGACGTGAAAGTGGTTTATATTTTTCTGTGCGCATTATGCCTCCTGTCTGCGGCCGGATATGAAACAGTTCGGCGTGACACGATGGAAGAAGCATCTGTGAGGTGTACCAAATTTGCCTTGATGACTATCAATGCATTCTGCCCTGCACTTTCGATGTTTCAAGAAGTCTGAACTCATACGGACAAACAGCATTTGGGGGCAGTACTGTTCTTCATCACACCCGAGAACTAGAATGCCGTTATTGGTAGACTGCCTGTGAGCAATGTTAGTGAGGGTGAAAGCGGTACGGTTAGGCAACCACCGATTCCATCCAAACGTTGTGCGTGGAGGTAGCTTGTGGAGCTGACAGCAAATCTCATTACGAGTTTTTGGCCGATTACGCTAAAGGGCGAATAGGGGTGATGAGAGCAGCGCCACTGCTATCGCGAACGTTGTTTGGGCTGTTGATCAATTTGGCTTCCATTCGATTTCCTTCGTTTTGGGAACTTTTTCACTAGCCGACAGAGTCATCCAAAGATTCACGATATAAAAACAATAAGTGACACCTTCAGGTGGCGAATTTTCGCAATCTTAGGCTGCATTTTTGCGATCAACCAGCTACCTTGATCTTCATTCAAAGCTCCATTGAACTAAAGCAAAGTCTCGCATATCCGTTTTGCTGTTTGCTATACGGCCATATTTGCGCCCGATAGCAGGCAGCAAATTAGCGGCCTCCTCCTCTTTGGAGAAGAGGGTGGTTGGTCTGTGTAGAAGATCCTTCAGAATCCTAGGAATTATCGAGAGCAACATCAGAAGGCATTGTGTGCGTTAGGTGAGGGATTGCTTCAACATAGGCCGCTTTGGACCTTTCCAAAGCGGCCTTTTTAAATAACTTTTTAAAAATCAAGTACTTGTAAAAAGAAACATGTAATTGAGCTCAGCAGCTCAAGCTTTATCTTATGACCTATAGATCTCAGTAGAGTCGAACAATACACATAGGCCCGACAGAATCAATCGAGTGGGCGCGACAACCTGTGGAGCGATCGAGCAACAGCTTGAAGAATGAGCGTTTGAGGAGTTTCATCACAAATTTGCAGCCGCCCAACTCAGAAATTGCTCTAAGACTGTCCAGCGAGTCTTTGGAGTGCGCTGTGCCCAATGCGTATAGGATCGAACCTATCAATCGAGGGGAGGGGACAGCTTGCAAACTGCACGAGCGGCCGTGTTCGGAGCGCAATAACTCTGTCAAGTCCGAATCGTTTCGGCTGCAACTCGTGGATCTTGTAGACAATGAAACGTTGTAGTCGTACGTTAAAGTGGAATTGTGTAGCTTATGATTAGGTAAAGTTACAAGGGCGCGAATATGCAGGTTAGCCTTGTGTGACACGGTGACAAAACGGTGTTACCGGGAGTGTCGGAAACCCAAATGTGGGCGAGTAAGAGGGCAGGAAACTAGGGAATTTTAAGCATGTCATCGTAAAGTACATTAATTGTCCTGCTCGCCTACGCGTTTGTAGGCCGTTAGGTCTCCGCGTCTTCCTGTAGTGGTCGACTGAAATCCGAAAAAATCGTTTCACCTAAGGCTAACCTGCATATTCGCGCTCCTGTAACTTTACATAATCATAAGCTACACCGTTTCACTTTAGCCTACTACTACACCTTTTCACTTCCTACAAGACTCATGAGTTGCAGCGTAAACGATTCGGACTTGACAGAGTTATTGCGCTCCGAACACGGCCGTTCGTGCAATTTGCAAGCGCACTCCCACTCGATTAATAGGTTCGATCCTATACGCATTGTGCACTGCGCACTCCAAAGGCTCGCTGGACAGTCTTAGAGCAATTTCTGAGTAGGGTGGCTGCAAATTTGTGATAAACTCCTCAGACGCTCACTCTTCAAGCTGTCGCTTGATCGCTCTACAGGTTGTCGCGCCCACTCGATTGATTCTGTCGGGCCTATGTGCATTGTTCAACTCTACTGAGATCTATAGGTCATAAGATAGAACTTGAGCTGCTGAGCTCAAATATATGTTTCTTTTTACAAGTAGCTGATTTAAAAAAAAGTTATTTAAAAAGACCGCTTTGGACCGTTCCTGTTGGCCTTTCCGGGATTTCCGGCGAATGAACGGAGGAACACGTCCGGTACTGCAGCATGCATCTATGAGACGGCAAGTCATATGCAGACAAGGAAAGCATACAGGCTGTTATTACTGATCGTTAGAAGTGGAGAGCCGGGCGCATCCTAGGAGCTGTTCGGCGTCCTATCCTGTTGTTCCACGATGCAGTCTGCTCGATTTGGTCCCACGTGGATCCTCTTGCACTTCGTGATGGGCTTTGTTATAAACCAAACAAACACTGCAATGCAGTAGTGAATGTGAGAAATAGCGAAATTAAAATCAAATCAACTTTCATCGCGGATATTACGAAACTTGCAGATTTCCTGATTTGTGAGAGCGATGTATTTTGATTACACAATCACCTGCAGTGGATAGCGCAACTAGCCGATAGAAAGTTAGTATTTTATTCCTTTCAGATAGGTCCATGTTTGACAGTCTTTAATCTAACCATAAGCATACGCTGTTCCTGTTTTCGAATGCGACGTCAGATTCCCTCCACGAGAAAACTACAAGCTAGAGCAGAAGGAGCCCAGCAAGCGTCTACAAAGATTCTAGTGCATAGGTGTTTTTCTGAATCTGGTTGTCCATTCATTATGTCTAAGAAAAGATTAAGAATCCTCAAGCCTGACACTACTACTCCGTCAAGTGTTTAACGATCTAGTCTCTTATTCTATTTGCTTTCTTTAAGCCTCAAGTGGCAGGTACTACTCGAATGACCTATTCGAATAGGTACTCCGACTTTGAATATTCGAATTCGAATATTCAAAAAATCTCGTTTTCCGAATATACAAAAATCGTGTCTTTCGAATGTATTCGAATTCGAATATTCAGAAAAATCGCGTTTTTCGAGTATATTCGGTTTCGAATGCTCGAAAATTTTCGGTATTCGAAACCGTTGGAATATTCAAGATTTTCCAGGAAGCCAAAATTATTCGAGTATTCGAAAAGTTTCATTCGAATGCCCAACGATAATTTGTGTAACTCCGTATTCTGAAAAGGCTTCTTAGGTTTTTCGGATAAATAGGGTCTCCAAAACGGTTCTCCCTGTGAATCGACGCGTCAGCGGAGGAGAGCACGGACCGCATGTGACGAAACTCCGGGGCCTAGCCGATCTTACTGACTCGTTTTGCCGGTGTGCAACGGGCACCAGCCCGCTTAGTACCGAACTTATTGTTTTTCTTTCGTCTTCTACAGTGGCACAGTGCATAGACTTGCTTTTTGGACCGGCTGCTATCGATCGATTTAACCGATTTTTACTCTGAGTTGACCATTGGGGTGGCAGTCGCGTGGATATGTCGGCCATATGGCAGATTTCACAAAAGGAGGCGGTGTAGATCGACTGGCTGTTATTTATGGATCAATTTCTGTTAAGTTTACCGTTTGATCAATAATCAATATGTTGGCTGGAGAATATTTACATTTACAAACTCTTCGCAAATAAGAAATATTTGTTTCTACCACTTACTTGGATGGATCACTAGAAAGAAGTGGGACCGGTCCTCATGGCCGGTCTATTCCTAGCTACCTGTAATACATTTTGTGGCCGCAAAATTCACAGTGCGATATTTCACATTTTTAGAAGAGCAGGAGAGATTTGCTACAGATTTACATATATTGCTTTTTTTCAGTCGGTCATTAGCTGCCGTTATGCGGTTATGCGGATGCATTGTTTCACGAATAGTGAATCAGCCATCAACTCCAAAAGATCGTTTTGAAGTGACCTAGAAGCTTGCAGTTACTGAAGCAGATTGTGTCGCCTTCAAATGTCTTGAAAACCTTTCGTTTGTTCCCCATGAGGAGCACTTTACAACACACAAGGAGTTCTAGGAGAAGAATTCGTGTTTCAGCAAACAAGAAATTTTGACGCTTCCAGAAGCCCTTTGATTCTGCTATGTGTATGTTCTCTACCTCATTTTTACAATGTACAAGGAGTTTATGAGAGGCCTGTCGATAGAAACCTCGTCCTTAACTAGGAAGGGATCCGTTCTGTATTGCTTTCACTTTTCGTTCCTGGCTGTTGTCTATCACCTTTATCAGGCATCCTGCTTTTTCATTCCAATTCGAATATTCGAATACTCGTATTCGAAAAATCGCGTTTTTCGAATGTATTCGAATTCGAATAATCAGAAAAACCTCGCTTTTCAAAATTTTCGAAAAACGTAGTTTTTCTGAATGTATTCGATTTCGAATGCTCGAAAATTTTCGGTATTCGAAACCATTCGAATATTCGAAATTTTTGCGAGAGCATAAGAATAGTATTGAGGTTGTAGAACCCGCACCTCATGCTGACCGGGCGGCAGTACTCCACGCATTTACACAACTGGCGCCGTTTGATCGAGCGCAACATTCACACCGATCTGGTCTTTGCCTTCCAGACTTTCAAACGAGTCCAGGCCGAGGCCCAATACTAATAAAGCTTAGTACTAATAAGGTACAACGTTTTGGTTCTAATCAACGTGATCTGCTAATAGAATGTGCTTGGATTATTAAGTTCGTCCTTCAAGTTCTATACTATAAGGGACCCCATCAAAGAGTCCCAAACAGCTCAAATCCGCCTGAGCCGGACTTTGACAGTAGCACCAATTCTGAGTTAGAGTAGCATCTGCGCTTTTTCGCAACGTACACAAGTGCCACAATGTTTCGATCTTTAGCTGGGTTTCGTTAAAAGGACAGAAAAATTCACCATTATTTTTAGAGCAACCGGACGCAGTCTACGGGATAACGTCCGTGCCGCTTTGTGTATGGTGTGGCACAATACCCTACCAACTATAACCCAGTTTATTTCACTTCAAGGATCCCCAGTCCGTCCCACATCTTTGGTGCATTAGCCAGAAATGAAGCCGAACTCATAGCAGGTCAGCACGCTCCAGCGAGCAATGATGCACAATAATTTGTGGAGCTTTTGGCACACCAATGGGGCTAGATTAAACAGAGGATGTGCGATCGATTGGTAGCGACGACTCCCTTAACCAGTGAACATTTTCTTTTTTTCTTCATTCTTACGATTAGGCCTTCACCTGTGACAACCATTACCTTTACACGCTCATCAGATGTTTGTTTGCGGCGGTTATCGCCTTTGTATGTGTGGGCGAGCTCGTGCAGAGAGACTGTCAAGATGAATAATTTATAGAAAAGCTCATGCTTTCATAGCTATCTATGCTATAGAAGACATGAAAAGACGGAGCTACGCTGAAAATCGGTGTCGCCAAGGGCGTTCGTTAGAGGACACATCGGTAAAGCTATACATCAAGATCTCGGACAGCGTCCGAAGTTCACGTCATTATTATTCACGCTCACATACATCTCATGCGTGCGCACATGGGTCTGTTGCCGCTCCACACGAGAACGCCTCTGCTCTTGTTGGCACATCGTTCAGTTATACATGCAATAAATATAAAACGAGAACATCAATGAATATGTCAAAGTGGTGCTTGCACGAGTGGTATCAACGTCTAACCAACTGGATAATTAGTGAGGAGGACACCGTGTATGGTAAGAGATCACGTCAAGCCGAATGGTCCCGCCGCGACTTGGATTTTCAGCGGCGACGAGGACCATGGAAATCGAGCAAAGTAGTCACACAAATACTTGGGAAACACTTCTCTAAAGGCGAGAGGTTGTGGAAACGTTCGAGGTTGTCGATATCCGCGAAGAACAGCTTCGAATCGGACCGGAGCTTCCCCCGTGCATTACTTCTTTTCGCCTCCCTCCTCCTCGACCGGCCCCAACGTGTGCCATTGAGCGATCGGCCGTCGCGGAGAGGCCAGCATGTCCATCCAGTGTCTGAAAAACAATTCAATCACGGCCAGTCCCCAGCAGGATCCGATTTTTGCCTCGTCACGCGCGAGCACTGGCCGCTCGACGTCATTCACAACGGCTAAACTCCGACGACTCACCTCAGCTCCGCTCCAGTCGCGTTGCATCCAAGCAGACACCGTCCGATGGCGTCGTTTGACCCCAGCTTGTCGTAGTCCATAACCGTGATCATAAGTGAAACCTTCTGCAATAAGAACATCAGCAATTCAGTTTGAAGGCATTTCTGGAGGGAAGGAAGGCCACCAAAGAAAGCCGAATCAGGGCGGATGGAGATTGTTAGTTTCGAAATGGAAGCGGCTAGAAAAAGCAGCAGATGCCTGGAGCTACGTTTGACTCCAAAAACATTCGGAAAACCCAAAGGAAGTAGAAGACATACATTTTCTCTTGAACATGTAAGATAAGGAAAAATTCAGACAGAAATTAACTTTCATAGCAAACTTCTTCAAATTATTCTCTCGTGCCCATTAAGGGTGTTGCGTTTGTTGAGTTAGTTTTTATCGTAACAAAACAAATAAGGAACCTGCAGTTCTCAATGGATGACCAGCGGAGCCAGGCAACTAGAAGAATGACTCCTAGTGGTAGGAAAAGCTGAGGTCCTCAGCAAGGCTCGCTTTGAGGGCCAAAAGATCTCGTAACAATTTCAGAGGAACTAGGAGATGAATTCCATCTAACAGTTTCGAAGAGCTTCTGAATGTGGTCAGTGGCCAGAAAGAGTGCTTTTAATTAGACTACTAAAGGTAAGACGTCTATATGGCGCAACTGGAAAGAGGTGCCGATTCGAGCATACAAAGGTTTGCGCTCAGGTTCAGTTCGGTTTTCGGTGTTACCCAAGCCCCTCCCCAGCGTGTGTCAATTGGATTGGTAGTATTTCTCTAGTAATAATGTAACTTCGGAGCTTCTCATGGCCTGACACCCATAGATATATGTAGAGAGCAAGCGGTTTCTACGATATTAAAGGATAAATAAGTGAATCAATCGCTCTTTGGTATGCGCCACGCATTCTACTTCCACTTGATCAGGGGGCTGTGGAGGCAATCTGAGTGTGTATTTGGCCAATATAATGACCTGCGATGGCTAGGCAACGGACAAAACAGTATGTCGTTCTTTGCAGGCAGGATTGGCAGCAATTAAAAGATCCCCAAGGGATGGAAGACTTGGTTGGCCTGGGTGGAAACCACCGAACCATGAGTTGATTCGGGGTGAATTCGAGAATCTGCGCCTCTTCCGAATGCGCTACTCGCGCCCCTATGATATTACGTAGAGAAGTAACAGAGGGTGTTCCAAAAATTTTATCACTGTTTGGATGAGCATAGAATGTTCATCCCTTTAGCTACTGCACAATCCTATTTGATTGGTGAAAGAAGTAGAAATTTCGCTCTGCACCTGATGTTGGCATAGTGCGACACTACACACATTTGTATAACGTGGCTTAACTCCCGAGGTTGACATAAATAGAAATCTATAGGCCATTTTCATGATACTTCGAAGTTGAGAGATGAGAGTGCTAGTTTTTCCTTGCTTTTCATTATCGTTTATTAAGCAATATCTTTAATTACTAAAAATTGCAGAAAAAATTTTGAGGAGAGTAGTGCTCGGAGTAACCTAAAATTTTGGTAGCTATGGTACTTCTCGATCGAAAAGCTTTTTGGTCTGATCGCCTTGAAAAAATTTTGGCCACAGCCATGACATACACCACAATCGATGAGCTATGCTTGTATCCATGATAGGTTCTATCTATCCTGGCGTCGAAGATACAGTCATTGGGTCGAAATCGATCATACATACTGTAAACATCATTAACCGATTCCGGTGTAATTTAATCCCTTTACCGCAGCCTTAATCTTGAGCGCGCTGCGGTCCAGAAATGTCTTTATTTGGCAAAAAATAAGATGGCTACGCCTATTTCCAGGTTCACCTCAATGCACGACTTCTGACTGAAAGTTTTGTACGCAATTTTGCGTAAACAGAAAGTGAATAACATAGAGTGAAGAGCTCTACGAAGAAAGTCGCAAAAGCTAGCGCAACTTTCAAATACAACACGTCAAGTAAAAGGCATTTACGATGTCGACCAAGCAAACGTCGCGGCGAGCTGGACAATGAACAGTGCGACCTTAACATTAAGCCCAAAGTAAGATTTTCGCTTCGCTGTCCATTAGAACAATCCACAGGATTTAGCTTAGATCAAGTGGAAAGAATTTGGCGATCATTCAAAGGTGACAAATTTTGGAACACCCTGTGTAATGTGTGGTATACCCCGAACATAAAACCGATCTGTACCCTCACTATATCTTGACATCACAGCGTTCCACCATCGAACTATGCAGTCGGGTAAGGTTGCATTCTAACAATGGATGCCGATAAATTTCGTTTTAACTAAAAGAAGATGCAACAGACCTGAATCTGTTCGAATGGGACTTCGAATGAGAACGACTCGTTATAGTACGGATTGAGGGTGCACTTTTTGATGGAGGTCTTCTTCTTTTTCAGTCGCTTTCCTCCTTGCAGCAGCACTATCTTCACGTAAGGATCTGAAAAGTGTTAGTAAGCGAGTCGCATGCTGGCTACGAGCTCCTGAAGTTGTTAGAAGTTATGACGTCTCCAGTGAATGTCCACACGACAGCGTTTTGTTAAGAGACAAGGCGGGAACAGCAGGATCTGGGCAGAGATAGAGGTAGAGGAGGGTTTCATCAGATGCCGAAAACAATCCTCGTGCTGAACGTCGTACCTCAATTCTGGCAAGTGACAGACTATCGAGCACGAAGCTCTCGTTGTAGTATGGATTAAGGGTGTTCCTTTTGATCGCAGTCTTTTTTCTTCGCAGTCGCTTGCCATTCTCCCAAAGTTCCACTTTTACATAGGGATCTGCGCAACACAGTGTGCTTCACATTTTTCATGGAGCCATTCACCTGTGCCGAGCACCCAGAAAGACGATTTCTTTGTATGCTCACCTGATAGTCCACCGACGTCCATTTTCTTCAAATTCTTCGCTTCTAGAATTACCACTGTCAGCTTGCCTGCGGTGGGAACGTATCGAAGCGAGAAGCAGATGTCCCCGAGGCTTTTCTCCTGAAATCGAGTTTGAGCACGTCTGTCGCGCCTCGGGGTGATATGAAACATACGGCTTCCTTGTCGTCCGGTGGAGGCGCAATATCTTTCCACTCTTCAATCACTTGTCCGAGATCGATCTTACCCAGAGGGATCAGCACCTGAACGTTGAACACATAGATTGCTCTAGTACGGTCTTCTGTATTTGCTTCGTAGCTATAAGAGATGAAACCCGCACTGCTGGGGAGCAAATATTCAGTCACAAGACAGAGAAACTCCAATCTTCATAAATTGTTACGACAAGGATTTATACTGAAACCCGACCTTCAGCGGCCTTTTCGGGCATTTTCTCTCGTAATCCCCCCCCCCCCCCACTTCAGTCGTAGTGCGTCAGGAGGTTACGCCCCCACTGCTCTTCGTGGTCGTCGTGGACGCGATCTCATGAGGCGTCTAAACGGCGGCTCCTTGGACGCTGCTGCATGCTGATAACGTCGTGCTTCCAAGATAAAAACGAAATCAAGCGCACAGGGGTTGGGTGTACTTAAGCTAATAGTCCAAAGGCAGAACACTTGAACAAGGCCCACTGAGGCTATGAGCTTTCAAGAGAGGTATCTTTCGAGTATCTTGGATCAACAATCACGGTTGATGGCAGTTTAGGGTCGGAGGAGAATGCGCGCGCGATTTCACACCGTTCCAAGCGGTGCTTGTCAACTTAGGTGCTCTGCAACAAGACGACACCACAGCACCTCAAATCAAAGATATGCAGAACGGTTGTTGCCCAGTAGCGACGTACGGCGCTGAGAGCTAGCCGTGACCAAGGAAATTGAAAGCCGCCACAGTGTAATGAGACGAAGATGCTAAGGTGGACGGCTGGAGTAACGCGATTGGACCGCGTTCGCAACGGCACCATACGGAAGAGGTTGGTTGTCGCCCCGGTGGCGGATGAGTTGCACGGAACTCGTCCTTTGCGCTAACGACGACCCCCCCCCCCCCCTAACATAAGATTGGCCTAAATATTGAGCTCCCTAGAACGCGACCCGGAGCACACCCGAAGTTGATTGGATACGTTGCATTCGGACGTAGGAGTGCTGGTGTCCATACCAGGGGTGTGCGTTTAACGATTAACGATTAACGATTTGCCGATTCACGGGATTAACCGGCATTTTTCGTTAAAAGTTTTGAACGAAATTTAACAACGAAAATTTCAGTTAAATTACATTAACGGCATTTTACGCACCACTTTTGAAATTTTGCCGCTTCTTCATGTAAATGCATTTTGGTCGAATTTTTTGGATGAGCCCTCGCAATATCGTTGCGATTCCAGGAAAATCCTTACTTGAGCCTGTGGAAAAAGCCAGTAGATCTTCCTCTTCGTCTCCTGAGCGTTTTTAGTCCCGCGTAGTCGTAGGGTCCGCTGTTCTTGTGATCTGTCGCCACCTCATCCTATCAAGGGCGTCATCTGCTGTGGGGCCGACTTCGGCGAGATCTCTCGTGATGACGTCCTTCCATCTTTTCCTTGGGGCTCCTCTCGGACGCTTTGCTTGTGCCTCGAAATCTAGGGCCAACCTTGTGGGGTGATCCTCTGGTCTTCTGAGGACGTGTCCATACCACCTCAGGCGCAGCTCTCTCATCTTCAGCTAGATCGGGGCTGTCTTCATCACTGCCCTAACATAATCGTTTCGCACCCTGTCCCGACGGGTCCATCCACATGCCCACCTCAGCATCCTCATCTCCGCCGCCTGCAGTTGCCGCTCCTGCGCCTTACCCAGGGCCCAGCACTCACTGCCGTAGAGGAGGGCAGGTCTCACAACTGTTCTATAGAGCTTGCCTTTGAGCGTCCTGGAGCATCTACGGTCGCAGAGGATCCCTGTGGGCTCCCTCCACTTGAGCCAGGCTGCGTTTATCCGTCCCCTGACCGCCTGGTCCACACTTCCTTCCTCGGATAGGTCACTTCCGAGGTAGCGGAATTCTTCCACCTTCTCGATCGTTTCCCCTTGGCAGTCTAGGGTCGATCCGGCGCACTGTTTAGAGCTGATGAACTTCGTCTTCTTCACGTTCAGCCGTAGGCCGTTGTCTGCGAGGGCTCTCTGCCACAGCTGCACCTTCTCCTCCAGCTCCTCCTGGTTATCAGCTACTAGGGCGATGTCGTCCGCGTAGAGGATCGTTCTGAGAGGGCCCTCCTCAAGGTGATTCACTATAGAGTCAAATGTCAGCAGGAAGAGGAACGGGCTCAGAGCCGACTCTTGGTGTACCCCCACTGTGATGTCCACTTTCCTTGTCACCCCGTGTGGAGTTCGTATCGCCGCCTTCGAGCCCTCGTACATGTCCCTTATGATCGTGATCAGACGCTCCGAGACACCCCTCCCTCATTGCAGATTACGGCCCGAGCTAGCCTGTCGTAGGCCTTCTCCAGGTCCAGGAATGCCAGGTAGCAGGGTTTTCGTTTCTCCCGATATTTCTCCATCACCTGAGGAGCGATGAAGATGGCGTCTGTGTGGACCTCTCAGGCATGAAGCCCCACTGCACCTGGGAGATGGGTACCATCTCCCTCAGCCTTGAGTCGACCAGTCGTTCGTAGAACTTCATCGTGTGTGAGATCAGTTTGATCCCTCGGTAGTTGGAGCATTCGAAAGCGTCTCCCTTCTGCTTGAAGATGGGGACTATGGTGCTGTTCCTCCAGTCATCCGGCATCTTACCTTCTTTCGTGATTCTGTTGAGGAACTGCGTCAGCCAATTGATTCCGAGGTCCCCGAGCACCTTCCAAGACTCTACTGGCATACCGTCAGGCCCTGCTGCCTTTCCGAGTTTCATCTTCCCTATGGCCTTGCGAACCTCTTCTTGCGTCCAGGGTGGGATGGGTCCTTCCGTTGGTTGTTCTTTCTCGGCCTCCCGACGAGGGAATTCCTCGTTCAGGAGTTCCTTGAAGTATTTCTCCCATCTCTCTCTGACCTCGACCGGCTTCCGTAACACCCTACCGTCAGCACTCTTCACAGTCTTCACTACTCGAATGTCGAGGCTAGCTCTATGACGCGCCTTGGCCAGGCGGATGGCGAACTTCTCTCCCTCTCGCCCGTCTAGTTTCTCGTACAGGGCATCCATTTCCGCATTCTTTGCCTTCGCTACAGCTGTTTTTGCCAGCCTCTTCAGCTTCCTGTAGGCTGTGAGATGCTCGGGTGCCCTCGTCTTCTGCCACAGCTTGTAGGTCTCCTTCTTATTCTTCACCGCAGCGTGCACCTCTTCGTTCCAAAACCATGCCGATTTATCCCCTCTGGTTCCTCCCTTTGTTTCTCCCAGGGTTTCCTTGGCACATCTCAGGATTGTTTTGGCTACCCTCCTCCAGGTCTCATTCACGGGACCAGCTGGATCTGGAAGGCCTGCTTCGAGCACTGCCCTTCGTAGCTCGTTCCGCTCTGAACCCCGCAGTCTCCACCATCGGATCCTGGGTTTCGTCCTCACTTTGGGCCTGGTAGGTAGAGGCATGCTAAGGTCGGCTACCAAAGGTCTATGCTGTGATGCCACGTCTTCTCCCGGAATGACCTTCACATACCGAACTGTTTTCAGGGCAGCCCTTCGAACCAGGATGTGGTCGACTTCCGTCTTTCTTCCTCCGCTAGCATAGGTCACCTGCTGGCTCTCCCTCTTCGCGAAGAAGGTGCTGCAGACAGCCAGGTCGTGGGCGATAGCCAGATCCAGAATTCGTTCTCCATCCGGGTTTATCAGGCTGATCCCTTTACCTCCATGAACCCTTTCCACTCCTCTTCTGCCACTCCCCACATGCCCGTTCATGTCTCCTGCTATGGAGAGGTAGTCGCCTTCTGGTACGGACCTTATTGCTTCCTCGAGCGAGAGGTAGAAGTCATCCTTGTCGTGCTCGGAGCATCCGGTCTGCAGAGCGTAGACAGACATGATGGTCCAGTAACCCTCCTTCGTGTCCAGCCGCAGTGACATGATGCGGTCGTTTATTCTTTGGACAGCCGCTACTGAATCCTTGAGGGACTTATCGACAGCTATCCCTACCCCGTTCCTCTTGGTGTCCTCTCCGTTGTAGTACAGCTTGACCACTTCTCCGATCTCCCTGGCTTTCGCCCCTTTCCATCGCGTTTCCTGCACATACAGGACTTGTATCCTTCTGCGCTTCATCAGGTCAGCCACTTCCCTAGATCTTCCGGTCAGCGTTCCCACATTCAGAGTCCCCAGTCGAACTAGCTTCTTTTGCCGAGGTCGTTCGGCCCTCGGTAGCCCTCGCATGCTGACCACAAAACTGGGGCGGGGGTTCTGTGCGCCACTTCCGGGTGTGGTCCTAGCCTTTACACTGATTCTATTGCGACTTGTGATCATGGTTTTGTGACGAGGTTTCCCCATCAGCCGGCCTGTCATCCTGGGCCTGACGCTGGAACCGTTGCCATTTTTGCAATTTTTGCAGGGCATGGCGTGCCGGAGCCGGGAGTCGAACCTGTGACCGTTTGTGCATGAAACTACACTACTAACCACTAGGCTAACTCGGCTCTGGAAAAAAACGTTTTTTTTTTTGTAAAACGTTTTGTCGGGATAAATGAAAAGGGTCAAAAACGTTTAGCCGTGCTATGCTGCATAACACTTTGGATAATCGTGGAAGCTAGACACTTTCCACAATCTAAACGAACTAGGCATACTAAGAAATTTGTTATTGTAGAAGTCTTGTTGCTGCTGTCTAGTTTTCGAATCCTAATCATTTTTCTAGTTTAGCAATTTTATCGATGATTGATGGACTAATGTTATTCTGTTGTGAAGACAAGACGAGTGATATAATGACAACGTAGATGGAGACGAGAAGAATCCTTAAAGAAAAAGAAGTGGTTTTTTACATACCAGCCAAACTTACTGCAGCTAAAGGAAGGTTTATTTACCTAATTTACAGAATTCACCGATTTTAACGCAAATTTTTTTTTGTTAAAAAAATAGTCGTTGAAAATTCACCGAAAAAATTTTAGCGCAAAGCCCTGTTCCATGCCGATTAAAGGCCGAGAGAATTGGTGTCACCGCAGCAGAACAGGAGATCCTGGCCAAGCCGGGACAGAAGGTAATACAAATTATGACCATGGTGATAGAGAATCCTCTCATTTCAGTCATTGTGGTTAATACTCATTATTAAGTTTTTAGCGCGGTGGTAGTAATGAAATCCGTCTCCTGGCGTCTTTGCTTTCGAAAGACATAAGTAGCAGTGTAAAACACGCATGCACCTCGTTTGTTCTTCTGCAATAAAGTCTAGTGAATGAAGGTGGTCCGCTTTCAAAGATATATAATAGACTCGTTTCAAGCCATCAGCACTTAACTTGAACGCTATAGATGGCAGCGTTCAACTTGTGACTCACGCCTAGCAAAAGCTGGAATACTTCGAACTCGTATTCAATGGGAAATTTCTTTAGGGAATATTGCAAAACGTTTTCACGCGGTGCTCTAGAGCGATAAGGGAATGAGCTGATAACTAAAGAAGCCTTCCTTCGAAACACCTTGTCGTATACTTCTCACTGCTATCCTTTTCTTTCGCTAATCACCGCCCCAGTCTTTCGAGACTGCATGAGACATACATTGAACAGAGCATTTGTGAGGAGGCACATGAACCGAAAACTGAACT
Organism: Heligmosomoides polygyrus bakeri; assembly: GCA_947359475.1. NCBI lineage: Eukaryota > Metazoa > Nematoda > Chromadorea > Rhabditida > Heligmosomidae > Heligmosomoides > Heligmosomoides polygyrus. The sequence continues at coordinate 68,701,807 of OX375866.1, forward strand.
GCATAGAAAATATAATATAAGGGTCGACTTCCGCAAAGTCTCAGTCTAGCGCTTCCGTTACCAGTTTCTTCTCGAAAGCCTAGTGACCAAATGAGGACATTGAAAACGCGCTCCGATGCTACAAGGCACTCGATGCACTGCTGCCGTTGCCGGTGTCCCGACTCTTTCGCCGACGCTGTCGATGGCAGGTTGTCGCCGATGCGTCGCCGAAGTATAACATAGCCCTTCCTGACGTTTTTACCACAAGAATACTTATTTCTGCCGGCATATAGGCAATATTATAAGAAGACAACGCAGAAAGTTATTTAGCAACGATTAACCGCCGCCCTAGTAGAGAGAGAGTAGAGTGTGTGGAGGCCAAAGTTCTACTCAGGCCGATATTTAAGGGAACGAAAGAGCATCACTTCCCCTAGTAGTGAGTTATTCGAATCGAGCTCACTCAGAAAGAAGTACTGGATTGTGTAGTACTCCTCAACGCGTTCAGCGACTATTCGCAAGATAAATCAAATTTGATTATGGGGGCTTTCAGACAGAAACTTCTCATACCCGTTAGACGATGATTGGCTGTTTTTAGAAACCTTAATCACTCTAACTGTCTCTGCAAAGAACGACATTAGTAGATAAGCTGAACAACAAAAGTGGATTTGAAGGCTCTAAATTTTGAGCGCTTATGTCAGAGAGCAGGTACGATAAAGGCCTTTCCAAAAATGAAACACTGATCACCTGTAGAACTACAGCAGAGAAAAACAGCAGAAGGAAGAAGATGATGTGAATTAATAAACGCGGTACAGAGGATGGGTACATTTTGGGAGGCAGAGCTGTTAACGAACAACAGAAAAATATTAGGTTGTCACATAAGTTCTGTCTGATTTTCGACGGCAAATTTACGTTGTAATATCTCAGCTGAAAATGAAGCTGGTTAACCAAAGTAGGAACGGTTACAACCAAGGCACTTCTCGCAGTGATAAACAAAAGCATTAATTCTATTTCGGAAGAAACCGAATGCTTTGAACCAGTGAAGCGCTTAGAGGCAATTGCGATATCTGCTTCGTTGGAAAAACTCTTCCACTAAAGGGGGGAACTAGCGAGATGTTTGAAAAGATGAAAATCTTTCAGGTCTAGGTCAGATGAATAAGCGAGAAATGGGAAAACTTTATACACCTCAACTGGCATAATTTTCGGATGGTCAGATGCAATACATGCGAACGAGCGATACCTTTGCTGTTCCTTAGTTGACTTGTGGGGCTCCCACTTATCCAACTTTTTTCACCCTTCCTATCACATCTAGGTGCCTCGAAATGGATGTACGACTGAACCGAAGTTCTCTCCCATCTCGCGTACCGTTTCACATGCAGAGGGTTCTTGTCTTTCCTTCAAACAACCGTCATCACGCTTGGGTGGTCGTTCCTAACGGTCCCTGTCTTTGGGGTCCAGTTCTCCGAAGCAGAATTTGTGGTACAATCTGCGCTCGATGCGTTTATTAGCGGAGTCCTCTCCCCAGGCCTTCTTGCTGTTTTGAGTTGCCCCGCTCAACTGTGGCCAAGTTCAGAGCAGCAAAGCATTATTATCCGGAAGTGCTTTTTTCCATGGTTTTGTACAGCACATAAAACGATGCTATATTTCGACTACTTAAGGCAATATAGTGGGTTTTATAGAGCGAAACAAGCGCTACAAAACGGTATACAACTTATACACAGTTATATTCTCTGTCCATAAAAAACTAAAACAAAATAACGTCTATCGTAATCGGACAGAACCTATGTGACAACCTAATATATAATCTATCGTGCTTAAAATAATGACGACTGGGAATCACTGTTACGGGCGGCATCTACGAAAACGCTAATGGCTGACGCGGCTACCGATTCAACAGATAAGTCCGTTTACTAAATACTCCTGGCGAACCACTGAAAACGACCCAGTGTTCTCTGTATACAAGATGCGTTTCTTCGGCTAATCGGCTAATAGTGCTTCAACCCCACTGGGGTGCAGCGCATTTAATTTCTCACTTGCCTTACTATATGTAGTTGTAGTTGTAATTAATCCGTAGGTCACGTTGTGATCGCGAGGACGGGAAGGGAACCAAAGCCAAGGGATGCTCTGACAGGGCGTATGCCAGCCGGTCTTTCTTTGAGTTTAACCGTGGGCGTATTCATAACTTCGATGGCGGACCAAGTTTGCGATATATTGAGCGGGCAACGCATTAGGGTATGAATGGGGATCAAGTGCCGAGCACATTCTGAATTCTGAAAGCCTACCGCAGACAGACGACGTCCAACGTGCGTCGAGGTTCGGAATATGTGTCCAAGACCTTGTCCGACGTGCGTCAGGATTCAGAATACGTGTATTCAGAAGAGTAAGGGGTACCAGTAAGGAACGACCAGTAAAGGGGAACCACTAGAGGGACCAGTAAGGGGTATTACTAAGGGGGGTCCAATAAGGCGGGACCATTAGGAGGCCAGTAAGGGAGGACCAGTAAAGGGCACCAGTAAAGGGAACCAGAGTTTTCTTTGAACATCGACAAACTTGTGTCGAGTTTCTTAAGACGTTCCACAGAAGTCGTGCCACATGTATCGGGATGAGGAATACGTGCCATAGGCACCATGGCACCGTCGTGAACCAGCAAATGGGTCTCATGGGTCGTAAAGTGTGCACGCGACGCGCGACGCTATAGCCTATTTTATGCTTCGGCGACGCTGTTGTCGGCGACCTCGGCGACAGTGTTGCGCGGGTGCTACGCAGTGCATAGCAGAACGCGCAACACAGCGTCGCCGAAGTATAACATAGGCCTACGTGATGATAATCTCCCATATGTCAAGTGTGCGCGCGACGAGCGACGCTATGTGATGATAAGCTCCCATATCGATTGATCGCGTAGCGGGATCGCATCGCGCGTCGCTTGCACACTAAACGACCCCACAGACGACATGCGTCCAGATCCAGAAGACACACAGGGTTCACGCAGCATGAGCTGGATTCTCAGAAGATCACTTAAAGGCTTCGTGCAAAGAGCGTGTGGATGTTTAATTCTCACTTCGTTTTCTGCCAGCACATAGGTAAGGGAGGTACTGACTCTGGAGGGAATTGGGGGGAGGGAGGAGCGGGGAAAATGACTCAGGAATTTGACGAGTATAATTGCTTTGTTGGACGGTAAATGGTATTGACCGGCCGAGCAATGGCGATTGATGAAAATTCTGCCCTACGATATCCCGCTGTACTATTCTATTAATAAAACTAGTTTTTTACTGTAATGAAAGCAAGAAGGCCTGAATAAGAAAATAAAACAGTATTCTACACTCGGGGCGGCTAGGCTGTTGAACGTCTGGTTGCAGCTAATCCATTTTCTATCATACAAAACATGATATACAAAAGCAGTATCTGGTCATATGCCATGCTAAAAATGAAGTTGTGGTGATGATGAAATGCTGTGATAGTAATCGAAAGTTATCGGAAGACCACCACTTGGTTTCGCTAGAAATCCTTGGCGATTCGCAGAAATCCGAAACAGACTAGATACGTATGTGGGTGGCCGGCAAATAAGTGCTAATAAAACTTACCGGGAAAGGGTCATCACAATCAGGCGAATGTCTGAGCGGTGAATATGAATACCGCTGCGAGAATCATCACTCTTCAAGCAGTAGAAAAATTTGCTCCAGTTTTGCACAGTGCTTGATCCTATTGGGTTAGGAGCTTCAAATGGTTCAATTGTAGCGGCGCACAAGACAACATTTTCCAAACATCGACTATCAAAAAAGCCGAGATACTGCTTCGTAAGCGCAGGTCAAGTAATCGGTTTCTTGCCTTGTGGTATTTTGCATTTTTTCAGCATATTACATGTTTAGAAAATAGCGCCTTGGTTATGATTTCATGGTAAACTAACGGAACGTGATAGGTTCAAAGGCTCTGTGAAAATGGAACACACTTTTTCACAATTTGAAGGGTGGAGATTCTCGCTGTGGCATTCAGTTTCGCGCCTGTGATCATTCCTTGGTTAGCTAAGTTGCTGCTGAAAGGGAAGATGAAGCGAAATCCTGGAGTAAGAAAACCTTCAAAACCTGTGAATGATAGAAGAGTACACCAAGTGGCTGCCTTTTCGCTTTATCCCACAGTGCCCCCTGTTTGCATGTCGCCAGCCAGCTAGCTTGCCGGCCCAATTAAGTGTTGCCTGTCAAATTAACTCTTGACGACTCTTCGTGTGACTGGCTTTCGAGTTCTTTTCTGACGTCGCCTCCTACGTAAACCCTCTTCATCATTCTTTTTCAAGTCGTTTCATTAAGAACGGAGGCAGAAGTGAAGGCAAACAAAGACTCAGCATTTTCCCTTCACTGGGTGATGAATCCTCAATACTACGCCGAAGTGTTATCGGAAAGCAGGATCACCTGGCCTATCTGATCGTGCTTGCTGAATCGGTCGAAGTCATAGATAGCGAATACCAGCGTCTTTGCCGTGATTTCGTTGAAGGCAACCTGAATGATCAGATATATAATACAATGAATTCGTTAGGGGAATATCGGGTAAACTTACTTTGAAAATAAACGTTTCGTTGAAAACGGGGTTCAGCGTCTTTCGGTGTACTTTTGTCTCGACCTTCTTCTTTTTCTCTGGCAAAAGGTAAAGTTTCACATATGGGTCAGATGTTCCGCTCATGTCCATTCCAGGTAAATCCTCCGCTTGAATGACGGTGACAGAGAGCTGAAACAATGATAATTAGGAACGCAGAGAACAGTCTTGTCTGAACTACCTAAATAGGAGTAAAAAGAAGTTGGACTGAAAGCAGAAGTTTGACAATCTTATATTAAATAACACTAAACTAAACAAGATTTCAGAGTGATCCCTATCGATTCAAAATATCTTAAGCGTTAGACGTTACTTGCTCGAGTAAAGAAACCGAAAAATGGACCTAATGGAAGAGGATCTAATGTGTACGACCACGGCCATCAACGGTAATAAACAGTAGAAGAGGATATCCCATCTTACAGCTAATTGAAAGAAATTTGTTGTAATGTGGACGGCTTAGAAATGATCTCGTTTGTTTGTAACGGTATATTCTGGATTACCACTCTGAAAGTGCATTCTGCGACCACTGCTTTGCCTGTGGTCCTTCTCAGATTCCAAAGAACTTAGTTCCTGAACTTTTTTCCCTTGTTCTCCAGATCGCCTTCTCCAAGGAACGCGATCGTCGCAACGCCTAGCAGCATATGTTCTCATCTTCCGATCTGACCGGGGGGGGGGGGGGGTGGGGCAGAAGAGCGACATGGATCCATTAGCCTACCAGTGAACTACGAAGGAGTCGCTTAAACATTAGTACTCTCACTTACCCAGCCATAAGAGAAAGAATATGCGTGCGCTTCGGATTCCATCATCACTTCCTTTTTTAAAGGCAGTTCATTGCATTGCTTCCAACGGACTTCCTTATAGAGTGACGAAGGCGTAGGAAAGTGAGAAGAGCTATCAGTAAGGCACAGACCTGTCCTTGTTGGAAATCGTAATCGAGTTTGTACTGTATTCGCCCGAGCTTCAAGTCCTCCTTCTCTTCTGCCTGAGCCTTCTCATTCTGTTCCATGTTCTCCTCCAATTCTTCCATGTCTTGTTGAATCTGAAGAAGCACAGAATACTGCAGAAGAACCACGGATTTTTTGCTTTAGCTACCTGCTTTAGCTAGCTTAAGAAATTTGGTTGGAACTTTTTTAACACAAGGGACCTCATAAACTAGTAGAAACATATCAGTTTAAAAGAAAAAGTCCAGCGGAACAGAAAGAATTCAAAGAAGTTAGCAGGTCTCGACGAATAGCTATGTTCAGGAGTCGCTGTGATCGAAGAGCACAGGGAAATTCTTATTAAGGCTCGCCAGATAACTCACCCCTCCCATCACGTCCTTCCCAGCCATGAGATCACCACCCTTGCTGAAGAGGCTCTTGAAGCCTTTGCTTTTGTTCTTGTCTCCATGTCTTTTCTTTCCAAATAGTTTTCTGATGATAAGGTATGCTATGAGAAGAACCACGACGATGGCGATAATGCCGAGAAACACGAACGCCCATTCTGGCACTGAAATTAGCAGGAATTAGTTCAGGTGATGAGCAATTATACATTCCTGGCTAACGACTCCCTCGTCTTTGTGACGTCTTTGACAAAAGAATAAAAGTGGAATTCGCCTAGCTCACTGCCAATGAACGGGAGAAAACTGAATGCTGAATGTGCTGAATGTGTTGAAAAGGGAATTCTTGAAATTACTAGCCGTAGTTATCCGAGAGCATTATTGGCAGGACTAGCGAGAGTGTTATTTTTGAATTACCGATAGAGCATCAGACTGGAGACAATAGAGGCAGCACTACGAGACGAGGTTCATGGTTAGGGTCCCATCCAGGTCAAACAACATTTCAGCTATCCAGGTTCATTGCATATCAGACTTCTCTGGGAAGGATACACACGGTCATGCTCATCGGCTCGCCAGCTCTCTATGGGCGAAACACCCATTCAAATCGCCTGTGTCCGTAGAAGTAGGATGCGGGGCGCCAATGAAGTCACTATTCCAACCTTTATCCTTTATTATTCCACTCAGACGTTCACGAATGAAGATCGAGCGCCCACAATGTAGCCTGTCACTTCACACCCAACTTCCGCCAACTTCACCAGACACAAAACTTCTGAAAGCCCGCTGGGTAGAAATAAGTGAACGAAATATGCTTTAACGATACCACATAGAGGTTTCATGTAGATGCGTGCCGTTTTCTCAAGAGATTGACCGCCTGGCCTTGAGTCTTATCCCCTCAATTGGACGCTTAGGAACGAAGGAGTGATAGTTTGCACAGCTGCAAAATCGCTAATGGTTCATCATCACTGGGACACGGTAGCGCAGTCATAAGAGGAGCAGGTTATCGCGTTTTGAATCAAGGTTCATAGTTCTGGTCTCGCATGGGCCAATCAAGCCTTCTATCTTTCCGGGGTTCGACGATTTCGGCACCAGCTTGTCTGGCAGCCTATCCATCCGATGGCTACCATTTATTGCATAAGATAAGTATACATCAAAAACTGTTAATCCTTCAACAATTGGATTTCTTGAAACGCAACGAACCAGGGTCTTGAATCTTATGAAAGAAATCTTATGAAAGAGCAATCGTTTCGTGTATCAAAGTTTTCACATGGCGATGTGTTACATTTCCATATCTGTTGCTGCAAACGAAAGTCTCAGCGATGCTATTTGACATTTGGACGCGATTGACCAGCTGTTCTTCAGTAATCCTGATTCAGCCGAGAAAACTAGTGCCATTTGTCCATGCATTAGCCCAGAAAAAGGGAATCCGGAATGACAGCTATGCAGCCATGAGTGCTGCCGAACATAATCGATGTATTCAGGTTAGCCAAGGGCCGAAAACAAACAAGCCAAGCTTAGTACATAGCTGTACTTAACTGCTAACAAAGAAGTAGCTTCTGTTACCACATAATGTGTCCGTAGCAGGGTCTGCGATCACATGCGTGTAAAGTTTCTTGTGTCCACTTTAAAGGTACACCTTAAAACATTCGGTGCAAGCAAAAAACTTTGTGCGAGCATGTCTGAAACGTGCAACATTAACACCTCAAATCACTCATTGGTAATGCTTTAAAGGCAATGCTCCTCTACAAGAAATTCGCTTTATTAGGAGTCCAAAAGCTTCTAGACCTGCAGAAGGTTTGCATAATTGAGGCCACCCGTCTAAATCGGGTTCAAGGATATTCATAAACTCTTGCGTCGCTAACTTCGCGTTCGCAGAAGCAAACAATACGAAAGCGATGTGCACGACAAACCGTAATAGTTGTTCTGGGATCTCGTGCTGCAGCATTAAAACAGTTCGGCCCTCTTCTTCTCTTCTTCCGGAAGGTTCACCGAGAGGCTCTGAAACCAATTCAGGGTGCTGTGCTTCTGCCTCCCGACGTACACCTTGTTTGAAGAGCTGCTGCCATTGTGCAGCCCAACAATGAATGAGAGTGGCTGCTGAGCAGCAGTGACGGTTATGGCCAAGGATTTGTCGGGTGATTTGTGGCTCCCGCGCTACTGCTGCCGAGCTGCGCTTGGACACTTCCAACACTGGCCAAGGCGGCATCGATTGTAGCAGTGGCGCATCCGAAATTTCACGCCGTCTCATATTTCCGAGTCGATGGGGTTCAGCGCCTCGCTGCTGGGGAATCCCCAAGGGAGACGGGAGAACAGACCCTCAAAACTCGCTGCGCAGATAAGGCTGCCGAAAGCGCCTGGCTTAAGCATTGCGCTCCTTCGGTTTGCCTCTGCAGAAAAAAAAACGAAAATTATGGCCACACTGGAATGGCCAGCACTTCTTTGTTAGAGCACCGAAACCTCGCCTACGCTGCTCTTTGGCGCTATGGAAACGCGGATATGGCGGCAAGAGGCGAGTCTCTGACAGAATGCGTTTCAACTAATGCTACCCGGCAGCAGAGTTTTGCGGCATACCCTCGTGTTGCCACTAACAGTTAGTGGCCATGGACATCGACGAGATGCCGCAAGGGCGTTACCGTACTTTACACGTACTAAACGAAGTAGTACTAAAATTACACATTATCGATTTTTGTTTTCATTTTTGTCAGTTTTAACTTTAAGAAGATAGAAAACGGTTGATAGACCCTACGACAACGATAGCTATAGAAGACAAGTGCGCTTCGCGCCACTTTGCAACATCACTGACCTACGGAAAGTAGTTTTTCTAAAACTTAGAATCTGCTAGCATCTAGGATCTGCTGCGTACTTTTCTGGCATCAAGCCGTTCACCACTTCTGCGCGTTCATCATAGATATTCTCTCCAGACCGCACAGTAGCGCCATTGGTTTGTGCTACGCTTCTTCTGCCCTCAGGTGGCTCCTCCTCAACCGTTCTCATGCCAAACAGCTTGTGTTTCCGAATATCGGACATGCCTTCCGATTCCAGATGCCAGGTTCCCCTTACTCGGTTCTTTTTACTGGATCTAATTGCTGGTCCGCCTTTACTGTTCTTCCCCCCCCCCCCTTCCCCCGCACCCACCTTTCTGGTTTCAATTCCTGGCCCACTTCCTTGTTTCCTTTTTTGTGTTTGTGTTTTTTGTTTTGTTTTAGAGACCCTCTCGCTGGTCTCTTCTTGCTGATTTTTCCGTCCTGGTTTCTCCTCCGGGTTGCTCCTTTCCTCCCTGGAAGCGCTTCTGGTCCACCCTATAGGTCCCTATTGCTTCCCTTCTCCACCACCCCCTTAATGGTCCTCCCTGCTAGACGTCATTGACAAGTATTTGGAATCAGGACGCTCAGAAACGCGCGCAGATGCCGCACCGTCAAGCAGGGGGAGGCTGCGCTTCCTCTGCTGCAGCAGCATCCCAAGTTGAACGGCACATTTTGTCCGCGCGGAGTTCGATGAAGCGTATCTCACGCGGGTTTCTAACCTGCGTGAGATACGCCTTATCATCTACAGCCCGGGCAGCTAACTCAACTATATGGTGGTAGATAGATTTCTAGCAACGACTAAAAAGAATAGAAGACGCCTCTTTCGGGATGTGCCAGGCAATCTACTTTTTCGGGTGCCGAGAAGATATTTGAACTCGTATTTGGCCTATAAATGCTATAAAGGAGTATACTTACAGCGGCCAGAATGGAAAGGCCAGTGGTTTACCTTTCCCAGAAAAGTAGTAACAATTCTCCGATCCGGAGGGATGAAAAGCTTAGTTCGTCGTGGTGTGAAATCCGAACCAGGAACCTAGAATAGTGTCACGCGACAGCCGGCGCACCCTCCGTCTGCGCTGCCACGTGCCCTAGGACATCTGGAACAGATCGCTGTTTGATGGTGCAGTACTCTGCTGCTGGCTTAAAAGCAGGGTCAAACTTAAGGCTGAAGAACAGAAGGAAAAGGTCGAACTTCTTTCTCCGTTTTGGGTGGGAGGCAGTGTGTTTCATTTTTTGGAGGTGAATTGCTTTTCATCCTTCCCCAGGGGTGGCTTCGACTTTTGCCGATTTTATCGGATTTTACCAGAAAATATAGCGCGACATATTTTTACTTGAACGAGCGATATCTTGATCTAAAATCCAGAAATGTATTTTATAAAATTTCGATGCTAAGTGCTGCTAATATTTCCAGGCCTTTTGAAAATCTATAAGATTTCTTTTACTATATACAGTTTTTTTGAAGCGCTCTTCGAATCGGTTACGGAGCCGTAACCTAGCGGCTGAATTGCCACAGAAACAAGCTTTTCTACCGGAGACGGAATTGTACCTCGTAGAATTTGGAGCCCTGATTAGTGAAAAAAAATCAAACCCTTCTTTAGAATTACTATATATTATGGGGACCTATAAAGAGGAAATTTTACCACATAAACTAGTAAAGGAAAATACAATAAAAATAAATGAAGCGAAGGCATAGTAAGAATATAAGACGGCAATGATTAATCTCTCTAATATGCGCCATGCATCTTATTAGGTTGTTGCAGAAGTTCTCGCCATTCTCAAGACACCACATTTTTTTAGTTTTACAAAAAACGAAACGTAGTAAGGAAGAGGTTGTACTTCTAAAAAACGTAGTAACCTCCATAATGTTCTATCACTCTTCTGCACCTTTCAGGCAGACTCCCGATCCCGTCAGCATAGAACTTTTCTGGCTCTGATTCGAAAAAGCCAGCCAGCCAGTCAGCGTTCCATGTCGTCCTCGTCATCGAACGTTTCTGCTTGCATGGCATTGAAGAGAGATAGGAAAAGGTGGTAGTCTGGCGGTGCAGTATCTGGGCTGTACGGTGGGTGAGGCAGCGCTTCCCATCCAAGGTCGAGAAGCTTTTGGCGTGTCATTCTTGCAATGTGTGGTCGAGCATTGTCGTGCAAGAATCGGATTGTGCCATGGTTCGGACGCTTTTCTGCGATCTTGGAGGCCAGTCCATCCGGCTGCTATATCCAGCTGCTGACAGCACAAGTCCGCCGTTAGAGTATCGTTACGGGCTAGCAGCTCGTAGTAGATGGCACTTTGTAATCTCGCCAGACAGAAAGCATGATCTTCGACGGGTGAGGACCCTCCTTTGGCTGTGACTCAGGCCGATCACCCTTGTCAACCCAGTGTCTGCTCCTCTTGATGTTAACGTACAAGCACCACTTCTCATCTCCTGTGATAACGGACTTCAGCCGTTATCACAGGAGATGTGATAACGGCTTGTATATCTGTGCGCTTGTACGAGAGTAATTACCTCAGCACGTCGCTGGCGGTCGCGTTCGGTGAGGTCACGGGGAACCCATTGTGCCAAATTGTGCACTTCACCCAGTTGATGTAGGTGCCTGGCGGTGGCGGCATAGTGCACACCGAAGTCCTGCGCAAGTTCACGAGTGGGTCCGATTCCACCAGCTGTCGCAGTCGGTTTCACGTCCTGACCCGAACGAACCTTGAAGGTTAAACTCACCCTTGCGAAAGCGTGCGAACCATTCTCGGGCAGTGCGATCGGACACTGTGCCCTTCCGAAATGCAACATTGATGCGACGACAGGAAGCGGCTGCTGACTCTCCAAATTTGAAGTCATACAATAAAAGAACTCGGATGTACTCCTTTGAAAGCTCCATTTTTCTAGAAGAAGTAACGCGAGAGTGAGTAGCTAGCAATAATAGTAAACTTATGCACACCTGTTCTCTTTAGGTGAACAAAGGATAGGTTGGTATAAGGTAGCGTTAGTGAGAAAAAAGCACATTCGAAAATGGCGGAAACTTTCGCAACAACCTAATATTTTAACATAGTATCTCACTTCTATCTAATCGCCCTTTAGTGTGCACCATGCATCTTACTTCTACATGGTATCGCGAAGGCGATTTTAATCTGGATTTGGGCTATACAATGAAATTCGATGAACAGAACAGTGCCTTATTCACTCTAGGCAAGGAAACCAACTCTCCAACATCGAAGGAATAGGTTGGTCTGAGCAGAACCCGAACTAAGAAAGTCAATTCGTACCTAGAGCAGCGGCTCCGCTTACTGCGCTGCCGGGCGTCCAAAGTATAGTTAGAAAATTATAAGCCATAATGACTTTCATATGTTGGTTAAGCCTGGCAGATACAATGCTCAGTGGACGTCGGACAACGAAGTAGCAGTTTGGGTCAGTTCCTGAAGGGACACACACCAGACCGAGTTTTATGCAGTTATCTCTTCCAAATATGCAAATAGGAACCGTGAGAGTTCAATCACTGAGCGGTTGAGGCAGATAGAAGATCTCATTGGTCAATACATATCTTGGGATACAAGGAGCAGAGGTTTCAGGATAGCCTCAGATGAGCAATTCGCGTGTTGCATAATAGAACAGCAACGTTTTGCACAATCGGGGATGAACGTACCAATCGTATGGAGGCAAATACGGGTAGGGAACGATAAACGAAATTTTTCTAGAGACAACGTCCCTCGTGCAGACAAACGTCCCAGTTCCATAATTGTGCAGGGTGCACCAACAAAACTTGCACAAATTCCCTCGCTTCGACTCTTCCTTCTCAGCTAAGCGCTTCATCGGCACCAAGGCATCGTTAGCATAAAGTTGTTGCCCCACCTCCGTTTTTATATGGCTTGCTAACCGTTAAGGAAACCTTTGAGCACATTTTTGAGACGCCTTGTAACACTTGGGAGTTATGCTTTTAGTCAGGGTGACCTTAATATGTCACTTAATGTCATTGCCTTTAATGAGCGTTCGCGACGAAGTAGAAAGGTGCACCGTTACTCAAAAAGAAGGGAAGTGATCCATGTCGAAAGTTAAAGATCAGAATGGAACGGCAGAATCTACTGTTCCACAATGCGCTCGGGAACAAGTGCTCTACCCTGCGAAGACCAATTGGACGAGAATGCGTTGAAGCTTCGCACTAAAGACTTGAATTCTACTTGCGATGGTAGAGAATATTGAAGAGAAGGCTACTACCTGCACTATTGAAGGTTCGCAATTTAGCCGAGAACAGAAGAGTCCCTGAACACCTGCTCTATAAACCTTTCCACGGTCAGTCACAGAGTTCTAGATCCAGTGCCTGCGGTGTCCGAGCATTTCACGCCATCACGGAACCGCTACTGCGCTCGAGGGGCGGTCTTTATGTACGAATGGTCGCCGCGCCCCCGACGACGACTGTCGCGTGCGCGATGAGCTCCGCAGCGGTCGTGGGAGCTGTGCCTCATGACTTGCTGCAGACGCTAGGTTTGAGTTGTCGATATCCCTTTCTGCTGTTGCAGGAGCTGCGGGATAACATGTTCTGATTCAGAAATTGAGTTCGAGTTATAAAACTAGACAACGTTCTAATGCTCAATTTTATATGATGCTTCTTCAGGAAAAACTGAAAATATGACACACTATCGCAGTGAAACCGAGTTTGTATACACTTTCTAACACTTGATGTGCACGTTTTGATGCAGGTCTAGATACCACTGGCCGCTGAAGTCACCCAATTGCAACGTCTTCTGCCGCGCTCGCCGCGCGAGTCGCCGCGTCAGCGGCGACCATTCGTACATAATGTCCCGCAGCCACTGCGCTCAAGCATCTTTTGGGAACGTCCTGGCTACCTCCGGTTAGAAATCACATATCGCTGTGCGGGGTGCACGCTTTCGCAGAGGTCCTGCACTTCTACTAATTCATCACCGAAGGAATAGAGGAGATGGAATCGGTACGTTTGGTGGAGGATCTGCTTCCCTTCTAGCTGCCGCCACACTATCATCTGCGTCTGCGAGCTGACTGTCAACTGACTTAGGCTTATTTAGTTAAGCACATTGAAAACGCTGCGTGTTTGCCAGCAAATGAACGCTGCGTGGGTGTAAGGAAGGCAGTGTGCTTTGGAGAAACCTCAAAAAAGTGGTGCAGCATGACGATTTTGCCTTTGAGAGCCGCTTAGGGGAAGTGTTGGAAATGATTATCGAACAAACGCATTGAGCCTCAATCAGTATGAACGAAATGAGTTGGTCCAGTCCCTATGATGAGAAAATAATTGCCTGGCTTTTCCATGTTTTGTAGGCCAATTGGAAGTGTAGTCCCTCAGAAAAAACGCGACCATGGGGATTTTTTTTTGTTGGTAAAGTAGACTCTGGCTTACGGTCTGCAAGAAAATTCGAACGCCCATTATAAACAGTTCTTGTGTTCTTTCGCCGGATAAATTGTACAGGGAAAACTGTGTTCTTGCCTTCTCCCGTTCACTTCTTAAAGGCACATCATATGTAACAAAAAGGATAAGATCGTGATCCAAATAACTGTGCCAAAACCTGCGAACCTCGGGAATCCCAAGGTGACGAATTATTTCGGGTTAAAAGTGCACAACTTACTTCCTGTTTCCTTCATAACCTTTGCCTTGACTACATCCTTCACATCGATCACCTTTCCCATTACCACGTCCTTCAGCGATTCTTTCGTCGTAGTCCTGAAAAAAGGACTAAATGCAGTCACTGCTTTGGATGCGGCGACATTGGACACCGTTCACTTCCTTGACTGAAAGGTGATAGAGCTGTAAGTTTTAAAACAGATCTTCTAAAGTGCGAGCTCCCAACTCTTCCTGTAAGAGACAGAAAAGGAGGCATCGATATGGTACTCAAGAAGTTCCTTCAGATAGATGTGTAGCTTCTGCAACAGTTTGGATTTATTCTGCTGGAAGGGGGAAGGGAAGGAGCACGTCACTTTTTTGGTTGAAAGCGGCTGAAAAATCAAATGTAAACTAATCTACAAAGAAAATACACTTAACTAGCAGCGAGGGGACCTTTATTGGAATTACCTAGTTGACACTGAACAGGCTTCTGTTTGTTTCACCTCACCCCGGACTAGGATGTACCCTAGGATATATGTATCTCGAAGACTAGGATACGTGTATCCCAATGTTTCAATGAACTTTATATAGTGGTCACCATATTTCCAGCCATATCTGAGACCCGAGTGAAAAAGTGCCCTTTCTTCTTATCGTCAAATTGATGTTGCTGCTACGGACGATGCCATTCTTCCAGACACCCTACAGTCGGCATTTGTTGGTTAAATTCCGCCTCAGCTTCATTATTCAAGAGTGAACTGTAAGACAGACGTTGGCTTCCTTCATGGAAAGTTTGACAACTTGCACACGGGAGAGGACTTCTGCAAGACAGTCGATAAAAATAGCATTTAAGCACAACTACAGCGTAATGGCAAACATCGACATATGCAGCGCGTACCTCACGCACTCCAGTCCTAAGCTTACCGCTGAATTACAGTGGGAGAAATATTAACAGATTCCACTCAAGTTGTCGTTGAAGAAAACAGTAGCCATTGTTTAAAGAAGAGTTAAATCTAATACGCGTCTTGTCCGCAAAGCTGTCATTCCTATTTTGAAATGAATATCCTCTAAAAACCTGTGGACGACTGTTTTGCTTTTGAGCAGGGTCCCACGTTTTAGTTGACTAGATTCGCCTTAGAATTGCTTAGCGAAGAACAGCTTGATTAGGAGTACCTGGTTCTTCTACTGGAATAGCGAAATTCTAGCAAATTCTTCGTTGATACGGAGAGCGAAGCCATCTTGTTGAGCTCAGTAATTGGCCCCAAAATGCCTGTTGGTAGAGCAAGAGTAACGATCTTTTTTGAGGGCAGTACGAGGTCGTAAAATTAATGGTATCGATGAAGGAACGGTGTTGACGGATCATAAATTTTAGCAGTGACAATCCCGATTTCGTTCCGCCAAATCGATATTCAAAAGCCAAACAATTCCAACTGCAGAAAGGAACGTCACAGTGGGACTTAGAGCTCGACGCTGCCAGAAGAGTTATGGTTTAGCGGCTCACATGCTCTGGTATGTAAAGCACAAATGACGCTGCCATATCAGCTACAAACCGGATATTCGAAGGCAGACACGTCTGAGCTTTAACCGTTCTCACTGTGTGGCTTGAAAAGTGCAGCCTTTAAGAGATCCAGCACGGGTAACGGTTCGGTAAAGGGCTATCTCTGATTTTCATCTACAAAAGCAAGAAAGGTAGCAACAGGTCGCCGATAAATGTAAGGAAATAATAGTGATGGATCCCTTTTTGTTTTTGAGCATGAGAGCTACTATCATTTATTATTACTATTATTTACCCACTTCGTGATACAAGGCAAAACTGTGACATAGACGAAGGATAAAAATAATAAAGAGAATACATCAAGTATAGCAAACACATACCCAACGTTATTCTTTAAATAACAAGTTCGAAATGCGAACTAGCAAAAGAGAAGGCGGTTCCGTTGTGTGCTCCGCAAGAAGCGCTTCTTAAAGCATGATCGCCAATGTTTACGAAGGCATGGGATATGGAAGACCTGATAAGAAGGAGAGGACTCCCTATTCGAAGTACATCCCGCAGTGGTTTGAATGCACCATGAGTTCGGCAGTTGGGGTTCTCTTTCGTAGGATGAAAGGGTAAGGCATAAGCAGAGGACGCTTTAGAGCTGCTGCCTACCTTCCCCGCTCTTTTCCGGACAGATCTCGTTACGATACCAACTCAGTGAGGATCTAGTTGTCATAGTAGAACATGCGGAACTGTTGCTTTAACGCGAAACCTATTCGGTCAACCAAACAAAGAATCTTGAAGAACCGCTGAAGTCGTTTAAGTATACTGAAGGCTTATATAATTTTCAGCTTTGTAACCAAAACAAGAGATCCTCATAATAACGTAGCCTAACGAACAAAAAGTTACAAAGCGTTCCTCGAAAAACTGGCTCAAACCGTGATCGAAACGTCTTTAAGGCACTGCAATACAAGCAGCCGCTGTGGAGATTGGAGGGCAATCAACCCAGTAGAATTACAAAATGAACACGCCGCACTGTTACGGCGCGAAATCGATGGAGTTTTATTCGGCATTACCATCCGGATGCATTTGAATCAAACACAATTCATTGACCTGTACGAGATCTGCTGAGCAAGATTTGTTTGCGTTAGCCGCAGCGCTGAGCTTTCCTGGCAGAGCTCCGTTCGGCTTTGGAGAGCCTTTAATTCGATTTGTCCACTTTGCCTCAGATAACCTACGTCGTGGTCGTGGTAGACGTGGATGGTGGTGGTTCTGTCTGCATCGGCATTTCCTGAGGCGCGAACTCCTTCGTGAGCTCCTCGTCAGGCGCCTCGTCCTCCGTCGAGTCGTTGATGTGCACCATCGCCTCCGCACTCTCCTGAAGAACTGCATTGGTCATGAAGAAATAGGCGGTGAGCGAAAGCACGAAGCAGAAGGAAGCACGACACGTTCCCTCGGACGGAGCGGATGACAGGAAAGTTGAAGTGGCAAAGGGGATAGACAGTTGGAGCAGCAGTCTGGTTAATCCAGCAAATGAGAGTGGTTGACCAATGGATTAACTGAAGAAACAGCTTCTGTGAGAAGGAAAAGCTGAAGGACCAGCTCACCTTCCACTTTCTGCAGGTTAAAATCCACCTCAACTGATCGCGACCGGCACTGGCTTTCGCTACTTTTCCAGCAGATTAAGAAGTTAGATGCAAATACGGGGAAGAGACGAGACGGATAACGGTCAATTTTGCCAGCATGAGCATAACTTGCTGGGCAGCTAAATGACAGAGGAGCTATACCTCGTTAAGCTGTACATTTCCAGGGAATGGCTCTTCGATGGACATGAGAGTGTTCACCAAGAACTAAAACCTTCTAGCAACTGCTTATCTCTGACCATCGCAATATTATTAGGAACAGCTAAAATAAATTTTTCTGACTGGTTCAATTTGTAGCAGTAGGACGCCGTTTCGTGGTCGACTTTGCCACATTCTGATATCTTCATGTTTTCGATATCTGATGCGCAGGTAGATAAAAAGAGGATTAATTGATCGGGTAGCACATATAGCTCATCTGTTAAAAAGCCTTTTTAAAGTTAATGAAAAAGCTGAAATACAAAAAACCGATGCTTACACTAACATCATGACACAATGGGTAGCAGGAGAGAGAAAAGTTTGAAAAAGTTAAAAATTTGCTGAAGCTGAAAGAAAGAAGGAGGAAAAAAGGTGTTCAGAATCGTGTAGGAAATCTCCCACATGTATAAATCAAATATAAACGGCAAGCCACCCTTCCCGCTCCTCCCTCCCTACCCAACACAAAGCAGGCGTTCTTTTCTCCCAGGCAAGGCGTTTCTCAGACACATCACGGAAAAACACCGTGAGCCGACAAACACCTGCTCCAGTTCCATAGGAGCCCATTGACCGTGTCGTGACGCAGCTAAATATCAAGGAATCGATAGAAACCTGGACAAAGTCGGCGACAATCGCTCGCCTTCGGGTTGTGCCGCGTCCTGCCTTCACGTGCGGAATATCGTAGAAGTGCACTTGCCACGCATTCGACTCGAACGTAGCATTTAAACGCTGATGGCACATCTGGCAGAATCCTCAATGACTTTGACGGGGCGAATCATAGCCCTTACTGTGCAGTGTGCTAATTAACAATGAGCCTTCCTCCACTCACTTGTAAACCTTCGCAAAATCGTCGACGTTTTAAGTCCATTTCAGAGTGCGAAAGAGAACGAAATTTCGTCTGGTGTTTCCCGCATTCATCCACGATATTTTCAGTTGAGTCATGCACGATGGAGCCTGCTGCTCTTGCCGCGGTACAGTTCCTCTGCAACGGGTCAACGAAATGAATAGAAAGGCTACAGACAAAAACACGTGCGGAAAAAGTTCACTGCACAGTGAGGCTTTAACCGGGGAATTCAAAAACACTCGCTAGTACATGGAGTCGGTCTCCTGTGCATTCAAAAGGGCATTGACTTTTTATGGGAACGCTACCTACGATACTATCGATAATATGGCGCCCATTCAAGCAGGGAAGGGTCCTTTGCCACATCTTAGCTAGCTCTGGGCTCAAATAACGAGGGAAAATCCCAGGAGATGAGGCAGAGGTTGCAGACTAATTTGTGGAACCGAGTCGGTCGCGGCTGCAGTGTGGCTCGCCGAGTAATGCTAGTAGGGGGCACCTCATAGATTCTTTTGAAAGAGGTAGTATAAATGTTATGGAGTGAACTGAAATAGCTCACAATTCAGGTATTCTCCGAAACAAATATGAAATACGGAAGCGGCTCCGACGTAAAATATAATTTGTAGGGAGATAGTCCTTCAATTTTATTCAGTTTCCCATAGCTCTTCAATTTTACCCCGTTGTTTTTTGGCAAAAATAGAAGGCCCGTATCGCTGAGCTATGTACCGCCTGTCGTAAAGAGCTCAGGCTAACATTAAAGGTGGGAGCAGAGCGAAGGAAAGGCAAATAACTTCTCTAAGCTTTCGATGGGAGGAGGACTCGGCTCACCCACCCTCACAAGCAGTTTTTTAAATTGGAAGGGGTACGATTAGAAAGTAAAATAAAAACACCAAACAAACGCTGACGTTCGTGATCTTGACTTTTCAATATCTAGTAGTAGGGACCTGAGTTTTGATATTGCTTTATAACGGACATTTGCATTGGACAAAAAGCTAACAACCGGATCTACAACCTTTTTAAAGCGCTGAAGAGCAGAGATCCTCAAATTCTTCCGCGGGCATATAAGACATATGTATGTGAGACCCATGGTAGAGAGTGGAACAACGGTTTTCAACCCTTCGAAAAAAAACGACATTCCTCTTTTAGAAAATGTTCAGAATAGTTTCATTCGTCAGCTGATGATGAGGTGCTACGGGAACAACTATTATCAGATGTCAAATGGTGCTGAGAGAGCGGAGATATAGCTTTACCTAAGCCCTTTCATCAGAAGGAAAAGAGCTGACCTCCTCATGATGTTCTGACAAGGAGCCTAGGGGGGAAGCTTGACTTTATGTTTCGGTGGTAAAATCACGAGCCCGAGCATGCTTTTTCACGCCACATTTTGAGCGCAAATGAAGAAGTCTTAGGTCTATCTTTGCACCGTTTCAAGAAGCTGCTTTTACATGCACAATGGGAGCCTCAGTTGTATTTATTTGTTTTTTTATTCAGTTTGTGGACTTTTTATTCTGACATTGTATTTTTTGTGGCCTTACTACATGCTTTGTTAGTCCACGTCCTGAATAAAATAAGATAAGTGAAAAAACGCAGGGAATGCAATGATTCATCTAAGTGTAAACCTCCAAACGAATATGCGGTTCTTTGGAAAGCACAATCCCTTTGTGATACTTTACAATTTCAGATTAACAAAACCTGGCCTTCGTTTGCCCAAAACTCAAAGGAAACAACAAATTTGGAAAAGAATCCTCTAAACACCAACGCGAGAATGTGTAGATAAAAAAGCAGGCGAACTACAGAAAGCCAGCCTACTATCGGAATCCGAAAAATAACACAGTATTACAAGACTGTATTGCAGTAGAGCTAGGCTGCTGTCTACGTCACTACTAAGTGCATGAAGGGAAGGGTATCTGCCATTTTCGCTGCTGGATGCTCATGGAGGAAGCATAGGGGAGAAGCAAATGAATACGTCCAAGAAAGACGGCAGAAAGTCCTGTAGAAGAGGTATCCGCCGGAAGTGGAGGAGGAGACTGCCGAAGGATGAGGCTAAACTTGGTCACTTTTGGAAAGGTTACGGAGCGCTTCTCAGCCGCAGCGAACCATTCCCTCATTCGAAGGCGTAATCAGCGAGCGCAGTCCCGTGGGCTTGGCGCTCGAGCACTGCGCAGCCTGGCTCCTCGTGAATGCAGCGCAGAGGGGCGCAGCAGCTCGGGCCGCAGGAGCTGGAGCAGAAGTTCGAGGCAGGTGCGATTGTCTGAGAAGGAGCTCTAACTACGAGATGGCGCGCAATCAATAGGGACGTGCCCAGTCAATCCCAACCCTCACGCGCAGCCGTTGCTGACGACGAAACCTTCGTCCGACTACGGCATCCAGTGGCCGTTGATCGTTCCGTGGGATCCTCCCCGCCAGGAGAGGCGTTTTGAAGGCGAAACGTATAGCGGAGGCCCATCACCTGGCGCCATTCCAGCCCTCCAGTGCTCTTCGAGTGTTGCCCGGTTTCTCACCAGATAACGTAGTTGGACAGAAGCATGTAGCAAAACCGGTTAAGCAGTTTCTTCTTCCTTCGTGGGGTTCTCGAGTCCTAAGAGGTTCTCCAACCTGGGGCACTTGCAGATGGTTAGCCGACGCTGGACGCAAAGTTGTAAATAATTACATCAGAGTGACCACGCATCACCGTCTAAAGCCGTCCACACGTCCCACGTATGTTCAGTATTTTTTACGAAAGACAACACAAATGCTTGCAGGCTGATGAGCCACTCTAGGTTCACCACCTAGAGCACGTATCCAGAAGTGAACGTCTAGATACACTCAGGGGCGAGAAGAGTCGCCTTGCCTCGTTCTATATTCCGTTGTCACACCGCAGGCTTTTGGAAAGCATTGCACTCTGCATTCGAATGTTAAAATGCAATTCTAGGAAGGAGAATGAAGGAGCACTGCCAGGATGCCTTTCTTATGATGGCTGCAATGCTGCGTTTAAGTTAGGAGTGAGACTGGTAGAATCCATTGCTGCTTGCTGGCACTTGTGCCAAATAAGTAAGCTTCCATACGGCAACGTCTTAGACTGCTTACGTTCTTGTATTCTCAGTCCTCAGACAGAAAGTTTTTTAATAGAAGTTGGGCTAGTCATATTTTTATATTGAGCCTCGTTCAAACACCTGTGGTGCTCGTAATAAAATATCTCTATTCTGATAATACGACAAGATATTTGAAGATTATAAATTAAAGGTGTGAATTGTTTTTTTTTCTAGTGCATATTGTGGATTTTAGGAGGCATTTTGGGAGGTGGTTCCTGTTCTTCGTTGACGAATGCACTGAGCAAAATGCCTGGGTGTCGGAAACGAAATCGAAAAGAGTGATTTCGTGTGATGCATTTGCGCCTTGAAACGAGACGCCTTGAAAGAATTCACACAAAGGCACCTAGCGCTGTAGGAGAAGAAGAGGAAGCTCCGTCTACGGAAATCGTTGACAACATGGTAACGTTGGGTCTTTGCTCCTCTGCTAAGGAAATGCAATTCTGACGATCTGAAGTAGCAGGCAAAGAAGGATGACAGCTGCCTACTGCAAAATAATCATAGAACGAGAGCAGCGCGAAATAAAAGGAATTTCGCAGTCATTTCAGTTCTTCGGTTGTTAACATTCCTTCGTTTGCAGCTATTATACATGAAAAGGCCTTACTTGAAGGCGAACCTCGACTATCGACTATCGACAATTCCTAATGAAGTTCTCCCACAATACGATAGTTCGTCAAGCCCGGAGCAATCCCACAGGAGCACAGAGGTGCCCTCTATTGCGTCGGGTCATTCTTGAGATTCCACGGAAGCAGAACGCCCTCTTCAAGCGCAGTTGCGATCTTCCTCGCGAATGTTGTGCGCAGCCTTCTAACCGACACCATTTGTTGCATCGTAGCCAACATGGCAAGCATTAATCAAAAATGACTATTCTCCGTTCGGCGTGCCTCCTGGGGCAATGCTTTAGTTATCTTCTCTCCCTAGAATGTTGTTCGAGAACTGGACATTGTCTGTTCTGCGTCCACAGAGGACTCCATTTGAAGGTGACCAGAGGTGGGGCACTGGTGGAGGCCTAGAGATAAGACAGATATTTTAAGTTCTATAAAAACTACTTTTTTTAGGTTAGTGATGTTGCAAAGTCGCGCGAAGCGCGCAAGTGCGAGACACGCCGTTAGACGTGTCGGAGCACTTGTAATTTTATATAGGATAAACGGCAAAGCCACTTTGCCGCAGAATGGATGAACATCTCACAATCAGAGCTCTGCGTAGCCCGTAGGGCAAACGGAGTGTCCGTCGAGAATGATTGCGACAAGGAGTGACCGGTCAGAATAGATTTTTGCATAAATAGCCTTTTTTCTGGCCGACTCCTGCAGAACATGCCCATGGTCTCCCCTACCGCTATTGACTCCAGGTCTGTAGTAGTTTGGTTGTTGTAGATTAAGCAATGTTGTAGCATTGTATTATAGACCTGAAGAAGGGCTTGTAGCCTTAAACTTCGTCGAAAAACGTTGATGGGCTTCGCTCAAGAACAGAGAAATTGGGAACTAATAATGAAACTCAGGGAACCGACAATTTTTCGCGGTAAAGAATGAAGGAAAGCAGAAAAACGTGAGAGTAAAGGCAAAGCGGAGCGCATACTTACTCTCGTTACAAATATTCTGTCGTTGAGCTCTGACGAGTCGCAACCTCGTGTTGTACCGACCTCTTCCCAAAGCATATTTTGCGCTAGAATCTCAATGTATCCTGCCCAACTTGTCGGTTTTCCGGGAGTGGAATAGGCGGAAATCGTGATCTAGACTGAAGAGACACGAGACACGAGATACACGGTCCCTTTCGCCCTCATAGAGTTCTCTCCTTTGCACCGGATATAAATGCGTTCAGGAAACTTGCAAAGTGTTGAGTAGCCATTAAAAATAGTTGTAATATAATAGTAGTAGTCCATTTCACGGTAGTGGAAGAAACCGTGCTGTACTTCTTGGAGGTGCAGTACTTGCTGCAAACAAGCTCGAGGTAAAGTTCGCCTTTCGGAATCAGCTTTCTCCTGACGAAGACCGACCGACTCCGAGAGGCTGTGCAAGAGCCTGAATAGTGGGATCCAGAGGCGCCGCAAAACAGCCGCAACTGCGCGTTTCACTCACTCTCTCTTCTCAGAATTTGCGTCGCATTAGAACTGCAATAGTTAGAGACATTCGATGAGCTCTAAGAAAATGCGAAACAGCCAGGAGTGGAGCCTGTTACGCACACCTTCTCTATGTGAAGGAGTTCTATGGAAAAGTCGCGAAGGTAAGCAGCAAGAAGAAGCTGTCGTAAAAGGTCTTTCTTTCATGACCTCCCTCTTTATCAGTCTAGAAATGGACAAAAAGAAGAATGGAGGCAAAACATGCTTTCTGATAGTCGATATATAATCGCACTCTTGAATGGTATATTGTAGCTTGATGGTGATACCGTTATTGTTGTGATAAGAGCCTCACCGTTGAGTTCCTCTATAAAAGGGCTCACTGGTGAGGTCGGCAGTTCAGCCGTTTAGTTGAGTTTTCTTGTTCTGTTGTGGGTTGAAATGAACCCTACTTTCCAAGGCGGTTCGGTTACAAGCGAACGAACAACGACAAGGCAGCAGACTTCTCCTACCGAGGAGAAGAGAAGAAAACAGGTTACATCGTGCAAAAGATTTTCAGTGAAACCTAGACAAGATTAGATTAGATTAGATCAGATTAGAGTTAGAGTATTATTAGATCGGAAACTAACGATAAGTGGCCGCCGTTTTTCGCATTTTATTATGAATTTCGTTGAAAGTCTTTTGCACGACGTTATTCAAGCAACACATTCAAGAGAGAATAAGCTGTTATATCAGAAAGTATGTTTAGCTTTCTTTCTTGCCTACTTTCTTTCTATATCTTGGTCAATGTATTGCATGCCCGGAGGTGGGAGGTCGGAGAAGAAAACAGACCTTCTCTGACAGCTTCTTCTTTCTGACTATGTTCGATATTTTTTCCCAAGGGTGTGCACCACTCGAAGGGGGATGATTTGCTTTACAGGATTAGGTTTTGGATTTTTTATTCTCGTTCATTTTTAAGGCATCAAAGTGGAGTGTCCAGAAGATGTAAATTTTTTACCCACAGCTCCTACTTTGGTTAATTTTCTCAACCCGAACCTGATGAGCTAAAAATAAGCAAAATTCAAAATACTCATAAAACAAAGCATATATCTTGATGGGATGAAACATTCTCTTTCAAATGACATATGCCACCATGCGAATAAGTTTATTAGGGTCATTTTCCTCATTTCAAGGAGCTGTTGGTGAAAAGTATTTTAGTGTTTTGGACACTCCAATTTAATGCCCTGAAAAATAACGAAAATCAAACTAAACAAAGAGCCCAAGACATATTCTTACATAACAAATCATCGCCTTTCAAATGCCGTACAAAGTTGTAAAAGCTCAATATTGTGCAGAGAGAAAGAGCTGAAAATGTCATCAAGAGGGCTTCACCTATTGCTATGCACGGTTCGACTTTCGGCCATCACGAGCTGTTGCCGGTCTGACATTTTTCCTCTCTTCTCGATCATCTTTTGCCTGGACTCAGCTTACACGACAGAGACGTTTTGTCAAATCATGGAGGACATTCTAACCTCGTTACCGGGAAACCACGAAAAAAAAATCGTAGCTAAAGGTGATCGCATTAGAACACTTGAACCGAACGTCACCGAAGGCTAACTCAATTATGTAATGGTAGATAATTGTCTCCCTTTAGTGGTTTTATTGCTGGACCCTTTATTGATACCCCTTTATTGACCCCTTATTGGTCTCCGCTTTGAATGGTCCTTCACTGGTACCCCATTTATTGGTCCCCTTCACTGGAACTCCACCCCCCCCCCCCCTTTCACCGCTTCCCATTGGTCCCACCTTCACTGGTTTGATGAACCCTTTACAGGTCTCCCCCTCCCCGCTTGGACTGAACCCCCACCTTCACTGAACCCCCGTCCTTCATCAGTCCCACCCTCACTGGTCGCGCGCCTACACCCCTCCCCCAACCCCCTGGGCTTGCTCGAGAGTCCAGTGGCTCCCTTACGAGATAGTGGAGCCGAGGAGATTATCACGCCTCTGTTAAAAGTGCGGGAGGTAGAACGCCACCCCGCCACTGCTTCCCCTTTACTGGTCCCTCTTCAGTGGTCCCCCTTTATTGTCAACCCTTTGCCGGTTCACCCTTCACTGCCCCCCCCCCCCTTCAGTCCATTTGGCGAGTAATCTTCTTCTTCTGCCAACTTGTTTTAAGCGCATGAATAGCATTATCTTAACATTCCACTATTTTGCTGTTTATTTTGTTTGGTCGGTTCGTTTGTCTAACTAGTTTAATCGTTTCCCTTCGTTCTGTCCCTTGCGCTCTTTTCTCTTGTTGTTGAGCCATGGATCACTTAAATTTAGCATGTCCTCCATGGGCGCATAAATAAATAAACAAATATAAATAAATAAATAAATAAATAAATAAATAAATAAATCTTTCTTCTTTAATTTTCCACCTTAATGACCTAAAAACTAAAATAAGTCGAAATGAAAAAAGAAACGAAACATGCTTTCTGATAGAGCAAATCATTTTCTGTCGAGTGGCTCATACAGCACTATTCAAAAAATGGTACTTGTGATGCAAAGGGCCCGTGGTGCCGTGGGGTTGCCGGGAAACATGTTAACGCGGCAAACCCACGGCACCACGGACTTATGAAGCACCCGTTCTCGGGTGCCGTGGGTTGCCGCGTTTCCGCCGCGTTGACATGTTTCCCGGCAGCCCCACGGCACCACGGGCCCTCTGCTTCATAAGTACCCAAAAAATCTTCAGTGAAGTTCAGAATAGAATATTTTAATAACGGCGAGGACTTCTTAGTTTCCAACCTAATACTGCTGCTTTGCCTCCAGTAAGAGTTAAGGGTAGGCACGTGGTTGAAGAGGAGGAATTCATCAAAGCGTGAACGGCGGTGCTAATAAACCCCTGTGGGATGCGCCACGAATTCGCTCTATTGATGGATATCGTAGAAACAATTGGAAGGTGAATATGATATATACAATGATTTCGGTGGCTGGCTGGATGGACAAGTCAGTACTCCATTCTTCCTGACAAGTGTAGCCACAACTTTTCAATTCCCGAGCAGGGTCAAGCGTGGGGTTTGATTTTTGCCAAAAATTTACGACCCCCTCGCGGAGCGCATTTGGTGCGACCCCTCCTCCTTGGCTCACTGATTTAGTTCTTATCCGTGTTGATTTTTCCACGTTTTATGTGATTTTTGAACTCCTTATTAGGATCTTTTTTCTAGGTGTGGCTTCGACGCTAAACATAATCGCGAGTGTTCGCTGAATAAGAGCGTTTTGAAAGCAGAATAAAATTTCTTAATGTTTTGAATACAGATTGCTCTACAGTTCAAAATAAAGATTTCCTGGTAGCAACCTCCCAAACATCACTTTTCGATTTCTGCACAATCTTTCTCACGGACGGACGTCATGGACACGACACACTTTTCTAGCTGAAAGAGCGACATTTGCGTCTGAAACTGCACTCTGAAATCATAATACATGGAGTATCGAGTGTTATTTACTAACGACCACTTAAGGGCTTTTCTTAGATTTTTTTTGAAGCGTTCTTCAAACCGATCACGGAGCCGCAACCATGATGGACGAAGGACGCAACCCCCTGGAAATCATCTTCTCCCATCCGAAGCAGACATCGTCAAAAATTGAAATTGTAACTTACAAAAATTCAAGCCCAATGGATCATATGAAAAAAAAAGCTCCGCAGCGATGTCGATATGACTAGAGTAAATCGTATTCAAAATTCTCGCTTTTCATGAAAACAAAATTATTTTCTACCTAAAGCAGACTACCGCACGATTAAAATTCTGCTGCAAAAACTTTCAAACCTTGTTTAACGCACAGTAAACAAATCATGGAAAAATCATGATTTTCTGGATCGAACAGGTTGAATCGAATTCTGGTCGAACTTGTACCAACGTCATTGCAGCGACAAACTTGTACCAGCGTCAATGGACGCTCACAAAAATGGTCATAGCTTTGTATTTCGAAGCTTGAAAGTTCCGCTAGCTTTTTGAAAAGACGCCTTCATGCGGAGGAGGTCGATTTTTGACCGAAAAATTGAGGTGATTTGGCATGAATGACTACGGCTCGCTAAGTTTTTCGAAATTTGGAAATCCCACTTGTTTGTTGAAAACTAGAAGAAAATTCCTTTCTTACCGTAGAGGAGCCGATTTTCAAAAGGAGGTCTTTATGCGCGGCGGAAGGGGTTCGATTTCTGATCGACTTCGTCAAAATAGTTGCCCGAAAATCGAGCCACCCCTGCCACGCATGAAGACCTTGTTTTTGGAATTCGATTCTTATAACTGGGAGAACTTTCCCTACAGCGTTCATAAAATGATATAGGCACTTTTCAGAATTCAGTGAACTGGCTAAAGTGTCGCGAATGAAAAGGGTCAGAGCCACCTTCTCCTAGGAAGGCTGCAAACAGCTCACGATATCTTCTACACCTGCTTCAGATGAAATAGATCTCCAGTTTCCCGTATCCCATACGTCAGACATAAGCATAGTAAATACTGGTTCATTGGCTGTTTCCATAAGCTGTAAGCACAAAAGCTACGAATAGGGAAGTGTCAGGACTAGAACTACCGCTGGGAAGAGAACGATGTGTGTGCTTCGATGCGAATAGACAGTTCGGATCAAACCTCCTTTAAGGACTCGGCTCCACACTAATCGTAAGGGCGGTTCTGCAAACGCAACAGCGTGCAAAACGGGAGGCGAAACTTGAAAAAAAGGAAAGAACTCGGTTAATTGAACGCACTGCAGTTGGCAAACACCTATCGTTTACGCATCCGGGAGTGCCTGATTTGTTCCCAACAAACGGAGCATAGTGCGGTTCGAATACTTAGCCCAAGCATATCCCTTTGTACTACCTGCCGGAAAATAGCAGCGGGAGCAGAAACAGGAGCGGCAACTTTGCACGTGAGCTTTCTGGCAGTAAACAAAGGGCGAACAGGGGTTGAATGTTGAATTTAGAGTCGAAAGAAGCAGAGTCGATTCGAAAGTTTGGAACACAGTCAAAAAGGAATCAAGGACATCGGGCGGTTTTCTTCTTCCTCCGCCTGGGGTCTACAGAAAGCTGCCTTTGATGAACAACGCAAGAAGAGAAATCAGTGAGGGAAAGGACTTTTCGGGGAATGGATACAGTGCATTCTCGTCCTTTCTTCCGTGTCATTGGTTCAGTTTCACGGTGTTTCGTGGCAGCCAGATATCATAGTCGTGTATTCCCCCAAATAGCTAAATATACCTTAATGGCAGGGACAACACATTTGGTTGCTGGGACCCAAGGAGAGGAATATGAGGGCAAAAAAGGAATAAGTACTAATAGGACAATTATAGGGACAAGGTCGAAAATAAATGCTGTGAAAGAAAAGAAAGGAAAAACCCGAAATAAAAATAGGAAGAAGGACATATGTATGCGGAAGGAAAAACGACGGAGAAGAAAATTTCAGTGCTCGAGAACACATAATAATTGCACGGAAAGCGCTTCGAAAGCAAGGATGAACACATCTTCATCCTATGTAAGTATTCTAGTTCTGAGGCTTGATTCTCTCTTCTGCTCACTCCAGCCGCTACCATAGTTAGCACCTACCCAGGAAGCGGTCTTATGAACAGAAAGCATTACCGACCAATAAGCCGACAGCCTGCACTCACATCTCCCATAAAACCCGGAAATAATTTCGTTGTGAAATGTCTACATCGCCGGTGATGAGATCGCCCAATGGAGGCAGATAGAAAACGCGTCTGGCCAATAGAATGGTCTACTATGCTCAGTGGGTGGTCAAGTTTTATCAGTGTTTTCGCCTTCTCAGACAAGTCAGGTACAATATCATTTACCCGGAGGGATGTAATGGTTGGCTGGCCTAGCGGGGACATGAAGTTTGCAATCTGGCACCTCCTCCGACTGTGCTAGAACGTGCCTAATATTGTAGGCGTACTACGTTAGGGGAGGGGACGAAGAAAATCTCCGATTTGCCTCCTATCACCTGTCATAGCTTCTCAGCGCGTATCATCGAATATGCCTGAATACGCTGCATAATTCACACTTCCGTCAGACAAGAACCACGCCAGAGGAAAGTTCCAGAAGAGCGAATTGATCGCTCCACTGAATTAAAAGCGAACAGCGG
Organism: Heligmosomoides polygyrus bakeri; assembly: GCA_947359475.1. NCBI lineage: Eukaryota > Metazoa > Nematoda > Chromadorea > Rhabditida > Heligmosomidae > Heligmosomoides > Heligmosomoides polygyrus. The sequence goes on from OX375866.1 coordinate 68,731,381, forward strand.
GGACCGGGAAGTTTGTTAAGGGATACGTAATGAAGATGAGCGTCAGTCTATTCAAAAGAGAGCTAAACAGCGACTCCATAATGAGTATAGATGAAACAGCTGTTACAAAGTGCGAAGGCACTTTAACCGATTTCCACGGCCCCGTGGACGACGTCCTCTCGTGACGGAGGGTCCCCGTCAAAACAAGTGTGTTCGAGAAGGAAGCCTCGGTCGCGCAGTTGGGGACGAAACGCGGCGAGTTGTGCCGACGCGAACTCAGTCGCATGGGAATCCGGCTAATGAGTGCAGACAGCTCAGGGGCGTCCGGTTGAAGTGCATCTGCGGTGGCACACCGGAGTGGGGTTGTTTTTGGGGAGGAAGGCTGACGAAGTTAATCGCAGCGACAACGCGCCCGTCTGATGTTGCCTGATTAGGCCGTTCTGAAGCGGATCGACCAGCAAAACACCGCTGCGGATGAGCTCGTGCCGACTCGCCATGCCGCAAACTCTACCACTGGGAGTTCCCGTTTATTGGTAGAGCTGCAGGAAGCGGAAACTCTGCTGTGTATGTTGTCTATGGTGGGATAGCGAGACATTCAAGGAATAAACTAGTGCGTCTGGAACGCAGATGTAGCTTTTTGCCTTTGGCAGTGTCCACCTTCATGAGCCACTGATTTTGTGGGCTCATCTTTACCAGCGTTCTTCGAGCGCAAGCATCAGCTGAGTTGAATTGATGAATAGTAGGGATTTTTCATTGACCGTGGAAAGGTTGGTTCCAGAAGTTATGTTACGCTGTCCAAAACTCTGCTTCCGCTGCAGTTATACGAGTTGGCATAAACGCATTTCTGCACGAATGCAAATTTTAAAACATGTTCTTGGAATTTATGAGACAATGGTTACAAAAGGTGAATGAACGATACTCGTCGTCATCAATCAATCATTATCATTGGCTTTTTCAAAAGTCTCATTATTCAATAAAACACGTCTGTCAGCACTATTTGTTACGTCTGTAATAGAATTTTTCATATAAGACGGTTATTATAACTAGCTCGAACTTGTGAGAATGCTCGGATTCTGCACAATATAAAAAGGATTTAGAAGCAAAGTAGAAACGAAAGTAAAATGATTCGTTGTGAAACACTTTTCGTCTAAGAGGAAGATGAACTACCTGTAACTGAAGTGAAAGCAAAAGACCAGATTGCGCATCGACTAAGTAGCTCGCGAAGATCGGGAGTGGACTACTTTCTTAAAACGAGGGAGACACGAGCGTACTTATCGTTAGCTTGCTCCAAGCTGGGTAATCTGCTCCCACCCTCATCCTTCCTAGCCACTAGTCACTTGCTTCTCAAAACTCATTTCGAAAGGAAGCGAAGAAGGTAAGAGAAACCCTTCGTAAGTTCATCATTGCACGAGAGGGAGCGATCGTCGTAGAATGGTCATTGCAGGAGAGGAAACTCTAACCAGGGTATACAAATATGAAGAATTACAGGTAGGAGGTTTCAAAAAATGACATTCTTCGAACCAGACAAAACTTCGTCACTGAATCTGACAGTGCATTTGAGTCGACGCCTTCGATTCACTCGGATTTTGTTCAACGTCAAGCATTACAATTCTAAAATCACCATTAGATCTGTCGCAGATTAGATCTCCTTGCGGGACTAGCATTCTCGTCTCAGAAGCTCAAAGTTAGCAGTTATGATCCACTTCCTGCAAGATTTACCGGCAACGGAAAAAATCACAGTCTGACCTGTCTACGCGCATTTCTGGGCCCATTGTCTACATACATTTTCCGCGGCTGGATATAATGGCGGTAACTCTGTCAGATACCCGAGGCTGTCCACGCGGTCCACTGCGGTTCACTTCCGGTCGTTTCCGGGCAGTGACAGGCAGCGTTTGAGCGGTTTGCTTGCACTACGAAAGAATTTAGCAAATTCTCCCATAGAGTGAATCCTCCAGTGGGGTTTCATTCCAATGTATGGAAGAATTGAAAGAAGCACCCTTGTGAGCAATTGCCATAGAACAGGCCTTGCCTTTGAAATTGTGGGGCACCTGCCACTGAAAGTGCATTTACTCTGAGAGTTCGGGAGCACACTTCATTCTGTCCGCATCAGAATACTTGCCAAAGCCGTTCCATTTTGGTTGGATATCCAATCGGCGCCGCTGAACAGCATCCTCTCGGGTTGCTCGGACCATAATATTGAGGATTTGCTGCCGCATTCTTGGAAAGATGGCCTAGGTTCCTTCTCGTTAAGGCTTGTTGTCTGTTCTGCATTACACTCCGATCTTTGGATGCCTGTTAAGGTGAGCGCCTCAGGATGTCGGCCAATCTCTGACTATATCACCTCAATTCGTGAAGAGGAGAGTGAACGGGGTACTGCTAAGCATAAGTGAAATCATTCTTTTCGCATTTCCTTCGCATTTTGAACCTGATTCATTATTCCAAAAACGGCGCTGGCTAGTGCTTCTGCGAACGCTTTCATTTTCATCTCGAGGGCTGCTTTGAAATAGGCCGATGTGCCAAATCGATGGGCAAAGCAGATTCCCAGTTGAACTATCCTGATGAAAAAACTTCCGCTTCCAAGTACAATTGTTCGCAATGTTCTACATTTTTGCTTAGCTCTGGAGCTCATGTTATCAAAAAAAGAAGCAGTTGAAAGGATGTTTAGTTGCAATCAAGACTCTTGCGCCAGGCGAGACTCGAACCCGCGCCTTCTGCTTTCCGGGCAGTATTGCTATGATTTACACCCCAAACGTTGTTTGATCGAAAGGAACATCCGTGGTAGCTTCCTGGCAAGACTTGTCAGCACTTACTCGTGATATCGGGATCAGCAGGTCGCTGATACAGCATGAGACCGCAGCTGAAGGCCTTCCTAGAAATGACGTTTTACATTTTTGCTTAATCCTGGAGAGCTTGTTGTAGATGATAAAAGCAGTCTGAAGGGCGTTCTAACAGCACTCCGAAGGTACGGTAGATGTTCCTTTCGATCAAGCAGCGTTAGCGGTTTAGGGCCCAGGGCATCACTGTCCAGAAAGCAGAAGGTGCGGGAAGTTCGTGTCCCACCTGTTGCAAAAATTTTGATGGGAACTAAATATTCTTTGGTAAATGTGTCGTTCGTGAAGGGTGTCCCAAAACGATATTGTGCAATTATGTCGCTCCGCTGCTGTGAAATTGAAATCCGTCAGTGTTCTCAAGAAGCAGAGACCACATGTCATCAGCCGCAAAAGGGCATTCCACATCACGTCGGGGGCCCAGTGTGTTATAGATGTTTTCGGCTGGTGTACGCGCTCTGCAGCCGAAACATTCGCCGTTCGTAAGCACCAATACGCAATTACCCGCTCGCTAATCACTCATTCCCATACGGGACCCAGGCGAGCGACCAATTCTGAATGAACAGTCGTTCCCATAACGAGTCGCGGCAGAAGCGGGGTTTAGCGCACCCGATGGCGAAGGCTAAATCGTTTCCGGTCGCACTAAAGCCGTCGCAGTACTGGAGAAATATCGAGGCTGCCATCTCAGTCTGATATGGACATGCCTTCCGAAATGGTTTTTGTAGTCGACTTGTGGCCAGGCCTGTCAATACTCATTCATGATTACAACTCAATATAAATTTAATACAATCGAGGAGCACCGTAAAAAAGGCGATGAGAACCTGGATTGGAGTGCCACTGCCTCAGAATATACCCACTGAATATAGCCAACTTTTTGGAGAATGGTTGATTGTTCCAGCGCGGTTTTTAATGCCACTTCATCCAATTGGAAACTTTGGGCCACATTAATGAGAAAAGTCGGCAGAAAGAGGAAGCGAAAACAGAAAACATCTGGCAGTGACGTGATGGGCCGAATTCCGGTGAGACACGCTGATGAAAAATCACAGTATGTCGGTATGCGTCGAGTGGAGGCAGAGTGTGGAGGAAAGAAATCGCAGCCGAAGGCGCTTTAGGTGAATACCGGACGGAGGAATAAGATCAATAGGACACAGCGGGAGGAGCAGTCGGCGGAGCCGCAGAGCCGAGGCGGGCAGCGCGCTCCAGACGTCGAGCACGAGCGTCAATCACTGGCGAAAGCTCGAGAAGACTGCGTTTTCGGCGCTCGCGTACTTCCAAGAGCCGGCAGAATAGGCCGAGGACACAGCGGAGGTGGCTTGCGGGGGCAGACTGGCATTGGCAGCGGACAAGTACCGGGCCTTGGAAGCCAAGGTGAGCGGAGATGGAGACGTACCTTGAAAAGAAAAAACAGAAAAAATCGGCACCATCGCTTAGAGTTCCAAAGCGATAGTGCCTTACCAGGATCACCAGCTGCTTCTATTAGGTCGTTCCATATGAAAAGCCGATTTCGCTACCTCAATTTCTGGTCGATTTTTCGTGGATACCAATGTTCCGGTTTCAGGCATTGTATAGTTTCTGAAAGCGCATAGTGTGCGATTTCTTATCATTTATAGATTTTGTGACATGATTGCATCTCGCCGAGTTTTTCACGTCGTTTTACTGTACGAATCAACATGGTATTCCGATGTTCTACTTATATGAATGGAAAAGTGGATGCAACGCCGTGGCCGCAGCTCGTAACATCAACGCTTTATTTGGGTCGGATGTCGCTAAGGAACGCACAATTCTGTTTCGAAAGGTCTCGATTAGGAGATGAAAGTCTCGAAGATGAAGACCGAGGTAGGCCGCCATCACTCCTTAACACCGACCAATTCAAAGCCATTGTGGAATCGGATCCGCATCAAACTGTGAGAGAGCTACCACAGCATTTTGCCGCTGACGGCAGCACTATCAATCGTCACTTAGATGCAATCGGAAAAGTGGATCCCGCACGAACTGACCGCCGGGCAGTTGCTGAAGACTCTTGTGTTTCGTTAAGGCTGCGCAAGCTAAGAGAGCATTCCTTATACAGGAAAATGCATCCTTTATGACAATCGCCGTCGCTCTGCTCAATAGTTGGAGAAAAAGGAGAATCCCAAGGAAAAAAAAACCGAAGTCTCCATCTAAAGAAGACCATGGAGACCGTATGATGGACAATGACTGGTATAGTCCATTACAAGTTCTCGAAGACAGGAGAGGCTATCACAACGGAGACGTACTGTGGCGAAGTTGAAGTGATGCACCGGAAGCTAATTGGAAAACGTTTCCTCCAGACAGGATACATTTGTTGAACCAGCCGATGTCTTCATGTGGGACACTCCTTTCTGCATACCTCGCCTCACTTTTTGAGAACAATTATGTCTCCCCGATCCGCCACTAGATGCGTATCAGTATAGTGGGACTCCTGAGATAAGGAGTCCGCCTGGTGGTGCGTGTCCTGGATGACATGGATCATAAACTATACCGTTCGTCTTCTACAGCTGCTCCGGCTGGTTTTGATCTTCCAATAAATAGCAGTTTCGCTCATCTCACTGCTACTTGTTTCCGTGCCATAATAGGATGCTGTTAAAAAACCTTGTTAATATTGCAACTCTCGTCGCATCTGAAGCGAACTCCGGTTTATATAGTTTTTATTTGTTAGTTTCTGCAGTTTTCTACCGTTGAATTGACTGAGAGTAATGCTTATCACTCAGAGCGCGCATAGGGTTGGCCTTCTGTTCATCTTCCGATTGCTATGTATGTTAGCATTAGCCATTACCTAGAATTATTGATTTTTTTCGTTAATTTTTTATTTCATGTTCGGGCTCGATACTTTGCCCTACTAACCTTGTCGTTTTTGTTAAAGTTCTTAGCACGCCCTCAGTGGCGTAGGTAATAAATAAATAAATAAAAACACCCGGCCTTGGTCAGTAGGAAAGGCCCAATCCTACTGCATGACAACACGTTGTCCCCACGTTTTGAATTGTTGTCCAGAAACTGGATGAATTGGAATACGAAACTCTACCACATCCAGCATATTCATCAGACGTGTCCCCTGCCGACAGTCGCTTTCTTCAAGCATTTAGATCGTCATGTGAAAGATAATCAATTCAGCAACTAATTTTATTAATTCTCGCAGTTCTGACTTTTCCTAGAATGGAATGTATAAGCTATTGTCGCTTTGGGAAAAGTGAAATAATTTTAATGGTGCTTATCGATTAATAAAATTGCTTCAAAATAATGTTACGACCCTTCGAAGTCTTCAGTCAAAATTGGCCATTTAATATGCAACGACCTACTTCGTTCAGTCCCGTCTCCCTATAACGCGTCTGAAGGGACCGGCGAAAATCCGAGTTATAACGGAAGTTGCGTGTTAACCGGGGCCGATTTTCCCGCACTCTTTCTTGATGGATTGATCTAAGATCGCATACTGTATCTAAGTAGCAATGGAATATGTATCCTTAAGGAAATTGTGAAGGCATAGATTAGCTCTGGGTTAATAGTGTTGCCCTTGTGTTCAGAGACACTCCCTTTAATTAACGCAAGTACGACATAAATGTATGAGGTACAATAAATAAAAGAGGTGAACTAGCCGTGATCCACAGAAATGATCAACAGAAAAACTGAATGACCTGATGTTGGGGAACGTTTTGCTACCATCAAAACTCTTGCGCCAGGGTGGATTCGAAGCAGCACCTTCAGTTTTCCGGGTGACGAGCTAGCCCACTGCTCCCCAGCGCTATTTGGTCGCTCGAAGCATCAGCAATAGCCTCGTCCCAATGTGCCTCAGCACTCACCCCGGATATTGGGATGTTGCGTATGATCAAACAGCACTGTCGCTGAAATGGGTTAGCACCAGGTATGTGCGGGAGTTTTTCTGGAAAAAGCGGAAGACGAAAGACGGGACGGAAACGCCCAAAAACCGCCGGAAACTGGAATGCGAAACGCGGAAACGGAAATGACACATGTTCGCCATTTCTTCAAAAATTGCATCTGAAACGACGTCAGAAGCGGCTTCTATGTATTGCACCTTTTCTTGCTCAGAACTTTGCGAACAGCAAAATCTTCCACAGATTAATGCTCATCCTCATCATAACATGACATAACGAAGCATGAATTCATAATATTGCTATGATAACCTTTTAGCTATGGCAGAGCAATAAACGAAAATAAATTTAGGATCTTATCTCACTGTTTCTCACTATTTCAGCATGCAATCGTTCCATATCTAGTTCCTGCGACGTTTTTCGCTGAGTTTTTTGGTACTGATATTTTTTGAACGGTAGACTTAACCGACTTAACTAATTGAGGTTACTTAAAGACTTGCATAAAAAACTAACTCGAGTGAAGTCTAAAGCTGGAGTAGCCACTTAGTTCTGACCAGGAAAGAGATCCTTCTCAACACTTCTAGAAACCTGTGGCGTCATGGACGGCGTGGTGACTGCACAGATATCTGCATATTCAACATTAGCAGTTACATTGTAGTCGCCAAAACTATAATAGTACTGAGAATGCATTCTGGGATCTAAGATGATAACTGGATGACTGATTAGTCATGGTGGGTCCCCACTTCCACAGGAATATTCAGTCTGTGCCAGCCAAGAAACCCTGCGTGGCTCAGCTGGACAGTTCCTAGATGGTTCTTGAAGCAATGCTTTTGTGTCAGAACTCAATAAGTCACCATAGTCAATCAAAATAACATCTTCTGGTAGATATTCGTGACACTTCATTGAAAAATGAATAGCAAAACTCCATATGGATGAATATCACACGTAACGAAATTAAAAAATTGAAATTTGCACGTTTGATCAGGAACACTGATGTAATCTTGAAGCAGACGACCGCATGCCACAACCTTCACTGAACCCCTTGTTTCATGATACTGCGCTCTATGCTTACCAAGCTTTGTAGCTATTTGCAACTAGTGGATCAAGGATTTTATGATCATTCAAATGCTGAGTGCATTTTCTTAGCCTATAGTGCATAAAGAGCCTTTGTAGCACATCAATTTTGCCCTTCGCCCGGCCGTTGCCATTTCGTAGTGTTTTTTAGTAGTCTTACCAATTTAAAGATCATTAATACTAGAGTTGTCAAACAGCATTTCTCTCACAATTATATGAAGGAGACACTTTTTAACTGATACACTGATTGTGTTCAATAAAAAACTAGTGTGGAACAGTGCCCCTTTCCGTTTCCGCTTTCCGGCGCAAAAAATGGCCGGAAACCGGAATTCGGAACACGGAAACGAAAATTCCGCATATCCCTGGTTAGCAGCCTTTCCGGAAAGCAGACGGTGCGGGTCTGGTCCCACCTGGTGTGATCCCGGTAGAGGAGACCTTCAAATTCGCGGCAGCTTCATTCAATTCGCTACCGAGTGTTATTTTGCACTGTGCTCAAGGTATTGCCCACTGTGGGCGGCTTTGGGCACCGCACACGCACGGAACGCCACACACGTCTAACACGATGTCACAAAGGTGGCGCTCCCTGCTCTTAACGAAGCAGAAGAAACGTAGGTCTGATCACAGACGCAGTCGGTATCTTGCCAGCCAATTTCTATGCGGCACCGGAAATCCTCGTTATATAAAGGGAGCCGTTTTCAGCGCAGAATTCCTCTCAGAACCGCGCTATAACAGGAGCAGTCGATGCGTCTTGTGTAATGTGAAGAGACTATATGTTTTCTACAACCACTACATATTGTGTTAATGTAAGAATTTCAAAGGCAGGAGAGATGGCAACATAAAGATAAATATGCAATTTTAGGTTGGTGGAAAATTTATTTTTTGGTATTCACAGATCAAATGAACATCGCAGTATGACACGAGTACACGGGGACCTTTCTGTTAAAGCATTCTCTTCTATGGTTTTATTTATTTATTTATTTATTGAATACGTCATAAGACGCGCCATATAAAAAAAGCCGAAGAACACTCTCAAGCAATCTAGGAGCAATCAGAGCAAGCGTCGTCCACATATAAGTATTGTAAACACTGACAACAAAACTCCAAAAGGCGAGGAAAAAAAGGGGGTGAGTACGTGGTACGTACGTGGTTTTAAATTTAATTTGACATTTTTTCAAACGGAGTTACGTATTCTACGATCGCTTGGAAAGTTTTTGTCAGAGAGTCATTTTTGTCTTAAAAAATGACTTTTTGACGAAAACTGGCATCCTGTACTCTTACCTAACGAGTTACCCTTGGTCGTAGCACTTAGCTTTTCTTCTAATATTCTTAGCCGTGCTTCTAAAACTATGAGAAGTCAGTGTGGTTGTCCTCCTTTTATCAAATTCCTTTTATGGAAATTCAAGTTCCGTAGCTGGTTTGGGGTAAAGGTAAGCTGGCCGGTTGCCCTAAAAATCCGTCTTGAATCGGGAGTCGCGTTTCATTCGGAGGTGCTATAAGAATGGAGGGGACAGTATAAGGTCATTTGGGTTCACCCATTAGACTTTCACCTCCTTCTATTTTTTCTTAAAACTGCTGTGACCTGAACTAATTCTTCGACGAATAGCTTCACCAACCGCTGCTATCCTCCCCAGGCTTTAAGCCTAACAACCTCGTTACCATAGCTCAAAGTCAGCTGTCGCTAAGGAGCATTTCTCCGCTTCAGTGACAGCCACTACCACCCTCTGATGGTTGGTAGAAGCTGCCAGCGTCATCAAATTTGGTTCGATTGCGCCCTTGTCACGTAGACCTTCCGCCTCTCCTGGGTGTGTGACTCGATTGCTCAAATTTGTTGTCTGGGTGCATGTGATCGTTCTGCACTATTATCCTCTCAATATCCTTCCTTTCGTAAACCAAGACAAATAACCAGCCAGCGCATTAGGAGAACACGAAGAAAGATCGGTTGAGTCCCTCATCCCACAGCCTTGTCCAGGAGTATTACCTAGGACGAGCATGTAAGCATAACCTGCAAAACAAGGAATTCACAGGTGGTGTTTTATTTTACATATGGTGAGTGATTCCTCCACTTTTACCCTCATGGGGCTGTACCTGTCGCCAGTCCAATAGAGAATTTTAGGCAATCCTCAGTGGCAACGAAGCTGTAATGATGCTTGTCCACTGCTAGTACGTAGTTCCCATGTTTTCCAAATTTGGGCTCCAATTCGTATTCTCCAAGTGGAACAGAAAGTGTTCTACTGGATACTTTTTAGAAATCCTCACTCCTAGCTCTAGGAAAATGCGCAAGTTTTCGCGAACACATTTCATCTTCTTTTCTTCAATGATTTTTTTGAGATTTTCATCCAAAAAAGGTGACTTTGAACTCACATCTCGACTCGTCTTTGACTATACATATTACACCTTCTGAACTATTTCTGTGCAGAGTGAACGGCTACTATTGATGTCCTCGTTGTGGAGAGGATTTCATGTCATTGTGTGCTCAAGTTGGGAGCATAAAGATGCTGCGCACCCTTTTGAAGACGTTTTGTGCCCACTTCTTCACCAGCTCCCTCCTATCATCGCGACAAACCTAAAGAGCAACCTTAGTGGCCCTCTCTTCATCTGGCAAATGGGTTACGCAACTTTTCTCGACCGTTGACGCTCGTAATTACGAGTTTCGTTTCTGGAGCTCACTATTACCAGACGATTATGCTTAAACAAGTTCAACTCTGTTGTAGTCATCTACTGGGCATAAAGCAGCAGGCGTTGTTGCGTTATTCGCGTGTTTATCCTCAATTCAAAGTCTTTTTGTTGCGGCTTTTTTTAACATTAAATTTTCACCAAAAATCACCGCAGATCGGCGAAGAAGTTGTTTCACGAAAACGTGATTTATTCCCTAAAACTGTCATTGCAGTTTTCTAATCTTCTTTGGTAGATCCTCCATCACACCGCGTAGAACGAATGATTTGGAGCCCCTTCTCAAAAACTGGCTGCTGGATGAAAAAAATACGAAATATTAAACTGCTGGACAGAGGAATCAACAGGAAGCATAGAATTTTTTTCACCAGAAATTGCATAAAAATTTCCAAAAATTTGAAGGAAAGTCCACCTATGTATAGGGTAGTAAAGACGAAGGGATTTTCTAGCAACATGTAAGAAACAAGCGTCGATGCTTTGTCTTGCGCGAGTAACGTTCAATAGCTCCTTCGCCAAAGGCGCAAGGGAAAAGTTAATAGTAAAAATGTTTTCGAAGCGTTCTGTTAATCCTCTAAAAATATCCAAACCACAACTTTAGAAAGCTCTTGTCATTCATTCAACAATCTTGGGACACCTGCAGAGTGCAGCGAGGATGAGACACTGGGAGGGACACTATAGTACTTTGGAAACGATAAAGCGCTGAGAGGCCTATCCGTTGCCCAGCGCAAACCATTGCATTGCATACCACATGCGAGAATACGAATTAGTCCCAGAATACGTGCCCATTCATGATGCAAATATTCAAATAAATATAACCTACTAACCGCCTTGTGCTGCTTTGCCATTTAAAGTAGGTGTAGGAGTATGCACTTCGAAATAATATTTACAAGAGAATGTGTAAGGAGAATGACACAACATTTGGTGCAAATCACCTCAAGCGACTGGAAGGCTACAAGAGATTACAGTTAAAAATTATGAAGAAGGAAATATGAAAAAATAATTTTGTGAAGAAGCAAATATAATGACCGGACGCCCACCTCCAAATGTAGATATTTAATCCGATTTGAGACCTTGCTCATTTCCTCAAGGCATCGCAAAAATTTCGCCTCACTAAGGCCACACCTGCAGTGCTTCATACACAGATCTTTGCAGAGAAAAATAATGAAGGCAATCAGAAAAATCTCTGATTTTTGATGGGAAGGCTGAGTGCTGTATCAAACCACCGGGAACTGATTTATTTTTGAGTATTTACACGGCTATCAGCTGACTGCGTTATGCTTGCATATTGCTAATGAGTGACGAGCTGAAGGTGAATACAGGAACCAGCATATCCCCGACTTCGTGCGATTGTGTCATCTCTACACAAACAAAGCCGCTGTGCAATCCTTTCTCTAATCCCACGCCATTTCTTAAGGAAGCATTTCGGCGCGATCGCATACAAATCCGCTATTAGGAAAGCTAAGAGCATCGTTGTCATGGCTGTAGCACACTTGCGAGAAAAGCAGCAGCACGTCAGTTCAAATCTTGCCGAAGCTTCCAGCTTTGCTGAACCGTCAGCCTCATACTCTCCTAAAACCTAGCTAGGTTGTGCAAGACAATGCCCCTAAGGGGCGGGCAAGAGATGAGAGTAGACCGCGAGAGGCCGGCATTCATCGGAAGCGTCTCGGAATTTGCAGAGCGGCTCTGAAACAAAGCAGGCGACTCATCTGCATCAGCGAGGGTGTTGCTACTTGCTTTAGGCATTGTTTACGCTGCTCACGCACAGCTGCATTTGTACGAGTAGCGTAGACGAAATGAAAAACCGCCGCCTCCGCACCCGCACAAGACGACGTAGCACGCATGCCGAAGACATGGCGACATCGTCCCACAGTGTTGTGCAGGCGGCCGAGCAGCCCGGTTCTCAATGGGTCCTGTCTCAGAATCGGGCCATTCCAGCTAACGGTGTGGCTTTTGGTGCGGACAATGGCCAGGCTTCGTAGAAATAGGAAAGCAAGGCCGCCGCAGTGCCATTGAATGCCATTCGAGAGGTGATCCAAACGTTTCTTTTCCTTAGTTGGCGCTTTCTTCTATGCAAACGTAGCCTTCCCTCGATTACTGCTGTATATGGGACGGCGTCTCAAAACTGTATTCATTATTTGCAGTGTCATAAAAAGCGTGTCTTACCAGGATACTATCTCAACGGTAGGTCAGAACGGCGCAACTGTTGTATATGGGCAGCACGGCCTCTCTGTGGGAAGTAACAAACTGCAGGTATCTCGACCCCAATACAACTCTGCGCAGAGTTAGGGGCGACGGAATTGGCCTGTTGGCGCCCTGTTGATTCACGTGCTCCCCAGCTGACGGGCGCGCGCTGGATGAAGGCTCGTATCGCGAACCACCGCAGTGTGCAGGATCCAAACCCCCCACCTCTCGCTCACGAGCCCGAGCGTTTCCCTACTACGAGTAGGGAAACGCTCGGGCTCGTGAGCGAGAGGTGGGGGGTTTGGATCCTGCACACTGCGTTTGCTCTGCACTTTTGCAAAATCCATGTTTATCATATGGGTAATCCACCTAGGGGTATTATAGTGTGTTACAGAGCATGTTTACATATAACATTTGCTTCAAACTACAGATTAGCCGAAATGTTCACTTCTGGTGTCACTTATTTTAAGTCTGTTTTGTGTGAAGCTGTAGTTATGTAACGATAGATATTTTGTGGCACTAGTTAAAAGTTCCGGCTCCACAGATAAGACTTCGGTCAAAAAAAATTCGCCGAAACTTTGTCTAAGGGGGGGGGGGTTATTTGGGGTGCTGATCACGAATATGACATCCGTTCTTCACGATTCGGCTGGATGTTATATGTAAACAGGAAGGCACAGGATTACATTTTTAAAGTTTCTGCCTATGACGGCAGGTAGAGACAGAATCGTGAAAAAGGGATGTCACATTCGTGATCAGCATCCCAAATAACCCCCCTAGACGAAGTTTCAGCAAAATCGGTGACCTGCCTGGACCACCCTTGTTAACGGTATGGATGGTATGTTATCTGTAAACATGCTCTATAACACACTTATAATACGCCTAGGTGGATTTTTACCTAGACGATAAACATGAATTTTGCAAAAGTGCAAAACAAACGCAGGGTGCGGGATCCAAACCTCCTACCTCTCGCTCACGAGCCCGAGCGCTCCCCTACTACGCCATCTGTGCACTGCGCTGGTCCGTGATACGAGCCTTCATCCCGCGCGCGCCCGTCAGCTGGGGAGCACGTGAATCAACAGGGCGCCAACAGGCCAATCCCGTCGCCCTAACTCTGCGCAGAGTTGTATTGGGGTCGAGATACCTGCAGTTTGTTACTTCCCAGGGTGAGACGGTTCTGCCCATATACAACACTTGCGCTGTTCCGACCTACCGTTGAGATAGTATCCTGGTTAGACGCGGTATAGTCTTGAATCGATACATATTTCAAGGGTCAAGAAAGCAAAAATCCTTCGGTGTGCTGGCTGCACTAACTCATCCGGCGTTTCGCGAACTTTACTTGTTTGATTATCACCGAGTGCGGCGATGCTCGTACGAAAGACTAAGGTGCAGACCTCACTGCGTTCAAGCGAGGTGTGCTTGGCTCCCATATGCCCGCCTGCGCCTTTGGAGGAGCTACGCTTTCATAACACCTGTAACAGAACTTTGCAGCATGGCGCCTTGCCGCCACTAGGCCTAGGTTATACTGTTATACTTCGGCGACGCGTCGGCGACGCTGTGTTGTGCGGGCTGCCACGCACTGCGTAGATATCGATTTGCCTCGTGAGGCGATTCTGCGTCTCTGCCCCATGCTTAAAGATAGGGCTGCCGCGTGCCGGCGAAAGTGTGCGAAGGCCTTAAAGGCGACGCCGCCATCGGCGAAGTATAACATAGGCCTTAGCCCCAGTGGCGGAGAGTCGTTAGATACACCGCCCTCAGAAAGGGGCGGGGCGAGGGCGCACTGAGGACAAGATGTCCGGGTCCCTGCCATCACATGGAGGCATCGCATTTCTAATCACTTCCCTTGGTCCTGCAGCTCTATCTTGAACTGATTTCGTTCTTGAGACAAGAGTCAGAATCTTGTTTACCATATTTGGAGGAAAGAGTTTTCAGCTGTGGCGCCAAAGCTTTCTTCAGGTCGCGCCACATTGCTCAGTTCTAAGGCGTCGTCCGCATTTTCCGAGAAGTACAGCAACATCTTAGCGAGATCTGTCATGATAACAACGCGACCATCCACTAGAAAGCTCTTCAATACAATTACAGTTACAACACACAGCGAATTGTCCGATCCTTGCAAAGTGAGCCGGCTTTGCGCACAATTACGGATAAGCCTTCAATGTAGAACTCCTGACCGGAATCACCCATAGTCTCAAGTTGAGGTGAAAATTTAAAGAATTGTGGGGCAAATTGAAAGAATCTAGAGAGAAGAGCGACATTCTCCTTTCCTCAACTGCCTCCATAACCGCACCAATTAGAAAATGACTTCAGACTTCCCCGAGATGCGCTTCCCAATCGTCTCCTACCTTGTTGGATTTTTGGACGAGTTCACATCAATTAACGATGGTTTCGAGCGCAGCAAACTTGTCCAAATAGGGCGGCGCGGGCAGGGCAGGAAGTGGGCGGCGGGCACCACAGTGTACCGAACGACTGCCCCCCAGCCCCAGTTTATACTTGTGTCGCTGCGCGGCGCGGCACTGCGGTCGGGATAGATATCGACCGGGCGGCGCGAAAAATCGATATAGGCCCATGCATACTTCTGCGACAGCGCGGCGCGGCCATGATGAAGCATAGGGCCGCGACGGCCGCGGCGCGACACTGCGACACGTGCCGCAGGGAGTGGGCATGCACACTCTTGCGACTGTCGCGACGGCTATCGCAGGCGACGCCGCGCTGAGTGCCGCAGGCTGGAATGGGTCAAACCATTCCTGGCGGCGCCACATCCACGGGGAGGTCGGTCCCGTTGCCTAAAACGGTGCTCTAACGCGCCCGCGCCGCGACCGCCGGATTCTGCGGAGGTAGCTGCCGCCCCACTTCCGGCGCCGCGGTGTCGCAGAAGTGTGCATGGGCCTTATCTATGGTGATCATGGTGCCGCGCCGCCTGACGGCGCAAGTCTAAACTAGGGCTTACGCGGGCTGCTACGCACTGCGCAGCTCCTGCCCAACACTGTCGCCGACGTCGCCGACAGCAGCGTCGCCGAAGTATAACATAGGCCTTCCGTTTCCCATACCCTGTATGCACTGAGTCATCTCCTTCATCTCGCTAATCACCGCGCAGAGGCGTCGATCGCATCTCTCAGAGGGAGCAATTCCCGAACGTTCATTCCGTGCACAGAGCGGCAAGCGGCGTCGCGACAACTGTTCCTCGGCGCGGCTCCCACTACAGTGCGGCCGTGGGTCCCACCACGATAGGTCGGAAAAGGAATAGGTGCGGTACCGCAATACTCTGATGCACTTGGTCTTCTTTTTTCGGACGACTAATAAGGTGAAGAGGGAATAATTAATTTCCCCATCTCAAGCATTCAAAACATTTTGGTGCATTGGCCAAGAATCGGAACCGTTCCGTCCGTATGCCAGACGAGCCCTCTACAGCCACTCAACAACCGCAATTTTGATAGAACAAATCATTCTCTGTCGAGTGGCTCATACAGCACTATTCAAAAAATCTTCAGTGAAGTTCAGAATGAAATGTTTTAATAACGGCGAGAGCTTGCTAGTTTCCAAACTAATACTGCTGCTTGCCTCCAGTAAGAGTTAAGGGTATCCACGTGGTTGAAGAGGTGGAATTCATCAAATCGTGAACGGCGGTGCTAGTCAAACCCCTTGTGAGATGCGCCACGAATTCGCTCTATTGGTGGATATCGTAGAAACAGTTGTAAGGTGAATATGATATATACAATGATTTCGGTGGCTGGTCAGTGTTCTATTCAATTATTTATTTATTTTCAAGTATTTCTATAAAGACCTAAAGCTTAACTGGTTGCATGCTATCAGCGGGCGGCTCATCCCGATATACGGGTGAGTGCTGATGGGTCCCACGAGGTTTGAATGTTGCGTTCGATCAAACGGCGCCGGTGGTGTAAAGGCGTAGAGCATTCCCGCACGGTCGGAGGGAGGTGCGGCTTCGACTCCCGCCTGGCGCTAGAAGTTTTGATCGCAACAGAACATCGTTATGACAGCTTACAACATACTTGAAGACTTCACAATTGCGTTCTGTGTTTACCTAAACGTATTTTTAATTTTCCTAAAATTCTGGGATTATTGAGTGACCAGTACTTTTAGTGGAAGCCTTTCCCTTAGGCCAAGTGAAAGGTCGTAGACACGTTAATTTTTGATTGAGAAATAAGGTTTTTGAGTGAAACAGTTTCCAATTTCTTGAGAAGTAGGCTAGGCAACAATCTACGTAAAAACCTCCAGCCGTATCTTTCTTCCTATGGACGTGCTTTCAGTTCAGGACGCCCACTGGTGATGGATGACCGCGCCAGTAAAGAGTTGTAGCGTAATTCGCGGCAATCCACTGTCAGAACATGGAGGCTGCTTCAGCAAGGAACGAGAAACGGTACCGCAACCTCAGAGAACTAGTTTTGGATAAAAGTCTTATAATGAAAATCAATAAGGCTTAACGAAGGGACATACAAGTTCACGGGTTCTTCACTAATTAAATTTTGAGCAACGCCCTTTCACTCATGTATACATCCCCAAACGCTGAACAAATGCACAACGCAATCTCTGTTTTTAAAGTTTTAGAATGTACTCGCCCTAATGCTCTTGAAGAGCAAGAACTTTTACTTTCTTTCAAGCCATGCACAGAAATGTGTGATATACGTTATAGTAAGAATTTCTACATAGCAGGATATGAATCTCAAGAAGAAATCGTGGAAAAGAAATGGGACCTTTATTCGGCTTGTTTTTCGGCATTGTTGTATACCGCAGAACATGAAAGTATCGACGAACAATCCATAAATGCTCCCTCATGAACTGCTTCGTCCCACAGGAGGTGAATTCTCAGAGAAACAAGAGGTCAAGTGTCGACACCACAGAAAATCAGAAAACGCCCGTTCTCTCCAAACACTGTTCCGAACCTGGGACGCTCTAACGGCGTCGATAACGCAGGATCGCAAGAAGGGAGAAGGCATTTTACGAATTCTAGTGACCACCTATGAAACGGTTTGGCTAACGACGTCACCTTCACGCTCTATGACAAGTAGAACGTGGACCGTCAAATGGACTTCACAGCTCCAGAACTATTCCTGTATTTGTGCGACCTTATTCCACTTCCATGCCAAGATCTTATAAGTTCGCTGCAAATCATCCTCACACTCGCCTCGAATTGTGAACTTCCTCTCCGCCAGGCAAGGATGTTCTATGAGAACTATTGGGGTTGCTTAATGGACTCTAATCAAGGCGAAGAGCGGAACTCGGCTAAGTAATTCTGGAGCTTACCAATCCAGAGAGATTTTCGTCGGAGCGCCGAGGCAAACGAATACGTGTACAGAACTATTCTTACCAAACACAGAATTGATATAATGAGGTCCAATTGTTTACAAACTCCGTTGAATAGAATAATGGGACTGTCGCTCCACAAGATGTAGAGAGCTGTGGGACGGAACAGTCGAGTACGGATGGATATTAGTCTACAGTTAATAGCGAGTAACAGATTTGTTTTAAGACAAGGCATGACCTCCGAAAGACACAGAAGACCATCTTCAAGAGAAGCTTATTTTAAATGTATTTTCACAAAGGAATGTAGAAAACCAATAAGTAGACTATTTGGCACGTCTTCGAGCCGCAACCTTTGCCATTCTTGTCATATGGAATAGTCAGACCAGTTTCAACAAATCTTTTTTTCCTCGTAAGAAAAAAATATTGTGCACATTTGAAAAGGTTTTGACACCTCTGAAGAAAGCGTATTCCTTGTCTTTACTACTGGTCTAGTAATGCGTACAGGAGGAAAACGTCCAATACATAGGAACACCTCATGCATAGGGTGAACCTCACAATACAATAATGCCGAATGTTTAAACGGTGCGACTGAGTCCCAAAAATATGGTGCTATATTTTTGTGCCCTCGAACAAAATTTTTTACTGATGTTCACTCTTTTTACACAAAGACCTGGGAAGTGAGGGGAGAAAATGTTGGAAAATCGTGCACGACGAACAACTGCCATGCTTAGCCATTGTTGGTATATCATCTCTTCTTCCCCAGAGGTAGTGTTGAACGCACTACTCCTCTGACCTTTCTGGGATTGCTCAGCTTCGAGAAAATTTTCATCAAATAAAGCGGGGTTGAATACGCAGCCTGAGCGAGGCGCTCCAATTGCGCTTACAACTTTTTCTTTCTACTCCCTTCTCCTCACAGCTGAGTCTTCGCCTTACTCGTGGGCTTGTAGGGCTTTCCTTATAGTTTTCTAAAAACCACATATTGCGTAATAACAGATTTACACACACGGCTGAACATCTCCTGCGCCTTGCTGCCTCGTGTATCATCACAAAATTAATAGCGTTTTTTTTTTGCTGTTCAGCTCCATTCATTTGATGTTCACATACCGGCCACCAACCTTCAGAAATTCAGCCACATTGGAATGAGAGTGCTCCACCGCGGACCAGGGGAAGTTTTTTGGTAGTTTTAAGCGAGAGTGCACTACTTCCTAATCGGAGTAGCTGTAACCGTGATACTTGCGAGGAGTATAGCACCAAAGAACGTAACAGTTGGTATGTGGTTCTCTGCAGTTGGAAAAAGACTCCTAATAAGGTCACCTAATTTTGGTGCAGGACTTATGGTTCACTCGTATTTAATCGTGTAGGGCAGCAACCGGTGGGGATGGATGGACAGGGTCACGCTCAAGAAGAGGCTTGAGATCAATGATGGCTTCTGCTTACTTCGTGTCTCCAGTCGTAGCATAAAAACCTACAATTCTGATAACATGGGCCTACGAGCGACTATGTTTAGAGGCTGTAGTGGAGATAACGTCAATTCGTATTTGGCCTATGCAATGGCATGTGGAGAGTAGCAGGAATGAGCTGAAAGAATGGCTCAACGCTGCACGTCCCCGAGCACTGTTGGTACCATTTCATTGGCCTCAGAGAGATAGAAGGCTTGGTTGTCCTGTGTGAGGCTCGGGATTTGAATCGGTTCCTACTGCATGCGAAAGCGAATCGAAAACCGACATGTGCGACTGCGCTATAGGGGTCCTATAACATCGTGTGCTCTGAATCATCTAAGGAATTCTTTCTTTGTGGCACCGATCTCTTGGAGCAGAATTGTTGGTTTCCTTCTGTAGTGAACTCCTTCCGAGAGGAATGACGGACTCCTGGTTGTTGACTTCCATATCAGAGCTGATGTTGCTAAATGTGAGGACATATAAGCAATAAGACAAAGGGCAAGCAGAGAACAGCGTGATGTCAGGGCCCTCATAGCCTTCCATCAGTAATTGTAGAAGAATTGCGGCTCTGCCCTCTCACCCCGCCCCTCGACGTATTCGCTCATGTGGAAGCTCACGGAAGATTGGGCATCAACTGGTGCACGGGGCCATCCGGTTGGAATGCTGCTCCATCAAAAGGGTACTCTATAAGGATTCTGGGTGACAGGAATATGAATCGTGTCTCTGGTGACAAGTCTGAGGACCCAAAAACTGGATTAGCTATTGGAAATTGAAGGAATAACTATGCAGCAAAAACGAGGTTGTTCTCCTTGTGGAGCCGAAACGGCAGCGCTTCCAGTCGGAGGCCCATCTTCTGGATTACTCACAATTCCAGGTTTTCCACTACCAACGTGGCCAATCTATTGAAGCGTTGCCTTCGGACGACTTGATGCGGGGAGACCCGTGTACCGTGGAGCAGCGAATTTTCACGGAGCCAAGCTCACCGGTTGCTTTTCAAGCGTTGGAGCTCTGTTCTTTACGCGCTCTTCATCCACCTCGATATGCCGCCTCTCTCGCAGAAGCAGGAAACTATCGAATCAGAATAGTAGGTGCAGTGGCTCGAAACTGGACTCACTCAGGAGGCCAGAGAGACGCCACCAGCAATTCGTTCACGATCCGGCCCTTCTTTCCTGACATTCTTTGACGGGGAAGGTAGCGGGGGCGCTACTCAGCCTCCTTCCATTCGTGGTGGCCCAGCCGTTGAGCCGACTCAACGGAAATTGTCCTTGTCAGTGAGCGAGGCGAGGCCCAAAGAGAATTTTAAAGGCGAATTCTCACAGCTGAACTATATGAAAAAATTTTTATCTCTTTATATCTCAATTACAACTCAACGATGCTGAGGAATGTATTCGCCATTAAGGGCAATGATCTTGCTGCCATCGCTCAGTCAACTTCCTGATCCCATCCTTAAAGAACTGCTTGGGCCTGGTGTTGATCAGCTGCTCGATATGGTTGTCAAAGACTCCTTGGGTTTTTGTGTCCCTTCCGACCAGGAAGTCCCAAGAAGGCCCAAGAAGTGATGGTAGTAGCATGGAGAGATGTCCGACGAATACGATGGGTGAGGCATGTGAACGTAGCCCAGCTGGCCAATCTTATCCGTGGTTACTTATTCCTGATGGTGTGCGGCGTCGTCGAAGAGGAGGACCTTCTTGAAGCGCTGCGAATGAATAAGAGTGGCCGGCCCATCTCTTCTATTTCGTTCCCATGGCCTCGGAGTTCATCGTAGTGCTCTTGGGAAACAGCTTCCGATAAACCGATCCATGGGCGCAGACCCAAAAGCTCCAAAGGTGCTTCTCGCCGTGAACATCTCGCCGAACAAAGGTTGGTAACAGGTTACCAAGCCTCACCCAGACTCGCTGCTTGGCAGGGTTAAGGTAGAAGACGTACTTCTTATCTTGCGTGAATATTGAGCCCAGGCTGCTCGGGGTAGGGAATTGGGCGAGATTTGCGCGACACAGGTCGACTCGTCAGACCGGGGTTTCGGCATGAGGCAGACTGGGGTTTTGGCATGCTTCTGGAAAGGGCGGAAGTGGTAACTTCTCAGGTGGCCTTCAGTAAGTAGCATACAAACATACAAATACGATAAGCACGAAACTAGACTCCAGCCACGTGATATATGGACACGGCATGGGGTGTCTCATTACTTTTGCCCCCCCCCCCCCTAATACTTCTACTACTGTTCCCCACACCTGCATGCTGCATTTTCGATGTCTTCACGAAAGGCCATACAGGGCCTCCACTGGATATTTCCATCAAATAATGTCTCATAACCAAAAAGCAAATTTGGCACAGCATTGAGAGAGAGTAACCCATGGCATCGGCGCTTCATGAACAAACTGGTACGGTACTCGTTTTAGAATTTTCTCTCCGTTTCGCCCAGGGGCATTTTGAAACACTCCAGTTACTCGCATTGGGTAATCAGCGCTTTGTGCTTCGTGGAGTGTTCATAAGTAATCAGAAAAATGAGGGTTTTCGTTACGACATGAGGATTGAATTGTTTCTCAAGGCGCAGGATAGAAGTTGCTTAACTGTGCAATTTTTCATGGAAAGTAGGGCTATAGTAGGGCGACGTGTAACCCCCGAAATGTTTGATGAAAAAGGCCACTAGAGCAGCGCTCGCAGCTCCTCAGATAAAAGCTTCCAATGTCGTGATGAGCGTAAAGTGGTGCCGCGGGGAAAGTTTGAAAAACGTCATGATTCACTACATCCCGCAAGCATAAAACGTAGCATCGCGAAAGTCATGCTCCAGACCGCGAAGATGAACAGGTGAAAAGGAGCGGTGAGAATTTAGCCACTCAAAATAGTTATATGTCTTCAAGGCATCAAGTAGAGCGCGTGCTAGCTGCCAGAATATGTAGACGAGATAACAAGGTATAACATAGAGCTTCATCTTTGGTAAAGTTAATGGTACGTTTCAAAGAAGCATAATAGAGGCATAATCTGCTGGAGAACGATGTTGTTTCGTTCAATTTCCGAAGCGACAACATAAAACTTCACCTGGTCAGGAATAGGCTCTACGAAAACCAACGCTTATCACGCGTGACATGCCCGTGAGGCAAGATAGGAGATTGTCCCAGAGAAGAAGCACTCTCTCAGAATGAATGTCCAACAGGTAACTCCGCATGTACATATGGGAAAACAGAGAAAAAACCAGTCATTCAGGTGAAAGAACACCTGGCTGGTGAACAACGTGACAGCATCAGAGGACCTTTATGAATGGGCAGATCTGATCAGCATAATAGTAACGGTTTCGGGATTAAGTGCTGGAGGAGAAAACAGAAGTTTCGACAAGACAGGCGCGAAAATTGTTCTGAGTCTTCGCGAGGTAATCACATTTTCACAAAATACGGAGCCTTTCCAGAGGCCTTCTCTCGGATTCTTAGCTTAGCGAGTGTCATATGAAAGCTCCTTTTCGTGGGGCAAGGAATAAACATTGAAAATGCAGAGCGACAAGGCGCTGGAATCGAGCACCTAACTCTGCACCTGTGAACCACCACCCTCCCCGCTGGCTGAGCCACCGAGCTGCTTGCACCTGTGTCTTTCACCACCTCCCTATCTCCACGCGGGGCGCTCACAAGCGTGTCAGTTGCGTGCTGGCAGTCCAATACTGGGCTTTCACGGACTCCTAACTCCTTGGATTCAAGGACCTTGCTAAAGACGAAACACACCTTCCTACTATATGAAGGGCGGAGGTCCGCGTGGTGGTATTCATTCTCACCATTCCGACATACGCCTGAGACAGTTCCCTGGGTAGTAAGTGATGCAGAGAGGTGCAGAGATACAGATCCGATAACCGATATACCGTCACCGACCGGTAGGCGGTTGATGAATGTGGCCCCTGTCTACGTCACCGATTAGCATATCATTCAGTCGTATCAGATGTGGACGTAGTACAAAATGCCACCAACTCTTTTCAATTTTCCTCCTAAACGTCGATAGTTTTCAAACATCTGCTTGGGAAAACTTTGCAGTTTTAAAATCAAATTATACATCCTCCAACTCGAAACGAACTTCTTGCGCAATAAAATAGAGCCCCTTCAAGACGGTTAAAATAATTTTTCAGTTAATTCACAGGGTGGCCCATAGGTACCGTAACAGAGTTAGTCCGCCTTATTAGGGGATTTTTTCGACCATTATTATCGTTATTGTACGATTAAGTTTTTGTTGCATTACTTATGGGCCACCCCTTAGTAGGACTTTCCTTATGACTATTCTTTTTTACTTTCTTTATGACAAATTTTTAACTCACATGCCATAATAAGTGAAGACAATGATTGAAATTTTATAAAGATTTTTTTCGAGGAAAGAAGTGAGCTTAAATTTAGTTTAGAGCGCAGAAAAGCAGCAATCATACAGTGTTTAAAAGCAGGGTCGCGCCATGCACTCGACTAGCTATTCGCGAACTTATTTAATTGACAGTGTAACTGCTTGTTATTTGAAACAGCGACGTGTGGTCATATTTTTTGAACAATAGTTTTTGTAATATGTGCCACTCACATCTGTGTTACTCCACGCGAACAAAATGTTTGCAATCAGCCCAATGATAATCGCAACAAGCTTGTCGAATGCATGGTGCGATAACTCATTTTAATGCAGTAAATAATCGCTGCCTTTCTGCTCTTTGGTACACCCTTGAATTTAATATTTTTCTCTGAAAAGAAATTATTACAAAGTTTCAGATACTACGTTTCCTTCTTAGGGCATGTGAATTGAAAAAGTTGAAAGAAAGTAATATTAAATTTTCCTTGAAATAGAATTATCCCAACTTTTTTGAGAGTCTCTATTTGATTGTCGAAGAGGATTTTTTCTTTGTTGCTCGTTTAGATATGGAAGATGTTCAGTTTGATTTCAAAAGCGTCACGCTTTGTTAGAAGAGTGTCCAGTTTGGTTAGTAAATTGTCCAATTCGTTTCGAAGGGCGCCCAGTTAAAGGTGAAAATGGTATACATGGTGTGACGAAAGTAACTTTATGTTTTGGAAGCAAATCTATTGCAATCATCCATCCACTTTATGAAGGAAGGTCAATAAGGTGACCGTGGAGTTTCTTAAAGCGACCTATATACATAGGGTGGTAGGGCGTTGTCTGGGAAGCACCATAGTGGTTCCCAAATTTCCTGTGGACCTCTGGGTAGGTCAAAATGACAGAAAACTGTAGCGCTTGAGTTCGGGACGTAACGCAAAACTGACGCCTAGAATACCCTTGTGGTGCTGAGAAATAGTCCTGCAGAAAGTTTGGAACCTCAATCATTGCTAGAGACTTGGCACGTTTCCTAGAAACGAGAAATAACATTCAGAGAAGGCATCCACCAGGAAAGCAGCACTGGTCGGATGGTCGAGTGGATAGCGCGGTGAGCTTGCAGGAGAGTGGTCGAGGGATCAAGTCTAGGATTGGGCTTATGCATTGCAGGCGGCCATTACTGCATTCTTATCAATGCAGAGTGCATTTCAGCTCCAGTAGGGTACCGTGATCGCTTTTATAATTCGTCCTTAACCTCTTGCGAGATGTGGACCAAGCTTTCGTCGATTAGAGATACGCTGCTGGCCATTAAACCATGCTGTTTGTTGGGAAAGCTGCTATCCATGTGTGACCACTTTGCAGAGTTTTTTTTAACAGATTTGGATGTGTGTCTCGTAGCAGCCTCATTTGACCGTTCCCTCCTACTCTCGTGGGCAGCAAGGGAGACACAGATATGGGCACTCGTACTCTAGTCACTTCAAAGGCTGAAAAAATCCTTCGTGTGTACCTAGTTTGGAGGGTTATTTGGGGTACTTATCACGAGTCCGGCATCTGATTTCAGTTTTATGCCATTTTGACCTACCCAGAGGTCCGCAGGAAACTCGGAAACCACTTTGGTGCTTCCCAGACAACGCCCTACTACCCTATTTAGGTCGCTTTAAGAAACAGCACGGCCTCCTCTTTGACCTTCCTCGTTAGAAGAGTGTCCTAAGAAAAAATGGCTACACTGCTTGAAGTAACAGAAAAGCAGGACAAATTAGAACATTGACTAAAATAAAACCCCCTTCCAATAAAATCGAGGTCTAAGCACGATCTCCCTAGGATCTTGAGCTTGGCTGACTGATCCCAGCCACAACATTTCCTGCACTCCTTTGTCACTAACGTCAAACTCCGAAATCGTCTCTTCTCAATAATTCCGTTCGAGTTCCGTTTTATTCCAACACGTAATAGGCGCATGTTGCTGTGTATGTCTCTCTGAATTCTGAAATTCTGTCTCTTTGAAATATGGAAGCACGAGTAAGTAATGACAAATAATTGGTGAAGCTTGGTGATTACTCTCATGATACGACATTTCTGCTTAATCATTTACAAAAACGATGCACTTTAGGCATGCATGTAGCGAGAAATTAACCAACCCTTGGATGAAAAATGCTTCTCAGAAGGGTCGTGGGTTTTTATAACCGTCATTCGAAGCTAATTAGAGTCAAGACGATTCGTCAGCAACCAGTAAAGGCTTCGCTTAGGCTTAGAAATACAAATGACTTCTTGAGGGCTGCAGCCTCCAGTCTCCAAACTCTTATTCAGTAAGATGCTACTCATCAAAAGATGCCACTGACAAGTGAGAATAAATGGCATGCGAAACGTAGAAACGAAACGACTCTATGCAGAATGCTCCCGAAATCATTCTGCATCGACTTCTAGAGTGATTTCAGGAGCACGTCTAGAACCGCGTGGATTATGCTAGCTATATTATAATGCATTACGACACCCGTTTTTATACACTGTGTTATGTAGATTGTTTTTTAGTGTTTTCACATTTGCTTTCAAGATTCTGTTTAGTCTGAGAAAAGCCCATTCCCCCTCTTTTCTGTTATTCAGCATGTCGAACGAAAGTTGTCCAGTTGTGTCCCTTAGTTACATTCCGATACACGAAGACATCTACCCTCCTCTTCACAGTCTATGATGCAATTTGCTGGATACCGTATAACAAGTTGGATGGCAAAAAGGCAAAAAACGTTTTGAAAACTTTCGTCTCTCTACGAATTCCTGCGGTGTTATGGCCGACCAGTCTGTAGAGCAACAAAGGCGGTCGCTGAAAGAAGCAATGCCTCACCTGTGTTCGAAAGGCGTCTTTCTTACGCTTAGGTGTGACCTGCCACGAATTTTGCTCGAGAGTGGTGCGAAATTAATTAATTTCATACAAACCACACTATAACTCGGCTGGTTATAACAAAACCGCCCCATTTTGTGCAACACTTTTATGACATGCTTTCATTTGCCCTCTAACAACTCGTTCGGACATAGTCAATTTGTAGTTAGACTGAGTATGAATTAGAAAGATAACACTTTTGCTTTCTCAGAAATTTTATATCGAAATGACCTTAATGGAATCAGTGTTTAAAGGGATGAGGAGTTTATGTACACAGTGAGCAATATTGACCAAATGAATTTAATTGGTGCTATACATGAATCTAAATAATGGATTCTTCTCAGCTAACAGATTTATTTTAGAAATAACATGCCCTCCTTCCTTGTTTTACAGCCAATCGTAGAGTTGTCATGTTTTTTCCTAATTGATTTTGTCGCATTGTTGTTGGCTTAAATAAATCAGCAAATAGTAAATAGAAATGTGCTCGCTACAGAACATCACCGCGTCCTCCAGCTTACGTGCCGTTGTTTAGGGCGCCTAAGTGCTTTTATAGAAAAAGCCTTTTTCGGGCTGACTATTTTGAATCTGCATACTCACCAAGAAATAGTTCCAGGCGTATACCGGAAAGCGAAAACGAATACCATGCGAGTATCTGCTCTACTGCATAAGCTGAGCCCTGAACCGAAGGAATTGGTCCCCCAACGTTTTCTGGGTGATGGCAGCGCGAACTCGCCTGCCACGCCGCGTTTGTTGATTTTTTAAGATTCTCGCAATACTGTCAATTTTCGCCGTTCAGACATGCGCCTAAGACCTTTCCTTGGTTGGATTTCAATTTCTTCAATATGAGGGCAAGACGGAGATATTCAGAAGTGTCGCTGATGGGCGGGCAATTCTCAAGAAAGGACCCATCTGCCTTTAACTGTAATGCAGTTGTGTTTTTCTCGCTTCGCCTCCATTACAGAAGACAAATTGTTTAGCTCAATTGACGTGCTGCTCCTCGTCTTTTGCCCACGAGGCGAGGGAAACCATCTGAGGTCGGATGTGGACTCAATCATGCAGGGCAGTTCTAGGTGAAGTCTTCTGTCCAATACTGATTCGGAAGCCATTGTGAGAATATGGATTAACCAACTCTTCACGATATGGTGAACTCTTTACTTCTATATAATATCATGGATGCCATCTCCCTTTGAGTTTGTGTCCTGGTCCAAAAATGATTCCGAGACTAGTCAGTGGAAGACAAGGAGAGCTGGCGACACAATGAGTGGTAGGCATCGGCATAAACGGATTTCAAGGTCGGTTCGCAGCATGTCAAACCCTTGCGCCGCATGCACTCATATCCCTCGTATTTGTGGTTAAAGTATATAGGTGGGCATTCAATTCAGGCGTGCACGCACTCTGCTCCTACCGGGTATCACACATGCAGCTTGATTCTGTTCTCTACTCCATAAAGGAAGCGGCGGCAGTCAGTAGAATTAATTCTATCGCTCCGATGCATGTTGGGTGCCAGCCTAACAACCCTGCTTAGTTGTCGCATGGTTTCCTAATTAAAGTGGTACCTCAGAGTGACAGAACGCTATAGGATGCTATGATAAGGTTTAGAAGTTAATGATGTTCAGTCTCCATAGAGCTACGGCACATATCCGTCCTAATTCACATACACTCCTCTTATCGACAATTCCTAGTGCGCTGTGTTTAGGGGAGGAAGAACGTAGATGAAGAGCGGGCATGCCTCTAGAAGGTAACCGCTTCCAGAAATATTGAGCTCGAACCGATGACCTGCTCCATCGTTACATCGGTCCATGCACGTCTTCTCCAACTTCAACAAGAAGACTATTTCCCTCAACTATACCATCGTGCAATAAATTCCTCTTCTCACTACATATATGTTTACCAACAAAAAGCAGCACACCCAACAAGAGAGGCTAAGCATCAAGGAAAGATTTAAAGCAGAGAGTTTTGCTAAGAGTCGCTTTGGAGGACAAATGAAGGCGTTAATTAATTTCGTCGGTGAACACCTCAGTACTTTAAATCTCCCAGTAAGTCTGCTACAAATTTAACGACTCCAAGGTTCGCGTGGAGCGGGCAAAACCTAAACCGAGCACGCTTCGCTTCCTCCGATTGCGCTACAGCGCGCCCAAGAGCCTTTCGTTACCACAAAATCATTCACAGTGTTTCACGTGAGGAAGATTGAGCAGTACAACATGACTTTTGCTCTCGAAAGCAGCGCTATCAACAAAAGGTTTTCAAGAACTTCGGAATCATATTGGCTAGAGTAGTTTCCCGACGAAGTGCCATTCGCAGCAGCAAACCAAATGGATAAACGTGTTTACTACAGGGCTCAGCTGGATTAAGCGTTGTACAAAATTCGATAATTGAGTTTGCTCGGATTTCTGTGGATTTCAATTGCTGCTTCGGACGCAATTAAATCATTACATTACGGGAAATGTGTCCCACTTTCGATAAATCTCACACACACCTCCTGGGAAAGAGGGAGATTTGCGCTGGATTCCTGCATGGTAAGGATGAGAAGCCGAAAACCGGTAGATTACAACCAGGGAATTGTTGGACACTTGGAGCCCTCGGTGCTGATATTGAATCTTCACATGGTGTGAGTGAAGTATAAGGGCTATTGAGGAAAACAGCAAACTTTATATTGTGATAGATTATCGACTTTACCGATAAACGCTCACATTCTTAAATGACTACCCACTGGACAACACAACAACTTTATTAAAACTTTGCTATGAATAATAATTATATATAAACTTCGTGTATTATTTATTTAAATACAAGCAATACGCAAGCATAATCAAGCAAGATCTCGGGCTTCTCATCCATGCAAATTTGACTTTAGATGCGCATTGCAAATAAATTACAAACGAAGCAGTGGCTGTAGCACACAATCTGTTCAGAAGCCTTTCCACAAAAAACCCTCTGTCCTTGTCCTTGCCTATAAGACTTACGTTAGGTCGATACTTGAGTATGGAACAACAACAGTTTAACCAGTTTAACCAGAAGAAAAACATACTTAGACCTGAAAAAGCGCAAAATAGCTTCACTAGGAAACTATTTATAAGGAAATGTGGCCTTGATGACCCTGCTATTCCCAATAGTGAAGTAAAAAACAAACAACTTTGACTAAGACACCTTCATATAGTCGAAGAATATACGACCTTGTAATGGTTCATAAAATTCTCCATGGTTTCTGTGGAGTTGAAAAACACGACTTCTTCATCTAGAACCCGAAGTGGAGGACACAAACATTGATTAAATACTACAAAATCTCGAATTTGGCATCATTTTTTGTTGCTAATAGAACAGCTTCGGATTATATGAAACCTGACAAAAACAGTGATTCCATACAAGAAGCTGAAACCATTTATTGAGAACGAGTGTCGATTCAAAAATAAATCTTGGACGTAACGGGATCTTGTTTGAGAGCTCCTCTTGGTTTGTTCCTCCTTCTGTTCTTCATTTATTTCTGGATGTTTATTATTGCATGTCCTCTCTGATTATCATACTTTGCCCTAGAACGCTAGCCAATGTTATTTTATACCGTTTCCGACTGCATTGCTTTTCAGATGGATTTTAGCCATGTAATAAATAATAATGATAATAAATTTGTTGGTATTTTCGTCAGTGGTCCCTTTGTTCATCAATAGTGAATGACCCTATTTATGCCTACCAACTGCATCGGATCACATGAATAGCGAACCTATATACTGCGCACCGCTAAACATTGAAAAGGAAGGCAAGAACAGTAACATCATTAAGGAAGGCCATAAAAGAAGTGTTGTGCGTTAACAGCCTCTGTTTGATATCCTCTAGAGTGAGCAGCAATGTGCGGCGAACATAAAATAGGTCGTAAACGCTGCACATGGCTGAAAAACAAGAGCGTGGCATGGAACCTTGCGAAACTCACGATCAGGCAATCCTAGATGCTCATACGAGTAGTGTGTAAAATGTGGGGCGTGCCCTAGATCCGCAGAGTGTAAGAGATGTGCCTTACTAGAGGGTGGAGTCAAACATCCATGGTCCTCCAAACTTCAAGATGCGCCGGTTTGCTGCACAACGATGTGGATGGAAGAAGTAGCATATCTTGCTATGCTGAGTGTTCGAAAGTTGACCTTTGAACGAACAGCACGCAGTAGAATCATACCACGTTTTCAGTGAGAACGAGGTGAGGGATGTGACAATGACCTATAATACAGAGTAGTATGAAACCGCTACCAAAGAACTGCTCTTTGGTGTGAACTCCCGCAGTCCTTCACTTCATTTCGAATGACACCCGAACAATAAATAGATGTGAGAAAGAAAGCGGAAGACAGGCCCAGAAGTATGCATTAGGCTCACTAATGAAATGCCAGGACCTGCGTCGAATTGCAAAAACCTAGGTGCTCCTTGGAAAACACTGCGAGCGAATAATTAGAAAGAGAAGGAAATGGACGGGATGTTGTTCGAATTTCCTCGTCCATACAAATTTGCCTTCGTACAAATAAGGGTTTGCAGAAGCCGCATGATGACAGAGCTTAACTCTTCCGATTTTAATACGGCTGGTTTAAGCCACACAGCGAGTGTTTCGACTCGAAATACACGCATGGTCGGGTCAACAACCAAACTTACGGCTTACCAACCCACACAAAGTGGTCATCGCGAACGGATTCAAGCCCTCGGCCTCTTTCCTATGAAATCGTCACCCACCACCTAGGCCACCGATCGCCTGCGCTGAGGGCGAAGCAAACCTATAACTGCGAGAAGCCACTGCACCCAAGCATTAGCTGAAATGCCGTCCATTGCGCGACTCGGGTCGGGCTGCTTGCATCTTCGTACTTCTGAGGCGGAGCTGCTTCTGTCCGCCGTTCACAGCTATCGTTGCGATAGCCTTCTGCTTAGACTATCAGCACATTCCTCAATTCCGGTGGGGTACGGGAACGTTTACCGACTTCGCCGCTGCCCGCGGCAATCCCGCGATGACGCGGTAAAAGCGCGAAGGACTTGAAGGCTCCATGAGCGTTGGCCCCGCACCAACTAGCGACGGCTGGCAAATTGCCAATCCTCGCCCCGCCCTTGCTGATTGTTTGCTGTTGAACCGCGTTTCATTCTACGTATACGCTTTTCACGCCAATTGGACACTCTTCTAAACAGGCCTAGCGGTTTGAAATCAAACTGAACATCTTCCAAATCAAAACGAGCTCCTTCCGCATTAAACTGGGAACTCTCCAAAAAGGTTAGAATAATTTTTGTTCCAGGAAAATTTACAGAATGATTTCTTTGAAGATTTAATTCCCTAGTCAATAAGTGAAGATATTGTTTGAAACTTTATAAAATTCCAATTTTTGAGGAAAACATTGGATTAGAGCTTGTTCTAAAGAGCAGCAAAGCGGCCATTTTTTGTGTCATAAAAAGAGATTACGCCATGCTCTCGTCTAAGACCGCGCGATGTTTGGTTGATTGACAGCGAAACTTCTGCCTGCATGCAGTTTCACACCTGTAAACGGCACAACAAAAGCAATTGTAGAGAACACTCATATCTTCACTTTGATGCTTCATGTAAGCGTCATTCATATTATCAATCAAATAAAAATTGCGATGAGCTAGTTGAATGCACGGCACGATCCCTTTTTAATGTAAACATGACTGCTGCCTTATTGCGATTTAAAACAAAATGAACTCTGTGGAAAATTACGGCCATGAACATCGATTCGTACGAGTCTCTGACAAGCCGAATCGGACGTCTGCGACTGAAGCGATGTGGCTCCGTGCCAGCCTTGACTGTGTTCGTCGCGTATGCCCCAACATCCGACTACGACGACGAAGACGTCGAGGCCTTCTACGTGGAGCTGGAGAAGTTCTATAAGGAAGATCACACCTTCTACAAGGTGATCGTCGGCGACTTCAATGCCAAGATCGGGCCACGAAGGTCGCTGGAAGAACTTCACATCGGAACCCACGGTTTGGAGTGGAACGAGCAAGGTGAAAGGCTGTCTGAGTTTATCATGTCGACCAAGACCATCCATGGAAACTCGCAGTTCCAGAAGCCTCCCTCCCTACGATGGACCTGGGAATCCCCCGGTGGCCAGTTCCACAACGAGATCGACCACATCATCTTCAATCGCAAGTATTGCCTGACCGATGTCTCCGTTGTCCCCAAGTTCTACACGGGATCGGACCACCGCCTCCTTCGCGCGAGGTTCCGCTTTTCGCGTCAAGGAGAGAAGGCCGCGAAGTTCAAGAAGAGGAGTCCCAGAACGACCATCAACTGGGATCTCTACACCTCTCTTGTCGGCCTTTGGGAAGATGCCGTCATGGACAACGTCGACGAGGAATACGATCGCTTCGTGCACCATCTCCACGATAGTGCTAAGGGAGCCGAGAGCTTGAAGACCACCAAGAGACGCCTGTCTCCGGAAACTCTCGAGCTGATACGCCAACGTGGAGCAGCACGAGCGTCAGGCAACTATCAACTGACGTCCGAGCTTGCAAAGCTATGCAGAGCGGCGATAAAGGAAGATCTGAAGGAGAGAAGGGCGGAAGTGTTGGCTGAAGCAGCAGAGGCAGGGCTGAGCATCCGCAATGCCCGCCGGAACTTCGCCAACTTCAAGACCAAGATGACCGCTCTCCGACGTCCTGACGGAACCGTCACCTCTTCCAGAAGGACCATGGAGAAAGTCATCCACGACTTCTACTCCGATCTCTTCGATAGCCACGTCCACCTGCCCCTACGCCATCTTCCGCAGGATGGATACGTCATCCCCTCTGTTCTCCCTTCCGAGATCCGACACGCCATCTCGTCGGTGAAGAAACGTACAGCACCCGGTCCTGACAGGATCAGAGCTGAACACCTGAAGAACCTCCCGCCAGCGCTCATCAACACCTTGGCGCGGCTCTTCACACGCTACCTATCCGAATGCAAGGTTCCATCTCAGTGGAAGACCAGCAAGACCGTCTTGCTGTACAAGAAGGGAGACGTGCACGACATTGGCAACTATCGCCCGATCTGCCTGCTGTCGGTAGTCTACAAGCTGTTCACTCGAGTCATCCTGAATAGGATTAGTAGAACGCTGGACGAAGGACAGCCATGCGAACAAGCAGGATTTCGGAGAGGATTCAGCACGATCGACCACATACACACCATTACGAAGCTCATCGAAGTGTCGCGAGAGTACAAGCTGCCGCTTTGCCTTACGTTCATTGACCTGAAGAAGGCATTCGACTCCGTCGAGACTGAAGCGGTTATGGAAGCCCTGCTCACCCAGGGCGTTCCTACTCAGTACATCAGAGTCCTTCGAGAGCTGTACAGTGGATTCACGACCAAGATCTCACCATTCTACAACGACGTCGTCATTGACGTGAAGAGAGGGGTTCGACAAGGGGATACCATATCCCCGAAGCTCTTCAGCGCCACCCTCGAAAACGTCATGCGCGAACTAGAATGGGATGACATGGGAGTGAAGGTCGACGGCCGGCAACTGCACCATCTTCGCTTCGCTGACGACACCGTGCTCATAACACCGAGCATCACTCAGGCGGAGCGAATGCTGGCCGACTTCGATCGTGTATGTGGAAGCGTTGGACTGCAGCTGAATCTTACGAAGACGATGTTCATGAAGAACGGATGGGTTTCTGATGCCCCATTCTCGCTCAACGGAACGAACATCTCCGAATGCTCCAGCTATGTGTATCTGGGTCGCGAAGTCAACATGGCCAACGACCTAGCACCAGAGCTGAGCAGGAGGAAACGAGCGGCTTGGGGAGCTTTCAAGAGCGTCGAAGAAGTCGTGAAGAAAACGAAGAACGTCCGACTCCGTGCCCACCTATTCGACTCCACTGTTCTTCCTGCCCTAACATACGCCTCAGAGACCTGGGCTATACGAAAGCAGGATGAACACGCGATCAGCGTCGCGCAGCGTGGAATCGAGAGGACGATGCTCGGAGTGACACGACTCACGCAAGTGAGAGAAGGCCTCCGGAGTTCCGAGCTTCGCCGACGTTCGAAGATCAGAGACGCTGTCGCATGGGCCAAGTCGTCGAAAATTAGGTGGGCCGGCCACGTAATGCGATTCGCAGACACCCGCTGGACGAGAGCCGTCACAGACTGGATTCCGCGGGATGTCAAAAGAACACCAGGACGCCCACCAACGCGTTGGTCGGACTTCTTCGTGAAAGCCCTGAACGACCGATATGACGCTCTTCGTGTTCCTCGAGCGAGGAGGATCCATTGGACCACTCTGGCACGCGACAGGGACGAATGGAGACGCTGCTGGCGCCCGCTCGAGCAAGTCGATGATCAACGGGACGACAGGTGATACAGGTGAAAACAAAATTATTTTTTTCTCAAAACATAAAATGGTTAGAAATAATTATGGCACTCATTCGGACATGTTAACTGAAAACTTTCAAAGAAAATTATTCCAAAATTTCCTCGAATAAAAAATTATTCTACTCTCTTTGAAGATCCTTCATTTTGTCCGAAAAGGTACGTTTTGATTTGGAAGGCGTTCACTTTGATTTTAAAATCATCATGTTTGTTTAGAATAATGTCCAATTCGACGTGAGAAGTGTCAAATTTGACGTGGAAATGGTATAAATAAGCTTTCTATTATTGGTCTTATCAGTGGCTAGACTATCAGATACACTATTATCACTTGCTTCCTACTAATAGTAAAAAGCTTATCACAATGGTAGTTGCAATAATAGTCAGGCGTTAGTCAACAGCAAGAATTCGTAGTAGCCAATTCCCGTTCGCAACTTTATGCAATACTAGACAGCCAGAAGTCCGCTGATGGGATTGGGGGGACGGTCAGGAGGTTCAAAATATGGCCACGCCCCTCGCCGAGGGAATGCGATCTTCCTCTCATCCCCCCCTTGCTCACCCATCCCAACCCCTAGGCTTCACTGAGAGTCTAAGGGCTGCCTCAGGAAGCCTTTGAGACGCAGAACATGATTTCCAGGTCGGATGTATCTCCTGAAGCCACGCCCCCAGCAGGAGGCGGGTGTACCTCCTTAGCTTAGTTTTATACTTCGTCGCGGCGCGACGCGACACCACGTATAGTGGCCATATTGATTGTGCGACGCGATCGATCAATTTGGCCTTATTGCGTGGCCATCGCGTCTCGCCGCGACGAAGTATAAACGGGGCCTAAGGCCGCTGCCATGGAACTCGTGTGAGTAAATCTCGTGCGCGGAGACAGCGAATGCTCGGCGACGTCGCAAAGGCGGCGTGCGCGCGTGTGTGCTACGCGGGACGAAATGAGTAAACGCCCCGCCTCCCACTATGGACACTTGCAACGCCTCTGCTTAAATGGCGGCGAGAAGAACGCCACTCCGCCAATGCCCTTGGATACTCCAAAAAATGGCAGGAGACCGTAGCTGTTCAGTAAAATTAGTACGTTGACGTTGACTAATTTCTGGGAGAAACGAAAAGGCACATTCAGGAGAGACATCCACCAGGATGATGGCGGCGGTGTGGTGGTCGAGAGGACAGCGTTGAGTTCATGCACGACTCATCAGGAGATCTGTTCCGTTGGTGGAGTCTGTGCATTGCTACACGCGATTCTTGCGTCTCTTTCGTTGTAGAGTGCATTTTGGCCTCGCTAAGCCACCACGTCCGCTTTCTAAGCTCGTCTTCAGTCCCTGTCAGGTGTGAAAAACGCTAGTTTCAGTCGCGTCAAGATACACTCGCTTGGAAAGCTCTCGTTAGATGATGTTCGTAAAAGGCTTTCGCTTCTGCAATGTGCTGCATTAGTTTTGGAAGTATATCTCGTTGCAACTTCATTGGCGAATACGATCGACAAATACTCTTACGCACATTCCCTTCTGAGGGCGCTTCCTCAGGCAATGCCGTCTTTTTGAATTTATGACAACCGGTCCCTACCTTTTATAATTAACAGTAAAGTTCACTTTTGGGAATAAGAGTAATCTATCTTACCACTACTGTGCTTTATAAAAATTTGTAGCTCGTTAAATTGTCTGAAAAATACACATTTCTCGCAGTAACCTTCTAGACGAGTGAAAAGTTGTCCACTAGTTTTTCTGCGACTGCTGTCGCCTATCCCGTAAAGCGAACCCATCTTATCACATTTTAGATTCCGCTATTCGTGATATACTCAAGTCCTTATTCCTGCTGAAGGAGTAGTGAGAAGCGAAGTAATTGAAAGAAGAAGTCCCAAGTCTGTTACCAATGCACCGACATCGGTGGGATGCAAGGCGAGACGCGAACTAATGGTAAGAAACTCATGTCGGGTACACGGGACAGCCGCGCTTTCTCCGACTGCGCTACCTCGCGCCGCTTTCCTCATTAAATAGAAGTTCCATTTTTTAAAGGACAATTTTAATAAACAGGTTTTGGTAACATCAGATTGGACGTCCTGGAGCAAATTAATGCGACGACAGCGTAGGAGACGGAATCCACAGAAAGCGAGTGATATGCTGAGCAGGGTTGGGTATGCTGTTTTCTGCGACCGAACCCACGGAGAAGTCGCCTGTTTCAAAATGGCGCCGTCGAAGGATAATTTATGTGAGAGTGGGTGACCTTTTGCTGCTGGAATTAATGGCAGCCATTAGCGAAAGAGGAAAATAGGTGACGAGTTAGTCGAAGTCCTCAACAGCCCGGAAACACTGAGCAGCAGTTCACTTCCCCTGGGGGGCGGGGAGGAAGGAAACCAAGGTTTATTTATTTATAAGTTTGCTTATTTTATATTCCATTCAAAATGAGTAAACACAAGTGAAACAAGGTGTAGTATTCCGTTCAGAAAATGTGCTACTCACAATTGAACTGATAGCGGTTACCGATCGCAACAGGAAGCACAGGCAACCAACGCTCCTTATACGTGTATAGAGATTTCGAAGTATTTCTGTTATCGATGAGAATTGAGAAAGTGTACCACCTCTGTTCCCCCCCCCATGGACGAACATGGGGCGGCGGTTGCCTGTGCACAGCTTCACGTAGATATAGTCGATAATTGGGATATCGGTCTTTTACAGCCGTATCACAATGGGGAGGAAGCGCAGATGGAACGCAGAGAGGTGGAGAGGTGTCGAGCAAGAAGGGACGCGAATCCTGCCGAATCATCACTTACCACAGCAGCCGACAAGCGTTCTGGAGCAGAACCGGGAAGGTGTCGAGAACTGAGCAAAGCCTTGCGTGGGCCTGCTTTGGCACGTATGGATTTTTGTATGGCGTGCAGTATTCAGCAGGCACACTGCGAAAAATTTGTTGTGATTTTCGTCAATGCCGCTCGTTTAGCTGGAGGCGGAAGTTCCAGCATATATTAAAACACGAACAAGTATCAGAGAAATGGCGCACAGCTAGGATCAAGAACCCAAACTGTCATGCTTTCTAGTTACAAATGTACTACCGCCCTAATGATATTGCTTCCACCTTGGCGCACTCAGAAAAGTGACATGATGTCTGTTGCACCAAATAAGAGGCACTTGTTACCATATGCCAGCCGGCTTTTTTTATGCTTAAACATGGGCAATTGCTACCGAATTTACAATCTTGGCGGCGGGTCACCCGGTTTTATGATGTAGTGAGAGGACAAGGAAGAGACGAAGACGACGGCAAGATGTGCCGCAAAACGGACCTCGTCCCAACATGCGTTGGGATTCAGAAGATAAGCCGAAGCCGTCAAGACATTGTCCTAGTGAGTCGAATGTTTAGAAGACGTGCCGAAGAAGTTGTTCAACGCGGCTCGAGGTTCATAAGGCGAGCCGATGCGTCGAATTGAGGTTAGCCAACAGCTAAATTTTTGTCCCTGAAAAGTCTTCAAACGATGCGGGAGAGTGAGCTCCAACTCAATCACACCCGCTCAACTCGTTCACCACACCATGCACTTAACACCTTACTTTCGCCTACATGGCGCAATCCAACACTGAGTTCGAGTAGTGTGGTATCGAGTCCACCGCAGGGGATTTTTGCCCTGCCGCTTCTCGATCGGGTTTCGCTGATGCCCTGTGCGCATCGAGCGTCCCCTCGGGGCGGGGTGGGGCTCGGGGTTCGTGGCCCTTTCCCCATGTGAGCACCTCCCAACCGTCTTCCTGGACTCTTCTACCCACCGCCGTCCCTCGCCCGCCACATTCTTCCAGGACAAATCCGACCGCTAACCCCAACAATCAACCCCGCCCCAGATACGGAGTGGGCCGCCAATCGCTGGCGAGCCCCAACCGCTCGTAAACTTACCTGGCTGGGAGGCTCTCGCGATCAAGAAGGCGGGACCTCCATGGCGAGGCCTGCGCATTGCACTTTGGCGCAGGCTGACCCGTGTGGCAGCTTCGAATTGAGGTTAGCCAACAGCTAAATTTTTGTGTGGGGGGCTGCGTTCGCGCGGCCCTGAAAGGTCTTCAAACGATGCGGGAGAGTGAGCTCCAACTCAATCACACCCGCTCAACTCGTTCACCACACCATGCACTTAACACCTTACTTTCGCCTACATGGCGCAATCCATCACTGAGTTCGAGTAGTGTGGTATCGAGTCCACCGCAGGGGGTTTTTGCCCTGCCGCTTCTCGATCGGGTTTCGCTGATGCCCTGTGCGCATCGAGCGTCCCCTCGGGGCGGGGT
Organism: Heligmosomoides polygyrus bakeri; assembly: GCA_947359475.1. Classification (NCBI taxonomy): domain Eukaryota; kingdom Metazoa; phylum Nematoda; class Chromadorea; order Rhabditida; family Heligmosomidae; genus Heligmosomoides; species Heligmosomoides polygyrus. Next base: position 68,770,355 of record OX375866.1, read on the forward strand.
GGGGCTCGGGGTTCGTGGCCCTTTCCCCATGTGAGCACCTCCCAACCGTCTTCCTGGACTCTTCTACCCACCGCCGTCCCTCGCCCGCCACATTCTTCCAGGACAAATCCGACCGCTAACCCCAACAATCAACCCCGCCCCAGATACGGAGTGGGCCGCCAATCGCTGGCGAGCCCCAACCGCTCGTAAACTTACCTGGCTGGGAGGCTCTCGCGATCAAGAAGGCGGGACCTCCATGGCGAGGCCTGCGCATTGCACTTTGGCGCAGGCTGACCCGTGTGGCAGCTTCGAATTGAGGTTAGCCAACAGCTAAATTTTTGTGTGGGGGGCTGCGTTCGCGCGGCCCTGAAAGGTCTTCAAACGATGCGGGAGAGTGAGCTCCAACTCAATCACACCCGCTCAACTCGTTCACCACACCATGCACTTAACACCTTACTTTCGCCTACATGGCGCAATCCATCACTGAGTTCGAGTAGTGTGGTATCGAGTCCACCGCAGGGGGTTTTTGCCCTGCCGCTTCTCGATCGGGTTTCGCTGATGCCCTGTGCGCATCGAGCGTCCCCTCGGGGCGGGGTGGGGCTCGGGGTTCGTGGCCCTTTCCCCATGTGAGCACCTCCCAACCGTCTTCCTGGACTCTTCTACCCACCGCCGTCCCTCGCCCGCCACATTCTTCCAGGACAAATCCGACCGCTAACCCCAACAATCAACCCCGCCCCAGATACGGAGTGGGCCGCCAATCGCTGGCGAGCCCCAACCGCTCGTAAACTTACCTGGCTGGGAGGCTCTCGCGATCAAGAAGGCGGGACCTCCATGGCGAGGCCTGCGCATTGCACTTTGGCGCAGGCTGACCCGTGTGGCAGCTTCGAATTGAGGTTAGCCAACAGCTAAATTTTTGTGTGGGGGGCTGCGTTCGCGCGGCCCTGAAAGGTCTTCAAACGATGCGGGAGAGTGAGCTCCAACTCAATCACACCCGCTCAACTCGTTCACCACACCATGCACTTAACACCTTACTTTCGCCTACATGGCGCAATCCAACACTGAGTTCGAGTAGTGTGGTATCGAGTCCACCGCAGGGGATTTTTGCCCTGCCGCTTCTCGATCGGGTTTCGCTGATGCCCTGTGCGCATCGAGCGTCCCCTCGGGGCGGGGTGGGGCTCGGGGTTCGTGGCCCTTTCCCCATGTGAGCACCTCCCAACCGTCTTCCTGGACTCTTCTACCCACCGCCGTCCCTCGCCCGCCACATTCTTCCAGGACAAATCCGACCGCTAACCCCAACAATCAACCCCGCCCCAGATACGGAGTGGGCCGCCAATCGCTGGCGAGCCCCAACCGCTCGTAAACTTACCTGGCTGGGAGGCTCTCGCGATCAAGAAGGCGGGACCTCCATGGCGAGGCCTGCGCATTGCACTTTGGCGCAGGCTGACCCGTGTGGCAGCTTCGAATTGAGGTTAGCCAACAGCTAAATTTTTGTGTGGGGGGCTGCGTTCGCGCGGCCCTGAAAGGTCTTCAAACGATGCGGGAGAGTGAGCTCCAACTCAATCACACCCGCTCAACTCGTTCACCACACCATGCACTTAACACCTTACTTTCGCCTACATGGCGCAATCCAACACTGAGTTCGAGTAGTGTGGTATCGAGTCCACCGCAGGGGATTTTTGCCCTGCCGCTTCTCGATCGGGTTTCGCTGATGCCCTGTGCGCATCGAGCGTCCCCTCGGGGCGGGGTGGGGCTCGGGGTTCGTGGCCCTTTCCCCATGTGAGCACCTCCCAACCGTCTTCCTGGACTCTTCTACCCACCGCCGTCCCTCGCCCGCCACATTCTTCCAGGACAAATCCGACCGCTAACCCCAACAATCAACCCCGCCCCAGATACGGAGTGGGCCGCCAATCGCTGGCGAGCCCCAACCGCTCGTAAACTTACCTGGCTGGGAGGCTCTCGCGATCAAGAAGGCGGGACCTCCATGGCGAGGCCTGCGCATTGCACTTTGGCGCAGGCTGACCCGTGTGGCAGCTTCGAATTGAGGTTAGCCAACAGCTAAATTTTTGTGTGGGGGGCTGCGTTCGCGCGGCCCTGAAAGGTCTTCAAACGATGCGGGAGAGTGAGCTCCAACTCAATCACACCCGCTCAACTCGTTCACCACACCATGCACTTAACACCTTACTTTCGCCTACATGGCGCAATCCAACACTGAGTTCGAGTAGTGTGGTATCGAGTCCACCGCAGGGGATTTTTGCCCTGCCGCTTCTCGATCGGGTTTCGCTGATGCCCTGTGCGCATCGAGCGTCCCCTCGGGGCGGGGTGGGGCTCGGGGTTCGTGGCCCTTTCCCCATGTGAGCACCTCCCAACCGTCTTCCTGGACTCTTCTACCCACCGCCGTCCCTCGCCCGCCACATTCTTCCAGGACAAATCCGACCGCTAACCCCAACAATCAACCCCGCCCCAGATACGGAGTGGGCCGCCAATCGCTGGCGAGCCCCAACCGCTCGTAAACTTACCTGGCTGGGAGGCTCTCGCGATCAAGAAGGCGGGACCTCCATGGCGAGGCCTGCGCATTGCACTTTGGCGCAGGCTGACCCGTGTGGCAGCTTCGAATTGAGGTTAGCCAACAGCTAAATTTTTGTGTGGGGGGCTGCGTTCGCGCGGCCCTGAAAGGTCTTCAAACGATGCGGGAGAGTGAGCTCCAACTCAATCACACTCGCTCAACTCGTTCACCACACCATGCACTTAACACCTTACTTTCGCCTACATGGCGCAATCCATCACTGAGTTCGAGTAGTGTGGTATCGAGTCCACCGCAGGGGATTTTTGCCCTGCCGCTTCTCGATCGGGTTTCGCTGATGCCCTGTGCGCATCGAGCGTCCCCTCGGGGCGGGGTGGGGCTCGGGGTTCGTGGCCCTTTCCCCATGTGAGCACCTCCCAACCGTCTTCCTGGACTCTTCTACCCACCGCCGTCCCTCGCCCGCCACATTCTTCCAGGACAAATCCGACCGCTAACCCCAACAATCAACCCCGCCCCAGATACGGAGTGGGCCGCCAATCGCTGGCGAGCCCCAACCGCTCGTAAACTTACCTGGCTGGGAGGCTCTCGCGATCAAGAAGGCGGGACCTCCATGGCGAGGCCTGCGCATTGCACTTTGGCGCAGGCTGACCCGTGTGGCAGCTTCGAATTGAGGTTAGCCAACAGCTAAATTTTTGTGTGGGGGGCTGCGTTCGCGCGGCCCTGAAAGGTCTTCAAACGATGCGGGAGAGTGAGCTCCAACTCAATCACACCCGCTCAACTCGTTCACCACACCATGCACTTAACACCTTACTTTCGCCTACATGGCGCAATCCATCACTGAGTTCGAGTAGTGTGGTATCGAGTCCACCGCAGGGGATTTTTGCCCTGCCGCTTCTCGATCGGGTTTCGCTGATGCCCTGTGCGCATCGAGCGTCCCCTCGGGGCGGGGTGGGGCTCGGGGTTCGTGGCCCTTTCCCCATGTGAGCACCTCCCAACCGTCTTCCTGGACTCTTCTACCCACCGCCGTCCCTCGCCCGCCACATTCTTCCAGGACAAATCCGACCGCTAACCCCAACAATCAACCCCGCCCCAGATACGGAGTGGGCCGCCAATCGCTGGCGAGCCCCAACCGCTCGTAAACTTACCTGGCTGGGAGGCTCTCGCGATCAAGAAGGCGGGACCTCCATGGCGAGGCCTGCGCATTGCACTTTGGCGCAGGCTGACCCGTGTGGCAGCTTCGAATTGAGGTTAGCCAACAGCTAAATTTTTGTGTGGGGGGCTGCGTTCGCGCGGCCCTGAAAGGTCTTCAAACGATGCGGGAGAGTGAGCTCCAACTCAATCACACCCGCTCAACTCGTTCACCACACCATGCACTTAACACCTTACTTTCGCCTACATGGCGCAATCCAACACTGAGTTCGAGTAGTGTGGTATCGAGTCCACCGCAGGGGATTTTTGCCCTGCCGCTTCTCGATCGGGTTTCGCTGATGCCCTGTGCGCATCGAGCGTCCCCTCGGGGCGGGGTGGGGCTCCGGGTTCGTGGCCCTTTCCCCATGTGAGCACCTCCCAACCGTCTTCCTGGACTCTTCTACCCACCGCCGTCCCTCGCCCGCCACATTCTTCCAGGACAAATCCGACCGCTAACCCCAACAATCAACCCCGCCCCAGATACGGAGTGGGCCGCCAATCGCTGGCGAGCCCCAACCGCTCGTAAACTTACCTGGCTGGGAGGCTCTCGCGATCAAGAAGGCGGGACCTCCATGGCGAGGCCTGCGCATTGCACTTTGGCGCAGGCTGACCCGTGTGGCAGCTTCGAATTGAGGTTAGCCAACAGCTAAATTTTTGTGTGGGGGGCTGCGTTCGCGCGGCCCTGAAAGGTCTTCAAACGATGCGGGAGAGTGAGCTCCAACTCAATCACACCCGCTCAACTCGTTCACCACACCATGCACTTAACACCTTACTTTCGCCTACATGGCGCAATCCATCACTGAGTTCGAGTAGTGTGGTATCGAGTCCACCGCAGGGGATTTTTGCCCTGCCGCTTCTCGATCGGGTTTCGCTGATGCCCTGTGCGCATCGAGCGTCCCCTCGGGGCGGGGTGGGGCTCGGGGTTCGTGGCCCTTTCCCCCATGTGAGCACCTCCCAACCGTCTTCCTGGACTCTTCTACCCACCGCCGTCCCTCGCCCGCCACATTCTTCCAGGACAAATCCGACCGCTAACCCCAACAATCAACCCCGCCCCAGATACGGAGTGGGCCGCCAATCGCTGGCGAGCCCCAACCGCTCGTAAACTTACCTGGCTGGGAGGCTCTCGCGATCAAGAAGGCGGGACCTCCATGGCGAGGCCTGCGCATTGCACTTTGGCGCAGGCTGACCCGTGTGGCAGCTTCGAATTGAGGTTAGCCAACAGCTAAATTTTTGTGTGGGGGGCTGCGTTCGCGCGGCCCTGAAAGGTCTTCAAACGATGCGGGAGAGTGAGCTCCAACTCAATCACACCCGCTCAACTCGTTCACCACACCATGCACTTAACACCTTACTTTCGCCTACATGGCGCAATCCAACACTGAGTTCGAGTAGTGTGGTATCGAGTCCACCGCAGGGGATTTTTGCCCTGCCGCTTCTCGATCGGGTTTCGCTGATGCCCTGTGCGCATCGAGCGTCCCCTCGGGGCGGGGTGGGGCTCGGGGTTCGTGGCCCTTTCCCCATGTGAGCACCTCCCAACCGTCTTCCTGGACTCTTCTACCCACCGCCGTCCCTCGCCCGCCACATTCTTCCAGGACAAATCCGACCGCTAACCCCAACAATCAACCCCGCCCCAGATACGGAGTGGGCCGCCAATCGCTGGCGAGCCCCAACCGCTCGTAAACTTACCTGGCTGGGAGGCTCTCGCGATCAAGAAGGCGGGACCTCCATGGCGAGGCCTGCGCATTGCACTTTGGCGCAGGCTGACCCGTGTGGCAGCTTCGAATTGAGGTTAGCCAACAGCTAAATTTTTGTGTGGGGGGCTGCGTTCGCGCGGCCCTGAAAGGTCTTCAAACGATGCGGGAGAGTGAGCTCCAACTCAATCACACCCGCTCAACTCGTTCACCACACCATGCACTTAACACCTTACTTTCGCCTACATGGCGCAATCCAACACTGAGTTCGAGTAGTGTGGTATCGAGTCCACCGCAGGGGATTTTTGCCCTGCCGCTTCTCGATCGGGTTTCGCTGATGCCCTGTGCGCATCGAGCGTCCCCTCGGGGCGGGGTGGGGCTCGGGGTTCGTGGCCCTTTCCCCATGTGAGCACCTCCCAACCGTCTTCCTGGACTCTTCTACCCACCGCCGTCCCTCGCCCGCCACATTCTTCCAGGACAAATCCGACCGCTAACCCCAACAATCAACCCCGCCCCAGATACGGAGTGGGCCGCCAATCGCTGGCGAGCCCCAACCGCTCGTAAACTTACCTGGCTGGGAGGCTCTCGCGATCAAGAAGGCGGGACCTCCATGGCGAGGCCTGCGCATTGCACTTTGGCGCAGGCTGACCCGTGTGGCAGCTTCGAATTGAGGTTAGCCAACAGCTAAATTTTTGTGTGGGGGGCTGCGTTCGCGCGGCCCTGAAAGGTCTTCAAACGATGCGGGAGAGTGAGCTCCAACTCAATCACACCCGCTCAACTCGTTCACCACACCATGCACTTAACACCTTACTTTCGCCTACATGGCGCAATCCAACACTGAGTTCGAGTAGTGTGGTATCGAGTCCACCGCAGGGGATTTTTGCCCTGCCGCTTCTCGATCGGGTTTCGCTGATGCCCTGTGCGCATCGAGCGTCCCCTCGGGGCGGGGTGGGGCTCGGGGTTCGTGGCCCTTTCCCCATGTGAGCACCTCCCAACCGTCTTCCTGGACTCTTCTACCCACCGCCGTCCCTCGCCCGCCACATTCTTCCAGGACAAATCCGACCGCTAACCCCAACAATCAACCCCGCCCCAGATACGGAGTGGGCCGCCAATCGCTGGCGAGCCCCAACCGCTCGTAAACTTACCTGGCTGGGAGGCTCTCGCGATCAAGAAGGCGGGACCTCCATGGCGAGGCCTGCGCATTGCACTTTGGCGCAGGCTGACCCGTGTGGCAGCTTCGAATTGAGGTTAGCCAACAGCTAAATTTTTGTGTGGGGGGCTGCGTTCGCGCGGCCCTGAAAGGTCTTCAAACGATGCGGGAGAGTGAGCTCCAACTCAATCACACTCGCTCAACTCGTTCACCACACCATGCACTTAACACCTTACTTTCGCCTACATGGCGCAATCCATCACTGAGTTCGAGTAGTGTGGTATCGAGTCCACCGCAGGGGATTTTTGCCCTGCCGCTTCTCGATCGGGTTTCGCTGATGCCCTGTGCGCATCGAGCGTCCCCTCGGGGCGGGGTGGGGCTCGGGGTTCGTGGCCCTTTCCCCATGTGAGCACCTCCCAACCGTCTTCCTGGACTCTTCTACCCACCGCCGTCCCTCGCCCGCCACATTCTTCCAGGACAAATCCGACCGCTAACCCCAACAATCAACCCCGCCCCAGATACGGAGTGGGCCGCCAATCGCTGGCGAGCCCCAACCGCTCGTAAACTTACCTGGCTGGGAGGCTCTCGCGATCAAGAAGGCGGGACCTCCATGGCGAGGCCTGCGCATTGCACTTTGGCGCAGGCTGACCCGTGTGGCAGCTTCGAATTGAGGTTAGCCAACAGCTAAATTTTTGTGTGGGGGGCTGCGTTCGCGCGGCCCTGAAAGGTCTTCAAACGATGCGGGAGAGTGAGCTCCAACTCAATCACACCCGCTCAACTCGTTCACCACACCATGCACTTAACACCTTACTTTCGCCTACATGGCGCAATCCATCACTGAGTTCGAGTAGTGTGGTATCGAGTCCACCGCAGGGGATTTTTGCCCTGCCGCTTCTCGATCGGGTTTCGCTGATGCCCTGTGCGCATCGAGCGTCCCCTCGGGGCGGGGTGGGGCTCGGGGTTCGTGGCCCTTTCCCCATGTGAGCACCTCCCAACCGTCTTCCTGGACTCTTCTACCCACCGCCGTCCCTCGCCCGCCACATTCTTCCAGGACAAATCCGACCGCTAACCCCAACAATCAACCCCGCCCCAGATACGGAGTGGGCCGCCAATCGCTGGCGAGCCCCAACCGCTCGTAAACTTACCTGGCTGGGAGGCTCTCGCGATCAAGAAGGCGGGACCTCCATGGCGAGGCCTGCGCATTGCACTTTGGCGCAGGCTGACCCGTGTGGCAGCTTCGAATTGAGGTTAGCCAACAGCTAAATTTTTGTGTGGGGGGCTGCGTTCGCGCGGCCCTGAAAGGTCTTCAAACGATGCGGGAGAGTGAGCTCCAACTCAATCACACCCGCTCAACTCGTTCACCACACCATGCACTTAACACCTTACTTTCGCCTACATGGCGCAATCCATCACTGAGTTCGAGTAGTGTGGTATCGAGTCCACCGCAGGGGATTTTTGCCCTGCCGCTTCTCGATCGGGTTTCGCTGATGCCCTGTGCGCATCGAGCGTCCCCTCGGGGCGGGGTGGGGCTCGGGGTTCGTGGCCCTTTCCCCATGTGAGCACCTCCCAACCGTCTTCCTGGACTCTTCTACCCACCGCCGTCCCTCGCCCGCCACATTCTTCCAGGACAAATCCGACCGCTAACCCCAACAATCAACCCCGCCCCAGATACGGAGTGGGCCGCCAATCGCTGGCGAGCCCCAACCGCTCGTAAACTTACCTGGCTGGGAGGCTCTCGCGATCAAGAAGGCGGGACCTCCATGGCGAGGCCTGCGCATTGCACTTTGGCGCAGGCTGACCCGTGTGGCAGCTTCGAATTGAGGTTAGCCAACAGCTAAATTTTTGTGTGGGGGGCTGCGTTCGCGCGGCCCTGAAAGGTCTTCAAACGATGCGGGAGAGTGAGCTCCAACTCAATCACACCCGCTCAACTCGTTCACCACACCATGCACTTAACACCTTACTTTCGCCTACATGGCGCAATCCAACACTGAGTTCGAGTAGTGTGGTATCGAGTCCACCGCAGGGGATTTTTGCCCTGCCGCTTCTCGATCGGGTTTCGCTGATGCCCTGTGCGCATCGAGCGTCCCCTCGGGGCGGGGTGGGGCTCGGGGTTCGTGGCCCTTTCCCCATGTGAGCACCTCCCAACCGTCTTCCTGGACTCTTGTACCCACCGCCGTCCCTCGCCCGCCACATTCTTCCAGGACAAATCCGACCGCTAACCCCAACAATCAACCCCGCCCCAGATACGGAGTGGGCCGCCAATCGCTGGCGAGCCCCAACCGCTCGTAAACTTACCTGGCTGGGAGGCTCTCGCGATCAAGAAGGCGGGACCTCCATGGCGAGGCCTGCGCATTGCACTTTGGCGCAGGCTGACCCGTGTGGCAGCTTCGAATTGAGGTTAGCCAACAGCTAAATTTTTGTGTGGGGGGCTGCGTTCGCGCGGCCCTGAAAGGTCTTCAAACGATGCGGGAGAGTGAGCTCCAACTCAATCACACCCGCTCAACTCGTTCACCACACCATGCACTTAACACCTTACTTTCGCCTACATGGCGCAATCCAACACTGAGTTCGAGTAGTGTGGTATCGAGTCCACCGCAGGGGATTTTTGCCCTGCCGCTTCTCGATCGGGTTTCGCTGATGCCCTGTGCGCATCGAGCGTCCCCTCGGGGCGGGGTGGGGCTCGGGGTTCGTGGCCCTTTCCCCATGTGAGCACCTCCCAACCGTCTTCCTGGACTCTTGTACCCACCGCCGTCCCTCGCCCGCCACATTCTTCCAGGACAAATCCGACCGCTAACCCCAACAATCAACCCCGCCCCAGATACGGAGTGGGCCGCCAATCGCTGGCGAGCCCCAACCGCTCGTAAACTTACCTGGCTGGGAGGCTCTCGCGATCAAGAAGGCGGGACCTCCATGGCGAGGCCTGCGCATTGCACTTTGGCGCAGGCTGACCCGTGTGGCAGCTTCGAATTGAGGTTAGCCAACAGCTAAATTTTTGTGTGGGGGGCTGCGTTCGCGCGGCCCTGAAAGGTCTTCAAACGATGCGGGAGAGTGAGCTCCAACTCAATCACACCCGCTCAACTCGTTCACCACACCATGCACTTAACACCTTACTTTCGCCTACATGGCGCAATCCAACACTGAGTTCGAGTAGTGTGGTATCGAGTCCACCGCAGGGGATTTTTGCCCTGCCGCTTCTCGATCGGGTTTCGCTGATGCCCTGTGCGCATCGAGCGTCCCCTCGGGGCGGGGTGGGGCTCGGGGTTCGTGGCCCTTTCCCCATGTGAGCACCTCCCAACCGTCTTCCTGGACTCTTCTACCCACCGCCGTCCCTCGCCCGCCACATTCTTCCAGGACAAATCCGACCGCTAACCCCAACAATCAACCCCGCCCCAGATACGGAGTGGGCCGCCAATCGCTGGCGAGCCCCAACCGCTCGTAAACTTACCTGGCTGGGAGGCTCTCGCGATCAAGAAGGCGGGACCTCCATGGCGAGGCCTGCGCATTGCACTTTGGCGCAGGCTGACCCGTGTGGCAGCTTCGAATTGAGGTTAGCCAACAGCTAAATTTTTGTGTGGGGGGCTGCGTTCGCGCGGCCCTGAAAGGTCTTCAAACGATGCGGGAGAGTGAGCTCCAACTCAATCACACCCGCTCAACTCGTTCACCACACCATGCACTTAACACCTTACTTTCGCCTACATGGCGCAATCCAACACTGAGTTCGAGTAGTGTGGTATCGAGTCCACCGCAGGGGATTTTTGCCCTGCCGCTTCTCGATCGGGTTTCGCTGATGCCCTGTGCGCATCGAGCGTCCCCTCGGGGCGGGGTGGGGCTCGGGGTTCGTGGCCCTTTCCCCATGTGAGCACCTCCCAACCGTCTTCCTGGACTCTTCTACCCACCGCCGTCCCTCGCCCGCCACATTCTTCCAGGACAAATCCGACCGCTAACCCCAACAATCAACCCCGCCCCAGATACGGAGTGGGCCGCCAATCGCTGGCGAGCCCCAACCGCTCGTAAACTTACCTGGCTGGGAGGCTCTCGCGATCAAGAAGGCGGGACCTCCATGGCGAGGCCTGCGCATTGCACTTTGGCGCAGGCTGACCCGTGTGGCAGCTTCGAATTGAGGTTAGCCAACAGCTAAATTTTTATGTGGGGGGCTGCGTTCGCGCGGCCCTGAAAGGTCTTCAAACGATGCGGGAGAGTGAGCTCCAACTCAATCACACCCGCTCAACTCGTTCACCACACCATGCACTTAACACCTTACTTTCGCCTACATGGCGCAATCCAACACTGAGTTCGAGTAGTGTGGTATCGAGTCCACCGCAGGGGATTTTTGCCCTGCCGCTTCTCGATCGGGTTTCGCTGATGCCCTGTGCGCATCGAGCGTCCCCTCGGGGCGGGGTGGGGCTCGGGGTTCGTGGCCCTTTCCCCATGTGAGCACCTCCCAACCGTCTTCCTGGACTCTTCTACCCACCGCCGTCCCTCGCCCGCCACATTCTTCCAGGACAAATCCGACCGCTAACCCCAACAATCAACCCCGCCCCAGATACGGAGTGGGCCGCCAATCGCTGGCGAGCCCCAACCGCTCGTAAACTTACCTGGCTGGGAGGCTCTCGCGATCAAGAAGGCGGGACCTCCATGGCGAGGCCTGCGCATTGCACTTTGGCGCAGGCTGACCCGTGTGGCAGCTTCGAATTGAGGTTAGCCAACAGCTAAATTTTTATGTGGGGGGCTGCGTTCGCGCGGCCCTGAAAGGTCTTCAAACGATGCGGGAGAGTGAGCTCCAACTCAATCACACCCGCTCAACTCGTTCACCACACCATGCACTTAACACCTTACTTTCGCCTACATGGCGCAATCCAACACTGAGTTCGAGTAGTGTGGTATCGAGTCCACCGCAGGGGATTTTTGCCCTGCCGCTTCTCGATCGGGTTTCGCTGATGCCCTGTGCGCATCGAGCGTCCCCTCGGGGCGGGGTGGGGCTCGGGGTTCGTGGCCCTTTCCCCATGTGAGCACCTCCCAACCGTCTTCCTGGACTCTTCTACCCACCGCCGTCCCTCGCCCGCCACATTCTTCCAGGACAAATCCGACCGGTAACCCCAACAATCAACCCCGCCCCAGATACGGAGTGGGCCGCCAATCGCTGGCGAGCCCCAACCGCTCGTAAACTTACCTGGCTGGGAGGCTCTCGCGATCAAGAAGGCGGGACCTCCATGGCGAGGCCTGCGCATTGCACTTTGGCGCAGGCTGACCCGTGTGGCAGCTTCGAATTGAGGTTAGCCAACAGCTAAATTTTTATGTGGGGGGCTGCGTTCGCGCGGCCCTGAAAGGTCTTCAAACGATGCGGGAGAGTGAGCTCCAACTCAATCACACCCGCTCAACTCGTTCACCACACCATGCACTTAACACCTTACTTTCGCCTACATGGCGCAATCCAACACTGAGTTCGAGTAGTGTGGTATCGAGTCCACCGCAGGGGATTTTTGCCCTGCCGCTTCTCGATCGGGTTTCGCTGATGCCCTGTGCGCATCGAGCGTCCCCTCGGGGCGGGGTGGGGCTCGGGGTTCGTGGCCCTTTCCCCATGTGAGCACCTCCCAACCGTCTTCCTGGACTCTTCTACCCACCGCCGTCCCTCGCCCGCCACATTCTTCCAGGACAAATCCGACCGCTAACCCCAACAATCAACCCCGCCCCAGATACGGAGTGGGCCGCCAATCGCTGGCGAGCCCCAACCGCTCGTAAACTTACCTGGCTGGGAGGCTCTCGCGATCAAGAAGGCGGGACCTCCATGGCGAGGCCTGCGCATTGCACTTTGGCGCAGGCTGACCCGTGTGGCAGCTTCGAATTGAGGTTAGCCAACAGCTAAATTTTTATGTGGGGGGCTGCGTTCGCGCGGCCCTGAAAGGTCTTCAAACGATGCGGGAGAGTGAGCTCCAACTCAATCACACCCGCTCAACTCGTTCACCACACCATGCACTTAACACCTTACTTTCGCCTACATGGCGCAATCCAACACTGAGTTCGAGTAGTGTGGTATCGAGTCCACCGCAGGGGATTTTTGCCCTGCCGCTTCTCGATCGGGTTTCGCTGATGCCCTGTGCGCATCGAGCGTCCCCTCGGGGCGGGGTGGGGCTCGGGGTTCGTGGCCCTTTCCCCATGTGAGCACCTCCCAACCGTCTTCCTGGACTCTTCTACCCACCGCCGTCCCTCGCCCGCCACATTCTTCCAGGACAAATCCGACCGCTAACCCCAACAATCAACCCCGCCCCAGATACGGAGTGGGCCGCCAATCGCTGGCGAGCCCCAACCGCTCGTAAACTTACCTGGCTGGGAGGCTCTCGCGATCAAGAAGGCGGGACCTCCATGGCGAGGCCTGCGCATTGCACTTTGGCGCAGGCTGACCCGTGTGGCAGCTTCGAATTGAGGTTAGCCAACAGCTAAATTTTTATGTGGGGGGCTGCGTTCGCGCGGCCCTGAAAGGTCTTCAAACGATGCGGGAGAGTGAGCTCCAACTCAATCACACCCGCTCAACTCGTTCACCACACCATGCACTTAACACCTTACTTTCGCCTACATGGCGCAATCCAACACTGAGTTCGAGTAGTGTGGTATCGAGTCCACCGCAGGGGATTTTTGCCCTGCCGCTTCTCGATCGGGTTTCGCTGATGCCCTGTGCGCATCGAGCGTCCCCTCGGGGCGGGGTGGGGCTCGGGGTTCGTGGCCCTTTCCCCATGTGAGCACCTCCCAACCGTCTTCCTGGACTCTTCTACCCACCGCCGTCCCTCGCCCGCCACATTCTTCCAGGACAAATCCGACCGCTAACCCCAACAATCAACCCCGCCCCAGATACGGAGTGGGCCGCCAATCGCTGGCGAGCCCCAACCGCTCGTAAACTTACCTGGCTGGGAGGCTCTCGCGATCAAGAAGGCGGGACCTCCATGGCGAGGCCTGCGCATTGCACTTTGGCGCAGGCTGACCCGTGTGGCAGCTTCGAATTGAGGTTAGCCAACAGCTAAATTTTTGTGTGGGGGGCTGCGTTCGCGCGGCCCTGAAAGGTCTTCAAACGATGCGGGAGAGTGAGCTCCAACTCAATCACACCCGCTCAACTCGTTCACCACACCATGCACTTAACACCTTACTTTCGCCTACATGGCGCAATCCAACACTGAGTTCGAGTAGTGTGGTATCGAGTCCACCGCAGGGGATTTTTGCCCTGCCGCTTCTCGATCGGGTTTCGCTGATGCCCTGTGCGCATCGAGCGTCCCCTCGGGGCGGGGTGGGGCTCGGGGTTCGTGGCCCTTTCCCCATGTGAGCACCTCCCAACCGTCTTCCTGGACTCTTCTACCCACCGCCGTCCCTCGCCCGCCACATTCTTCCAGGACAAATCCGACCGCTAACCCCAACAATCAACCCCGCCCCAGATACGGAGTGGGCTGCCAATCGCTGGCGAGCCCCAACCGCTCGTAAACTTACCTGGCTGGGAGGCTCTCGCGATCAAGAAGGCGGGACCTCCATGGCGAGGCCTGCGCATTGCACTTTGGCGCAGGCTGACCCGTGTGGCAGCTTCGAATTGAGGTTAGCCAACAGCTAAATTTTTGTGTGGGGGGCTGCGTTCGCGCGGCCCTGAAAGGTCTTCAAACGATGTGGGAGAGTGAGCTCCAACTCAATCACACCCGCTCAACTCGTTCACCACACCATGCACTTAACACCTTACTTTCGCCTACATGGCGCAATCCAACACTGAGTTCGAGTAGTGTGGTATCGAGTCCACCGCAGGGGATTTTTGCCCTGCCGCTTCTCGATCGGGTTTCGCTGATGCCCTGTGCGCATCGAGCGTCCCCTCGGGGCGGGGTGGGGCTCGGGGTTCGTGGCCCTTTCCCCATGTGAGCACCTCCCAACCGTCTTCCTGGACTCTTCTACCCACCGCCGTCCCTCGCCCGCCACATTCTTCCAGGACAAATCCGACCGCTAACCCCAACAATCAACCCCGCCCCAGATACGGAGTGGGCCGCCAATCGCTGGCGAGCCCCAACCGCTCGTAAACTTACCTGGCTGGGAGGCTCTCGCGATCAAGAAGGCGGGACCTCCATGGCGAGGCCTGCGCATTGCACTTTGGCGCAGGCTGACCCGGGTGGCAGCTTCGAATTGAGGTTAGCCAACAGCTAAATTTTTGTGTGGGGGGCTGCGTTCGCGCGGCCCTGAAAGGTCTTCAAACGATGTGGGAGAGTGAGCTCCAACTCAATCACACCCGCTCAACTCGTTCACCACACCATGCACTTAACACCTTACTTTCGCCTACATGGCGCAATCCAACACTGAGTTCGAGTAGTGTGGTATCGAGTCCACCGCAGGGGATTTTTGCCCTGCCGCTTCTCGATCGGGTTTCGCTGATGCCCTGTGCGCATCGAGCGTCCCCTCGGGGCGGGGTGGGGCTCGGGGTTCGTGGCCCTTTCCCCATGTGAGCACCTCCCAACCGTCTTCCTGGACTCTTCTACCCACCGCCGTCCCTCGCCCGCCACATTCTTCCAGGACAAATCCGACCGCTAACCCCAACAATCAACCCCGCCCCAGATACGGAGTGGGCCGCCAATCGCTGGCGAGCCCCAACCGCTCGTAAACTTACCTGGCTGGGAGGCTCTCGCGATCAAGAAGGCGGGACCTCCATGGCGAGGCCTGCGCATTGCACTTTGGCGCAGGCTGACCCGTGTGGCAGCTTCGAATTGAGGTTAGCCAACAGCTAAATTTTTGTGTGGGGGGCTGCGTTCGCGCGGCCCTGAAAGGTCTTCAAACGATGTGGGAGAGTGAGCTCCAACTCAATCACACCCGCTCAACTCGTTCACCACACCATGCACTTAACACCTTACTTTCGCCTACATGGCGCAATCCAACACTGAGTTCGAGTAGTGTGGTATCGAGTCCACCGCAGGGGATTTTTGCCCTGCCGCTTCTCGATCGGGTTTCGCTGATGCCCTGTGCGCATCGAGCGTCCCCTCGGGGCGGGGTGGGGCTCGGGGTTCGTGGCCCTTTCCCCATGTGAGCACCTCCCAACCGTCTTCCTGGACTCTTCTACCCACCGCCGTCCCTCGCCCGCCACATTCTTCCAGGACAAATCCGACCGCTAACCCCAACAATCAACCCCGCCCCAGATACGGAGTGGGCCGCCAATCGCTGGCGAGCCCCAACCGCTCGTAAACTTACCTGGCTGGGAGGCTCTCGCGATCAAGAAGGCGGGACCTCCATGGCGAGGCCTGCGCATTGCACTTTGGCGCAGGCTGACCCGTGTGGCAGCTTCGAATTGAGGTTAGCCAACAGCTAAATTTTTATGTGGGGGGCTGCGTTCGCGCGGCCCTGAAAGGTCTTCAAACGATGCGGGAGAGTGAGCTCCAACTCAATCACACCCGCTCAACTCGTTCACCACACCATGCACTTAACACCTTACTTTCGCCTACATGGCGCAATCCAACACTGAGTTCGAGTAGTGTGGTATCGAGTCCACCGCAGGGGATTTTTGCCCTGCCGCTTCTCGATCGGGTTTCGCTGATGCCCTGTGCGCATCGAGCGTCCCCTCGGGGCGGGGTGGGGCTCGGGGTTCGTGGCCCTTTCCCCATGTGAGCACCTCCCAACCGTCTTCATGGACTCTTCTACCCACCGCCGTCCCTCGCCCGCCACATTCTTCCAGGACAAATCCGACCGCTAACCCCAACAATCAACCCCGCCCCAGATACGGAGTGGGCCGCCAATCGCTGGCGAGCCCCAACCGCTCGTAAACTTACCTGGCTGGGAGGCTCTCGCGATCAAGAAGGCGGGACCTCCATGGCGAGGCCTGCGCATTGCACTTTGGCGCAGGCTGACCCGTGTGGCAGCTTCGAATTGAGGTTAGCCAACAGCTAAATTTTTATGTGGGGGGCTGCGTTCGCGCGGCCCTGAAAGGTCTTCAAACGATGCGGGAGAGTGAGCTCCAACTCAATCACACCCGCTCAACTCGTTCACCACACCATGCACTTAACACCTTACTTTCGCCTACATGGCGCAATCCAACACTGAGTTCGAGTAGTGTGGTATCGAGTCCACCGCAGGGGATTTTTGCCCTGCCGCTTCTCGATCGGGTTTCGCTGATGCCCTGTGCGCATCGAGCGTCCCCTCGGGGCGGGGTGGGGCTCGGGGTTCGTGGCCCTTTCCCCATGTGAGCACCTCCCAACCGTCTTCCTGGACTCTTCTACCCACCGCCGTCCCTCGCCCGCCACATTCTTCCAGGACAAATCCGACCGCTAACCCCAACAATCAACCCCGCCCCAGATACGGAGTGGGCCGCCAATCGCTGGCGAGCCCCAACCGCTCGTAAACTTACCTGGCTGGGAGGCTCTCGCGATCAAGAAGGCGGGACCTCCATGGCGAGGCCTGCGCATTGCACTTTGGCGCAGGCTGACCCGTGTGGCAGCTTCGAATTGAGGTTAGCCAACAGCTAAATTTTTATGTGGGGGGCTGCGTTCGCGCGGCCCTGAAAGGTCTTCAAACGATGCGGGAGAGTGAGCTCCAACTCAATCACACCCGCTCAACTCGTTCACCACACCATGCACTTAACACCTTACTTTCGCCTACATGGCGCAATCCAACACTGAGTTCGAGTAGTGTGGTATCGAGTCCACCGCAGGGGATTTTTGCCCTGCCGCTTCTCGATCGGGTTTCGCTGATGCCCTGTGCGCATCGAGCGTCCCCTCGGGGCGGGGTGGGGCTCGGGGTTCGTGGCCCTTTCCCCATGTGAGCACCTCCCAACCGTCTTCATGGACTCTTCTACCCACCGCCGTCCCTCGCCCGCCACATTCTTCCAGGACAAATCCGACCGCTAACCCCAACAATCAACCCCGCCCCAGATACGGAGTGGGCCGCCAATCGCTGGCGAGCCCCAACCGCTCGTAAACTTACCTGGCTGGGAGGCTCTCGCGATCAAGAAGGCGGGACCTCCATGGCGAGGCCTGCGCATTGCACTTTGGCGCAGGCTGACCCGTGTGGCAGCTTCGAATTGAGGTTAGCCAACAGCTAAATTTTTATGTGGGGGGCTGCGTTCGCGCGGCCCTGAAAGGTCTTCAAACGATGCGGGAGAGTGAGCTCCAACTCAATCACACCCGCTCAACTCGTTCACCACACCATGCACTTAACACCTTACTTTCGCCTACATGGCGCAATCCAACACTGAGTTCGAGTAGTGTGGTATCGAGTCCACCGCAGGGGATTTTTGCCCTGCCGCTTCTCGATCGGGTTTCGCTGATGCCCTGTGCGCATCGAGCGTCCCCTCGGGGCGGGGTGGGGCTCGGGGTTCGTGGCCCTTTCCCCATGTGAGCACCTCCCAACCGTCTTCATGGACTCTTCTACCCACCGCCGTCCCTCGCCCGCCACATTCTTCCAGGACAAATCCGACCGCTAACCCCAACAATCAACCCCGCCCCAGATACGGAGTGGGCCGCCAATCGCTGGCGAGCCCCAACCGCTCGTAAACTTACCTGGCTGGGAGGCTCTCGCGATCAAGAAGGCGGGACCTCCATGGCGAGGCCTGCGCATTGCACTTTGGCGCAGGCTGACCCGTGTGGCAGCTTCGAATTGAGGTTAGCCAACAGCTAAATTTTTGTGTGGGGGGCTGCGTTCGCGCGGCCCTGAAAGGTCTTCAAACGATGTGGGAGAGTGAGCTCCAACTCAATCACACCCGCTCAACTCGTTCACCACACCATGCACTTAACACCTTACTTTCGCCTACATGGCGCAATCCAACACTGAGTTCGAGTAGTGTGGTATCGAGTCCACCGCAGGGGATTTTTGCCCTGCCGCTTCTCGATCGGGTTTCGCTGATGCCCTGTGCGCATCGAGCGTCCCCTCGGGGCGGGGTGGGGCTCGGGGTTCGTGGCCCTTTCCCCATGTGAGCACCTCCCAACCGTCTTCCTGGACTCTTCTACCCACCGCCGTCCCTCGCCCGCCACATTCTTCCAGGACAAATCCGACCGCTAACCCCAACAATCAACCCCGCCCCAGATACGGAGTGGGCCGCCAATCGCTGGCGAGCCCCAACCGCTCGTAAACTTACCTGGCTGGGAGGCTCTCGCGATCAAGAAGGCGGGACCTCCATGGCGAGGCCTGCGCATTGCACTTTGGCGCAGGCTGACCCGTGTGGCAGCTTCGAATTGAGGTTAGCCAACAGCTAAATTTTTATGTGGGGGGCTGCGTTCGCGCGGCCCTGAAAGGTCTTCAAACGATGCGGGAGAGTGAGCTCCAACTCAATCACACCCGCTCAACTCGTTCACCACACCATGCACTTAACACCTTACTTTCGCCTACATGGCGCAATCCAACACTGAGTTCGAGTAGTGTGGTATCGAGTCCACCGCAGGGGATTTTTGCCCTGCCGCTTCTCGATCGGGTTTCGCTGATGCCCTGTGCGCATCGAGCGTCCCCTCGGGGCGGGGTGGGGCTCGGGGTTCGTGGCCCTTTCCCCATGTGAGCACCTCCCAACCGTCTTCATGGACTCTTCTACCCACCGCCGTCCCTCGCCCGCCACATTCTTCCAGGACAAATCCGACCGCTAACCCCAACAATCAACCCCGCCCCAGATACGGAGTGGGCCGCCAATCGCTGGCGAGCCCCAACCGCTCGTAAACTTACCTGGCTGGGAGGCTCTCGCGATCAAGAAGGCGGGACCTCCATGGCGAGGCCTGCGCATTGCACTTTGGCGCAGGCTGACCCGTGTGGCAGCTTCGAATTGAGGTTAGCCAACAGCTAAATTTTTATGTGGGGGGCTGCGTTCGCGCGGCCCTGAAAGGTCTTCAAACGATGCGGGAGAGTGAGCTCCAACTCAATCACACCCGCTCAACTCGTTCACCACACCATGCACTTAACACCTTACTTTCGCCTACATGGCGCAATCCAACACTGAGTTCGAGTAGTGTGGTATCGAGTCCACCGCAGGGGATTTTTGCCCTGCCGCTTCTCGATCGGGTTTCGCTGATGCCCTGTGCGCATCGAGCGTCCCCTCGGGGCGGGGTGGGGCTCGGGGTTCGTGGCCCTTTCCCCATGTGAGCACCTCCCAACCGTCTTCCTGGACTCTTCTACCCACCGCCGTCCCTCGCCCGCCACATTCTTCCAGGACAAATCCGACCGCTAACCCCAACAATCAACCCCGCCCCAGATACGGAGTGGGCCGCCAATCGCTGGCGAGCCCCAACCGCTCGTAAACTTACCTGGCTGGGAGGCTCTCGCGATCAAGAAGGCGGGACCTCCATGGCGAGGCCTGCGCATTGCACTTTGGCGCAGGCTGACCCGTGTGGCAGCTTCGAATTGAGGTTAGCCAACAGCTAAATTTTTATGTGGGGGGCTGCGTTCGCGCGGCCCTGAAAGGTCTTCAAACGATGCGGGAGAGTGAGCTCCAACTCAATCACACCCGCTCAACTCGTTCACCACACCATGCACTTAACACCTTACTTTCGCCTACATGGCGCAATCCAACACTGAGTTCGAGTAGTGTGGTATCGAGTCCACCGCAGGGGATTTTTGCCCTGCCGCTTCTCGATCGGGTTTCGCTGATGCCCTGTGCGCATCGAGCGTCCCCTCGGGGCGGGGTGGGGCTCGGGGTTCGTGGCCCTTTCCCCATGTGAGCACCTCCCAACCGTCTTCATGGACTCTTCTACCCACCGCCGTCCCTCGCCCGCCACATTCTTCCAGGACAAATCCGACCGCTAACCCCAACAATCAACCCCGCCCCAGATACGGAGTGGGCCGCCAATCGCTGGCGAGCCCCAACCGCTCGTAAACTTACCTGGCTGGGAGGCTCTCGCGATCAAGAAGGCGGGACCTCCATGGCGAGGCCTGCGCATTGCACTTTGGCGCAGGCTGACCCGTGTGGCAGCTTCGAATTGAGGTTAGCCAACAGCTAAATTTTTATGTGGGGGGCTGCGTTCGCGCGGCCCTGAAAGGTCTTCAAACGATGCGGGAGAGTGAGCTCCAACTCAATCACACCCGCTCAACTCGTTCACCACACCATGCACTTAACACCTTACTTTCGCCTACATGGCGCAATCCAACACTGAGTTCGAGTAGTGTGGTATCGAGTCCACCGCAGGGGATTTTTGCCCTGCCGCTTCTCGATCGGGTTTCGCTGATGCCCTGTGCGCATCGAGCGTCCCCTCGGGGCGGGGTGGGGCTCGGGGTTCGTGGCCCTTTCCCCATGTGAGCACCTCCCAACCGTCTTCATGGACTCTTCTACCCACCGCCGTCCCTCGCCCGCCACATTCTTCCAGGACAAATCCGACCGCTAACCCCAACAATCAACCCCGCCCCAGATACGGAGTGGGCCGCCAATCGCTGGCGAGCCCCAACCGCTCGTAAACTTACCTGGCTGGGAGGCTCTCGCGATCAAGAAGGCGGGACCTCCATGGCGAGGCCTGCGCATTGCACTTTGGCGCAGGCTGACCCGTGTGGCAGCTTCGAATTGAGGTTAGCCAACAGCTAAATTTTTATGTGGGGGGCTGCGTTCGCGCGGCCCTGAAAGGTCTTCAAACGATGCGGGAGAGTGAGCTCCAACTCAATCACACCCGCTCAACTCGTTCACCACACCATGCACTTAACACCTTACTTTCGCCTACATGGCGCAATCCAACACTGAGTTCGAGTAGTGTGGTATCGAGTCCACCGCAGGGGATTTTTGCCCTGCCGCTTCTCGATCGGGTTTCGCTGATGCCCTGTGCGCATCGAGCGTCCCCTCGGGGCGGGGTGGGGCTCGGGGTTCGTGGCCCTTTCCCCATGTGAGCACCTCCCAACCGTCTTCATGGACTCTTCTACCCACCCCCGTCCCTCGCCCGCCACATTCTTTATATCTGTAGTTGAAACAGAAAATTATTTGACGTTATTGTCAGTTTAATTGGAATGGGAGTGCCCCATCATGTCAAATCCTAATGTTACTATTCGATGAATAGTGCAATAAAACTTTTCTTTGTCTTCTGTGAGGGTGCTCTGCATTCACTTCATATCTTGTCCTTCTTCCACCGCTTAATGTGGCTTTGTATACTGTGTTGGTCTTCTATCCCTTTTGCTTAGCGACCATATGTACCTCGCCCATTTTGAGGCGCTGCTCAGGTCGCTTCGTTTCTTGTGCTTCGCTTCCTTTATTTTCATGCCGTGGGATGAGTGGTAGTGATTTACTTGCTGTTGTAGACCAATACGCTTTTGTTCGCCTACACAGATGTATTTATGGCACTCTTGTTCTTAGAGATGTTATACCATGGGTGTTGTTGACAATGCTTCCCGAAACGGCGAGGAATTTGCTACAATCCAGTCCCCACTTGCTCTCACCTCGGTTGTTAATCCTTTATTTCCACTGTCCACAGGGAGGTTACAAGTACCTGCTCTGTTGTATTGAGTTTCCTTGATCCCTTACGTGGAAAGGTTCCTTACTCACGGTGAGCTTTTGCAGTGCTATTTTGGCAGGGTTTATTGTGTAGTGTCCTGTAAGCGGAGTCCATAACCACAACTAGTTTTTGCTGAACGCCTTTTTAAGGACTTGAAAAAGAGGTGTGAAAACGTGTGCGCAACCCTCATCAACCCCTATGATACCCCACGGGATGTGCTTCGGCGGGGCAGTTGGTAAGAGTGCCGCCTCATAGGAGCACATCCCCTGGTGTTTTGAGTTGGAGCCCGCGTACTGCCGATATTTTTGCGCATATTAGTTTGTTATTATTACTTTTTCTAATGATCGTAGGAGTTAATTTTACACCGTCATCGCTTACAACAAACCAAGGCTGTTGATTTGCGCCTTCATATGCGGTAATTTTTCAACGATATGTCTCTTCTCCGCCAACATATTGATTGATTTATTTATTCTTCCATACCACCAATGATAACTGCACACAAATTCGCATACCCTACGGTTGAATATTATGAACCCGTACCATATCTTTACAAAAGTGTACTAAAAATGTCGTGAACCTGAACTGCTGTCGACCGACTACTTTCCACCTCCGCGGCGTTTTTCAAAGGTAGCATAATGAAAATCCGCGAAGATGGAAGATTGATCCTCCGCGAAGATGGAAGATTGATCCTCACTGGGTTTTGTAAGATGCTGCTTGTTTATACTGGTTTCATAGTTCTGTCCCATAGCTGCTGACTAAAAAGGAAGGGCAATAAGACCTTTTATTTCCAGACAAATGATATGGTGCAGATACCCATCGTTGAAGAACTAGCACCTATGAAGGAGCAAGTGCACAGCCTTGGTTTGCTGTAAGCATTGATGGCTTAAAATTGACTCCTATGATCATGAGAAAGCGTAATAGCAACAAACTAATATGTGCAAGAACATTATCAGTACGCGGACTCGAACTCAAAAGCCAGCCGACGTGCTTCTATGAGGCCGCACTCCACCGGCTGCGCCACCGAGGCACATCTCGTGAGGTGTCATAGAGGTTGACGTATGTTGCGTACACGTTTTCACACCTCCTTTTGAGATCTTTAAAAAAGCGTTCAACAAAAACTAACTGTGGTTCTATACTCCGCTCACACGACTCTACATCCTTTCAAAATAGCATCGCAAAAGCTCACATCATGAGTTGGGAACCTTTCCGTATTAGAGTTTCTACTGCGTTGTCACACGAATTTAGAACTAACTACTTTTTCCGATCTCGGGGCCGCTTCAAGAAAATAGATGCTTCTCGTTGGACATCAAAAAAAGGCGCATTCTTAAGGATGTGCAAAGTTTGCTACGGGACTTACCTGTTGGATAGCTTGTGATAGTATCTTTGGGTACTGTTTGTACAGGGTGCGTCAAAAGTTCTTGGACACATATATAGTTAACCGCCAAACGGCTGTTTTAAAGGAAATCAGATAGAATTCATAACATTACTGACCAGGCACATGTAAAGAAGAAATTAAATTTCGGAATGTCCTCCTTTAGCACGAATAGACGCCTTCAATCGCTTGGGGAGCGCATTCACTGCGGCACACAGGTGTCTTCGTCAATCTCCTCCCAGGCTTTCTTCCGGGCCGTTGAAGAGCAGCAGTGTCCTTGTGGGATCTTGCACAGGCCTTGCTCTTCAATATGGACCAGATTGTGTAGTTCATTGGATTGAGGTCTGAGCTGTGCGGGGCCACTCTTCGGCAGAGATGAAATCCGGAAAATTGTCGGCGCACCACTTCTGTACCACTTTAGCCTTGTGAGCGGGAGCAGAATCTCGTTGAAAAGTACAGTCGCAGTTCTAAAATGCAGAGATGCCCAAGGAAGGACCACTTTCTTTAGGATGTCCTCTATCTAGTTTGGCTGTTGATTTTGATGCCGTTTTTCACAAAAATCAGCGGTGTTTTCCCATCTGGTGTTATCCCTGCAAAAACCATTACAGACTTCGGATATCCTGATGTCTGTGAAACTCTTCAATTCCGATTATCTTCTTCTATGTCCTTGCCAAGAATTCCGTCGTTTTGGCAGCTGACAATTTGTTCGATAGTGAAGACGGACTCGTCAGTGAAAGGAATCCGTCGGTGGCGTGCCGAGCCACAGCGTTTCAGGAGCGCTCCGCATCTTTTTAGCCTTGCTGCCTTCATAGAACGCGTCAATTGCTGCGCTTTCTGAATTTTGTAAGGATGCACTCAAAGCTTAATTTTCACAGTTCGACGAACGGTACACTCGGATATTCCTTCGTCACGAGCAACCTCTCTCATGGCCTTCGCGACTTGCAGCGGACCTTCTCTCGAATTCTCTCGACGACCTTGGAGGTAGAAGCGGTCTTCTGCCTACCTGATCTCGGTATATCCTCCATCGTTCCCGTCTCCTTTAGTTCAGGTTGCTATAGACCGTGCTTTTCGCAATGCCAACCCTTCTAGCACCCTTCTAGCGATGTGCGCAGCAGGCACTCCTTCGGCGTGCAGTTTCTCCATGGCAGTGCGCAAACTTTTTGCATCAGCCATCTTGAACAAAAGAACGTTCAGGCATTAATAATTTATATGTGATAGGGTAAGAGAAGGGCAGCAATACCACATTAAAGTTTGGTTGAGCAATACGCATCATCCTCTATAAAGAGCCTGAAACAGGAGAGTCCAAGAACTTTTGACGCATCTTGTACTTTGATACAGCGAATTTGTGTTTCTCTCAACTTCGATCGCTGGCTTTGATGTTCTTATCGATGTGGCACTGCTGTTCTTCTTGCACAGTTCCAATCTTCCTTGTCCTTTCAACTGGGTAGGGGGCGATACTGATGCCCCATTCTCGCTCAACGGAACGAACATCTCCGAATGCTCCAGCTACGTGTACCTGGGTCGCGAAATCAATATGGCCAACGACCTAGCGCCAGAGCTGAGCAGGAGGAAACGAGCGGCTTGGGGAGCTTTCAAGAGCGTCGAATAAGTCGCGAAGAATAGGAAGAACGTCCGAATCCGTGCCGACCTATTCGACTCTACCATTCTTCCTGCCCTAACATACGCCTCAGAGACCTGGGCTATACGAAAGCAGGATGAACACGCGATCAGCGTCGCGCAGCGCGGAATAGAGAGGACGATGCTGGAGTGACACGACTCACACAAGTGACAGAAGGTCTTCGGAATTCCGACGATCGAAATCAGAGACGCGGTCGTGTGGGCCAAGCCGTCGAAGATTAGGTGAGCCGACCACATAACGCGCTTCGCAGACACCCACTGGAATATGATCGGGACTTCTTCGTGAAAGCCCTGAACGACCGATATGACGCTCTTCTTGTCCCTCGAGCGAGGAGGATTCATTGAAGCGCTCTGGCACATGAGAGGGATGAATGAAGACGCTGCTGGCGCCCGCTCGAGCAAGTCGATGATCAACGGGACGACAGGTGATACAGGTGAACACATCAAGGCTTAACATCTCAGGTACATCGCTTACAGACGCATACAATTTAAAGCAAAAGAACATTACACATTGATCGTATTTGCTTCCGATTTAGGCCTTCTAACGTTCATTACAGTTGGTTGCAAAAAATTGGTCGCAGATCGCATGGAGGGTCGCAATTGGTTTGAAACCTCTGTATGTGCGATATCTCTCCGAAGTACCCTTCACAGATCGCGAGAGTAGCAATCTGAAATGCTTATTCTGCAACATAAATAGAATCCACTCATTCCTGTACATACACTAAAATTGGAACTATGCAGAGAAGATTAGCACGGCTCCTGCTCACTTCTTCTTCAGCGTTTGTCCCGCATCGTAGTGGGGTCCGCTATTCTGGTGTTATGACGCCACCTTTCCCGATCCAGCGCTAGATCAGGGTAAACACCAGTAATCTTCAAGTCCGCATGTTACGTATCTAACCAGCGCTACTTCGGGCGCCCTCTAGGCCGCTTTCCTATTACCCCGAAGTTAAGGCCTATCTTGCGGACGCTGTCTTCCTTTCCACGCAGAACGTGGCCGTACCATCGCAAGCGAGCATCGCGCACCTTGTCGGCTATCGGCGCGACACCGAACTTCTGCCGAATAGCATCGTTTCGAATGCGGTCCATGACTCCAGCCGTCCAGCGCAGCATCTTCGTCTCCATGACGCTGAGGCGCGTTTCAACTTCCCTGGTCGCAGGCCAACACTCAGCGCCGTACATCGCTACTGGCCGGAAGGCTGCTCTGTATATCTTCGACTTCAAGCGTTCCGGTATCTTCCTATCGCAGAGCACCCCAGTCAACGAGCGCCATTTGGACCAAGCTGCACTCACGCGTGAATTCACTTCAATCATCAGTTTGCCGTCAGACGTGACTGCTGATCCCAGGTACTTAAAGACCGAAGTGCGTGGGAGCTCGATGCCGATAACCTTGATGTAGCTGGACTCAGTAACGTCCGTCGTTAGATATTCGGTCTTCTTCACGTTCAATTTGAGTCCAAACCGCTCCATGCGATCACACCAAGCTTGCACCTCTCCCTCGAGTTCATCTTTATCTTCGCTAGCGAGCATTACGTCATCAGCATAAAGCAACGTCCAAGGGACGGGGTTCTGAAGATCTCGTGTGATGGCATCCATGACGACAACAAAGAGGAGTGGGGAAAGCGCAGAACCCTGATGTACCCAGACAGAGATGGGAAACTCCATCGAGGTTCCAGCTGCAGCTTAAACTCGACTCTTTGGACAAGAGTAGAGAATTCGAACCCACTCTATGAGCTCTTCAGGAACTCCATGATGTCGCAAGGCGTACCATATCACTTCACGCGGTACGCGGTCAAAGGCCTTCTCTAAGTCGAGGAAGGCGATATGCACCGACTTCTGTTTCTCGCGATGCTTCTCTATCAGGAGGCGGGCGGCGTGTATGGCATCAATGGTGCCACAGCCAGCCACGAAGCCGCACTGATTGCTGGAAAGCTGGACGATGTCACGAATTCGTCCGTCGACAATTCGCTCAAAGATCTTCATGCTGTGCGAAAGCAAGCGAATCGGACGGTAATTGGAGCAGTCTGCAGGACTGCCCTTCTTCTTCCAAATCGGAATCGTCGTACTTTAGCGCCAACACTCAGGCACTTTTTTCTCCGCCACAACCTGATTAAAAAACTTCGCCAACCACTCAGCAGGGTACCAAAACTTCGACTTCCACAATTCTGCTGCCACGTCGTCGGGCCCAGTCGCTTTGCCTGGCCTCATCTTCTTCAAAGCCGCTTCAATCTCCTCCACGGTGATCTTCTGAACGGGGCCGTGGGTTGGAGACTTTGAGGGGATGGCTGGATGAGGAAATTCTACTGTAGAGATTTCATCAAAGTAATCGCGCCATCGCTTCAATGCCTTCTTGCGGTCCATAAGAAGATGGCCGTTCTCATCATTGATGTCGAAGAACTTCTCGATGTCCTCGGTCTGGCGATGGCGATTCTTTGCGAGTCGGTACAGATACCGCTCACCATCGCGCGACTCAAGCTTCTCGTTGACATCTCCATAATGAGTGGCTTTTGCAACAGCCACGGCCTTCTTTGCAGCTTTCCTTGCTTCCTGGTACTTCCGCCAGTTATTGGCTGTCTTTTCGCCGAGAAACACGTGATATAGCTTCTTCTTCTCTCGAACTTTGGCTTTCACGTCATCTATCCACAGCCATGCCTGCTTGTCGACCTTCCGTCGTCCAGGCTTCGTGATGCCGAGCTCCGACCGTGCAGCGTGACGAATCGCGTCGGTGGCCTTCTTCCAAATTTCGTTGACAGTTGTCACTGTCGGTAACCGCACGCGAGAAATCACAGCTGCTTCCTTCTCTTTCATTCGCCACCACTTGATTCTTGGTGCACCGCATCGCTCGACCTGCATCAGCCTCGGAGGGGCGATCTTTAAGGTACAGATCAGCGGTCGATGCTGTGGGGCGACCGTCTCATACGGCACGACTTTCGCGTCTGTGACAAGACTTCGGTCTCGATCCTTCACAAGGGCAAAGTCTATCTGAGTCCTGGTGTTCCCGCTATAGAACGAGATGAGGTGGGAATCGCGTTTGCGAAATACGGTGTTCACTATGGTGAGGTTGTGCGATTCCGCATATTCAAGAATACGCTCACCATCTGCGTTTCGCGACCTGTAACCGAACCCACCATGACAGCCGTACCCGTCTTTCGTCGCGCCGACGTGCCCGTTGAGGTCACCAGCGACTATGATGACATCTTTCGACGGTACCTCTGCTGTCTTCTCATCAAGCAGGCTCCAAAACTCTTCCTTGGCCTGATCCGAGCAGCCAATCTGCGGAGCATACGCAGAGAAGAAGTGGTAGAGTCGCTCCTTCGCGGCGACAACGGTCTTCATCAATCGATCGTCAAAACGCTCGACGCTTACAATCGAGTCACGAAATCGTTCAGAGACGATTATTCCGACACCACTGGTGGTGCTGAGACTTCCACATAGAACGGCCTTGAAGCCTCGTCCTATGTCCCCTGACTTGCGGCAGGACCACCTCGTCTCCTGCACCGCACAGAAATCAACTCTTCTACGCTCCAGTGCTTCAACCAACTCGCACGAGCGGCCCGTCAACGTACCCACATTCAGCGTAGCCACGCGGGTCCTGCTTACGTTACGGGACTTTCGGACTAGCTCAGTTGCTCCCCGATGCCGTCCTCGCATCAGGGATCCTCGCATACTTTTCACACTCGCCGAGCTCTGCGAGTGCGCGTCGGCTCCCGCGGACGCCGTAGCACTATCTCGAAACACTTGACTTATCATACACCATGTGATGTGACATGGGTCTTCGTAGGCCGGCCTGTCACAAGGGCCTGTCGCCTGCATTCGAATGTCCGTAATCGGCTTAGCTCGCAGAGCGAACAGTTTCCAGTGGCACCACGTGGAGGAACTGACATCGCCACCTAGCACGGCTCCTGCTCACATGAATAAAAATAGAACCAAAATAAAATCATTCGGTTTTGGTCGACCAGCCAGTACCATTTGCTGTCCGACGAAAATAATACTCGTAAATCCTGCAGTCATTCTAGCTATCGTTCGAATTCGAACATCGGGGGGCACCATATTCGAATATTATTCGAAAATCGAACAATTGAAAAAGTCTATTCGATCGAATAATTGTAACCAAATATCGAATAAACCTGCAGCCGGAAGGATGTATTTGCGCCATTTGACAAAAGATCCGTAACCTCTAGAAGTCGATGCACTTAGCAGATTTTCTGAAAATCGCGCATTCAAATATTTTCGCTGTGGAACCACTCGATCGTGAAGGTGCGAAAGTTGTAGGGGCGGAACACTTTGCTTTTTTGCTTGCTTTTGTTTTTTTCTTTCTTATCACTATCCTACTATACATTAAAGAGTTAGCGGTTGTGTCTTTCCTTCCGTCTGTCCTCTCGTCCGTCCGTTGGGCCTTCCTTCAACCCATCTGGCCTTTCTCAGACGTCGAGTATCATGCGTCCGGGTCCAGTCGAGGTCTCACTCACGTCGGGTCGTGAGCGTCAGTAGACGTGTTGCGGATCAGGGGTGTGGCGGATCTGTGGGTTAGATTATTTCAGCGAAATTTTTTAACGGAAATTTTTCGTTAAATTTCAGCTAAAACGTTAAATCCGTTAAAAATACAATTAGCTGCAAACCATTATTTCAAATGAAAAAATCAAGGAAAACGTTACATGTTCAATCCAACTTCAGCAGATCAACAACTAAAGTTTAAGGAATGGAGTGTAACACTACAATGTAACGTAAGCATTCATTATCAACAAGGTGTAGACAGTAAAAGGTTAAACCTTCGGCAACAAGTTATTTTCATAGTGTGGAATAACACCAGGTATGGGATTATCAATCAAGAGAACGGTACTTAGAGGGCTGGTGCCCGCATAGACAAGGCATCTTAAAATGTAAGATTAGGGCTACCCCGAAGTTCCTTACCCTTTCCTGGTTCATTGCGAAACCTTTTTGTGTGACCGCTGTACGAGCGTGCACAATCTCGATGCGGGAACCAGCCCGCGAAGTATCGGAAGAACTAATAAAAATACAATTAAAAGCCTATCAGTAGAATGCTAACACGTTGACGAACGTACGATTTTCGAGTGCTTTGAGCGTGAGACCAATCGATTTTTTACATCGTTGGAACTCTGCCACGACATCGTGTCACACATCCCACACGACCGAAAGGTGTGACACGGTCGTTGACGTGTTAACGTTCAGGAAAGTAGCTTCACAAATTTTTGTTATAGTGCGCGTGAAGCGCAGTCAGAGCTAGTTCAGATTTCCCGCCGGGCCAACCAAACCTTCCACCCTTCGGTGAATTTTCGGTCGGTGAATTGGTACCAGACCTGTCTGGGAAGAATAGAATGGGAAGAGTTTCTTCATCGGCTGACCACCACAGATGATTTACTGCATGGCCAATTACACATTCAAATCGTCTCCAGAACATCACGAAGAAGTAGAATGCGTGGCGCATTCCAGAACGGAGTGACGGCGCCCTTTATCCTTTCACTATCGTTTTTCTAAAGTTATTTAAAATACGTCCATCAACTAAAAATAATCTCTCCTTTACGACCACTTTAGATGGCGACCAAAGTATTCTGGGATAAGCAGCGCCAAGTGAGGATAAGCATATCTTACGATGAGGTCAGACAATTAACATTGTGGATTTGTTGACGTGCTTGGCGACTCGACGAAGAAGTTCTCTAGCTCCAGTTGCATTATTTCCCAAAATTCAAATGCGCCATAGAAGGCATGAGAATAGCATAAAAACATCAAAATATTCTTGCTGATTTCAATAGTTTTTCAGGAATAGCACTAATTGGGAGGATGAGGCCTGCGATATTAGTGAAATATGAGGGGAAAACGACAAACTTGCTGAGGAAAAAGGTCCGTTAAAAATTCCGTTAAATTTCCAAAACTTTCTGTCAAGTCGCTTAGCCAGATTTTAACGGAAAATGCCTTCAATTCGTTAAATTCGTTAAATCGTTAACCGTTAAATGTGCACTCCCTGTTGCGGATGTTGCGCAAAGGGCGCCCGTGTAGAGAATACATCTCACCGACGACGCTCAACAGGCGCCCGGGTTTGTATTGTATTTTGTATTTATTACATGGAATTCCGTGCTACAACACACAACACTGTTTCATAACAATCACCAGACAATCTATACAACACAATACAGACCTACGTCTAGCTAAAACAGAATGCTAAATAAGAGAACGAAACATGACGTAACAGAGAGGAAATGATAATAATGAACATCAGAGGGAATCAGATGCAACTTTGGAATTAGGTTCCCAGAGTCTTATCCAGCATGCTTTTGAATGGGTGAAGTTTAGGTGGTACAGTTTGTGCTTTGCAAAACTTAGAGTACTCCAACCCTGAGTTTTGACAAAAAAGAATTTTCTAATATTCTTGCGAATTCTTGAAACCACAAATTTTGTTGAAGGTCCCCTAGTGACAAAGGCTCTGACTTGAAGTAAATCACTAAACTCGAGCCCAGTAAGACATTTGATTAGTTTGTAGAACGTAACCATGACAGCTTTGGGCCTCCTCCATTGGAGAGGTTTTAATCCAAAATTCAAACTTCTGGACTCACTTCAAGGAATAGCCTTATAAAGGTATCCCAAGGCACGAATCAAGACCTTCCGCGTAAAGCTGTTTTGTACGCTTTCGAGTTTTAAAATCGACTTCTCTTTGTGCGGATTGATTATTTCTGTGCCGTATTCCAGGACGGGACGTACAAATGATTTATAGGCTTGCAAAAAGACCTACTTGCTGCGCATGCACAATGGCCTAAATATATTATGTGTTACTCTAGATGCCTTGGCTGCAACCTGTTGGCAGTGAATGTCAAGGCTAAGGGTTTCATCAACGGTAAAACCTAAATCCCTAATGTGATATACACTCTCCAACGACATGTTTCGTAAGCTATACTCATGATGCCTATTGTTTAACCCAAGGTGCAACACCTTTGTTTTATCTTTTGGAAGGGGCAATTCTCTCTTACTCGACAAGTCGACTGGTCGAGTATCTAAACTACATAGAAGAATAGCGCTGTCCATCCGGGAGACGATTGGCCGAAGCATTTTCAGATCGTCTGCAAATGCACAACACTTAGATCCCGTAGAAAGAATTGCGGAGGGGATGTATTTGTATTTGAAAAGCATCGGTGAAACCCCTCCCTGCGGCACTCCACTGGGAGCTGATCTCAGGGAAGAGAATGACGACCCCAACCTGACGCAAAAAGTTCGATCCTGAAGAAACGCTTTGATCCATTCAACAATTCTAAAGTGGACTCCAATGGAGGTCAGTTTAGTAATTAGTTTCCCATGGTTGACTCGCTCGAAAGCTTTCGCAAAAGCCACATAAATGACGTGAATGGCGGTATCGCAGTCCAATTGCCACGTCCAATTATTGAGACACTGAAGCATTGCTGTAAGCGCTGATTTTCCTTATTGGAACTCATGTTTGCAATTAGGGATGATTTTGTTCGCTTTCAGGTGCTCCACTAACCTTTTCTTCATAAGTTTTTTAAATGTCATCGCTAATACGGACGTTATGCTTATGGACCTGTACTGTTCCGGCTAGCTGGAAGGTTCCCTCTTTGGAATAGGGTTAATGTAGGACACTCTCCACCTATTGTGGACCTCCGCTAGCACAAAGCTCAAATTAAATAAGAACTCCAGCGGTCCCGAAATCACACGGGCTATCTTCTTAAGAAAGATGAGTGGTATATGAGGCGGAGTTAGTGAGGTGGATGCAGGCCGTTTCGAAAGTATTTCATAAATTTCTCCGCTATTACACAATAAAGAATACTTCGTTGTTGGGAAGACAACCTCAGTACAAAGGTTTTACGTATCATTAGATTCAATGAATATTTTCTCAAAGGCGTCCACTAAAAGCTTAACTTTCTGAATATTGGTCTTTGCTACCTCTCCATCCGCCAACAACAAGAGTCCCAACTCTTCCTTTAAATTGAAGATTGGAGCTGAGATATTTAAAAAAAATCTTTGCCTATTCCCAACTTCAACAATTTTCCGTTCGACGGAACTATAGTATTTTCTTAGCCTTTTCTCGAATGTCTCATTCAGTGTCTTGAATTTTTCCATGGGCTGTGTTTGGTAGCCTCGCTGCAGGCATAAGCTGCCATCCACACATCATATTTCCTCCTGAACATTGATCGTAGATACTCCGGAAGTAGCATTCTATAAGAGGGCACCCGTAATTGTTGAACAAACATAGCAGTGCAGATGCCTAATATGTTTAGAAACATCTCGTACTCTCGTATCGTTCACAGTATCAACTGAATTCAAGAAGCTGTACCAATCTACAGCACTTAGATGGGAACATATTTCGTCAAAATTCGCCCGTTTTTTTGCTTTTCGCTATCCTCAGGAGCAATAGTACAATACAATTTAAAACAAACTAATGTGTGATCGCTTGTGCCAAGGGGGGTTCGACCACAGTGTGAATAACAAAATTTGGTTAGTTTGATAGAACCAAGCCTAAAATGTTAGAAGCAAGTGTTGGATTCTGAACTGTTTGCGTAAAGCCATGGATGCGCAAAAACTTACAAATTCTTTTGAAATTGAAGAAACGGTGGTATTCCCACTTTGTCTCAGGATCATATCACTAAAATTGAAATCTCGCAGACAATGCAAGTCTGCGGAGATTTCAATTTTAGTGATAAATGGAGACAAAGGAGCAGAGCTACATCACCGCCTCTTTTGTTGTTGCGGTTGCACCTAAGAACATTGTGCTTATCAAGCCATTCTCCCAGCAAGGAGCTACTGTCAATTTTCGATGTTAACCAAGTTTCTGGTAATGCAAGAATTTTAATATCGTATCTACCCAGCAAGACTGTCAAGGTTTTTGTAATAGATGAAATATTAGCTAAGACACATGTTGGATAAGATTCTGAGTTACACGATTTCAGGTGATGATAAATCAGGTTTTCGAAGTCGATCTGTCAACACGTCTTTGATACGAATTAACATAGTCATCAGAACAAGTTTGAGAAATTGAAGGATTGACACCTGATAGACGTTCATTCCTTTTACGCTCCCTCACTTCTTTTGTTAGTGAGGTAATACTGGGCTTAGGAATATCGGGCTTTCCCATCCTATATCCTTCTTAGGTATCGAGTGCTTTTGGGAAGCACTCGATACCTAAGAAGTCTAGCAGAGCATTGACGCAGGTATAATCATGACTCATTCTCCCATAAGCGCTATTTTAGCGACTCTCAGAAATTCCTGATACAATTATAAAACTCTTAAGGTCAGGGTCCTCTTTCACAGTGTCACTAGACTGAGCAACTGGTGTGGCAACAGCAGCGGAAACGCATCCAAAGCTATCAACCTTATTCATATTGTTATTGTTACCAGATCGCAGCAACAGTTGATCAATGTTGATTTTGAGAAAAGAATTTTCTTTCCTCAATATACTATTTTCCTCCATCATTGCATCGTTCCTCTTATGGATCTGGACCAGCTCGCGGCTCGTTTCAAGCAGCACTTCGACGACAAATCGCATGTAGGGGCATGTCGTGATTGTCCACAATTGATCGAGGGGACCCATCCCGTGACCATCAGTTTGTTCTCGATTAGTCGGCGTTAACGAAACGCGAGGTTGCTTTGCTGGAACAGAAGACGCACGAGGCGAGTTCATCGCTTGCAACAGTAAAGGGAGATCTGCTAAGCGGATGGATACTCGGTATGACGGCAAGACGGTATGACAGCAAGTGCTGCGATCTATCGATCCGCTACAGAACTGCGAACAATTTACCGTTGGCGGAGGCGATAAGATGACCACTAATTAACAGTTTGCTCCCCGCCACAAGGAGTAGTCGCATGTGGGTGACGACTGACGACAGATAGACCAGGAATAAAGCAGCTGGCAGGCAACTGGGGATGTAATAAGCGATAGCGATAGTAGTGGTGATCAGAGCACAGCCAAAACGACCGCTCGGTCAAAGAAGAACGATCCTTTTGGGTTGAGAAGACGTGTCAACGATGTCGCGCAATGGGCGTCAGGTTTCAGAAGAGGTGTCACCGATGTTGCGCAAGGGGCGTCCGGGTTCAGAAGACGTGTCACCGATGTCGCACAAGGGGTGTCCAGATTAAGACGGTGTGTCAACGATGTCGCGCAATGGGTGTCAGGGTTCAGAAGGCGTGCCACCCATGTCGCGCAAGGGGTGTCCAGATTGAGAAGGCGTGTCGCGAAATTGTTGTTTGTAATTGTTTATTACAAAGGTCGATGCTTATGTGGTAAACAAATATGACAGAAAAGCTGCTAGAGATAACGAACGCATAAAGAAAAGAACATAACACCAAGCGAGTAAGAAAAAGCGAATCTGGGACTGATACTTATTTGAAATGCCTTTAAAGGTACGGATTTTGCAATTGAGCGGGATCTCTATTTTTCATCATTTTTTCAAACTCGACACCAGCTGTGATAACAAAAAAGTTTCGCCTCACACTACGGTTCGCAGTTTTGATATATAGATAGCTTTCTGGATTCTCCCCTAGTGTTCGAAGCTCTCAGTTGAAAAAGAGCTTGCAGTTTCATTCCATAGCGCCCGGACAAAATCTTGTAAAACATGATAAAATCAAACTTTTTCTTCTGAGGGCTAGCTATACCAATTTTCAGTTGAAGTTGCCTATATTACTACAAGGGATTTGATAGTAAAGAAAGCCAACAGTCCTTACCATAATTTTATGCATAAAATTATTTTGCATCCTTTCCATGGTTTTACGCTAGCTACCTTCGAAGGATTGAAAACCACAGTTCCATATTCTAACAACGGTCTAACATAAGTTTTATACGCCTGCAAGAGAAGGAGGGATTCCTGGTCGAGTGACGTCGAAAGATGTTGTGCATCAAAGATTGTAGCTTTTTGTGCTACCTTTTTGCAATGAGCATCAAAACATAGATCCTTGCATCAGAAGTGAGTAATTTTTTTCACTTGCTGAAGTTCATAGTCTCCAACTGTGTATTTTGAGTCAATAATCGATTGACCAAGATGTAGAACTTTTGTCTTTTCCTTCGATATCGGAAGATTCTATTCCAATGACCATATGCTTACACCATTGAGAGCATTTTGCAATTTTTTCTTTCTCGGACGCAGAGCTCACAGAAATGTATAGCTTCAAATCGTCAGCAAAAGCGCTACGCCTAACTCCGTTATCCGTCACAGTTTTAGGCAATTCATAGAAAATTGGTAATAAAACTCCACCTTGGGTGAATATCTACTTCCGTTAGCTTCACTAGCAACTTTTGATGAGAGACTCCATCAAAAGCTTTGGCAAAATCGACGAAACTATAATACATCTATACCTCGTCTGCCATCAAGGAATGTAGTCCGGTCATTTAGCGACTCGATCATGGAAGTTATAGTCGACCTATTCTTTCGAAATTTTTTTTCGAAAACCATGCTGGAAATCTGAGACAATGCCGTTGTCGTTCAGATGCGTACTACTTTTTCCTTGAGAATTTTTTCAATTATTCTAGCAAAAATAGATGTTACACTGACTGGCCTATAGTTCTTAGAATCGGAATGCGAACCTTTTTTAGGAATAGGTGTAACACAGGATGTACGCCACCTATTTGGCACTTCTGCCCCAAAAAATTAATATTAATTATGAAAGCAAGAGGTCCTACTATTACTGGTGCAACGTTCTTGATAAACTGGAGAGTTATATAATCGGGTAAAGAAGGAATGTGGCCATCTGGAAAGCAATCTAAAAATTTCGTCCCCATAGAACCAAACTGAGTCACTCATCACTGGCTATTTCGGAGAAATTGGATGAACATAAGAATCCTCGTCACTGTTGAATGAAGTTTGAAAAATTTTCGCAAGAACATCCGCTTTTTCTAGGTTAGTTCTGGCTATATTCACACCATCCCTAAGCGGCCCACTCAGCCGTGATTTGTCTTTGAGTCGCGAGTTTAGAAATCTAAAAAAAGAATTTTTATTCTTAGGGTTGATCTCTTTCCTTTCGACAAGGTTATTGAATTTACGCACACAACGGTCTAATTTCATACTCACTTTCTTATAATAAGCTCATTCTCTTGGATCATTACTTCTTTTAGCATTTTCCCAAGTCCTATTCTTCCTGTAGGCAAGTCTGTCTAAATGCTTTGGAACACCAGATTTATAAGAGGCCTCTTCAAACATAAAACGAACTTATGGTGTGCTCAAGAATTGCACGTGAAACCACGTATTTTGTCTCTACTGAGTCCACGCTATTGAATGATCCAAAACATTGCTAAGGTAATTTAAAATTTCATCAATGTTTGCCTTTTTAAAATTCTTCTCTCTGACTGCATTATATTTTCTTGAAGCTTCAAGGTTAAGAGCAAACTGGATTGCAGCGTGATCACCTGAGTCAGTGGGATCATGAAGCACAACATTGCTCACGAAGTATCTATTGTTTGAGAGCAAAAGATCCCGTGTGTTGCTGTGAAGAGTTCCACTACTGACAAATTGACGGATATTGAATGAGCGACACATCTCAAGAAAAGACTTGCTGATGGCAGTAGTAGCGCATGAATCTTTAAGTTCATGACCAATGGGTGTCAAGGTTCAGAAAACGTGTCACCGATGTCACGCAATGGGTGTCCAGGTTCAGGAGGGGTGTCAACGCAGATGTTAGGATGAAAGATGGTCAGACATCGAGGATCGAACAGAATTGAAGAAGAAATATTTCCTCCAATACTCTGTTATGTGTGTTTGTACTACGTTGGTAGTCATTTCGGCATATAACAGATTGTAGATTTTTTTCAAAGGCAGACATTTTTGCAGTTGTGACTTTCAGTCATAGAATAACCTTATGAAGGAACATTGAAGACTCCTTAAATATATTAGATCTTCTTAGATACAAGCTTTCACATGAAAGGAATTGTTGTGTGTAAATCCAACTAGACGTGGAGATTATTTTGAAGATCTGTAGTTTTCATGAAGGAGTAATAAATCTGTCATGTTAGACTAGGCTTTCAATTCGTTGGAAAAATGCAATTTCATCTTTTAGTTTTGTATATTGCTGCTTCGCTTTTTTTCAACCTGTAGGCGAAGCAGAAAATACACATCACACACTGTAGGAGAGGTGCCTTTGACAGTGGGAGCACTGGTCGACCCGCCGTAATAAGTAAGCTTGTACTTGCCTGCGCTATCTTGTAAGGACGAACTTAGGTTTGAAAGGAAAGGCAAAAAAGAGAAGGCCGTCATGGAAAGGATCTTCATATGGTTTTCGAAGAGGCCAGGACTTCAATTTTTACACGACATTATGCAGAACGAGAGTGCGTGGCGTAGTTTCAAAGGGTACAGCAATGTCCCCTTTAGTTCCTTAACAGTTTGTAGAATTGAAATACTAATCGGTCTGTTTATTATAGGCACGTTTTATTGCACAGCGAAATTCGGTTTCCCGTTTTTCGTTCATTCGAACAAAATATTCGACTGCATGTTCGATCATTCGAAAATGTTCGTCTTCTGATCTGGACGTACGTTGTACGACGTCTGTGTCACCTTTTTCTCAATCCGAATGTAGGTTGACAACGTCTGTCACACGTTTGCTGGTCTCCCGACGCACGTGTCACGACATGACCACGCCGCATGAAACACGTCTTCTGAATCCGTGTGCACGTTGGAGGATACCCATGACACGTTTTTTGCTTCGCGGCGTTCCGCGCATGATCCTCATTCCTGGTCGCTCAACATATCAAGAACTTGGGTGATCAGCTGCGAAGGCTACAAATTCGCCAGCTATCATGTTGAGTAAGTCCTATTTTCATGCACATAGGACATATTCGTAAGGCCAATACATACACAAGTAGACTTTCAGTGAATTCGGGCGAAGGAATAGACCGCTTTTCAATTCTTGGCGCATCATACCAGAGCTTGCAGGACATCCACAGTACTTTGATGCTCTAGGTGCTGAGTTTGAATGGAACGACTGTATAATTGAATAGTAAACAAACCGTATAAATGTGAGATACGCTAGTTGTGCAAAAGCAGAGTGAGTTCCATAGTTTGACATCACCTGTATCATTTCTCGTGTATAGTTGTGCCCGAATGCATATTCGAGCATTCGAATTCGAATAATTCTATTCGAGTTCGAATATTCGTATTCGAACGTTCGAAAAACGCGATTTTCGAATGTATTCGAATTCGAATGCTCGAAAAACGCGATTTTCGAATGTATTCGAATTCGAATGCTCGAAAAAACGCGATTTTCGAATGTATTCGAATTCGAATGCTCGAGACACTCGCGTTCGAATGCTCAAATTCGAATATTCGAAACATTTGCATTCGAATGTTCGATTGCTACGAAATCTGCTATCCAACAAAATAATCTGTCTTTCCTGCTTCAAATATCCCACGAGCAAATTATTTACCCTCCAGCTCTAGAAAAGTTTGCACCCTCATCGGACACTCAGGGGCCGCATGTCCTTTGAGCGCATAACCATGCTAGGCAGGACTCCAGAATGTGTACTATCCGAGCTGCTCGTGTAGAAATTGTTCTCACCGCTCAGGCGAGGCCGCAGCTAGGTTCCGGGACTCCGGAGCACAAACGCATACAGCTGGAAAATACGCGGAAAACGCCAGCGAATCAGTCAAACCCTTCAAATCTCTACCGCTCGATTGAAATTCGATAATTCCACAACGCAGGAGAATCGAATCCCCGACCTTCCTCGCATGAAGGAACGCCACCAGGGATGGGCGGATAACGAAATTTTGAAAGCCGAATAGCGGATAATTTTGTCCCAAAATGGCCGGATAGCGGCAAAACGGATAACGAACGTAGAACGAAAACGAAAACTCGTTATGAATTGCTCTACTTTAAGCGGTAGAGATTAGGAGTTGAGGTATTGTTAATTTATAAGGCATTTCTAGACATCTTAGTAGTGTTTCTTCAAACGTGCAGTCGCCACATTAACGCCGCTCTATAGGATTTTCGGCACATCAGAAGGAATGCAAACAAAAGCTTTTCGCCTGTTTCCAGAAGGTTGCCTGTATTGTTTTATTGATTTTTTAAATTAAAGCTGCTGAAAAATAGAATGGTCTTAGGATGTCTATAGACATTAAAAAGGAGGTGATTTCCTATGTAATAGAGAAGTTTCACTGGGAAACTCACAAACTAGAACACATTTGAATGTCATGCAGCATCCGCTATGATAAGCTTTATTTTTGTAGTTTGTTACACCACTAAAATTTTAAATGGAGATGTCGCTTTCTCTATGT
Organism: Heligmosomoides polygyrus bakeri; assembly: GCA_947359475.1. Taxonomy (NCBI): domain Eukaryota; kingdom Metazoa; phylum Nematoda; class Chromadorea; order Rhabditida; family Heligmosomidae; genus Heligmosomoides; species Heligmosomoides polygyrus. The sequence goes on from OX375866.1 coordinate 68,810,483, forward strand.
ATCTGGATTAAACCTTTTTCTCCTTTGCTCGTATTCATTTCTGTACTGCGTGTTTCTTATTTCTTTCAGCACATCTTGTAATTTCTTCTTGAAGGAACGGTGTCGATTAATTTGTGTTCTTTTGAAGTTTAAAATTGAGAAACACATTACGGTTTGCGAAAATTGGAGGGTATCCTATGAAAATCCAAGCACTATTAGGCTGGCCCAAAAGTCTTGAAACAAAAATCCATTTTTGTTCAACCTTGGCTTTTTAAATACAAATTATCGAACAATAGTATAATCACTATAAAGCGACATAACCTTCTCCCATCTGCTCAGTAGATCGCTGATTCCCTTCGTCCAGAAATCGGCGGATTGCGACATGAAGAAGTTGTCTACGGCCATTTTGAGGTCGTCAAACCTTCCAAATTTTTTCCTCTCAAATGACGCTTTAGTGGTCCAAACAAAAGGTAGTCCAATGGCGCAATATCCGACAAATGCGCAAGATGGGCTACCGGATGCCAGCCAAGTTCGGCTATCTTCTTTCAGGTGGTCGATGCAACGTGTGTGTGGATGCGCGTTGTCGTGCAACAGGTGGACACCTGATCTTTTTCGCTTTTTTCTCATTGCATCGCTCATTTCTGAAGCCGATTAGTGTAATTTGGAAGCGGCGACCGTTCGGCCAGCAGTCAGCAGCTCATGGTAGATTGGCTCTGTCGCATCCCACCAAACACAAAGTGAATGTTTGCGTTGGTGTGGGTTTGGCTTCGGCTGGAACGGTGGTTCTGCGTCACGCAGGAGACAGACGGCAATACGTGCGCTGTCATCGTAGACTATCCGGCTCTCATCTCCAGTCACTAGATTCTCAAGAAATTCCTTTCGACGCGGCTGCACGACGAAGTGACTGGCACATGTTCATTCGCACTTGCTTGTGTGCCTCGGTCAGCCTATGAGGGATCCATCTTGTCAAAATTTTCGATGGCCTAGGTCGTGGGGATGCAGCTGGTGGATTGAGTGCAGCCGAGGGTTGTTGCCAGTTCCCGCGTAGTTGTTTTTGGGTTGGATTTCACAGCGAGCAGCAACCCATCATCGTCGATAGCACTGCGCCAGCGAAACATTGTGCTGCGGCTTACAGTCCCTTCTCCAAATGCATCGGTGATATCAGAGATCGTTCTGCTTGCGTTGGAGCCTCGGAACCATTTGTAGAAGATGGCCACTCGACGCTGTTGTTGGCTAATCATGCTCAACATGTCACTAAAATGACCAGCGCAGGCACTTATGTACTCAATCAGCGAAAGCTCCTGGAACCTTCCACAAGATCCTCACTGACCCAGGATTTTTAAATTTTTTCCAGAATATTCTAAAATTTTCATAATTTTGTTTCAAGACTTTTCAGCCAGCCTAAATTTTAAAGGTTCTAATATTGTTGCTAGGGTAGCATTTGGAGCTGTTAAAAACTCATATGAAGGCACAGGATAACGAAAGTTCTGTGACGTGCGAATATTCAAGATCGCGAAATGCCCTAGTCTGTAACCTTACATTTTAGACACGAATGATAGTGCATAGCCCTTGTGCGTGTTAAATCTTGCCACTACTTGGCCCTTTAACCTGTGATGTACTTCTAACATTTAAAACCTGACAATCACGTGAAAGACGCGTAACATGTGAGTTTCTTGATTACACAATTCGTCGTTCTCGCTATCGCTCTAATAACGCTTTCTACATATGAGAGCCCACAACAAGATTAATGACCGGCTCTAGGCTTCCCTTCGAAGAGAAGAAATTTATCCTGAAGTGCTACTAGAGAATCGAAAACATTGCCAAAGTGCAGAGGCGATCCATCGACTACTTTTCCAAAGTACCACCTAGTCGCGTCACCCATGCACAATTAATCAAGTCTGAAATGCAAGGTTTCGGGCGGGGCATGGCGCAATTTTGACTTCTTGCACGCCAGAAATCACGTTGCCCTGTGTTTCGAGTTTCAAATAGCTTCAAAAGCTTTACTAGAAGCAATGTTAGAACCTTTCAATTAGTACCTGCATTTTTCGCAAGCCATAGTGTGTTTTTAAGTTTGAAACATTAAACGAAGCACGAACAACAAGGTTCCTTAAAAGAGAATTTATAAAAAGTATTTGAGTGAAACACAATCAATCGAAGGTGAAAAGCAAGCATCAGACGAGTGCATTGCGCAATCTGTACCGCTAATATGTCAGAAAATTTTCATTTTTTAAAGTTCTCATATAAGCCCTTAACTTCTTCAGTACCCTTTCCGTGAGCAACGTTATCACCTTTCAAACAGTGTTTTTTGACACACCCTGTATTTGCTTGGATAAAATGAATACTCGAGCATTCGAATTCGAATATTCGAATTCGAATGCTCAAAAAATCACGATTTTCGAACGTATTCGAATTCGAATCCTCGAAAAAACGCGATTTTCGAATGTACTCGAATTCGAATGCTCGAAAAAACGCGATTTTCGAATGTATTCGAATTCGAATGCTCGAAAAAACCCGATTTTTGAATGTATTCGGTTATTCGGAATTTTTGGGAGAGCACAACTATACTCTCGTGCCGCTGATCATAGAGTTTCGTGAGCTGGCGTCGGAAGCGTACCCTTTCGTCCCTATCACGTGCCAGAGTGCTACAGTAGGTACTTGTCCCTCGAGAGACACTAAGGGCGATACATCGTTCGTTCATGGTTTTCACAAGGAACTGTGACAGCAGCAACTTCCAGGTCCGAAAAAATTTATTTCATTTGAGAAACTTTCCTACAAATGTTATTGCGTTCTGCAGAAACCCAACAAAAGGCTAGAACACCACGAAAGCGACGCCGTAGGTAGGCAAAATGAATTTTTGGCTAAATTATGGATAAAAATTCACAAGCGAACGATACTCAAAAAGTTCGTCTACGCTCATCAAGGCCGGCAGCGCTCCTTGTTGCTCTCTCATCTTCTATTTAATTTGCTTTCCCGTTTCCATGATCTGCACAACTTTTTTATAGTTTCTTTTATTATTAATCGTCTATTGAATTTTGTTCTACTGATACGGTCTTCACTTCTGTTTATTTGGTTCTTGTTCCGGATAATCCATCAGTACTGACTAAGAGCAGAAGCCATATAAAGCCATGGCTAGGACGGTGCGCAAAGCTAACACCACGAGCAGCGTTCAGAGCACGCTTCAGTCTGCGACGGCTCCTCTAGCTAGCCCCTCTGCTGAGTTGATGTTCATTGATATTCTGCGTCAAATGACGCTGCAGGATCTCATGAAGTGTGTTGTAGAACGAAATCGCTATCCTTCAGTTGCTCGATGCTGGCAGTAGCGTGTGAAAAATGCAGAATCGCGATTTCGTTCAACAACACACTTCATGAGATCCTGCAGCGTCATTTAACGGGAGTATCAATGCAGATCAATACTGATGCTGGCAGTTGCGTGTGAGAAGGTTTCTATGGAATTTTCCGAGGCTGCCGAAGCTGATAGGCGCTCGCGCAGCAGCGTAATTTCAGGTCTTAAGGAGGTGCGTGAGGGTGGCTCGACTTTCGAGCGTCACAGGGATCAGATGGTGAACGTCTGTGACGTTCTTGACACGCTGAAGGTGGAGTGCGGTGCATCTGATATGTACCGCATGGCAACCTGATCCCGCCGTCCTAGGCTTGTTAAAGTTATTCTGCCATCCAGAACTCATTGGAGCATTGCGCTTGCCAATGCGCGCCTTCTTCGAAGAACTTCTGGCTTCGAGGAAGTGCTTGTTCGCACGAGGTCTTGTGAACAAAGTGCGCCAATTTCATCGTTTTCTTCACAATAACAATCCAGATATTTTTTGTGACGGCGACCTGGCTATCATTTAAAATCACGTATTCCGAAATCCTTAATTGGCTACTGTTTGATATTTACCGTAAGGATAGAACTGCTTGAAAGGGAGGAGTTTGCTGCCTTATCAACAACACCTTCTGTGCTAAAAAAGCTACTCACTATTCCAAGATAAAAGCAGATGTTTTGAGCTTGGATGTGTTCTTTGAAAAATCTTCATTACCAGTTAGGTTCATATTTGTTTACTGTCCTCCAAGTTCTCCCAAGTAATGACGAAGACCTTACTGCGGTTATGCTTTCCGAGAAGACTATAAAGACTATAAATTTCTGTTGTAAGGAATAAGCTCCCAAGACACATACTTAATTTATTCTCTTAGAAGAAACGTATTTTTCTCATCTCGGACGCACCGCTTCACCGCTTCATAGTTACTATATGAAAGTACGCTACGACATCGATCATCTACTCAAGAAACTCTGGGCGTTAGAGGGACGACTTCCATCTGAAACCTCCTTGAGAAAGCTTCATTTTCATATGCGTAGGGCAATGGAATGTGTTGGGCATATGCCATTTCTCATTGACACGGATGGATCCTCTTGTCTCACGGACTGTAACACTGGGAAACTTCTTTGCAGGCGTCTTTTCTCAGAACACAATGGAAGACTCCACATCAGAAATCATTCAAAAGCATTTCTGTACCAGTTGCATGATGTTAATTTTTACTCCTCAGAGGTTTGTGAATTTCGAAAAATTATTAAGCTTCCATTACTAAGCCATATGATGGAATTCCTCCCATAGGGTTTGAAAAATGTGCTGAGTCTTTTTCGAAACCCCTGACTTTCATCTTCAACGCATCGTTAAATTCGGACAAATGTCAGATGTTTGAAAAGATGCGCTTGTCACGTCTATTCCGAAGAATACCGATGCGCAGCTACTCTCAATACCGCCCAAAAAGTATTGGGGAGGGGGGCAAAAGTAAAGAGACACCCCATGCCGTGTCCACATATCTCGTGGCTGGAGTCTGGTTTCGTGCTTATCGTATTTGTATGTTTGTATGCTACTTACTGAAGACCATCTGAAAAGTTACCACTTCCGCCCTTTCCAGAAGCATGCCAAAACCCCACTTTGTCTCGTGCCGAAACCCCGGTCTGACGAGTCGACCTGTGTCGCTCAAATCTCGCCCAATTCCCAACCCCGAGCAGCCTGGGCTCAATATTCACGCAAGATGAGAAGTACGTCTTCTACCTTAACCCTGCCGAGCAGCGAGTCTGGGTGAGGCTTGGTAACCTGTTACCAACCTTTGATCGGCGAGATGTTCACGGCGAGAAGCACCTTTGGAGCTTTTGGGTCTGCGCCCATGGATCGGTTTATCGGAAGCTGTTTCCCAAGAGCACTACGATGAACTTCGAGGCCATGGGAACGAAATAGAAGAGATGGGCCGGCGACTCGCTCTTATTCATTCGCAGCGCTTCAAGAAGGTCCTCCTCTTCGACAACGCCGCACACCATCGGGAACAAGTAACCACGGATAAGCTTAGCCAGCTGGGCTACGTTCACATGCCTCAATCACCGTTTTCGCCGAACATCTCTCCATGCGACTACCACCACTTCTTGGGCCTACGGGACTTCCTGGTCGGAAGGGACACAAAACCCAAGGAGTCCTTGACAACCATATCGAGCAGTTGATCAACACCAGGCTCAAGCAGTTCTGTAAGGATGGGATCAGGAAGTTGACTGAGCGATGGCAGCAAGGTCATTACCCTTAATGGCAAACACATTCCTTAGCATCGTTGAGTTGTAATTGAGTTATAAAGAGATAAAGAATTTTTTTCAATTTGTCTCATTACTTTTGCCCCATCCCCTAATATTACTCCTACATCAATCAACTTATGGAAAAAATTATAAGGCATAGTCTATTATTTCAGTTGAAAAAAATTCTGCTTCTCCTTCTGAACAACACGATTTTCTTGTAGGACTTTCAACAGCAAAAAAAGTAGTTGACATCTTGATTGATTGGAAGTTAGCCCTCAACCAGGGATGCTATCTACCTTCGTTCCTCAGAGGCTTTCAATACAGTAAAAAACTCCAAACTGTTTGAAAAGCTAAGCTTGTAGTAATTGGTGGCCACTTTCTGAATTGGCTTATTTCATGTTATGCTTAAACGACAAACATATGACGGTGAGAGTAGGCAACGAATTTTCATTCCGTATACGTAGTGGTAGCAACGTACCACAAGGTGGTGTCATGTCACAATTATTGTTCCTGATTTACACAACGGATCTCCTAACGTTTTTAATCCCTTCGCATTCTATTATGGTGCTCTGATGGTTCTTCAACGGATGAGTCTGTAGAAAATTGTAATAAGTGATTTATTACTTTAGATCTATTAAAGCACAACAAGAGCAGTAACTCACAGCGGTTTTGTACACGGAATTCCTAGAGGAGGAGCATAAAAGCATGACATATATTGACCAGGGAGGCTGTTAACCTCTAGTCTTAAAAGGGTGTACTGCGGCTAGAGTGTAGTATTTGTGCATTATCTTTACCTATTTCGGTATCGCTAGGTCATACCTGTGAATTTTGTGCGATTATGCTTATCTTATATTGTTCACTTAAGCATGTTTAGTGTTATCGTTCATACCTATTTGCTCTACATTATTGACTAATACTAGACATTCCTATAATCAGATGTAGACCCTAGTTAGTTTTTCACAACCGGTACAGCTTAATGCGGACGACATCAAGATTTATGAAACCTATAATAGTGATAGTCCTTGATGGGCGACTGTTGGCGGTTGATTTTACGTTCCGTTAGTACATACCGTTCGTGCACAAAGAGGGATGATGATCATCACGACATCTTGGGCAAGGACCAAGGATCCTCTGAAGCACTTCCAGCAAAGCTTTCGTTGTCTGGTTTCAGTTCTGCCGTCTTTAGGAGTTGTGAACGTAGTGCAGTTCTGTGGCGGGTGGACTTCAACACAAACGCATGGAGGCGGTGTCCCCCGAGGCGAGCGCAGTTCGATCTTTCGTGACTAGTTTTGTCTTGGTGACCGGTCGTTGTAAGTATCGTGGACGCACGTTCCGAATAAGGTTGTCGTTATGAGCTCAGTCGTTTTCTATAAAGTGACGCCACATTGCTCTCCTTCCTTATTACACTGTTACAGATGTATTCTGTAAAATTCGAGAGAATCAAGCGGCGCTACACTCGGTTCGCATTGAGTGATACACCGGTTTGCTCCAAATTTGTAATGTATGTATGCATAATTCATGACGTAATGGCAATAGGGTGTCACGACAGCTTTCGGCGTATCGTAACAACGGCGATTTTTTCGATCTTGCTTATAAGAATACCAGACTTTCAGCGGCCTGCCGGTCACCAAAGGTTTGGTTGAGGCGTCGTCCCAAACCCGGAGAATAGAACACCCCGACCGTCTGCTTGTCCTTTTCAGGCCTTCTCACATTGATTTCAGTAAAAAAGCTGGTTTTGCTGTATAAAATGGTATAACGGAATACGGTAGGGCAGAATCTTCAAAACTTATAGGGCCTATCCACCCTTTATCGCACGTACGCGATTCATTCCTTGAAGTACTCGTTTTATTTATTAACAAGTGCCACTTGCGCGCTTTCCGCGAGTTTGCAACACCGCTGTCCTACGGAAGGTAGTTTTTGTAAACCCTAAAATTCGCTAACATCCAGGATCTGCTGCGTACTTTTTTGGCATCAAGCCATCATAGAGATTCTCTCTGGACCATCCCGCAACGCTATTGGTTTGTGCAGTACTTTTGCCCTGAGGCGGTTCCTCCGCAACCGTTCTCATGCTCAACAGCTTGCGTTTCCGGATATCGTTGACATGTCTTCCGAAGTCAGGTTCCCCTTACTCGTTTTTTTACTGGATCTAATTGCTGGTCCGCCTTTACAGGTCTCCTCCCCTCCTTCCCCCCCCCCCTCCCCCACCTTCCTAGTCCCAACTCCAGTCCCAATTCCTTGTTTATATTATTGACCCCTTGCTGGTCTCTTCTTGCTGGTTTCCCCGTCCTGGTCGCTCCTCCTGGTTGCTCATTTCCTTCCTAGTAACTCTTCTGGTCCAACCCTTACTTCCCTTCTCCACCGTCCTCTTAGTGGTCCTCCCCCATGCTCACGGCAGACGTCGGTGACACGTATTCGGAGCCGGGACGCTCAGAAACGCGCGCAATTGCCGCTGTATCAAGCAGGAGGTGGAGGCGCTTTTTCGGCTGCAGCAGCATCCCATATTGAATTCTGAATGCGGCCGCTCGGTGTTACCTCTTCTGACTGTCGCGACTCGACCGTCGCAAGCACCGGCAAGGAGGCGGGGCCTCCGGCAAGGAGGCGGTACCACCGGCAAGGGGGCGTGGCAAGGGTATAAATAGCCGCCGCCACGTCCCGTCGGGGCCCGTCCGGCTCTGCCCGCTCCAGGGGCAGCCGGGCCGGTCAGCCACCCCGGCACAGCCAGTCTACGGCTGCCGGGACAGTCGCACGTCTCGCCCAGTCCGCTCGTAGGACTGTCGAGACTACAATCAATAGCGACTCCGCCAATACAACAAGTCCACAAGTGTACAATGAGCCCAGTACCGCAGAGGCAGCAGAACGTGGGAAGAAACAGGTCCAACCACAAGTGTCTTCATTCCCACTCATATTGGACGCATGTCACCATGCCATTCGTAATCGGTAATAAATCTTACAAAACACAACCTCTACCATTTCCTTCCAGACTCTGCCGTAATATTAGAACCACCGAAGGCGTAGTCCAGCCAAACACAACGGCAAGAGTCCGGTCACTAACTTCAGAAGCCTGTTGCGCGACGTAATGGACTCGTCTTCTGGATCTAGACGTTCAGAAACGCGCGCAGATGTCGCTGTGATAATGACAGATACAGATAATTGTCTCCCTTTAGTGGTTCTATTGCTGGACCCTTTACTGATACCCCTTTATTGACCCCTTACTGGTCTCCGCTTTGAATGGTCCTTCACTGGTACTCCATTTATTGGTCCCCTTCACTGGAACCCCACCCCACCCCCCCCCCCTTTCACCGCTTCCCATTGGTCCCACCTTCACTGGTTTGATGATCCCTTTACAGGTCTCCCCCTCCCCGCTTGGACTGAACCCCCCGTCCTTCATCAGTCCCACCCTCACTGGTCGCGCGCCTACACCCCTCCCCCAATCCCCTGGGCTTGCTCGAGAGTCCAGTGGCTCCCTTACGAGATAGTGGAGCCGAGGACATTTGCACGCCTCTGTTAAAAGTGCGGGAGGTAGAACGCCACCCCGCCACTGGTCCCCCTTTACTGGTCCCTCTTCAATAGTCCCCCTTTATTGTCAACCCTTTGCCAGTTCGCCCTTCACTGGCCCACCCCTTCTTCGTCGGTCCCTACTACTGCTCTCATCTTCGCTGGTCCTCGACTTACTGGTCCCCCTATCCTTCACCGGTCCCCATTACTGGATCCATCCTCACCAGTCTCACCCCATTCGCCCCCTCCCCCCCCCCCCTCACTGGTTCCCATTGCTGGTCCCACCCAGGGGTGTGCGTTTACCGGTTACCGATTTACCGGTTTAACGGATTTACCGGCATTTGCGCGATAAATTCTTTTAACGAAAATTTCCGGTAAATTCCCAAATTTACCGGAAAATTTAACGACTTTTTTCATACAAAATCATGTTCCTATCTATCGAATAGAGAAGGAAACATACTACCAATCTCAGTTTAGAATTGATTGCTGCTATCCTCTCTGATAACTTGCTATTAGCGTTCGTGGTCTCAACCTCATTAAAACATCCTTGCCCACATCAGGAGGCGGAGATGGTGCGCTCCAGTGTTAAAGCGCGCTCCACTGGAATAGTACCTCGCACTGGGACTTCCCACACGACATGAGACAATTTGGACTAGAGATATTGAAGCTCTCAGAATAGGCGATCGCCAGAGAAATAACGAGAAGATATGCTCATGTCTTGTTCCCGTAATTTAGTTCAAGATGTAAGGCACCGTAATGAACTAGTCTATCTGATCTCCTGCTGGACTCTTAAGCCGTTTTCTCATGTAATAAAAGAAAGAAGTTCGTTATCATGTCACATTTCGTTGTTGTTCTGGTGACTGGCTTTGCTCCAAACTACAGCATAATATGTTGTTACAGGATGTTTTGTTACGATCAAAACTATTGTGCCAGGAGGGACTCGAACCCGCATCTTCTGCTTTCCGGGAAGCGATGTTCGCCTTACACCACCGGCGCTGTTTGATCCTAGAATATCGCGGATGTTACGTGCGGTCAAACAGCGCCGGTGGTGTAAGGCGAATATCGCTGCCCGGAAAGCAGAAGATGCGGGTTCGAGTCCCGCCTGGCGCAAGAGTTTTGATCGCAACAAAACATCCTGTAACAACATGTTGTCTCTCTACCAGCCGCTCCAGGCTCAAGCGAATGTGTTAAAACATTGTTACAGCATAATAGCTCAAAAAAGTGGTAGTGTAAGGTGTAAATCTTACTTTCATGGAATGAAATGATGATAATTGTGATAATTTCAAAAAGCAGTTAGATTGTTAATCCAAAAGAAATATAGCAATATTTGATTGGATGCCGGATTTTTTAGAAATGTTGTTGTAGAGTTTCAATTAAGCTTCCATCTTTTTTGAAGCACTCATAATCCAGGTCAATACACTTGTGCATTGTTATGCTTCCGCCTGCTTTGTTTGCTTTAGGATGACATATGCATGATAAAATGAAGAAGACATGGTTTTTCTGAGCGTGGTGATGTTTTGGTGAAATGCTTTACGCTTTTTTACATTACCGCCGTTTAAAATCATTGTTTTTGAGGGAATATTAAATTTTGAAAAAATTAGCGGATTTACAGAATTTACCGGCGAATTTCCGCGTTAAAATATGCGGTAAAAATTCACCGGCGGCAAGTCAGCGCACACCCCTGGTCCCACTTTCACTGGTACCCCCTTTACTGGTCCCCTCTTCACTGGTTCCCCTTTATTGGTCAACCCTTTACCGGTTGCTCCTTACTGGACCACCATCCTTCACCACTGCCCCATTACGGGTCTACCTTCACTGGTACCACGTCCTCTAAATCCGAACACCCCTTTCATGACATTGGTGACACCTCTTCTCACCTGATGAAGGACATGTCGGTGACATGTTTTCTCAAGTCGCCGGCCGTCCTTTGCGTGACATCAGTTACACGTCTTCTTAACCCAGACACCATTTACGCGATATCAGTGACACGTCGTATGAATCCAAACACCCCTTGCGCGACATATGTGACACCTCTTCTGAACTCGGACGCTCGCTTTCACGACATTATGACACATGCTCGTAACTCGGTCGCCCTTTGCGTGACATCGGCGACACGGCTTCCTCTCAACACGACGTAGGTGACACCACACAACTACAACTGTCCCCCCCCCCCATCACCACACTTTCGCCCAACACACTCCTCCAGCACTTTTGTGCACACAAACAATCAGACAAACAAACGACACGACCGTTCTCGCCTATATCTATATATAGTTGGATCTGCTATGCTTGTCGATCTGTACTGCTTCTTGAGGATGTTGAACTCAATGCAGTAATTGCACCCAATCACAAGAACGTACGTGATGTATGCTGCAGCTTCGCCTTCCAGAGTGTGCTTCAAGGACAGGAACCTTTCTTGGTCAGGTAAACTGATATTATTGTGTATAAGCGCCTGGAATACCAACCAGAAAGCGTTGAACTTTCTGAAGTCTCCTGAGAAGATTGGAACCTCGAGAAGGGGTCTCCTGAGCGCAACACTCCGTTCCTGCGTAGGCGCGATCCCATTTTTCGACGTGCAATTCCTGCCACTACTGCCAGTAACAGTACGGTTCCCGTTGCTGCATTATTGACAGCCGGCTATTAAAACTTTGCTGAGACAGTTCCTCCATTCTAGAGTCCACTTTGTTCTGCCAGCGCATGATCGTCATGTCAAGCTCGTATGATTCTGTTTGAAAGTGGTCGTTCAAATCCGTTATGAGAGCTTCACGCACCTTTTGTGAGAGCGTGAGTATGTTGCATCAACTGCTTCTTTTCGCAGTTATCGCTAACGCAGCATGCATACTTGAATACAATCACCGTTTAAAAATGATGGGACTCGAAGCAACTCAACTGTTTGTGCTGCAGAAGGGCAATAGTAACCTGATTTTTTTCTTTCGAATATTACGCCATGAAATTAAATTACCGCCGAGCAAATACTGATCGTTTAGGCCGAATAGTGCTCGCACCATTTGTTTCAACTATACGCATTCAGAACAAGAATTATAACAATTTGCTCAACCTTTTCTTCTTCAGAGTTGCGCGTTGGATGGAGGTCCTACCCATTCTTCTCCCCCTGGAAATTCTTCAGTCCGAAAATAGCTTTATTTTCAAGAAGAAATTGGAGAAGTTTGATGTACTGCAGCTTATAGAAAGAGAGGTTGCTCAATAATAGTTCCAGGAAGGGGAGCGATGTTCAAAACGACGTGCGGTTATTATTTTCGTTTGTATTCTACATCACCGACGCTTGGTCCTATGCACCTTCCCAAGAAGCAATTTCTATGTGCTCACTTTAAACTCCTTTGACTACTTGAAAAAGTATAGCTGAGCGAAATTTATTTATAAATTTATTTCCTTTTTCCTCGTCATCTACTGGAGAACCGACAATCAATGTTTTTTTTTATTCCTCAGGTCTGTTTTTTAAAATTTTTCCTCTCTGTGTTTGTTAACTCTGGGTCTTGTTCAATTTGTTCTTGCTCATGCTTCTATTGTAAGCGTACCTTTGCGTGCGCAAATAAATAAATAAATAAATTTGCTGTTCATCAGATCTATTCTGTTGAGTTGAATAATTTTTCTAGCCCTTACATTGTTTTTCCTCAGCTTGTTACAACGCTTTATTTGCTGTGTTTCCGCGTACCTTCGTTTTTTTCTTACTGACGTATACCAACCTTGGTGTTTTTGTTTTTTCATTCTTTGTAGAAGCAGAGCTCAGTACCAAAAAAGCTCAGTACCAACGAAATGCTGACAATGGGAGAACAATGAGAGACATTAGCAACCACTAGGACAACAAATCTCTGCTGTTTTCCCTAATTTCATTTTTGAGGGCTCCTTCCATCGAGATGATTCTGGCCTCATCTGTTTTCATAGTTTTCGTAGTTTTTCGTTTTTTAATCATCATCACCATCATTTTCATTAGCGTCTGTCCCGCATGGTGGCGGGGTCCGCTCCTCTGGTGTGGTGACGCCAATTCTCCCGATCAAATGCTTGATCAAGGTGCACACCAGCCATCTCTAAGTCCAAGCGCAACGTATCTAGCCAACGTTGCTTCGGGCGTCCTCTGGGCCGCTTTCCAGGGACCACAAGATTCAGGCCAATCTTACACACGGTGTCGTCGTTAGCGCGAAGGACGTGGCCGTACCATCGAAGACGAGCTTCGCGCAGCTTCTCGGATATCGGGGCGACACCGAACCTCTGTCGTATGGTGTCGTTACGAACGCGGTCCAAACGCGTAACTCCAGCCGTCCACCGTAGCATCTTCGTCTCCATTACACTGAGGCGGCTTTCAACTTCCTTCGTCACGGGCCAGCACTCAGCACCGTACGTCGCTACTGGGCGGACTACTGTTCTATAAACCTTCGATTTGAGGTGCTCAGGTATTGTCCTGTCGCAAAGCACCCCAGTCAGCGAGCGCCATTTGGACCAGGCTGCACTCACACGCGCATTCACCTCCCCTTCATCTTTAAGCTGCCATCGGATGTGACTGTTGACCCAAGATACTTGAAAGATGTCACTCGTGAGAGCTCAGTACCATCGATCTTAATAGATCCGTGCTCATTCACATCCGTCGTCAAGTATTCCGTCTTTTTGACGTTTAGCTTGAGACCGAACAATGCCAAACGATCGCACCACGCCTGTGCCTGTCGCTCGAGTTCGGTTTTGTCTTCACATGCAAGCATGACGTCGTCAGCATACAGCAGCGTCCAAGGTGCCGCCATTTGGAGATCTCGTGAGATTGCATCCATCACGACCACGAAGAGCAGTGGGGATAGCGCAGATCCCTGATGCACCCCTATAGAGATGGGAAACTCCATCGAGGTGCCCGCTGGCGCTCGCACTCGGCTCCTTGGGCAAGAGTATAGAATGCGCACCCACTCAATAAGCTCTTCAGGGATACCATGTTGTCGCAACGCGTACCATAGAACATCTCGCGGAACGCGGTCGAAGGCCTTCTCCAAGTCCAGGAAGGCAGAATGCACCGGTTTCTGTTTCTCGCGGTGCTTCTCTAGCAGAAGACGAACGGCGTGAATGGCATCAACGGTGCCACAGCCAGATACGAAACCACACTGATTCGTGGAAAGCTGTACGACATCCCGGATACGTCCGTCGACAATTCGCTCAAAGATTTTCATGGTGTGCGAAAGAAGACGAATTGGACGGTAACTGGCGCAGTCTGCAGGACTGCCCTTCTTCTTCCAAATCGGGATGGTCGTGCTTTGCTGCCAACCCTCAGGCACTTTCTTCTCAGCAACAACTTGATTGAAAAACGCAGTCAGCCAGTCAGCAGGGCACCAGCCCTTCGACTTCCACAGGTCAGCTGGCAGGTCATCGGGACCAGTGGCCTGACTTCATCTTCCTCAGGGCTGCTTCAGTTTCGCTCACTGTGATCCTCTGAACGGGACCGTATACAGGTTATGCAAAAGGAACAGCAGGATGTTCAAATTCTACATTCGAGAATTCCTCGAAGTAGTCGTGCCATCGCTTCACAGCCCTCTTACGATCCATCAGAAGATGACCGCTCTCGTCGTTAATGCCAAAGAACTTCTCAATGTCTTCTGCTTGGCGACAGCGAGCTTTGGCGAGTCGGTAAATATAACGCTCACCATCGCGCGTTTCCAATTTTTTGCTGACATCAGCGTAGTATGCGGCTTTAGCAGCAGCCACTGCCTTCTTTGCCGCTTTTTTCGCTTCTCGATAATTCCGCCAATTGTGAACTGTTTTATCACCGATAAATACGTGATAGAGCCGTTTCTTTTCTCGGACTTTCTCTCTGACATCATCAGTCCACAGCCATGCCTGCTTGTCGACCCAGCGTCGTCCAGGCTTCGTTGTGCCGAGTTCAAGGCGTGCAGCCCGAGTTTTCGCATCGGTAGCGTCCTTCCAGGTTTCGTCGACAGTTGTCACTGTCGGCAACCGAATGCGAGAAATAACTGCCGCTTACTTCTCTTTCAGCCGCCACCATTTGATTCTAGTCGACCCACATCACTCGACATGTTTACACCTCGAAGGTGTAATCTTCAGCGAGCAGATCAGTGGACGGTGTTGCGTGGCAACCGTCTCATACGGCACGGTCTTCGCGTCTATGACAAGGCCTTGGTCGCGACGCCTAACAAGGACATAGTCAATCTGCGTTTTAGCATTCCCGCTATAAAACGAGATGAGGTGGGAGTCACGCTTTCGAAATTTGGTGTTCACGATGGTGAGGTCATGTGAGTCTGCATACTCAAGTATACGCTCGCCATCGGCGTTGCGCGACCCATATCCAAAACCACCATGACAGTTGTAGCCGTCTTTCGTTGCTCCGACGTGACCATTAAGGTCACCTGCCACAACAACCATATCTTGTGACGGTACTTCCGCTGTCTTCTCATCAAGCAGGGACCAGAACTCGTCCTTGGTTTACTCGGAACAGCCTGTCTGCGGAGCATACGCAGAAAAGAAATGGCATCGTCGCTCTTCTACGGCGACAACAATCTTCATCAAGCGGTCATCGAAACGTTCTACGCTTGCAATCGCGTCACGGAAACGCTCGGAGACTATCACACCGACACCATTGGTGGTCCTGGGACTTCCACATAGAACGGCCTTGAAGCCACGTCCTATGTCCCTTGACTTGCTGCAGGACCACCTCGCCTCCTGCACCTCACAGAAATCTATCTTTCTTCGCTCCAGTGCTTCTACCAACTCGCACGAGCGGCCCGTCAACGTACCCACATTCAACGTTGCTACGCGGGTCTTGCCTATGTTGCGGGACTTTCGGACTAGCTCAGTTGCCCCCGATGCCGTCCTCGCATCAGGGACCCTCGCACACTTTTCACACTCGCCGGGCTTTGCGAGTGCGCGTCGGCTCCCGCGGACGCCGTAGCATTATCTCGAGAAGTCTGAAACGCCATCAACCATATGATGTGACACAAAATGTTCGTAGGCCGGCCTGTCACTAGGGCCTGTCGCCTGCATTCGAATGTCCGTGTTTGGCTCGGCTTGCAAAACCAAGCAGTTTCCAGTGGCACCACGTGGAGGAACGGACATCGCCACCAGTTTTTCGTTTTTTAATCTTCTTTTTTATTCTTCTGCTCCCCTACATTTCCACGCATCGTGGCACATCTACGGCGCACTCATTTTAGTGTACAAAATAAATTAATAAATAAATAAATACTAGGTGACCATGGCACTTTGAGATGAAATATATATATAAAGGATAAAGAATAAAGGACGGCGTTACTCAATCCCTTCTGGGATGCGCCAGCGCATTCTACTTCTACGGGATGTCGTGGAGGCGACATGAATGCGTATTTGGCCATACAATGACTTGCGGTGGCCAGCCGATGAACAAGTCAGCGCTTTATCCTTCCCAGACCAGTCTGGTGCCAATTCACCGACCCCGGAGGGATGGAAGGCTTGGTTGGCATGGGCGGGAAATCCGAACTAGGAACCTGGTATCGGGTGCACGCGACAGTCGCGCCTCCTCCGACTGCGCTTCACGCGCCCAGGAAATATATATATATATATATATATATATATAACCGGGTGCAGCTTCAAACGCTGATTCCAAAAATTTGAAACTCATCTGTGGACGGAGTTACGGACTATTATCAGTTTGTATCCATTGCCCTCTAGCTGACACAATCGGGCAAATCACAGGAGAGCGAGCTGAAGTAGGGTAGTAACTACGTTAGTTGCCGAGCAGTTAGGGTGCAGGGGATAGACAAGCGGCGCGGTGAAACAGGGTGGTTTGTGGTCTGAATCCCTTGTGATGCAGGACTTTCCAACTTCTTAAAAAAGATCTGCCACACGATCAACCAAAGCTCTCTATGTCAAATCGCAATAAAAAGCTCATCTGAGAGGACTAGCTTTCGCACTGACAATTTCATACTGACACTGAAATCCAAAATATTATGAATAGTTGCTATATACATGGCGGGAAAAAACGCGCTATACTGGCAACTGTGAAATAGCGATACAAAATGGCATAACCCTTTTTGAGTCCTTGCAACCATGAAACCCTCAATCAACGACTCCTCGCAATTGATTGTAAAGGCCACTCTCAGAGTCACGCAAAGAAATAATTTCCAAATCTGACTTCATCAAAATAGAATTTTCCAACTTATTCGTTAAGGATCTTATCAGTAAACCCGACCCGCGATGGTGCTACCGACGCTGGGATTTCTATTATTTTTTCTATAACTCCGGGTGTTAAAAAAATCGCCTAGAGGTTTTATTTAAGGCATTGATAACCCACATGTAAGTACGGGTGATAAGATCATGGTGATCGAATTCGCATAAACTTCGCCAAAGAGAACCCTCATATTAATTAACCGTTCGTGTTTAAGACTGCGATTGGGTATGGTGGGTTACTGTAGGCATGGGTGAGTAAAGACCGCTCACTCATACCACTGACCCTTGCTCACCCATCTTACAGTAACCTACCTTAATCAACCTTTTCAAAGTGCCAATCGACCGAAATTTTAAAACGAACCTCATGTAGGTGATGAAAGCCTTTAATAAACTCTCTAGTCACGTTTCGGTAAATAAACTTTTTCTCCTACGAAAGTACCACAGTACAAAGGAAACTGGTCTCTTTTCTGGTGATCTGTTCCGTTGCGATTTGATATAAACGAGATAGTGAAGTAGAGACTTGAGAACTCCACATTCTCTAAATTGATAGTGGATTACATCTATAAGAAAAAAGGGGAAAAATGTAAACCTTGGGTCTGCCGATGGCATAAGACTCGAACTTTAACATGAACAGATGAGAAGTGTCGGACCCTTTCCGTCCTCCTACCCGTCTCGTCCTCCTTGTCTACTTTCAGTTCTCTACACGGCCTACTTCTCTACTCTACAGGTGACGGAGCTATTCCTTTTGTGGAGTTTGTGAGAAAAATATTTCCCAACTTTTTTCAACCTCCAGTGCAGTGAAAGTTCTATAATGATTTTACCCGTTTTTCTGCATTCTGCAGATATAAGTGAAGTAATTCATCACATTCAGCTTTCAATGGCATTACAGTCTTCTGCGGCAAACGTGCAAATAGTGATCTGCAACGACATATCACTATCATTTCGCGGCCATCAAAACAACGTATATAAGCACCACGAATCATGCAGGAGTTTCATTCTTGTTCTTGTTCGGCCAATAAAGTGTTCTTCAAATCCACGTCCTCTCTAGCAAATGGCGACCACAGCAGGATCCGGGAGTCAGTAAAGCCGATCGACGTCAGAGTCGCTGCACCACGGTCCAGGTACACATTTCATCCATAATAATCACTCCACTCTGCAGACGTCAGATTCGCTGCTCAACGGCTCAAGTACCCCCCTCGTCCGCAGTATTCGTTCCACTCTGCCGACGTCAGATTCGCTGCCCAACGGTTCACATACTCACCTCACCCAGTACCCCTCCAGCTCTTCCAGAGTCGCTGTTATTCGACGACCTACGTCAAACTTCGTCCACAGTACTCCCTCCACTTCATTGAATCAGTTTCGTGTCTAATTCACGCCCCTGTCTACGCCACGTTCGCAGTACACCTCACGTTTGGCTGACAACTGAAAGATCAACGCCAGTTTTCATCAAAACAGAATAATGTTCGAGAGTGGAAAAATTCGACGACAAATCGGGATTCGAAAGAGACAACTCATCAGTCAATGCGAGAACATCAAGCAGATCCTTCACGACCACGACCTCCAGGAAAAAGGCGCAACATTTACTCCGTTCAGCAACGAAGAACTCATCGACCTCAGAGAAGAGCTTGTTGAAGCTCGGGATCAGCTGCATGAAACCTATACCAGAGTCGAACAACTCCACGTCGAGTGGTCTATCGCACAAAAATCACATCCTTAAGAACAGGAGGCCTTCCTTCAATATCTTGAGAAGTACGGCGACTATATCAAGACGATTCAGGAAGCAAAGAGTATCTTGACGACGACAGACGAACTCCTTACATGCGTTTCTACG
The DNA here is from genome assembly GCA_947359475.1 of Heligmosomoides polygyrus bakeri. Classification (NCBI taxonomy): domain Eukaryota; kingdom Metazoa; phylum Nematoda; class Chromadorea; order Rhabditida; family Heligmosomidae; genus Heligmosomoides; species Heligmosomoides polygyrus. The sequence goes on from OX375866.1 coordinate 68,829,493, forward strand.
GAGTTCAACAAGCGTCACTTACAAATCCCATTACAAATCCCATTATTCACCAACAAATCGCCCACATTCTCGATCGGCAATTGACTACCAGTCAGAACCCACGAAGCATCAGCCGTACCCCCTCAACCGCTGAGAGACCATACTTCCACGATGAGTTTCGTCGACGCTTCCATCCTGAGTCGGCTTGACCTTCCCACTTTCGATGGGAACCTGCTGGAATACCCAGAATTTTTTTCTCGTTACATTACTCTGATCGGCAATAAGACGGAACTCGATGATACTACAAAGTTTTCGCTACTGAAATCCTATCTACGAGGGAAAGCTCTCCAATCAATTCAAGAACTTGCTCTCACAGCTGTGAACTATCACACTGCGCTCGACATTCTCAAGAATCGTTATGACGATAAGGTAACAACGAGACACATACTGTTCAGTCAACTCGCCAACCTGCCACCATGCGATCCAGAAGGAAAAGATCTACAAGCGCTCTACAACAAAACGTTTGCTTTGACTCGGCAACTATGCGCATATGAAGACGACGCCAAAGAAACCGCATTGGGAGCCATCCTCATCAACAAACTTACTCGTCGTATTAAAAGCCAGATTTACGACAAAACGGGAAACTCCCACAACCTTACTCCAACGGAGCTTATGCATATCTTGACAGAAATCGTCCACAAGGAAGCAATACTCCAGGAGATTGACTTCCACTGCAGGACTGTCACCAGCCTAAGAGAAGAAGGATACGTCAGTCTACAGAGACATCGAAGCCCTCAAAAGGAGCATCCACAACGGAAAACTTAGTATTCTCGAAACAGTTCACGACCCAGGACAAAGACTCCAACGCCAACTGGGAGGGAAAGGCCAAAGGCGTGCAGCTTCTGCGAGTCAAACCTGCATTCCAGCTATGACTGCACGAGATATACATCTCCTCAACTTCGCAGCCGGATTACCAGAGACAAGAGGCTATGTTACAACTGTTTGTGAAGCCAATATCGAACACGGGAGTGTCAATCAAAACGGACATGCAGATAATGTTCCAAACGCCATCATACGTCATTATGCTTCCAACAGTCGGCAAACAATCAGGATTCCGAGGAGAAACTGTATCCAGAAACTTCAAATTCGAAGCCTCGACAGCCAAGAGTACAGCAGGTACGCTTTTCTACCGACTCTATAATCACAAAAACCAACGACACCGACAATATCGACAAGAATATAGTGGCTACAACTCAGCTTTCATCTAACACGACGTCCACATCTTCACAACCTGCTGTTCTGCTCATGTGCACTGAAGTAGAGGTCTTTAATCCTAGCAACCCAAATGCAAGAGTGAGATCTACTGTATTCCTCGACAGTGGATCTGGAAAAAGCTACATCACCATCAAACTAGCATTGCTTCTTCAACTACATGTTGAAAAATCAGAAGAAATCTCGATGCTCACATTCGGATCGCTTAACCCACTTCCGTTCTTAGCCACACAACATACACTCGAGATTCAAACGTCTAAAGGAGCTCACATCCTTTCCGTCAAAGCTCTTCAGTTCCTGACAAGTGATATAAAGGTGGCCACGATCACGGAAAAACGGGAAACTTCATCAATCTACTTACGACACCTAAAAAACCTGACATTCTTATTGGTGCAGATTACTTCTGGGATGTTCTCCTGTACGACAACTTCCATGTGAAGAACGTATACGACGGCTGTCAGCTCCTACATTCCTCTATTGGAGATATAATCACTGGGAAACCCCTCCGTCCAATGAAATCGATTGACTATTGTTACAGCTCGTCATCTTCCGACGTCGAGAGACTAGATGACCTGTTACAACGGTTCTGGACAATGGACTCGCAAGGCACACTAGACAGCGTTGTCAGTACAGACGACGAAATTTGTCTAAAGGACTTCAACGAGACTATACACTACGACAACGCCGAAGGAAGATACGTTGTTCAGCTTCCATTCAAGGGGGATAAAAAGGATCTTCCGTCCAATATTCAACTCGCTTACGCCAGACTCGTCCAAAACATCAAGATGTTGAGACATAAACCTGATCTCCTCAAGGAATACCACAGAATCATCCAGGATCAAATCACACGTAAGATCATAGAAGAGGTTCATGAGAATCAACTCCCTTGCTATTGCCACTAGTTGGCACACCATGTCGTCATCTCTGAGTCCAGTACAACAACGAAAGTACGCTGCGTCTACGATGGATCGGCTAAAAGCCAGAACAATCCTAGTCTAAACGATCTGCTGTTTCGCGGACCAGCACTACTTCCAGATCTCTCAGGAGTATTACTTCGCACACGGCTGAGTCCCATTATCATAGCAAGTGACATTGAAAAGGCATTCTTGATGATTGGCCTGGACGATGAAAGCAAGACTTCACTCGCTTTTTGTGGGTAAGAGATTCTCAGCAATCCCTTACTGGAGACAACGTTGTCACCTATAGATTTCAAAGAGTACCCGTCGGTTTGATCTCGTCTCCTTTCCTGCTTGCTGGCACTATACGATATCATCTCTCAATGACGGAAACAAAACTCGCGAAAGAACTCATCCGCAATACCTACGTGGACAATATATTCTACGGTGTCAACACAATCGAACAAGGGAAGAAATTCTATACTGAGTCGAAGGACCTCTTTCTACAAGCAGGCATGAATCTCCGTCAGTATGTAAGCAATTCCATGGAGCTGAATGACTTCTTCGCTTGTGAGGAGAAGGAAGCTTCAAAATTGAGCGACACTACCAAAATTCTTGGCATCCTGTGGAACACTAAAGAAGACAACTTCATTATCCGACTTCCTGCACTACCGAATTCTGATACAACGTGGACAAACCGACAAGTTCTGAAGGTGGTGGCAAAGACGTATGACCCGCTAGGTTGGTATGCTCCTGTTCTCTTTACCAGTAAACTCTTCTTACAGTCTCTATGGAAAGAGAAACTAGGATGGGATGACGTCCTGCCAAGTCACCTCATCAAAATGTGGAACGAAATAACTTCGAGCTGGAACACATCAAAGATCGCGATTCCACGAAGAATAATAGCAGGTACGTCAGAGACGTCAACCTTTGAAATTCATGTGTTCACGGATGCATCGAAGGACGAATATTGTGCTGTAGCCTACCTTGTCGGAACCAACACAACAAGGAAAGCCTCAATTCTCATGTCTAAGACTCGCTTATCTCCTCTGAAGGCTCCGTTAACTATACCTCGTCTTGAGCTTTCAGCTATCAATCTGGGATCGAAGTTACTAAAGTATATCCACACAAACATGGATATTCCCGTAAAGGAATCCTTTTTATGGTCCGATAGCAGTGTTGCCTTGATGTTGATTAAAAATGGAAGCAATTTGCCAGTTTTCATCCAAAATCGAACTTCGAGCATCAAAGAAAACGCTCCGGAAACGGTTTTACGGTTCGTTTCCAGCAACAACAACCCAGCTATCGGAAGCAGAGGCGTCACAACACAACAACTCATCCCTTTTGATACCTGGTGTAGAGGACCCGGATTTCTTACTCAGTCAGAGGAACACTGGCCAAAAGACATTTCGTCAGAACAGAATCTGATCAGTTACCTTGCAAAGGTCTCCCCATCAAAACCTCATGAAACTCCTAATCAGGCTCGTGAAATATTGCTTGATCCAGAACGGTTCAGCACTTGGCTGAGACTGCTCCGTGTCGTCTTCCACGTTCTTCTTTTCATAATCAAGAGATCCGACAGAGCTAAACAACATTTTGGAGAATCAGCAGCAGCACTCTATGAAAAAGCCAAGACTGCTCTGTTTAGAATAGCACAAAATCAATGTCCACCCTCTCCAGCAGTGCAAAAACAGCTGAATCTTTTCATTTGATGAGAAGCTGAACATTTGGAAGTCTGAGGGAAGAGTGGACAATGCGGACCTTCCAACGGAAACGATAGCTCCGGTGTATCTAGCACGGGAAAGCCACGTCACCTCTCTCTACGCCCTTCATGTTCATCTCACCAACAACCATTGTGATATTAATCAGACTCTTACCGAACTACGACTACGAGTATGGATACCGAAGGGAAGACTTACGGTAAAACGAGTACTGAACAAACTTTGTTTTCACTGCAAGCGCCACAACGCCAAACCCTACAGACTTCCAGAATTTCCTGTTCATCCCATAAGGCGTGTTCGACGACCTGTTCGACCCCTTCGAAAATACAGGGATGGACTACGCAGGACCACCGCTATGCAAAACCGACGACAATCCATCCATGAAGTACTGGATACTCCTTCTCACCTGCCTGAACACAAGAGCGATATATGTCGATCTCGTACTCAACATGACAGCCAGTACCATATTACATGCGCTCCGTCGATTTTTCGCTACTACAGCGTGCCCAAAATGGATATTGTGCGCTAACTCCAAGACATTCAAGTCAATTGCTGACCTTCAAACATCCCTCACAGAAAGAGAACCGAATCCAGACATCATCGACTACTGCGCCCGGAGACGAATTGACTTCAAGTTTATACCCAGCTTCAGCCCGTGACAAGGTGGACTGTACGAAAAAATGGTACACTTATTCAAGATGTCCTTTAAGCACGCACTGAACAATCGTCTGCTAAGGATAGAAGAACTCCAAACTATTGCAAAAGGAACGGAAGCCATCGTGAATTCTAGACCGTTAACGTATGTGTCAGAGGAGAATTTTGTCCCACCACTCCGGCCTGTAGACCTTCTGCGACCATCGACAGTTTTGTCCCCGCCAAGATTAGAGGAAAGCGAATGGAAACCAAAGACTACTACAAAAGACCAGCTAATAGACGAATGGAATGACACAAACATGGCGCTCAATAGATTCTGGAACCGATGGTCCTCAGAATGCCTTACAACTCTGAGGGAACAATACCGCACGAATCATCCACATCCACGATGTACCAACCATTCCCAGCCTAGAAAAAACGATATCGTTCTTATCCAAGACAAGAACCTCGAACGAGGACAGTGACAAATCGGGCAAATTGTGTCATCATCAGACGACTACGTTCGCTCAGCAGACGTGAGACTACCTTCCAGGAAGATCATAACGAGACCCATAAACTTGCTTTGCAAATTTGAAGTCGATGATGCCTGCACGGAAGACGAATCATCGATAAATACCTCATCCTCATCAAAACCACGTAGTCATGGTCACCCTATGACGACGAGATCAAAAACGCACCAGTACACTACCGATTGCCTCCAACTGGTTCAAGATCGAGCCTACAATAATTTATTCTGACGGTAAAACGAATGTATCGGGTAAACAGTTACTCAATTAGCTTGCACTCCTTCTCCGTCGGGTGTTTTCGCAATCTGCAGATATAAGTGAAGTAATTCATCACATTCAGCTTTCAATGGCATTACAGTCTACTGCGGCAAACGTGCAAATGGTGATCTGCAACGACATATCATCATCATTTCGCGGCCATCAAAACAACGTATAACCACGAATCATTCAGGAGTTTCATTCTTGTTCTTGTTCGGCCAACAAAGTGTTCTTCAAATCGACTCCTCTCCAGCAAACCCGTGTTAATATTATTTATTTATTTATTTATACGTGTATCACAACACGCAACAAAAGAAACAATTAACGACAACACACAGTGATAATAAACGCAAACATAGAAGAAAGGGTAATCTATCGAGTCTTGAGATAACTGTCAACGAGCCACTTATATTGGTTTGACGAAGACGGCAAAGCATGCTTTTTGGAAAACAACAAGAATTCAGAGCCGGCCCTTTGAGTAAAGAAGGAGGCGCGAACACAACTTTTGGCCACAGTACAACCCCTTGTAGTAAAATGGTGAACAGTACAGAGCTCACCAACTGACAGCGCAACCCTTCCAGTCATCATCTTGAAAATCATAATTAGATCGCTTCGCTTCCTGCCGATAGCAAGCGATTCCAGCTTGAATATTTTATTACGCTCATGCGCTGATGGAACGGTGGTGTAGTCATAGCCATTTAACCATAGCTTTCTAGAGTAGCCGTTCTGCACTGATTCAAGTCTCTATATGCAGCGTTTAACGTGAGGACTAAAACACAGCGGTGCCGTACTCCAATATTGGACGAACATACGATTTGTATGGGAGGAGCAAGTAAGCTGCTGAATTCGTAGATAGAGCTCTAAATATATTATGATTTATTCTTTCAGCTTTCTTCTTTTTCTTTTATTCTTTCACAGTGTTCTGAAGAAGTAAGTTTTTTATCCAAGAAAAAGCCGAGATCTCGCAGACTTTTTTCACTAAGTAGATTGCTACTACCAAGGTTAAAAATGCGCCTAAATTGAATTACCCCCATAAAAACTCTAGTTTTTGGTGCTGAAATAAGTAATTTCTACCTGTCCGACCAATGGGTAACCTCTGAAACTGCACATTGAAGGGCAAAATGGTCCTCTGCACATTTAGTATTCCTGTATATTTTTATACCGTCAGCAAACATTTCAACGCCATGTCGTTTGACCAAGTCAGGTAAATCGGATGGGTAAATTATGAAGAGAATCGGTGACAATACACCTCTCTGTGGAACACCACTCGTAACTGTGTAGGACGGAGAAAATTTTCCATTAACCTTCGCTTGGAAGGATCTATTTGTGATAAAATTCTTCACCCACTTAAAATTTTTCACTCACTTCTATGATGAATACCAACAATTTGCAGTTCGAAAATAAGTTCTCTGAAGAGAACCTTATCGAAAGCCTTGCTGAAGTCAAAAAAGACTACGTCAATGTCATTGTTTTCATCCAATGCCTTGGTCCAATCATCCAAAGTAGATAGAATCAAGGTCTCAGTCGATCTTCCAACTCTGAAGCCATATTGACTTTTTGTATTACCTACCATAAGTGTATACCTATAGTCATCATATTACCTTTTTGGTAATATGATGATCAGGAGGGCATATACTTATGCCACGGCGAACCACCTTGACTAATTTCTTGACACATATGTTTCCACTCCTATCTTTAGCTAAAAACTCTATCTATCCTTAGCAATTATGAAGAGGTCTGCTCACCAGTCATGTTTCAAGGTCAATGTGCCGTCCAGCGGTACGCAAGAGGATGACAGTGAGCTAAAATTGCCGGCCTGCTCTGACTTCAGCAGCTGCAACTACCTGTCTGCCATCGTCAGCATGTCTAGCTGAATACGCTCGGCGGACAGTAGAGTATCACTGGACACAATCGGCTCT